>CM054057.1:10273788-10873788 GCA_028641055.1 Alopecurus myosuroides
TATCTCATGATTCGATGAGCTAGGCATCTCCTTTTTGGGAAAGATATCTTCAAAGAAAGTTGCATCATTCGACTCCATGATTCAACCGACATGCATGTCTGGTACCTCGGATTTTATTATCAAGAATCTATAGCCACTGCTACGGAACGCGTACCCCAGAAGAACACTGTCCACGGTTTTAGGTCCAAGCTTGCGCTTCTTGGGAATTGGTATACTCACATTCGCCAAACAACCCCAAGTTCGTAAGTAAGAGATTTTTAATCTTTTCTTCTCCCATTCCTCGAATGGAGTTATTTCTTTGTTCTTTGTGGGAACTCGGTTTAGGACATGACATGCAGTCAATATCGCCTCCCCCACCATGCCTTGGAAAGTCCTGATGTATCTAACATGGCATTAACCAAATCTGTTAGAGTAGTTCTTTCTTTTGGCCACCCCATTAGATTGAGGTGAATAAGGAGGCGTCCTCTCATGGATTATACCATGTTCCGCACAGAAAGAATCAAACTCGTTGGAAAAATACTCTCCACCACGATCAGACCTAAGTCTCTTGATTTTTCGATCAAGTTGATTTTCTGCTTAAGCTTTTTAGATCTTGAAGAAGGTCAAAGCTTCGTCTTTTGTTTTTAAAAGATACACATGACAATAACGAGTGGAATCATCAATCAACGTCATGAAATATTTCTTTCCACCATTTGTTAACACGCCATTCATCTCACAAAGATCGGAATGTATGAGCTCAAGTGGTGCCAAGTCTCGTACCTCCGCAGTCGTATGAGACTTGCGAGGTTGCTTTGCTTGCACACATACTTGACACCTAGAGCCCTTGACCGTAGTGAAATTTGGGATTAAATTCATTTTGGTCAGCCGAGTCATGCATTCAAAATTAATATAACAAAGACGTGAATGCCAGACATTTGATTCACTATTGGTGTAAACATGATTCACAACTTTATTACAAACGTCTGAAAGAGATAAGCGGAACAGGCCTCCGCAATCATAACCTTTACCAACAAAAGTTTCAAACTTTGATACTACAAATTTATTGGACTCAAACATTAACTTGTAGCCATCTCGACATAGGAGAGATCCGCTAACAAGATTTTTATTGATAGAGGGCACATGATGAACGTTCTTCAGGTGCACGATCTTCCCTAAAGTAAACTTCAGATCCACCGTAGCAACACCTCGATCATAAGCATGCGACCCGTTTCCCATCAGGACGGAGGAAGTCCCTGCGAACTGGTATGAAGAAAACAATGAGATATCAGCACATATGTGTACATTGGCACCAGTGTCAATCCACCAATCAGGAGAATGACATACTGAAAGAATAGTAGGGAATTTACCATACCTATCATTCTTCATCTCAGTATCCCCAATGACAACATTGACATTCTTGTCATTCTTCTCAAGTTCCCGCAGCTCATACCGTTTAGGGCATTCGGAGCCCAGTGACTCGGGTCACCACAGAAGTGGCAGGATCCCTTCCTTTTCTTGAAGTTGGTAGTTTGTGCAGGCTTGTTCTTCCTATCATACTTGCCTTTGTACTCAGGCTTGTTCTTGTTCTCAGGCTTGTTCTTGTTCTTGGACTTGTACGACTCAAAGTTCTTCTTCTGAACGAAGTTTGCACTAGAACCTCCCTCAAGACCTTAAGCACGTTTGTCTTTTGCTCTCACCTTCTCTTCCACATCAAGAGAACCAATGAGATCCATAACAGAAAACTCTTGTCTCTTGTGCTTCAAAGCGGTAGCAAAACTCCTCCACGAAGGAGGAAGTTTGGCAATGATGCCTCCGGCAATAAACTTGTCCGGTAACTCACAAGATAACTGCTCAAGTTCTTTGGCAATGGACTGTATTTCATGAGCCTTCTCAACAATGTAGCGCTCATCATTCATTTTGTAGTCATAAAATTGCTCCATGACATACAATTCACTGCCTGCGTCCGAGGCACCAAACTTTGCCTCGAGCGCATCCCACATACCCTTGCCCGTAGGAATGGTCAGATACGAGTCAATTAGATTCTCAACAAGAACACTGAGAATAGAAGCCCTCCGAAGGGTGTCGGCTTCCTAGAAAGCTTTCTCATCAGCAGAAGAAAGCTCTCCATCAGGCTTGCCCTTAGCGGCGTCGTAGCACCTCATGGTTTGGAACCAGAGAGTGACTCTCGCACGAAACCGCTTTGACATCTTTCCCTTTGAAAAAAGGGGGCTTCATAGAAGCAGCAAAGCCAACGATTGAAAATTGCCTGAAATAAGGTTTTTGGATTGTTGAATATATGAGCAATTTTCCAAATGATTTAATCCATGAAAAAGATAAATAACATATGGCTAGAATATGAAACGAAGAGTCGGAAATACACACACGCAGCAGCCGAAGCTGAGAAGCCTCTGTAATCAAGGCTCGAGGCATTCCCGCAACCCGCGGCGCGGCGAGGAGGGCGGCGGAGGAGCGCGCGTGTAGTCATCTTCTTCTAATGCTGATACAACAAGTGAAAAGGCCTCCCTTATAAACAGGTAAAACTTCCACTCAACTAGCAATGTGGGACTAATCATTTGTCCCAGCTCTTGCCATACACGAATGGGCCACATGGGCCTTTAGGATTTTCAGGATTTTGTGGAGCACTAATTTATGGCGCACTAAAAATAGGCTGGGCCATATTTGGGACAAAATTCCAACACAATGGGGTTGATCTGTTCTTGTTTGATCTAGGAAAAATCTGAACCCATATTGTTCAAGGTCGCGTCCACCATTATTTCCTAATCTAGGTGCTTGCACATAATCAAGTTTTGGCACCAGGAAATCCCTAGAATAAAAACGACACCAGTGCAAAAAATGATCTTCCGTCGCATACAAAAATATTTGTGTTAGAGTACGTGATGGGCCTCGGCCCGTTAGTCTTAGGGTTTGCTTAGGGGTCAAGTAAGCCTTTCTTGGGAGTCAAGTAAACCTCTCTATATATGGAGAGGAGATGTATCAATCTAATCAAGCAAGAATTAAGAAAAAAACCCTTCCCCTCTGGCTCGGCCGTGGGAAAGTACCCCCCGCCGGCCGGTTCTCCCGTGCCCTCGCAGTTCTATCTCTCCCGCACAAACCCTAGCAGCCATAACAACTGGTATCAGATTGCCCTTGTTCGATCATGTCTTCATCGCCGGCCACCACCACCATGCCGCCGCCCCAATCGACGGCGTCGCTGGCCTCCACTGCGGCGTCCTTCCCCGCGCCGGCCGCCGCCGTCTACACCCCCGACCAGATCGCCGGAGCAATCCGCGATCTCACCACCGCCGTCCAAGGGATCTGCCTCTTCCTGGCCGGTCCCTATGGACCGGCGTCGACCGCGCCATCAGTCGCCGCCTACGGGCCGGCGCGGCTGCCGTGGCAGCCTCCGCCGCGATCGCCGGACTGCGGCATCCGCCGTTACTGCTGTCGTTGCCGCCACTCGACGCCAGGCTGCTGCAGACGCCGCTGTCCGTCCCCGGGCCAATCTAAACGGCAGCCTGGGCGCCGCCGCACAACCAGTCGCCACCGACGGCACCCCAACAGTACGGCGGGCCCTCGCGCTTCGCCGGTCCTTACGCCGGTACCGACGATGCGCCATTCCACGGGGGGTCCTCCATGGTCACAACACCGGCGCCGACCCCCGCACGGCCGCCGCCGCCGCCCTCGGCCGCGACCACGGCGCTGGTCATCATGTTCCAGCATGGGATGCCCTACGACGGGACTGCAACGATCTCATTCCCAGCAGCGCCACCGCCGTCCCATGACAATCCCATCCAACAGATCAAGTTCCAGCCGTCGCCGTCACCGCTTCCGGCTTGGATCGCTACCCGCCACGTGTCGGCGGCGGTGAGGCTGCAGGCTGCTGCGCGCGGCCTCCTAGCGCATCGGCATGTGCGGGAAATGCGTGATTTGCGGCTGCAACTCCTCCAAGTTGCGCTTCACGGTGCAACGGACCTTGATCTCGTCCGCTGCGTAGGGATATTGGGCATGCAGTTTCCCCCACGGGCGGCGGGCATGTTGTTTTTTCCACGGGCGGCGACCTCCAAGTCTACGACATCGACAGTCAGTCGGCGGGGAGAAGACATGGTGTCACCGACAGGAGCGCACTGCGTAGCACCACTGCATTCCGCCGCCGGCCGCCGCGAGGGCTCCCTTGGTCCCGATGGTTTCCTTGGGGTCCAGGGGGCTACAAACGCACAAGTTCGACGCGCGGAGGATTCTCGCCTTATCATTCGGAGTAAAAAACAATAAAGAGTCGGAGTCTCATTCAGGTTAGCTTATTTCACGTCAATACAATAGGCCGAGATGTAAAAGGCTTGTTTTTTAGGCGTTAGGTTTGTATGGGGTCGAATCGTCGTTAGGTTGCAGCTCGAAGACGAGCTGCATGTCCAGGTGGGTTGTAGTGTTAGAGTACGTGATGGGCCTGGGCCCGCTAGTCTTAGGTTTTGCTTAGGGGTCGAGTAAGCCTTGCTTGTGAGTCAAGTAAAGCTCTCTATATACGGAGAGCAGATGTATCAATCTAATCAAGTAAGAATTAAGAAGGAAAACCCTTTCCCTCTTGCCCGGCCGTGGAAAAGTACCCCCACGGCCGGCTCTCCCGTGCCCTCGCAGCTGTTTCTCTCCCGTTCAAACCCTAGCAGTCATAACAATTTGCTCTCATGCGAGCTATCGTTGACCAGTGTAAAATAAATATCCCCTCAAATAAACTGTGTTACCGAATTTATTAACCTAAAAAAAGCTTAGAGAGGGAGTACAGTTTTAGCAGCACCAGGTCGATGTTTCACTGACCTCAGTTTACACTGATGCTGAACGGAATAATGGTCCCTAATCGTTTGACATAACTTAAAGTCAAGCCGAGTATCGAGTTTCCACGGCGTCGTGGAAGGCATCGATGCACAAGAAGGCCATCCCCACGGCCCCGCCCCAAGCGGCGCCCTTGAGCCCCGAGCGGACGGCGGCGGGCTTCCCCCGGTGCAGGGAGAAGAGGGCGTTGGCGGTGCCCCAGGCGATCATCTGTTTCAGCGGGCCGCGGACGTTGCTCGCATACAGCCTGGACTCCATGGCTGAGAGTAGGGCGAACCAGGCCGCCCCTCGGCGGACGCGCGGCCCGTTGGTGACGACCGCCTGGACGCCGCCGGCGAGGCGGCAACCCTTGGAGCTGGAGGAGCTGCATCCCTTCACGAAATAGAAGACGGAGCCGCCGACGGCACCAACCACGAACATGAGGCACCCGCGCGCGGCGCTCTCCACTAATGTCATCGATCGCTCGATCGGTTTCAGGCGGCGGCGTGAGTTACAGATTGGCCCGTTGGCGACGACTTCTACTGTATTTGGTAGGAGTACGTTTTTTGGTGGGGCTCTAGAGCGTCGTGTATTTCTATAGGGACCTCAAACAGGGAAACCACATATGGGTCTGAGTCCTATACCCCTCTCTAATCACAACATCTTGATGAAGCTTTTCCGATGTACCTACGGTGGGGAGGACCCTGCTTTTCTAACAATATATGCTCCCTCCGTATCAAAAATAAGATGTTTTAGCCTTTTCCTTGACAAAACATGTTCGAAGGTAAAACATCTTGCATTTTGATACGCACGGAGTATAATATTGTAATTATAAAATTGTTTAAAAAGTTTGTAAAATAAAACAAGTTACGTACTACGACACAACAATAATTTGTTGATTGTGAAGCCATTTTCTAAATTCAGTTGCACATTTCCTTTTAATTCGGGATTGTCTAACAGTCATCTAGCCGAAATTCGAATTGGCCGTCAGCCACTTTTTCTTTGAGTGTTTCTCCATTTCCTCATTACACTAATCTTTTCTAGGTCTCATTCCGTTCAGTTAAGCAATAAAATTTGATCATTCTTTGAGTCTGGTTTTACCCGTTTTTTTTGGGTCCAATCTTGAGTAGAACAGTTCCCGAAAGTAGTAACTTCAGCCTTGTTTTCCCGACCTTGAAAATCAAAATATGTGCTAAATTAGAACCTATGGCTACAACAAAAGTATTTTTGGGATTTGCAAAGAAGAATGATCCAACCACTGGTGTGGACACCTTAGAATAATCCAACTGATGTAGACACACTAGTGGAAACAGGGTCTTTTGTCCCGGGTCGTAAGGGCCAGTTGTCCCGGTTGTGCAACCGGGACAAATGGCCCTCCCCCATTGGTCCCGGTTGTGCCAGGACCCGGGATGGTAAGGATAGGCCACGTGGCGAACCTGGGCCAGAGAGTTCGTCCCGGTTCGTTCAAGGGACCGGGATGGATACTTTTTTGAAAAAAAAATATATACCGTCGATTTTCGCCTGCGGTGGCAGGTTTTTTTTTTCTTCGTTTTTTGGGCTCCTGTCTCCCAATCCCCTGCTGGCCTCCCCTTCCCCAACCGCGTCCAGGCCTACGTCTTTTATTAAGCCCACTGGCCACATTTTTTGGTCAAAAGGGCCCACTGGCCCGCGTCTTTAATTATGGTCGGTCAACGGTTCGAAGGGGCCACTGGCCAGCGGCCTAGTGGCTGGCTCGCGTGGTCCCTTAAAGTAAGACCACATGGGAGGTCAAAGGGCCCACTGTCGCCTCGTCTTCCCGCCCCGCCTCGGCTTCCCGCGCCCCCACTTCCCCACGCGCGCGTGCCACAGCTGCAACCGCCGCCACGCCTCGGCTCCCGCCCCGCATTCATGGCCGCCTGCAACCGCCGCCACGTTCAGGCCGCCGGTTGGCATGCCAGCCCTCCCGGGTCCTTTTTAAAGGCCCCCCGCCGCCCGTACAACCCATCCACCCCGGCCGCTCCCAAGGCAAAGCCACCATGTCCCGCTGGTTCTCGAGCGGCTCCGGCAAGCGCCCCAGGAACGACGGCGAAGGCTCCTCGAGCGGCGCCGGCCGCGTCCCACCCCCGCCGGCGGAGGCCTTCGGCTACGGCCCTGGAGGTGTCCGCATCGGCGGGACGCCGCGCGTCCCAGCGCCACCTCCGGCGGCACGCCCACCGCCCCGCGCCGCGCCCAAGGGCCAGCGCTTCCGCCGGTACATCCGGGTGGTGGAGGCCGAGTGGCACTGGAACAACGCCACGCCGGTGTTCTGGCCAGACGTCCACCTCCCGGACGGCTGGCACCTGAACCCCCAGCGGATCCCTGGGCCGCCGGCCCCGACCGGCGAGGCGCTGCTTGAGGAGATCGACCGCCGCCGCCACCTCCTGCCGGCCCCCTCCGCAGGGAGCGCGCGTACGCGCGCAGCTCCCCCTACTGGGCCACCTGGCTCCAGCAGGAGCACGAGCAGCGCTGGCGCTCCTTCATCCCCGTCCCCCACGAGGAGGTGAACGTGGCGGACTACCCCACGGCACCGCCCGGCCGGGAGAGGGAGCTGTGGTTCCTCGAGGACATCGAGGACTTCTCCGGGGAGGAGGACCCCGTGCTCCGGGCCAACATGGAGGAGGCCTGCGAGGCCTCCCGCCGCTCCCTCATCGAGGACGAAATCAAGCGGTGGGAGCGGGTCGGGGCCGCCGCCGCCGCCAACGCCGCCGCCATGCCGCCACCGCCCCCTACCGAGCCTACCCCCTGGTGGCACGCTCTGTACGCCGAGTGGGAGGCGTCCGAGGACCAGCCGCCGCCGCAGCCGCTCCCCCTAGGCCTGGAGTACGGCATGTTCTGGGCCTGGACCGGCGGCGTTTGGTCGCCGGAGCAGGAGGAGCTGCCCCTACCACCGCCGCCGCAGGAGATGCTGCCCCCGCCACCGCCGTACGCGCCCCCGATGCCTCCGCCCCCGCCGGGCCCGGCCCAGCCGCCTGCCCACCTGTGGCAGCCACCCCCCTACCAGTGCATCTCCTCCGACGAGGAGGACAAGTAGATCGGCGCCGGTGCGCCCCCCCTAGACTAAGCTGCCCCCTAGACTAAGCAACCCCCCAAGAAAACGGTCGGCCGCCTGTGGCCGCGCCGTCCCCCCCCCCCCCTTTATGCAAGTACGGCCGGCCGCCTGTGGCCGCGCCGCCCTCTATCTATGTAAGCAAGGCCACTGGCCTTTTTTAATATAAGTTGTGTGCCCTAGTCTACCGTGTCCCTAGCCCATCCCCGCCGGCGGTCCGCCGGCGGGATCTGTCTACTCGTTCCCGCCGCCGGGCAGGGCTTCGCCAAGCCATGTCCACTGTCCTGGGGTGTTTGTTCGGCCTGGAGAGAGGGCCGCGATTTTTATACACCCGGGCCTCTAGTCCCGGCCCGTGCCACCAACCGGGACTAGAGCCCCTTTGGTCCCGGTTGGTACCACGGGCCGGGACCAAAAACATATTTCGAATTTTGGGGGTGGCACCCTGCGCGCCCAAAAGTTTTTAGCGCCAAAGTTTGAAAATTATTAAGTTTGCACATTAACAACTTCTATATACTTTCGAATTTGACAAAAAATTCAACATGAAAAACACTAGAATTTGCATAACTAATTTAAATCCATTTTTCGTTTAACTAAATAATTTTTCTAACTATTGAAACTATTAATTATTTTACCATTTGTATATAATTTGAATATAAAAATGAT
Organism: Alopecurus myosuroides; assembly: GCA_028641055.1. Classification (NCBI taxonomy): domain Eukaryota; kingdom Viridiplantae; phylum Streptophyta; class Magnoliopsida; order Poales; family Poaceae; genus Alopecurus; species Alopecurus myosuroides. Next base: position 10,282,295 of record CM054057.1, read on the forward strand.
ACAATTTTTGTTTTCTCTCGTGATCTTCCGAGTTAGTCCAGAGCATACAAGGCATCCCGGGTGATTTATATAAAGTTCGACAAAGCGAGTTGTACCTTATTGACACGGTGAATTTGAGATCTTCGTCTCCCTTTATCCCGACCCCCGCTTGAAAACATAGTAACTTCCGTGTACGCGGCAAGCCTCAGCGGGAGCATCAGACTTAAAGCAGAGACGGGCGGTAGGGCGGGGGAAGACCGCGCCGTTGCTGTCGCGCTTTCCTCTCCTCTGCTCGTCCGCCTTCTCCGTCGTGCTCCCCTCCGTCTTCAACATTTGGGATCTTCGTTGTTCAGTTAGACGTTTATCCTCCAAAAATTTATCATATCTGTTAAAGAAGTACCGAAGCTCTATTTCTGTTTTAAGGATATCCGTCAGGATGGTATCTCTGCTATCACTTCGAAGTGTGACTGCAATATTTGCGCAGAATATATGACACCCATAAGGCAAAACCCATTTTTCTCTATCCTCATACAATCTACTTAGCCACTCGTTATCCTTCAGATTGTACTTCACCAAGACCTACTAAAATCATGAGCGAAAGTTTCCGAACAGTGCAATATATCCCTTAATACTTTCGTTGCATTTTGATATATATCCGAGCGGTGGACAGTCCCTGGCCAAGCAGAAGCAACTGCATCCCCTATCGATGTAAAGCAGTCAGTCAAAACAGTTTTCGGTTGTTTATGCTGGTTAACTCCAATGAATAACAATAGAGGCCTGCCATAATCACTTGTTCTATACCGTGTGTCAACATATACTACATCTCCAAAGTAGTTATAATCCTGCAATATCTGTCAGGATTGTATCTGTACTATCACTTCGAAGTGTTCCTGCAATATCTGCCTACAGTTATCTCATACTCGGATATGGGTCATAGTTGTCAGCTTTTTACCGGCCAATACAAAATACTGATCAAACAGAACTATATGATCATGTATTCCACGCTTATTATTACACATCACCAACAGACGGAGGAGAGAGAAACAGAAAAGTGGGTGGGTGTGCTGCTGGTTGGAATAATAATGAAGTCAGGATGGTCATAGTTGTCAAGCACTCAATGCTTGCCAGCTTTTGACCGATCAATACAAATTATTGGTCAAACTTGCACCTACTCCATTCATAATCAAAGAATATGTATAAATATCATTTTGGCTAACAAAATCTCGTTCATACTGCGTTATAAGAACTATGATCATGTATTCCACGTTTATTATTACACATCACCAACAACATCCCTATCTAGTCTTCTGAATTTTCTTCGTGTCCCTTGCTTATGATCGCTTCGGCCGTAACCATGGAGCATCTTCATTATTTAACGGGATGGTGGGGTCAGCTTTCACTGTGAAGGGTGGAATTTCAACAAACTTATTATAATCTTCTGACATGTCTGTCGTGTCCTCAATTCCCACGATGTTTCTTTTCCCTGAGAGAACTATGTGACGCTTCGGCTCATCGTATGATGAATTTGTTTCCTTATTTTTTCTTTTCTTCGGTCTGGAAGACATGTCCTTCACATAGAAGACCTGAGCCACATCATTGGCTAGGACGAATGGTTCGTCATTGTAACCAATATTGTTGAGATCCACTGTTGTCATTCCATAAAGCGGGTCTACCTTTACCCCTTCTCCATTCAGGTTGACCCATTTGCACTTGAACAAAGGGACCTTAAAAGAAGGTCCATAGTCAAGTTCCCATATCTCCTCTATGTAACCATAGTATGTGTCATTTTTTCTATTCTCGTTTGTTGTATCAAAGCGGACACCACTGTTTTGGTTGGTGCTCTTCTTATCTTGGGAGCTCGTGTAAAATGTATTCCCATTTATCTCGTACCCTTGAAAACTCCCAATAGTCGAAGATGGTGACCCTGCCAACATGTATAGCTGATCTTCAACAGTGGTGTCATTTATAAGACGTGTTTGCAACCAACTTCCGAAAGTCTCCATGTGTTCGCGTTTAATCCATGAGTCATCCTTCCCCGGGTTTGCAGACTGTACAATATTCTTGTGTTCCTCGAGATACGTAGCCATGAACATAGAATTTTGTAGAACTGTGTAGTGTGCTTTGGTCAAAGAATGCCCGTCCCTAGGTATCATTGTTTTCTTTCCCATCGTTCCTTTTCCCCTCAGTCTCCCCTCATGCCGCGATTCAGGAACACCAATTGTCTTAAGGTCAGGAATAAAGTCAACACAGAACCCAATGACCTCCTCTGTTCCATAGCCCTTCGAGATGCTTCCTTCTGGCCTAGCACGGTTATGAACATATTTCTTCAAGACTCCCATGAACCTCTCAAAGGGGAACATATTGTGTAGAAATACCGGACCAAGAATATGAATCTCTTCACATAGGTGAACCAGGAGATGAGTCATAATGTTGAAGAAGGATGGTGGGAACACCAACTCAAAACTAACAAGACACTGGACCACATCCCTCTGTAATCTTGTCAGACTTTCTGGATCGATTACCTTCAGAGATATTGCGTTCATGAATGCACATAGCTTCACAATGGGTACTCGAACATTTTCAGGTAGAAGCCCCCTCAATGCAATCGGAAGCAACTGCGTCATAATCACGTGGCAGTCATGAGACTTCAGGTTTTAGAATTTTTTCTCTTCCATGTTTATTATCCCCTTTATATTCGACGAGAAGCCAGACGGAACCTAGATACTGTAAAGGACTTCAAAGAATATTTCCTTCTATGCTTTAGTAAGAGCGTAGCTGCTTAAGTAATGGCGCCTATCTGTGTGCTTGTTGCTTGGGTCTTTCATACGTTGCTGGTCCTCCCGTGCTTCTGGCGTATCTTTGGACTTCCCATACACGCCCAGGAAGCATAGAATATTGACACAAAGATTCTTTGTCACGTGCATCACGTCGATCGAAGACCGGACCTCTAAAACTTTCCAATAGGGTAGCTCCCAAAATATAGATTTCTTCTTCCACATGGGTGCGCGCTTATCAGGGCCGTACGGAACTGGTTGGCTGCCAGCAGCCTTACCAAAGATTACTTCTAGGTCCTTGACCATATCGAATATATCATTACCACTACGCAGCTCAGGCTTCTTCCGGTTATCTGCCTCACCTCTGAAATGCTTCCCTCCTTTTTTTTCTTACGGGATGCTTGATCGGAAGAAATCTACGATGCCCCAGGTATACAACCTTTTTACATTTATCCAAAAAAACACTGTCAGTATTATCTAAACAGTGTGTGCATGCATTGTATCCCTTGTTTGTATGTCCGGAAATGTTACTAAGAGCAGGCCAATCATTGATGGTTACGAAAAGCAACGCCCGTAGGTTAAATGGCTTTTGTTCGTTCTCATCCCACACACGTACACCTGGTTTGCCCCACAATTGTAAGAGTTCTTCCACTAATGGCCTTAGATACACATCAATGTCGTTGCCAGGTTGCCTCGGGCCTTGGATGAGAACTGGCATCATAATGAACTTGCGCTTCATGCACAACCAAGGAGGAAGGTTGTACATACATAGAGTTACAGGCCAAGTGCTATGACTGGAGCTCTGCTCCCCAAAAGGATTAAAGCCATCTGTACTTAGGCCAAACCATAAGTTTCTCGCCTCTCCTGCAAAGTCTGGAAAGTCTCTCTCGATCTTTCTCCACTGCGATCCATCGGCGGGGTGCCTCAACTTTCCGTCTTTCTTACGGTCTTCTTTGTGCCATCGCAACAACCTAGCATGCTCTTTGTTTCTAAACAGACGTTTCAGCCGTGGTATTATAGGAGCATACCACATCACCTTAGCAGGAACCCTCTTACGGGGGGCTCGCCGTCAACATCACCAGGGTCATCTGCTCTGATCTTATACCGCAGTGCAGTGCATATCGGACATTCATCCAAATTCTCGTACTTCTCACCGCGGAAGAGGATGCAGTCATTAATGCATGCATGTATCTTCTGCACATCTAATCCTAGAGGGCAGAGAGCTTTCTTTGCTTCGTACGTACTCTCAGGCAATTCGTTATCCTTTGGAAGTTTTGGCTTCATTAGTTGAAGTAAACTCTCAAATGCCTTGTCAGTCACACCGTTCTGTGCCTTCCATTTCAGCAACTCCAGTGTGGTACCGAGCTTTGTGCTACCATCTTCGCAATTTGGGTACAACAATTTTTTGTGATCCTGTAACATGTTGTCCAGCTTCAACCTCTCCAATTTATTTTCACAGTCTTCCCTTGCATCAGCAATAACTCGGCCAAGATCATCATCGGGCTCTTCTGATGCCTGTTCTTGATCACCTCCTTCTTCTGCATTCTCTTCCATTGCAGTATCGTCGTATTCAGGGAACAAAGGATCTTCTTCTTCTTCTTCATCGTCTTCCATCACAACCCCTCTTTCTCCATGCTTGGTCCAGCAATTATAGCTGGGCATGAAACCTCTCCGAAGTAGATGGCCATGAAGGATTCTTTCGGAAGAATGTTCTCTGACGTTCCGACAATCAACACATGGGCAACACATGAAGCCATTATCTTTGTTCGCCTGAGCTACAGCAAGAAATGCATTCAGGCCTGCCATATACTCGGAAGTGCGTCGGTCACCGTACATCCATCGCTGCCGTGCATCCATCTGCATCATATAATTAAGTTTATCAAAATACATTACAATAACATATTAATACAGAGATGACCACAGTACATCGACAAATAATATTTTTTTATGTATCAGTTACAGATGAAAAAGATAATTTGTTAACCTCGGTCGAAGATACCATTTTCAGTGAGCTTGTGTGCGTCTCGGGAATTTCGTCGAACACCTCGTGTGCATAGTAAAAAAAAACACACTAACACCACACTCTCTCACACCTCCAAGCAAAAAAAAAGATGGAAGGAGGGGGGGGCTAGGGCAGTATATATAGGGGAAGGGGGCATTGGTCCCGGTTCGTGGACCGAACCGGGACAATAGGTCATACGCGTGCCACGTGGCCTGTGGCTAGGCATTGGTCCCGATCCGTGGCAAGAGCCGGGACCGATATGCCCCCCACGAACCGGGACCAATGCGCCCAGGCGATTCCTGTTGCCCCAGGCGCACGAACCGGGACCAATGCAGGGCATTTGTCCCGGATTTGGTAGCAACCGGGACAGCTGCCCCCCGGCCCCCTGGACGAGAGGGGTTGTTTCCACTAGTGACATCTTAGAATGATTCAGCCATTCGTTACAAATGTAGACATCTTAGAAAATATGAAACAAAACACACTGGCTATCTGGATAACATCCATGACTGAATCTTGAACAATTTCTTTGACGGCAGGAAAATACAAGTGAACTTCAAAAAGAGAAGAAAGGAACTCTCACCGTAAACACACAATCTAGCACTCGCCCTTACACTACGTCTAATGAAATGATAAGGGGATCCCCGTCCAAGTGAAACGTAATCAGGGTATCGAGCCCCACATCCAGCTCGTTGTCGACTCTTACTCTCTCCACCCAGACCTGAAGCCAATCATTTCATCACACTATGTGTAGTATACTGCTTCACTGTGTCATTGTCCTCTTCCTTCATAACAGAGTTAAATACGCTGGAGGTCTCAATAGTTGTCTAGTATGTGCAAACTAGTCCCAATTCTTATAAACTGGGGTAAAGTGGTCCCAAAACTTGCAACAAGGTGCAAAACTAGTCCAAAATCATTCAGACGGTGACACGTGGCATCATGATTTTGTGATTACACCCTCGTATATTTCCTGTATAGCACGTACACCTAACCCGCTGTCTGCCACTATGGGTCCACCTGTCAGTGGGGGGGACGAAAATATTAAAATTAGAGGACGCGCTGCTGGGACTCGAACCTGAGCGCTGTGTCTGCGAATAAGACATGCTATACCACCGCAGCTAGTACATGCATATTGATAAACAGTCAGCGGTCATCTGTTTTATATAGCACATATCACATCGGCAGCACTAAAGCGATGAACCGTACAGAAGTAGAGGGTACATGCGTACATGGTAAAAGATAATTCGTTTTCCCACTGTGTATTGTTAGCTGTCGAAACCCTTTTGTAGCCGTTTTGAATATTTTTCAGTAGCTTTACACAAGTAGATTTACGGACTTTAAACATCAATATTTCACGGAGCGGGGCAACAAAAAACCATTGTCTTCTTTATAAACATATAAATATTTATGTACATATTGTATTTACGATATACCATATGTGTACCAGTAAAAAAATAATTAACTAATCATAGCCATGCACAATGGTGCGGGCTAAAGATACTTGACATACTACATAAAACGTTTGCTCTCAAAGTACATCACATAAGATCAAGAGTTACAGTGGCAGTTGCACGCTCGCTGTAGGCAGCGGTTGCAGGTTCGAGTCTCACCCCGTCCACAATTTAAATATTTTCGGCCCCCCACTGACAGGTGGGACCCACGGAGGCAGACAGTGGATGAGGTGTGTGTCCTATACAGGAAATATATAAGGGTGTAATTACAAAATCATGATGCCACGTGTCACCGTCTGAATGATTTGGGACTAGTTTTGCACCATGTTGCAAGTTTTGGGACCACCTTACCCCAGTTTATAAGAATTGGGACCAGTTTACACATCCTAGACAAGTATTGGGACCTCCAGTGTATTTAACTCTTCATAACAAGAGTTGTACTACGAGTCTTGGAGTGAGCGCACATATCTTAGGGATGCGTTGCATATACCGAGTACATAGGGTGACGTACATACAAAAGAACACATGAACAATAGTCGTTTCCTCAGTACTGTTTTAACACCTGATGAAGTTTGTAGTCTTATTTCTCAGATTTACTAATGTATTTTTCTTACCTTCTTTACAGAGCAAGTACATTATATTTTGATGCCCGGCGGCAGAAAAAAACAATTTTAGGAGTACATTGTCAAGAAAAAAAATTAAAATAATATTTTTTAAAATTTATTTCAGTAATAGCGCGATTAATTTTTTTTGAGAAATAGTATGATGTGGGCACCGGCCGTGCCGAAAGTGTCAAGGTTCGACACTGGCTTTGCCGAAAGGTTGTTCGCCAAGTAACAGGCCGACGCGGAAGAATCTGCAGTTTTCGGCAGCGCCCGGGCCCACACGTTTCGGCGTGGCCCGCGCCGAAAGGAAGTTTCGGCAGCGCGCCTGCCGAAAGGTTGTGGATAAGTGCTCGCACCGCACTTCTTCTCATCTTCCTCTCTTTCTTCTTCCTTGCACGTAGCTGGTTGTTCTTCTCTTGTTCTTCCATCTTCTTCAAAAAATGCTTCATTTGTGCCCTATAAAATAGCTAGAAACTACTAGAAAATAGGAAAGGAAGAGAGGAGGGTGAGGGTATCCCCGATCTGCTGACGGGATAGTTCGTTGTGGAGATGTTTGGGGGGTGTGGAGGTGGAGCAATGGTGAATATTGGTGGTGTGGTGCTGCAGCTGTGGTGTTGGTGTTGGAAGATTGAAGACGGGCAGTAGCAGAGGGCAGCGCACGCGTCAAGGGTAAACCCTAATCATGAGATTTTGTTAGGCTAAATGTTAATATTGTTTACATGAGCATATATACATTTTGTATATTAGCGTAGATAGGCTTTTTCGTTATATTATGCTGTCGGTGTCGTATTTTAGGTGTTTGATATATTTTAATTGGTTGTTATATTTTAGGTGTCCATTATACTAAGTTATAATAAGATATATATCGTGTATAGTATTTAATGATATAATTTTTTAATTTAGGAAATAGAATTGGTCAGTGTTGTTGTGTACTATGGAGTCAGTTTTGTCTGTGTAACTGATTCAGGGGTTGATTTGGGTGAATTTTAAAATATGGAGGTTCCATTGACTAAGCTTGGGGATGTTGATACGTTATAAACATATCTTTAATTCTGATGTTCCATGTCGTTTTCATGTTGTTTACTACATGTTTGCTATAGACTTTATGTCATTTTTATCGATTTTTCGGACTAACCTATTGACAAGATGCCACAGAGCCAGTTCCCTGTTTTTTGCTATTTTTAGTTTCAGAAAAGTTGTTCTGGAAATATTCTCAGAATTGGAAAATTCGAAGCCCGAAAGTCTTAGAATTCCCGAAGGTTCCACAGAGTCCTGAAGAGGCCCGGAGGGGGGGCAGAGGGCGGCTGGTTCGTAAAATGTTGTGTGGGTGAAACAGGGTGACGGCCATGCAATACTTAAACCTGCATCTCTTTGGCTCCGCTCGAAGCTGGCTCGAGAACAGACCCCGCGCGTGCTACAGAACTTGGAATGATCTCACTCGCGATTTCGAGAAGAATTTCCAACCAACATACAAAAGGCCCGCACCCATCGAGGAACTGCGAGGCCGCAAGCAAAAAAGAGACAAAACAAGCCGTGAGTACATCCAGAGATGGACAACGCTCAGAAATACAACATGAAACATATCAGAGGAATCAGTGGTCGAAACATTCTCGAGAAGCGTACGGAGGATGACCTTCGTGGAAGAACTGGGATGTTGCGCGCCCAAAACTATTGGCGAGCTGATGATGATAGCAGACAAATGGGCCAACGGAGAAGAATCACTACGCAATGAAGAGCCATCTCACCCGCGCATGGCGACAACCATAACGGCTACCGCCGCAGAAAAAGAGGAACCGAATGTATGACCAGGATGACTAGTCGGAATTTGTCCCGGCAGAGCTCAACATGAATCGCGACGGTGCATCCCGTGGAAATCGCGAGCGGAGGCGAAAGAAAGAAGTTAGGACACCCGGAGAATATTTCGAAGGATAGTGCTCCTTACATCTCTTCAAGGACAAGAAAACAGGCAAACTTAAAGCTACCCATCTTCTAAAGGACTGCCAAAAATTCCTGAACCTTCACGAAGCATATTCAAAGAAGCATTAGAGCGCTAAAAGCCGAGGGTATACACAAGTATCTGGAGGCGGCGCAATACCGTATAACTGGCCACCACCACCAGCGGCGTAGCCCGCCCCGGCATTGGTGACGCAACCCCAACCAGCCGCAAAGCCACTACTTGCGAACTCGACAGTCGACGCATACCCGCCCGCCCGCGGAACCTTAGGCATGATACATCTCGACGCATCTAGAAGACGAACACTCACCACGTTAACATGACATGTACAAGTGCGACCGGCCAAGACAGAAAACCTCAAAATGTCTGAGCATCCTGTCACTTTCTCCAGGGAGGATCACCCACCTCGAGTATACCGGCCAGGGCACGCAACACTCGTCATCCATGCACATATAGGCAAGTATAACCCGAACAGAGTATTCATGGACGTAGGCAGTGGAATCAACATCATATACATGGACATACTCCGCATAATGGACAAGAACCTGGAAGGACTTGCGGAGTCAGAGACCTCATTCCATGACATAGTGTCGGGCAAGCCAGTCAGACCACTGGGCTCGATCAATCTGGAGGTCATACTTGGAGACCCAAGCAATTACAGACGGGAATTCCTCGACTTTGAGGTGGTTGATTGGCCATCACAGTAATACCCCAGTCTCGGCCGAACCGCGTTCCTGAGATTCATGAAAGTACCACATTACGCCTAACTCAAGTTGAAACTCCCAGGAAAGTATGGAATCATTACCATGAACAGAGACTTCCAGAAGTCGGACGAATGCGACGCCAATTTCCACGAAATCGCAAAATCCTTTGGGATGCAAGAAGAGCTGGCAGAGCTAGTGAAAACCACGGACAACTCCATGCTTGCACTGACGAAGAGGATTGCTCGAGACCTCGAGTTCAACTCCAACAACGACACAAGCATCAAGTCCACCCGACTGATCCAACAAAGACGGCGATGGTTTCGACAAGCCTTTCCTCTGCATAGGAAAGCGTGCTCGTCGAACTTCTCCGTGAGAACTGGCAGCCATCTAACATGCCAGGGATACCAAGGGAGTTTGCCGAGCACTCACTAGAAGTGTTCAATGATGCAAAACCTGTCAAGCAGACCCGTTGCTCTGAGCCAAAGCGCCTCGCACTCGAAGAAGAAGTAAATTGACTCCTCGTAGCAATATTCATAAGTGAGATCAAAATATCCACCTGGTTAGCAAACCCAGTGCTGGTCCCTAAGAACAACACCAACACCCTTGGCGTATGCATCGACTACACATCGTTAAACAAGAACTGTCCCCAGGATATCTTCCCGCTCCCACGGATCGACCAGATCATCGACTCGACAGCAGGCTGCCAACGCCTCTCCTTCATCGACGACTACTCGGGATACAATCAGATCAGAATGAAAAAGGAAAACAAGGAAAATACATCATTCATCACACCATACGGTGTACATTGCTACAGAACCATGCCCGTCGGGCTCAAGAATGCATGCCCCACATAATAGCGCTACATGTAGGAGTGTCTCGCCATATTAATCGGCAAGAACGTCCAAGTATTTGTGGACGATATAGTCATCAAGACCCGAGTGGATGACACGCTTCTCCAGGACATAAAGGAAACTTTCGGCGCCCTCAATGACTACCGAATCAAGCTTAACCCTACAAAGTGCATCTTCGGCGTACCCGCAGGACAGCTGCTCGGTTACCTGGTGTCAGCTCAAGGAATAGAAGCCAACCCGGAGAACATTCAAGCAATCCTGACGATGAAAGAGCCAACAAATCTCTGAGGCGTCCAACAGCTAGCAGGGCGGCTGGCAGCACTCAGCAGATTCATTGCAAGCCTGGGTGAGAAGGGCCTACCTTTCTACAAGCTGTTGAAGAAAAGTGATAACTTTGAATGGACACCAGAGGCAAATCAAGCATTTGAAGAATTGAAAAGAGCACTGTCTAGAAGGAATGTACTAGCCCCGCCCGAAGAAAGGGAGCCCCTATACCTGTATTTATCCGCGACTAATTAGGTGGTCAGCACATTACTCGTGGTGCAGTGACTCGAAGACGGGAAGACGCATGGGGTACAGATACCAATCTACTACCTCGGCGAGGTACTCTCATTCTGCAAACAACGATACCCGCACTACCAGAAGCTAGCGTGCAGGGTCATATTAACAGCCCGAAAGCTCAAACACTGCTTCCAGGAGCATACCGTAACTATGCTAAATGACGTATCACTCGGATTAATCATGAATAACCCAACGGCCTCCGGAAGAATCGCCAAGTGGAGTATAGACCTGGTCGCCTGGGACATAGTGTACAAGGGATGCGACGCTCCCAAGTCGCAGATAGTCGCATATTTCCTCTCAGAGTGGACGGAACTACAAACCCTAGGACCCCCTGAGTACTCCAGCTCATGGATCATGTATTTTGACGTGTCCAAGAGGAATGAAGGCGCGGGAGCCGGATTTGTATTGATATCACCGAGAAGAGACAAACTTCGGCATGTCCTGCAACTCGACTTCCCGCCAGATGATAGAGCATCCAATAATGAAGCCGAATACGAAGCACTCCTGCACGGAATGAAGATGATATTGGCATGTGGAGCCACTTGACTGATGATATATGGAGACTCAAACCTCATCATGCAACAAACAATGAAGGAGTGTGACACAATCGAAGACAATATGATCGCATACCGTGTGATGCATTTAAAATGCATACATGAACTTTGCATGATATTACTTGTTTTTCCTACATATTAGAAACTTATATTCATGTTCTGCTTCCATAGTTGACCTCGTTAAAATGGTCTGCTTGCAAGACTTTCAAGAAAAAGCGCCACCACCAAGTGTAAAAACATAACCACTTGTGGCTTTAATCTCATCAGCATCAGAAATCCAATTTGAATCGCTATATCCCTCAAGTACCCTTGGGTCCCCGGTATAATGAATTCCATAGCTCATAATGCCTTTTAAATAGCGCATAACTCTTTCAAGCGCATGCCAGTGATCTTTTCCCGGATTTGAAACAAATCGACTAAATTTTCTCACAGCAAACGAAATGTCGGGCCTCGTGGCACTAGGTAGATACATAAGCGAGCCAATAATCTGAGAATATCTCAATTGATCCTTAGTAATCCGTCGATTCTTTCGAAGTAAAACACTAGGATCATACGACGTTGGAGAAGGCTTGCAATCGCTATACCCAAAACGACTCAAGACCTTTTCCACATAGTGGGATTGAAGCAGAGTGATCCCACCTTTGTCGTCTCTTAGTAGTTTGATGTTTAGTGTAACATCAGCTACTCCAAGATCCTTCATCTCAAAGGATCGAGATAACAAATCCTTGACCTCCTTAATCACATCAAGGTTGGTTCCAAATATCAGTATGTCATCGACGTACAGACACAGAATAACTCCCTCGCCCCCACCATGACGATAGTATACACACTTGTGAGCTTTGTTTACAACAAAGCCTTCAACAGTCAAAGTCCTCTCAAAATTTTCATGCCATTTCTTAGGAGGTTGCTTGAGGCCATACAATGACTTCAGTAACTTACAAACCTTGCCTTCATGGCCCGGTACTACAAAGCCATCTGGCTGCTCCATGTAAATTTGCTCATCTAACTCTCCGTTAAGGAAAGTTGTCTTAACGTCCATTTGGTGAACGAGAAGACCGTGTGAGGCAGCCAATGAGAGTAGTACCCGAATGGTGGTCAGTCGAGCCACATGTGAGTAGGTATCAAATAAGTCTTCTCCTTCTTTCTGGGTGTAACCCTTAGCCACAAGCCTGGCCTTATATTTTTCAATTGTACCATCAGGCCTAAGTTTTTTCTTGAACACCCACTTGCATCCTACAAGTTTGCACCCATAAGGACGATCAGTGATCTCCGAGGTTCCGTTAGCCAGGATAGAATCCATCTCGCAACGGACAACTTCCTTCCAGTAGTCAGCATCAAGAGATGAATACGCTTCTGAAATAGTACTGGTGTGTCATCCACGAGATACACAATGAAATCATCACCAAAGGACTTTGCAGTCCTCTGTCTTTTGCTCCTTAAAGGAACTTCATTGTTATCCTCTACGGGATTCTCAACGTGTTCTATAGGAATGGTGGGTTCGGGAATTACAGACAATTCTTGAGTAGATGAATTAGGTATCTCATGATTCGATGAGCTAGGCATCTCCTTTTTGGGAAATATATCTTCAAAGAAAGTTGCATCATTCGACTCCATGAATCAACCGACATGCATGTCTGGTACCGCGAATTTTATTATCAAGAATCTATAGCCACTGCTACGGAACGCGTACCCCAGAAGAACACAGTCCACGGTTTTAGGTCCAAGCTTGCGCTTCTTGGGAATTGGTATACTCACATTCGCCAAACAACCCCAAGTTCATAAGTAAGAGATTTTTAATCTTTTCTTCTCCCATTCCTCGAATGGAGTTATTTCTTTGTTCTTTGTGGGAACTCGGTTTAGAACATGACACGCAGTCAATATCGCCTCCCCCCACCATGCCTTGGAAAGTCCTGATGTATCTAACATGGCATTAACCAACTCTGTTAGAGTACGGTTCTTTTTTTTGGCCACCCCATTAGATTGAGGTGAATAAGGAGGCGTCCTCTCATGGATTATACCATGTTCCGCACAGAAAGAATCAAACTCGTTGGAAAAATACTCTCCACCACGATCAGACCTAAGTCTCTTGATTTTTCGATCAAGTTGATTTTCTGCTTAAGCTTTATAGATCTTGAAGAAGGTCAAGCTTCATCTTTTGTTTTTAAAAGATACACATGACAATAACGAGTGGAATCATCAATCAACGTCATGAAATATTTCTTTCCACCTTTTGTTAACACGCCATTCATCTCACAAAGATCGGAATGTATGAGTTCAAGTGGTGCCAAGTCTCGTACCTCCGCAGTCGTATGAGACTTGCGAGGTTGCTTTGCTTGCACACATACTTGACACCTAGAGCCCTTGACCGTAGTGAAATTTGGGATTAAATTCATTTTGGTCAGCCGAGTCATGCATTCAAAATTAATATGACAAAGACGTGAATGCCAGACATTTGATTCACTATTGGTGTAAACAAGATTCACAACTTTATTACAAACATCTGAAAGAGATAAGCGGAACAGGCCTCCGCAATCATAACCTTTACGAACAAAAGTTTCAAACTTTGATACTACAAATTTATTGGACTCAAACATTAACTTGTAGCCATCTCGACACAGATCCGCTAACAAGATTTTTATTGATAGAGGGCACATGATGAACGTTCTTCAGGTGCACGATCTTCCCTAAAGTAAACTTCAGATCCACCGTAGCAACACCTCGATCAGAAGCATGCGAACCGTTTCCCATCAGCACGGAGGAAGTCCATGCGAACTGGTATGAAGAAAACAATGAGATATCAGCACATATGTGTACATTGGCACCAGTGTCAATCCACCTATCAGGAGAATGACATACTGAAAGAATAGTAGGGAATTTACCATACCTAGGATTCTTCATCTCAGTATCCCCAATGACAACATTGACATTCTTGTCATTCTTCTCAAGTTCTCGCAGCTCATACCGTTTAGGGCATTTCGGAGCCCAGTGACTCGGGTCACCACAGAAGTGGCAGGATCCCTTCCTTTTCTTGAAGTTGGTAGTTTGTGCAGGCTTGTTCTTCCTATCATACTTGCCTTTCTACTCAGGCTTGTTCTTGTTCTTGGACTTGTAGGACTCAAAGTTCTTCTTGTGAACGAAGTTTGCACTAGAACCTCCCTCAAGACCTTGAGCACGTTTGTCTTTTGCTCTCGCCTTCTCTTCCACATCAACAGAACCAATGAGATCCATAACATAAAACTCTTGTCTCTTGTGCTTCAAAGCGGTACCAAAACTCCTCCACGAAGGAGGAAGTTTGGCAATGATGCCTCCGGCAATAAACTTGTCCGGTAACTCCCAAGATAACTGCTCAATAATGTAGCGCTCATCATTCAGTTTGTAGTCATAAAATTGCTCCATGACATACAATTCACTGCCTGCGTCCGAGGCACCAAACTTTGCCTCGAGCGCATCCCACATACCCTTGCCCGTAGGAATGGTCAGATACGGATCAATTAGATTATCAACAAGAACACTGAGAATAGAAGCCCTCCGAAGGGTGTCGGCTTCCTAGAAAGCTTTCTCATCAGCAGAAGAAAGCTCTCCTTCAGGCTTGCCCTTAGCGGCGTCGTAGCACCTCATGGTTTGGAACCAGAGAGTGACTCTCACACGAAACCAATTTGACATCTTTCCCTTTGAAAACAGGGGGCTGTATAGAAGCAGCAAAGCCAGCGATTGAAAATTGCCTGAAATAAGGTTTTTAGATTGTTGAATATATGAGCAATTTTCCAAATGATTTAATCCATGAAAAAGATAAATAACATATGGCTAGAATATGAAACGAAGAGTCGGAAAGACAGACACGCAGCAGCCGAAGCTGACCAGCCTCTGTAATCAAGGCTCGAGACATTCCCGCAACCCGCTCTTGCCATACACGAATGGGCCACATGGGCCTTCCTTATAAACAGGTAAAACTTCCACTCAACTAGCAATGTGGGACTAATCATTTGTCCCAGCTCTTGCCATACACGAATGGGCCACATGGGCCTTTAGGATTTTCAGGATTTTGTGGAGCACTAATTTATGGAGCACTAAAAATAGGCTGGGCCATATTTGGGACAAAATTACAACACAATGGGGTTGATCTGTTCTTGTTTGATCTAGGAAAAATCTGAACCCATATTGTTCAAGGTCACGTCCACCATTATTTCCTTATCTAGGTGCTTGAACATCATCAAGTTTTGACACCAGGAAATCCCTAGAATAAAAACGACACCAGTGCAAAAAATGATCTTCCGTCGCAGACAAAAATATTTGTGTCAGAGTATGTGATGGGCCTGGGCCCGTTTGTCTTAGGGTTTGCTTAGGGGTCAAGTAAGCCTTGCTTAGGAGTCAAGTAAACCTCTCTATATATGGAGAGGAGATGTATCAATCTAATCAAGCAAGAATTAAGAAAGAAAACCCTTCCCCTCTGGCCCGGCCGTGGGAAAGTACCCGGCCCCACCCCCCCCGGCTGGTTCTCCCGTGCCCTCGCAGTTCTGTCTCTCCCACTCAAACCCTAGAAGCCATAACAACTGGTATCAGATTTCCCTTGTTCGATCATGTCTTCATCGCCGCCCACCACCACCATGCCGTCGCCCTAATCGACGGCGCCGCTAGCCTCCACTGCGGCATCCTTCCCCGCGCCGGCCGCCACCGTCTACACCCCCGAGCAGATCGTCGGAGCAATCCGCGATCTCACCACCGCCGTCCAAGGGATCTGCCTCTTCCTTGCCGGTCCCTACGGACCGGCGTCGGCTGCGCCATCAGTCGCCGCCTACGGGCCGGCACGGCTGCCGTGGCAGCCTCCGCCGTGATCGCCGGGCTGCGGCATCCGCCGTTACTGCTGTCGTCGCCGCCACTCGACGCCAGGCTGCTGCAGACGCAGATGTCCGTCCCCGGGCCAATCTATCCGGCAGCCTGGGCGCTACCGCACAACCAGTCGCCACCGACGGCACCCCAACAGTACGGCAGGCCCTCGCGCTTCGCCGGTCCTTACGCCGGTATCGACGGTGCGCCATTCCACGGGGGGTCCTCCATGGTCACAACACCGGCGCCGACCCCTGCACGGCCGCCGCCGCCGCCCTCGGCCACGACCACGGCGCTGTTCATCACGTTCCAGCATGGGATGCCCTACGACGGGACTGCAACGACCTCATTCCCAGCAGCGCCACCGCCGTCCCATGACAATCCCATCCAACAGATCAAGTTCCAGCCGTCGCCGTCACCGCTTCCGGCTTGGATCGCTACCCGCCACATGTCGGCGGCGGTGAGGCTGCAGGCTGCTGCGCGCGGCCTCCTAGCGCATCGGCATGTGCGGGAAATGCGTGATTTGCGGCTGCAACTCCTCCAAGTTGCGCTTCGCGGTGCAACGGACCTTGATCTCGTCCGCTGCGTGGGGGATATTGGGCATGCGGTTTCCCCCACGGGCGGCGGGCATGCTATTTTTTCCACGGGCGGCGACCTCCAAGTCTACGACATCGACAGTCAGCCGGCGGGGAGAAGACATGGTGTCACCGACAGGAGCGCACTGCGTAGCACCACTGCATTCCGCCGCCGGCCGCCGCGAGGGCTCCCTTGGTCCCGATGGTTTCCTTGGGATCCACGGGGCTGCAAACGCACAAGTTCTACGCGCGGAGGATTCTCGCCTTATCATTCGGAGTCAAAAAGAATAAAGAGTCGGAGTCTCATTCAGGTTAGCTTATTTCATGTCAATACAATAGGCCGAGATGTAAAAGGCTTGTTTTTTAGGCGTTAGGTTTGTATGGGGTCGAATCGTCGTTAGGTTGCAGCTCGAAGACGAGCTGCATGTCCAGGTGGGGTGTAGTGTTAGAGTACGTGATGGGCCTGGGCCCGCTAGTCTTAGGTTTTGCTTAGGGGTCGAGTAAGCCTTGCTTGTGAATCAAGTAAAGCTCTCTATATATATGGAGACGAGATGTATCAATCTAATCAAGCAAGAATTAAGAAGGAAAACCCTTCCCCTTTTGCCCGGCCGTGGGAAAGTACCCCCACGACCGGTTCTCCCGTGCCCTCGCAGCTGTTTCTCTCCCGCTCAAACCCTAGCAGCCATAACAATTTGCTCTCATGCGAGCTATCGTTGACCAGAGTAAAATAAATATCCCCTCAAATAAACTGTGTTACCGAATTTATTAACCTAAAAAAAGCTTAGAGAGGGAGTACAGTTTTAGTAGCACCAGGTCGATGTTTCACTGACCTCAGTTTACACTGATGCTGAACGGAATAATGGTCCCTAATCGTTTGATATAACTTAAAGTCAAGCCGAGTATCGAGTTTCCACGGCGTCGTGCAAGGCATCGATGCACAAGAAGGCCATCCCCACGGCCCCGCCCCAAGCCGCGCCCTTGAGCCCCGAGCGGACGGCGGCGGGCTTCCCCCGGTGCAGGGAGAAGAGGGCGTTGGCGGTGCCCCAGGCGATCGTCTGTTTCAGCGGGCCGCGGACGTTGCTCGCATACAGCCTGGACTCCATGGCTGAGAGTAGGGCGAACCAGGCCGCCCCTCGGCGGACGCGCGGCCCGTTGGTGACGACCGCCTGGACGCCGCCGGCGAGGCGGCAACCCTTGGAGCTGGAGGAGCTGCATCCCTTCACGAAGTAGAAGACGGAGCCGCCGACGGCACCAACCACGAACATGAGGCACCCGCGCGCGGCGCTCTCCACTAATGTCATCGATCGCTCGATCGGTTTCAGGCGGCGGCGTGAGTTACAGATTGGCCCGTTGGCGACGACTTCTACTGTATTTGGTAGGAGTACGTTTTTTGGTGGGGCTCTAGAGCGTCGTGTATTTCTATAGGGACCTCAAACAGGGAAACCACATATGGGTCTGAGTCCTATACCCCTCTCTAATCACAACATCTTGATGAAGCTTTTCCGATGTACCTACGGTGGGGAGGACCCTGCTTTTCTAACAATATATGCTCCCTCCGTATCAAAAATAAGATGTTTTAGCCTTTTCCTTGACAAAACATGTTCGAAGGTAAAACATCTTGCATTTTGATACGCACGGAGTATAATATTGTAATTATAAAATTGTTTAAAAAGTTTGTAAAATAAAACAAGTTACGTACTACGACACAACAATAATTTGTTGATTGTGAAGCCATTTTCTAAATTCAGTTGCACATTTCCTTTTAATTCGGGATTGTCTAACAGTCATCTAGCCGAAATTCGAATTGGCCGTCATCCACTTTTTCTTTGAGTGTTTCTCCATTTCCTCATTACACTAATCTTTTCTAGGTCTCATTCCGTTCAGTTAAGCAATAAAATTTGATCATTCTTTGAGTCTGGTTTTACCCGTTTTTTTTGGGTCCAATCTTGAGTAGAACAGTTCCCGAAAGTAGTAACTTCAGCCTTGTTTTCCCGACCTTGAAAATCAAAATATGTGCTAAATTAGAACCTATGGCTACAACAAAAGTATTTTTGGGATTTGCAAAGAAGAATGATCCAACCACTGGTGTGGACACCTTAGAATAATCCAACTGATATAGACACACTAGTGGAAACAGGGTCTTTTGTCCCGGGTCGTAAGGGCCAGTTGTCCCGGTTGTGCAACCGGGATGGGCTAGCCGGGACAAATGGCCCTCCCCCATTGGTCCCGGTTGTGCCAGGACCCGGGATGGTAAGGATAGGCCACGTGGCGAACCTGGGCCAGAGAGTTCGTCCCGGTTCGTTCAAGGGACCGGGATGGATACTTTTTTGAAAAAAAAAAATATATACCGTCGATTTTCGCCTGCGGTGGCAGGTTTTTTTTTCTTCGTTTTTTGGGCTCCTGTCTCCCAATCCCCTGCTGGCCTCCCCATCCCCAACCGCGTCCAGGCCCACGTCTTTTATTAAGCCCACTGGCCACATTTTTTGGTCAAAAGGGCCCACTGGCCCGCGTCTTTAATTATGGTCGGTCAACGGTTCGAAGGGGCCACTGGCCAGCGGCCTAGTGGCTGGCTCGCGTGGTCCCTTAAAGTAAGACCACATGGGCGGTCAAAGGGCCCACTGTCGCCTCGTCTTCCCGCCCCGCCTCGGCTTCCCGCGCCCCCACTTCCCCACGCGCGCGTGCCACAGCTGCAACCGCCGCCACGCCTCGGCTCCCGCCCCGCATTCATGGCCGCCTGCAACCGCCGCCACGTTCAGGCCGCCGGTTGGCATGCCAGCCCCCCCGGGTCCTTTTTAAAGGGCCCCCGCCGCCCGTACAACCCATCCACCCCGGCCGCTCCCAAGGCAAAGCCACCATGTCCCGCTGGTTCTCGAGCGGCTCCGGCAAGCGCCCCAGGAACGACGGCGAAGGCTCCTCGAGCGGCGCCGGCCGCGTCCCACCCCCGCCGGCGGAGGCCTTCGGCTCCGGCCCTGGAGGTGTCCGCATCGGCGGGACGCCGCGCGTCCCAGCGCCACCTCCGGCGGCACGCCCACCGCCCCGCGCCGCGCCCAAGGGCCAGCGCTTCCGCCGGTACATCCGGGTGGTGGAGGCCGAGTGGCACTGGAACAACGCCACGCCGGTGTTCTGGCCAGACGTCCACCTCCCGGACGGCTGGCACCTGAACCCCCAGCGGATCCCTGTGCCGCCGGCCCCGACCGGCGAGGCGCTGCTTGAGGAGATCGACCGCCGCCGCCACCTCCTGCCGGCCCCCTCCGCAGGGAGCGCGCGTACGCGCGCAGCTCCCCCTACTGGGCCACCTGGCTCCAGCAGGAGCACGAGCAGCGCCGGCGCTCCTTCATCCCCGTTCCCCACGAGGAGGTGAACGTGGCGGACTACCCCACGGCACCGCCCGGCCGGGAGAGGGAGCTGTGGTTCCTCGAGGACATCGAGGACTTCTCCGGGGAGGAGGACCCCGTGCTCCGGGCCAACATGGAGGAGGCCTGCGAGGCCTCCCGCCGCTCCCTCATCGAGGACGAAATCAAGCGGTGGGAGCGGGTCGGGGCCGCCGCCGCCGCCAACGCCGCCGCCATGCCGCCACCGCCCCCTACCGAGCCTACCCCCTGGTGGCACGCTCTGTACGCCGAGTGGGAGGCGTCCGAGGACCAGCCGCCGCCGCAGCCGCTCCCCCTAGGCCTGGAGTACGGCATGTCCTGGGCCTGGACCGGCGGCGTTTGGTCGCCGGAGCAGGAGGAGCTGCCCCTACCACCGCCGCTGCAGGAGATGCTGCCCCCGCCACCGCCGTACGCGCCCCCGATGCCTCCGCCCCCGCCGGGCCCGGCCCAGCCGCCTGCCCACCTGTGGCAGCCACCCCCTACCAGTGCATCTCCTCCGACGAGGAGGACAAGTAGATCGGCGCCGGTGCGCCCCCCCTAGACTAAGCTGCCCCCTAGACTAAGCAACCCCCCAAGAAAACGGCCGGCCGCCTGTGGCCGCGCCGTCCCCCCCCCCCCTTTATGCAAGTACGGTCGGCCGCCTGTGGCCGCGCCGCCCTCTATCTATGTAAGCAAGGCCACTGGCCTTTTTTAATATAAGTTGTGTGCCCTAGTCTACCGTGTCCCTAGCCCATCCCCGCCGGCGGTCCGCCGGCGGGATCTGTCTACTCGTTCCCGCCGCCGGGCAGGGCTTCGCCAAGCCATGTCCACTGTCCTGGGGTGTTTGTTCGGCCTGGAGAGAGGGCCGCGATTTTTATACACCCGGGCCTCTAGTCCCGGCCCGTGCCACCAACCGGGACTAGAGCCCCTTTGGTCCCGGTTGGTACCACGGGCCGGGACCAAAAACATATTTCGAATTTTGGGGGTGGCACCCTGCGCGCCCAAAAGTTTTTAGCGCCAAAGTTTGAAAATTATTAAGTTTGCACATTAACAACTTGTATATACTTTCGAATTTGACAAAAAATTCAACATGAAAAACACTAGAATTTGCATAACTAATTTAAATCCATTTTTCGTTTAACTAAATAATTTTTCTAACTATTGAAACTATTAATTATTTTACCATTTGTATATAATTTGAATATAAAAAATGATACAATTTTTGTTTTCTCTCGTGATCTTCCGAGTTAGTCCAGAGCATACAAGGCATCCCGGGTGATTTATATAAAGTTCGACAAAGCGAGTTGTACCTTATTGACACGGTGAATTTGAGATCTTCGTCTCCCTTTATCCCGACCCCCGCTTCAAAACATAGTAACTTCCGTGTACGCGGCAAGCCTCAGCGGGAGCATCAGACTTAAAGCAGAGACGGGCGGTCGGGCGGGGGAAGACCGCGCCGTTGCTGTCGCGCTTTCCTCTCCTCTGCTCGTCCGCCTTCTCCGTCGTGCTCCCCTCCGTCTTCAACATTTGGGATCTTCGTTGTTCAGTTAGACGTTTATCCTCCAAAAATTTATCATATCTGTTAAAGAAGTACCGAAGCTCTATTTCTGTTTTAAGGATATCCGTCAGGATGGTATCTCTGCTATCACTTCGAAGTGTGACTGCAATATTTGCGCAGAATATATGACACCCATAAGGCAAAACCCATTTTTCTCTATCCTCATACAATCTACTTAGCCACTCGTTATCCTTCAGATTGTACTTCGCCAAGACCTACTAAAATCATGAGCGAAAGTTTCCGAACAGTGCAATATATCCCTTAATACTTTCGTTGCATTTTGATATATATCCGAGCGGTGGACAGTCCCTGGCCAAGCAGAAGCAACTGCATCCCCTATCGATGTAAAGCAGTCAGTCAAAACAGTTTTCGGTTGTTTATGCTGGTTAACTCCAATGAATAACAATAGAGGCCTGCCATAATCACTTGTTCTATACCGTGTGTCAACATATACTACATCTCCAAAGTAGTTATAATCCTGCAATATCTGTCAGGATTGTATCTGTACTATCACTTCGAAGTGTTCCTGCAAT
Organism: Alopecurus myosuroides; assembly: GCA_028641055.1. Lineage (NCBI taxonomy): Eukaryota > Viridiplantae > Streptophyta > Magnoliopsida > Poales > Poaceae > Alopecurus > Alopecurus myosuroides. Next base: position 10,304,567 of record CM054057.1, read on the forward strand.
ATCTGCCTACAGTTATCTCATACTCGGATATGGGTCATAGTTGTCAGCTTTTTACCGGCCAATACAAAATACTGATCAAACAGAACTATATGATCATGTATTCCACGCTTATTATTACACATCACCAACAGACGGAGGAGAGAGAAACAGAAAAGTGGGTGGGTGTGCTGCTGGTTGGAATAATAATGAAGTCAGGCTGGTCATAGTTGTCAAGCACTCAATGCTTGCCAGCTTTTGACCGATCAATACAAATTATTGGTCAAACTTGCACCTACTCCATTCATAATCAAAGAATATGTATAAATATCATTTTGGCTAACAAAATCTCGTTCATACTGCGTTATAAGAACTATGATCATGTATTCCACGTTTATTATTACACATCACCAACAACATCCCTATCTAGTCTTCTGAATTTTCTTCGTGTCCCTTGCTTATGATCGCTTCGGCCGTAACCATGGAGCATCTTCATTATTTAACGGGATGGTGGGGTCAGCTTTCACTGTGAAGGGTGGAATTTCAACAAACTTATTATAATCTTCTGACATGTCTGTCGTGTCCTCAATTCCCACGATGTTTCTTTTCCCTGAGAGAACTATGTGACGCTTCGGCTCATCGTATGATGAATTTGTTTCCTTATTTTTTCTTTTCTTCGGTCTGGAAGACATGTCCTTCACATAGAAGACCTGAGCCACATCATTGGCTAGGACGAATGGTTCGTCATTGTAACCAATATTGTTGAGATCCACTGTTGTCATTCCATAAAGCGGGTCTACCTTTACCCCTTCTCCATTCAGGTTGACCCATTTGCACTTGAACAAAGGGACCTTAAAAGAAGGTCCATAGTCAAGTTCCCATATCTCCTCTATGTAACCATAGTATGTGTCATTTTTTCTATTCTCGTTTGTTGTATCAAAGCGGACACCACTGTTTTGGTTGGTGCTCTTCTTATCTTGGGAGCTCGTGTAAAATGTATTCCCATTTATCTCGTACCCTTGAAAACTCCCAATAGTCGAAGATGGTGACCCTGCCAACATGTATAGCTGATCTTCAACAGTGGTGTCATTTATAAGACGTGTTTGCAACCAACTTCCGAAAGTCTCCATGTGTTCGCGTTTAATCCATGAGTCATCCTTCCCCGGGTTTGCAGACTGTACAATATTCTTGTGTTCCTCGAGATACGTAGCCATGAACATAGAATTTTGTAGAACTGTGTAGTGTGCTTTGGTCAAAGAATGCCCGTCCCTAGGTATCATTGTTTTCTTTCCCATCGTTCCTTTTCCCCTCAGTCTCCCCTCATGCCGCGATTCAGGAACACCAATTGTCTTAAGGTCAGGAATAAAGTCAACACAGAACCCAATGACCTCCTCTGTTCCATAGCCCTTCGAGATGCTTCCTTCTGGCCTAGCACGATTATGAACATATTTCTTCAAGACTCCCATGAACCTCTCAAAGGGGAACATATTGTGTAGAAATACCGGACCAAGAATATGAATCTCTTCACATAGGTGAACCAGGAGATGAGTCATAATGTTGAAGAAGAATGGTGGGAACACCAACTCAAAACTAACAAGACACTGGACCACATCCCTCTGTAATCTTGTCAGACTTTCTGGATCGATTACCTTCAGAGATATTGCGTTCATGAATGCACATAGCTTCACAATGGGTACTCGAACATTTTCCGGTAGAAGCCCCCTCAATGCAATCGGAAGCAACTGCGTCATAATCACGTGGCAGTCATGAGACTTCAGGTTTAGAATTTTTTCTCTTCCATGTTTATTATCCCCTTTATATTCGACGAGAAGCCAGACGGAACCTTGATACTGTAAAGGACTTCAAAGAATATTTCCTTCTATGCTTTAGTAAGAGCGTAGCTGCTTAAGTAATGGCGCCTATCTGTGTGCTTGTTGCTTGGGTCTTTCATACGTTGCTGGTCCTCCCGTGCTTCTGGCGTATCTTTGGACTTCCCATACACGCCCAGGAAGCATAGCAGATTGACACAAAGATTCTTTGTCACGTGCATCACGTCGATCGAAGACCGGACCTCTAAAACTTTCCAATAGGGTAGCTCCCAAAATATAGATTTCTTCTTCCACATGGGTGCGCGCTTATCAGGGCCGTACGGAACTGGTTGGCTGCCAGCAGCCTTACCAAAGATTACTTCTAGGTCCTTGACCATATCGAATATATCATTACCACTACGCAGCTCAGGCTTCTTCCGGTTATCTGCCTCACCTCTGAAATGCTTCCCTCCTTTTTTTTCTTACGGGATGCTTGATCGGAAGAAATCTACGATGCCCCAGGTATACAACCTTTTTACATTTATCCAAAAAAACACTGTCAGTATTATCTAAACAGTGTGTGCATGCATTGTATCCCTTGTTTGTATGTCCGGAAATGTTACTAAGAGCAGGCCAATCATTGATGGTTACGAAAAGCAACGCCCGTAGGTTAAATGGCTTTTGTTCGTTCTCATCCCACACACGTACACCTGGTTTGCCCCACAATTGTAAGAGTTCTTCCACTAATGGCCTTAGATACACATCAATGTCGTTGCCAGGTTGCCTCGGGCCTTGGATGAGAACTGGCATCATAATGAACTTGCGCTTCATGCACAACCAAGGAGGAAGGTTGTACATACATAGAGTTACAGGCCAAGTGCTATGACTGGAGCTCTGCTCCCCAAAAGGATTAAAGCCATCTGTACTTAGGCCAAACCATAAGTTTCTCGCCTCTCCTGCAAAGTCTGGAAAGTCTCTCTCGATCTTTCTCCACTGCGATCCATCGGCGGGGTGCCTCAACTTTCCGTCTTTCTTACGGTCTTCTTTGTGCCATCGCAACAACCTAGCATGCTCTTTGTTTCTAAACAGACGTTTCAGCCGTGGTATTATAGGAGCATACCACATCACCTTAGCAGGAACCCTCTTACGGGGGGGCTCGCCGTCAACATCACCAGGGTCATCTGCTCTGATCTTATACCGCAGTGCAGTGCATATCGGACATTCATCCAAATTCTCGTACTTCTCACCGCGGAAGAGGATGCAGTCATTAATGCATGCATGTATCTTCTGCACATCTAATCCTAGAGGGCAGAGAGCTTTCTTTGCTTCGTACGTACTCTCAGGCAATTCGTTATCCTTTGGAAGTTTTGGCTTCATTAGTTGAAGTAAACTCTCAAATGCCTTGTCAGTCACACCGTTCTGTGCCTTCCATTTCAGCAACTCCAGTGTGGTACCGAGCTTTGTGCTACCATCTTCGCAATTTGGGTACAACAATTTTTTGTGATCCTGTAACATGTTGTCCAGCTTCAACCTCTCCAATTTATTTTCACAGTCTTCCCTTGCATCAGCAATAACTCGGCCAAGATCATCATCGGGCTCTTCTGATGCCTGTTCTTGATCACCTCCTTCTTCTGCATTCTCTTCCATTGCAGTATCGTCGTATTCAGGGAACAAAGGATCTTCTTCTTCTTCTTCATCGTCTTCCATCACAACCCCTCTTTCTCCATGCTTGGTCCAGCAATTATAGCTGGGCATGAAACCTCTCCGAAGTAGATGGCCGTGAAGGATTCTTTCGGAAGAATGTTCTCTGACGTTCCGACAATCAACACATGGGCAACACATGAAGCCATTATCTTTGTTCGCCTGAGCTACAGCAAGAAATGCATTCAGGCCTGCCATATACTCGGAAGTGCGTCGGTCACCGTACATCCATCGCTCCCGTGCATCCATCTGCATCATATAATTAAGTTTATCAAAATACATTACAATAACATATTAATACAGAGATGACCACAGTACATCGACAAATAATATTTTTTTATGTATCAGTTACAGATGAAAAAGATAATTTGTTAACCTCGGTCGAAGATACCATTTTCAGTGAGCTTGTGTGCGTCTCGGGAATTTCGTCGAACACCTCGTGTGCATAGTAAAAAAAACACACTAACACCACACTCTCTCACACCTCCAAGCAAAAAAAAAGATGGAAGGAGGGGGGGGGGGCTAGGGCAGTATATATAGGGGAAGGGGGCATTGGTCCCGGTTCGTGGACTGAACCGGGACAATAGGTCATACGCGTGCCACGTGGCCTGTGGCTAGGCATTGGTCCCGGTCCGTGGCAAGAGCCGGGACCGATATGCCCCCCACGAACCGGGACCAATGCGCCCAGGCGATTCCTGTTTCCCCGGGCGCACGAACCGGGACCAATGCAGGGCATTTGTCCCGGATTTGGTAGCAACCGGGACAGCTGCCCCCCCGGCCCCCTGGACGAGAGGGGTTGTTTCCACTAGTGACATCTTAGAATGATTCAGCCATTCGTTACAAATGTAGACATCTTAGAAAATATGAAACAAAACACACTGGCTATCTGGATAACATCCATGACTGAATCTTGAACAATTTCTTTGACGGCAGGAAAATACAAGTGAACTTCAAAAAGAGAAGAAAGGAACTCTCACCGTAAACACACAATCTAGCACTCGCCCTTACACTACGTCTAATGAAATGATAAGGGGATCCCCGTCCAAGTGAAACGTAATCAGGGTATCGAGCCCCACATCCAGCTCGTTGTCGACTCTTACTCTCTCCACCCAGACCTGAAGCCAATCATTTCATCAGACTATGTGTAGTATACTGCTTCACTGTGTCATTGTCCTCTTCCTTCATAACAGAGTTAAATACGCTGGAGGTCTCAATAGTTGTCTAGTATGTGCAAACTAGTCCCAATTCTTATAAACTGGGGTAAAGTGGTCCCAAAACTTGCAACAAGGTGCAAAACTAGTCCAAAATCATTCAGACGGTGACACGTGGCATCATGATTTTGTGATTACACCCTCGTATATTTCCTGTATAGCACGTACACCTAACCCGCTGTCTGCCACTGTGGGTCCACCTGTCAGTGGGGGGGACGAAAATATTAAAATTAGAGGACGCGCTGCTGGGACTCGAACCTCAGCGCTGTGTCTGCGAATAAGACATGCTATACCACCGCAGCTAGTACATGCATATTGATAAACAGTCAGCGGTCATCTGTTTTATATAGCACATATCACATCGGCAGCACTAAAGCGATGAACCGTATAGAAGTAGAGGGTACATGCGTACATGGTAAAAGATAATTCGTTTTCCCACTGTGTATTGTTAGCTGTCGAAACCCTTTTGTAGCCGTTTTGAATATTTTTCAGTAGCTTTACACAAGTAGATTTACGGACTTTAAACATCAATATTTCACGGAGCGGGGCGACAAAAAACCATTGTCTTCTTTATAAACATATAAATATTTATGTACATATTATATTTACGATATACCATATGTGTACCAGTAAAAAAATAATTAACTAATCATAGCCATGCACAATGGTGCGGGCTAAAGATACCTGACATACTACATAAAACGTTTGCTCTCAAAGTACATCACATAAGATCAAGAGTTACAGTGGCAGTTGCACGCTCGCTGTAGGCAGCGGTTGCAGGTTCGAGTCTCACCCCCGTCCACAATTTAAATATTTTCGGCCCCCCACTGACAGGTGGGACCCACGGAGGCAGACAGTGGATGAGGTGTGTGTCCTATACAGGAAATATATAAGGGTGTAATTACAAAATCATGATGCCACGTGTCACCGTCTGAATGATTTGGGACTAGTTTTGCACCATGTTGCAAGTTTTGGGACCACCTTACCCCAGTTTATAAGAATTGGGACCAGTTTACACATCCTAGACAAGTATTGGGACCTCCAGTGTATTTAACTCTTCATAACAAGAGTTGTACTACGAGTCTTGGAGTGAGCGCACATATCTTAGGGATGCGTTGCATATACCGAGTACATAGGGTGACGTACATACAAAAGAACACATGAACAATAGTCGTTTCCTCAGTACTGTTTTAACACCTGATGAAGTTTGTAGTCTTATTTCTCAGATTTACTAATGTATTTTTCTTACCTTCTTTACAGAGCAAGTACATTATATTTTGATGCCCGGCGGCAGAAAAAAACAATTTTAGGAGTACATTGTCAAGGAAAAAATTAAAATAATATTTTTTAAAATTTATTTCAGTAATAGCGCGATTAATTTTTTTTGAGAAATAGTATGATGTGGGCACCGGCCGTGCCGAAAGTGTCAAGGTTCGGCACTGGCTTTGCCGAAAGGTTGTTCGCCAAGTAACAGGCCGACGCGGAAGAATCTGCAGTTTTCGGCAGCGCCCGGGCCCACACGTTTCGGCGTGGCCCGCGCCGAAAGGAAGTTTCGGCAGCGCGCCTGCCGAAAGGTTGTGGATAAGTTCTCGCACCGCACTTCTTCTCATCTTCCTCTCTTTCTTCTTCCTTGCACGTAGCTGGTTGTTCTTCTCTTGTTCTTCCATCTTCTTCAAAAAATGCTTCATTTGTGCCCTATAAAATAGCTAGAAACTACTAGAAAATAGGAAAGGAAGAGAGGAGGGTGAGGGTATCCCCGATCTGCTGACGGGATAGTTCGTTGTGGAGATGTTTGGGGGGTGTGGAGGTGGAGCAATGGTGAATATTGGTGGTGTGCGGTGGTGTGGTGCTGCAGCTGTGGTGTTGGTGTTGGAAGATTGAAGACGGGCAGTAGCAGAGGGCAGCGCACGCGTCAAGGGTAAACCCTAATCACGAGATTTTGTTCGGCTAAATGTTAATATTGTTTACATGAGCATATATACATTTTGTATATTAGCGTAGATAGGCTTTTTCGTTATATTATGCTGTCGGTGTCGTATTTTAGGTGTTTGATATATTTTAATTGGTTGTTATATTTTAGGTGTCCATTATACTAAGTTATAATAAGATATATATCGTGTATAGTATTTAATGATATATTTTTTAATTTAGGAAATAGAGTTTTGTCTGTGTAACTGATTCAGGGGTTGATTTGGGTGAATTTTAAAATATGGAGGTTCCATTGACTAAGCTTGGGGATGTTGATACGTTATAAACATATCCTTAATTCTGATGTTCCATGTCGTTTTCATGTTGTTTACTACATGTTTGCTATAGACTTTATGTCATTTTTATCGATTTTTCGGACTAACCTATTGACAAGATGCCACAGAGCCAGTTCCCTGTTTTTTGCTATTTTTAGTTTCAGAAAAGTTGTTCTGGAAATATTCTCAGAATTGGAAAATTCGAAGCCCGAAAGTCTTAGAATTCCCGAAGGTTCCACAGAGTCCTGAAGAGGCCCGGAGGGGGGCCAGAGGGCGGCTGGTTCGTAAAATGTTGTGTGGGTGAAACAGGGTGACGGCCATGCAATACTTAAACCTGCATCTCTTTGGCTCCGCTCAAAGCTGGCTCGAGAACAGACCCCGCGCGTGCTACAGAAGTTGGAATGATCTCACTCGCGATTTCGAGAAGAATTTCCAACCAACATACAAAAGGCCCGCACCCATCGAGGAACTGCGAGGCCGCAAGCAAAAAAGAGACAAAACAAGCCGTGAGTACATCCAGAGATGGACAACGCTCAGAAATACAACATGAAACATATCAGAGGAATCAGTGGTCGAAACATTCTCGAAAAGCGTACGGAGGATGACCTTCGTGGAAGAACTGGGATGTTGCGCGCACAAAACTATTGGCGAGCTGATGATGATAGCAGACAAATGGGCCAACGGAGAAGAATCACTACGCAATGAAGAGCCATCTCACCCGCGCATGGCGACAACCATAACGGCTACCGCCGCAGAAAAAGAGGAACCGAATGTATGACCAGGATGACTAGTCGGAATTTGTCCCGGCAGAGCTCAACATGAATCGCGACGGCGCATCCCGCGGAAATCGCGAGCGGAGGCGAAAGAAAGAAGTTAGGACACCCGGAGAATATTTCGAAGGATAGTGCTCCTTACATCTCTTCAAGGACAAGAAAACAGGCAAACTTAAAGCTACCCATCTTCTAAAGGACTGCCAAAAATTCCTGAACCTTCACGAAGCATATTCAAAGAAGCATTAGAGCGATAAAAGCCGAGGGTATACACAAGTATCTGGAGGCGGCGCAATACCGTATAACTGGCCACCACCACCAGCGGCGTAGCCCGCCCCGGCATTGGTGACGCAACCCCAACCTACTTATTATGATTGTACAAAGCTTATTAGGAATCTTAAGTTGAGTAATCATGGAGTAGGTTTTCAAACTCACGGGGCATGAGGCTTTCAACCACCTTGTCATTCACATTACTTCAACATTCACCATTTAAGATGCTAGTGATAAAGGGGCAATGAGAGTCCTAGATCAATTGATACCACATTTCAATTAGTAATTTTAGTTGAATAATTTAGAGGCTAAATAAGACTTGATCATGTTTTACCTCTACTCAATTTTCTCCAAAGTGTCCACCATATTTTCTATTTTCCATTATGGTATTCTTTGACCAATATAAGATTTATTTTTCATTTTGTGTATGCATTTGGTCCGTAGTGCTTTTATTTCATTATACACTTTGTGAACTTTCATGAAGCATCTTTGCTTGCATATTTGATATTTCTTACAACATGAATTGTATATTGCTACTCATTTCTAGTATTAATCATTTGATTATATGTAGCATGAATAATCCTCCTTGATATCCCATGATTGTTTCAATATGCAAAGTCCATGTTAGTTTTATCACCTTCATACTCGAGGACGAGCATCGGTTAAGCTTGGGGATGTTGATGCATGTAAAATGCATACATGAACTTTGCATGTTATTACTTGTTTTTCCTACATATTAGCAACTTATATTCATGTTTTATAATGATTTGGGGGATTTTCTGAACAATCCCCCTTCTTTTGGTTCTAACCCTGTTTTTCCAGAAAACGTACTTTTTAGTGTTTCAGACTTTCCGGGAGCTTCGGGACTCCAAAAAGGGCAAGGCCAAAGAGCACGGTTCAGAATTTTCGAGACGAAGACCATGGGCAAAAGTAGAGGGCCAAAAGGCCAACCAGGTGGAAAAGAGGACCCTCCACGCGGCCAGATTCCTTGGGCGCGTGTGGGGCCCCCTTTTTGCCCCCGTGGCTCCGATGCCGTCGATCTTTCTTCTCCCGAGTGTCTTGTGACCTAAAAGATACTATATAAAGGGTCCCCTGGCCTTTTCGAGAAGGAGGCGTCACCGAGAGACGAAACCACGAAACAGAGAGACAGAAGGCTGCCGCCGGAGAAGATCGGAGGGGGGAAACGCCGCCGGGATCACCCCCGGAGGGCTCCACCCCCCTCCGGCGTGTTCATCATCAACATCTACAGCAAGATCAGCTCCATCTCTCCACTTTAATCTCTTGGCACACACGATGTATGATGCAATACTATATTCCCTTGATGTATTGTGTCTCCCCGTCTATGTTTGAGTAGTGAATTGTTCTTGGCAATGGTAAAATAGTTCGTTGATTGGTTGCATACAAGTTTCTTATCTTCTATGATTGTCTTTATGTACAATATATGAGTGCACGCATATGTTGGGGAATGCATGTAAGGTGATCACCGGTAGCATAATGGAGTGGTGGTGACTTGGGAGTGACAGTAACCTGAGACCGAGCCACAAAGTTAAGTTATTGGGGGATATATATATGGGACCTTAGAACGTAAGGCTATGCTGGGACTTTATGTCTTAATTAATCTTGTGCAGTCATTTACTTGGCCACATGATCCATCATAAGGGGTTGTAGATCATTTACTTGACTATACCTATCCATGGCTCCTTCCTAGGAGAAACAACTAAGACTAAAACATGTACTTCACTAATTGTGACAAACCACACGAACGAAACACCTATTGCTAGAACACTTGCTCCCTTGAGATACTTGAGATGTTTGCTGCTTGCTACTTGTGAAACTTGCTTAGAAACTTGCTTTAGAAACTTGCTCTAGGATTACTTGCATTTTAAACTTGCTTCACTAGTTACTAGACAAAACACACTCCACGTCACTTGCTTTTAATTAGTTAGTTCCTTTTAGTCAAACTTATTGCTTTGCATAAACAGCCATATAAGAGGGTTATAGGGCTTTAGAGAATAGATAGCTTACCTTCAGCTCCTCGTGGGTTCGACACTCAAATACTTATCGAAAGGTACTACAATTGATCTCCTGCACTTGGGAGTCATCACCGTGACACGTACAACCTACTCGAAAGAAGTTTCAAAGGTTGCGAGCCGCGACATGTCGCACGTTCAAGCAATGAAGAAGCGGACAGACTAGTAAACATTGGGTCGACAAATGCACCGATACCACCATGGATGTACTTGGAGAAAATCTACAAGAGATCTATCAAGCTCAGAAAGCCATCGGAAACATCCGCAGAAATACTCCCAAAGGAGGATACAGTGCACTCATTGCTGCGATACACCACTCCTTGAGGCAAGTCTTCTTGATAGAACCAGTATGGACTCACAAATATCTGGACTACATGCTTCCATAACAGTTTCCAGAAAACGTATCCGAAGCAAGGCAAATAGCAGGATGCAGCAAACCCTTTCGCGTGATAAACGGTGAGCTGTACAAGAAAATTAAGTATCTCAGGGACCCTTCAGCGTTGCATCGCACCCGAAGACGGGAAGAAACTACTCCGAGACATACACCAAGGATATTGTGAACATCACGCCAGTTGGAGTGCAATTGTGGGCAAAGATTTTCGAGCGGGGTTCTACTGGCTTACTGCAGCCAAAGATGCAAAAGACCTAGTTTTCGACACATTCCAGAGATTCGCGCCCAAACCACATATGACAGCAACAGAACTGAACATGATCCCACTATCGTGGACCTTTAGTCAATGGGGGCTCGACATGGTCGGACCGCTGGGAAAATAAACACCCGAAAGATACACTCATGTTCTTGTGGAAGTCGACAAGTTTACAAAATGGATAGATGTTGTGCCAGTGGCATCCCAAGCCGCCAAGTGCGTGGTAAAATTCCTCAACTCCATCGTCTGTATATTCGGTGTTCCCCACAATATCATCACAGACAGCGGGGCCAACTTCACGGCCAAAGAAACTCAAGCCTTGTGCAAGAAAAAGTAATAACTCTAAGTACGCCTTCGTGGCACATCTACAGACCAATTGTCAAGTCGAAAGATCCAATGTCTTAGTTTCGAGTGGCCTGATGTAACGACTACTGGATCGACTTGACTACGCAGCAGGACACTGGACAGAGAAGTTACCATCCGTGCTATGGAGCCTGAGAAGGACTCCAAACAGATCAACACAATACACACCATTCTTTATGGTTTACGGCGCAGAAGCGGTGCTTCCTGAGGATATTTAATTCAGAGCATCAAGGGCATCGCCTACAGCGAAGAAGCCTCAAACTCGGCACTTGCCGAAGGCACGGACGCACTCGACGAAGCACGAGACGTCCCACGCTCTAGTTCTGTCGTCTATCAGCAGACGTTCCGCAACTACCATGGTTGCCGAATTCTCAGCAGATCTTTCGTGGAAGGAGACTTGGTGTTGCGACTCAAGCAAGAAACACCATAAGCTCTCTACCCCCCTTGGGAGGGACCCTACATAATACACGAAGTTATCATGGGAAGCGCATACCACTTGAAAGACCCAGAAACCGGCATCATCTACTCCAACCCGTGGAATGTCGCGCACCTGTGCAAATTCTACCCCTAGGAAATCATCTTTCCTTTGCAAATAAGGTTGTTTCTAGGAATAGTGTAATTCGAACAAATACATGGCTTCTCACCCATCGATATAAAGAATCTTTGATTCCTCGCTTCGTTATTTTTATCGACCTCTAAACCACATGCTAAACAAGGTTACACCCCAACAAACGGGGGCTATGCCAAACTTGCATAACAAGCCAAACAGTGTATCTACAAAACGCACTTAATTGATTTAGAAGGATTACAAGGTATACACACCTTAAAAATTCACAAATACAAGGTATACACACCTTAAAATCTCTAAATACCAGGTATACACACCTTAAAATTCCCAAATGGACAAGACAAATGATGACTCACACTCTCTCGGAGCAATCGTTCCGTCTCAGCAGTAGTCAACAGAATAATGCGCTAAGCAACAGACCGCACTACTTCATAATGAGAACCAAAATCTATTGGTTTCCCTTGGGTAGGAGGCAGCTGAGCAACAGAATTAAAGTTTATAGTAGGATGCTGATGACCAACAAGTATAGGGGATCGCAACAGTCTTCGAGGGAAGTAAAACCCAAATTTATTGATTCGACATAAGGGGAGCCAAAGAATATTTATATGCCTTAACAACTGAGTTGTCAATTCAGCTGCACTTGAAAATAGAATTGCTCGCAACAATTTATCAGTGGTAACAGTTGTATAGGAGCAGTACAAATAAAATAACAGCAGTATTAAAATAGTAACAACACTAGCAACCGCGGAAAATAGCAGGATGGGAAGTACCGTAGGCATACAGGGAATGGATGGACGGGTGTTGCATGGATAACATAGGTCATGTAATAATCTAACACGGACATTGCAGATAATAATAATAATAAAGCATCGAACATGTAGGCAAACCATAGGCATGTGTTCCAATATAGTAAAAAATGCTCGCAATGAGAAACTTGCACAACATCTTTTGTCCAATCAGCCCGTGGCAACGGGGCCTCTAGGGAAACTACTGGTAATTAAGATGATCCTTTTAATAAAGCACCATAGCAAATCATTAACACTCCGTGAACACACGTGATCCTCACATCATACCTATCGCTCCGGTTGTCCCAATTTCTGTCACTTTGGGGTCTCACGTTCCGGACAATGACATGTGTAAACAACTTGCAGATATGATCAAGAAACATAATTATACTCATGAAACAATACATGTTCAGATCTGAGATCATGGCACTCGGGCCCTAGTGACAAGCATTAAGCATAAAAAGTTGCAACAACGGTAGAAAACAGTAACAATGGATACTACGCACTATGCCCTAATAATCTCGCATTATTACATGATCGATCTCATCCAATCCCTTCCACCCCTCTCAGCTTAAAGCGGTGTTTACTCACACATGGACGAGGGGATCATGTATGATGGAGAAGAGGTGGCGGTGTCGATGGTGGTGATCTCCTTCGACTCCCCGTCCCGGCAGGGCGCCAGAACAGGAACTTCTGATCCCCGAATCGAAGTTTGGGGTGGTGGTGGAGCTCTATTATGTTTTTGTGGAATATGACGAACCCCCCTCGGGTTTAGGTTACGGGGCATATGTAGTCGAAAGGGGAGTCCGAGGGGGTGAGAGGGTGGCCCACACCACCTGGCGGCGCGACCAAGAGGGCTGGTGTGGCCCCCTCCTAGTTCCTCTCCTGGCCCCCTTATGGCTCTCGGGGTCTTCGGGTGTTTTAGGACCAATGGGATCTTTTCTGGGAATTTTCCCGAAAGTTGATTTTCCTGCACAAAAATGAGACACCGAGGTAATTTTGCTGAAAACAGCGTTAGTCCGTGTTAGTGGTATCCAAAACTCACAAGTTTAGAATAAAACAATAAGAAAAGTTTTCAAAATAGGGGATACATTTTGGACGTATCAACTCCCCCAAGCTTAGCTTATTGCTTGTCCTCAAGCAATTCAGTGTCAACTGAGTGCGATAAAAGACTTTTACGAACGCAGTTGTTTCATATGATGTAAATATACTCACTACATGACCAAGTGCTTAAGAAATTCACAATAAGATGTATGGAAAATAAAGGTCGCCCATCAGTTATGCAAACCATGAAGAGATGCCAACATACTAATAATAGACAACATTAAGTATATCAATCTACAATATTGCAATGCTCATAATAGGGTATGATAAAGTGTACTCGCTTTCCCTTAATAGTGGAGCAAAACATAAATGCCAGGGTACCTCTGAAGTTCAAATGAAGACTAGAAATACAGATATCAAAGATACAAGCATCAAAGTTATACCACTATCAACCGTGTTTTGGGACAAGCACATTACACTAAGAATAACAGCCATGCTCTCAAGAAGATGCATAAAGTGAGACAGTGAAGACTCAACATAAAAAGAAAAGAAATGCCCTTCACAGAGGGAAGCAGGGATTAACTCATGTGCTAGAGCTTTTTATTTTATTTTATTAAACTGAGGTATTGAAAACATTTTTAAGAGAGGTGTATGCTTATGTCAATGAATGGTAAACATACAATACAGTACGTCACAAACCAACTAGACTTCACGAGAGCGGCTCCGATAGAAGGCTGCATCTGGGTAGAAGGTCATCCCTCTTTCCCTTTTGTTTACACAATTATGCTTTGAAAAATGAGGGGGGGGGGGGGGGAATAGTGAATAGAATTTTTTGTATTAATTTGGGGCTGGGCACCTCGCTGCCGGATCTTCTATAATTGGATAAGAGGATGAAGCCACTAGTCTAGGGTGTGAAATCCAATCAACAAGTGAGATAAAGATTCACTATTTACGTCCTCATGGGCTAAAACAGGGGTAGAAAACAGGAATAATTTTTCGAAGTTTTAAAGGTGGCACACGAGAAAATTACTTGGAGTCGCGGTTAAATACCACATATATAGGTAGGTATGGTAGACACATTTGGCAAACTTTGGTTTTGGGGTTTGGATGCACGCGTAGAGCTCATACCCAGTACAGGTGAAGGCTAGCAATAGATGGGGAGCGACAATCAAGAGAGCAACAACTGTCACAATCATGCTTGCGACAAAACAAAATTAGCAGGGGCATAAAAATGATACGAATACTCTGAGGCAAAATAAATCATCGAGGCTTAATTTAATTTTTTGTTTTCAGTCATAGCATTTGTGAGCATATGCCAAGTTGATTGAAGCGAAACAATCAGAGGGAGATACCACAATGTCATACCCTTCTATGAATAAAACAATGCAAGCAAACATTCATACGACATGCTATCTTATATTAATAAGATGGAACTAACACGTGAGAGCACAAACTACTAAGAATCAATGAAATAACATACACCTTACATGAACGGACTAAGCATGTTCACACCGTGAGTATATGTACAAAAATAAAACAAATAAATTTCATATCAGCCTCTCACCACAAGTTTCATGCAGCTGAATAATCTTAGTGTTTTGATAAGTGTTGTGTGGGTGAACCTATGCTAGTGTACCGTCCCATCCAAGAGTAATACATACTTGTGATTATACCCCTTGCAAGCATCCACAACTACAATAAAGTAATTAAGAAATAAATCTAACCACAACTTTAAACTCCGGGATTCTACGCTCCCTCGTGTAATGGTTTCCTAGCGGGGGTTTAGGTTTCTGTCACTCCGGCAACCCCACAATTAGTAACCAAATACACGATGCATTCCCCTAGGCCCATAAATGGTGAAGTATCATGTAGTCGACGTTCACATGACACCATTATAAGAATAACACCACAACTTAAATATCAAACCATTAAATATTACTCAACATTACTTGACTACTAACAACTGGACTTCTCCCATGTCCTCAAGAACAACACGAACTACTCACAAGACATCATATGGATTATAATCAGAGGTGATATAATGGATGCTAACAATCTAGTCATAAAGTGCAAACACCGATAAATCTCACAAGCATCAACTACTAACAAGTAATCCACATCGGGAGAGAGATCTAATGTGAAACAACGATAGAGGCCCCTAATTATTACAGCGGGATGACGGTGGATAATAAGGGTGATGGTGCTGGTGGTGGTGCTGATGATTATGATGATCTTGATGATGCTCGGAGTGATGATGATGACGATGGCGATGATTTCCCCTCTCCGCAGATTTCTCCCTCACAGAGAGCTTTTCTCTCTCGGGTGTTTTCCGCCCTGAGGCGGCGGCGGAATAATTCTTCGATGATGGTCTGGGGCTTAGGGTTCCCTGGGGATCAAGTACGCGAAAGACCTCCACCAGAGGTGGGCTAGGGTGGCCACACCACCTGGTGGCGCGGCCAGGGGGCGCCACCTCATGGTGTGGGCCCCTGGTGGCCCCCCTCTGGCTCTTCTTCTGGCTGGACTCCTCCTCTAAACTTCTAAGAAACCCCCGGTGTGCCCCTTCTTCTTCTGATCTGAAATATGGTATCTCGACGGTGCTTTTTCCATCAGATTTCTCGTCCCGGTGTTTATTCTCCAAAAATTATGAAACATGCAAAATAAGATAAAATAACATAAGGGATGCATCATAACATGAAATATATCGATGAATAACAGAAAATTATGATATAAAATAGTGATGCAAAATGGACGTATCAACTCCCCCCAAGCTTAGACCTCGCTTTCCCCCAAGCGAAACTGAACTCAGTAAACATGACCACAGGTTTATGGAGTGAAGAGTCGATAAATAAAATACGGACAAGAAGCATCACATTTATGTATACAACAATCATTATAGACATCAACTTCCTCTCATATAACTTAACTTGAAACGAGTAATGGGAGTCACAAACAAAGATGCAAAAGAGAGAATCAAAATTGGTGATGGCAAAGTTTATTCTTGGTCAGAGAACATTTAATGATATCATACTTATCTTAGGTGAAGTATTTATAACAAGGCTTATATTGTAGAGCTTAACATGTTTAATTATAAAAATCCTTTATAGTGATTCATGGCTTTCAAAGTAATATCTATTCAGATAATAAAGCATGTGCTAAACAAAGAAGGATAGAAACCATGATTGAATAAATCAACATATAGATGGTGAGATCATAACAACTCAAATGCTTGATGGATACTGAAAGGAATGGGTTTACTGACCAACATAAAAGTAAAGGATAGGCCCTTCGCAGAGGGAAGCATGGATCACTCATGTCCTAGAGCTTTTATTTTAATAAACAGAGGTATAAAATGCATGAAACTCCTCCCATCCATCTTACACAAACCATGGCTAACCAAATCCTCGGGTGCCTGCCAACAATCACAAATCATGGATGAGTGTCTAAATTTTGAGAGAGGTGTACGTTTATGTCAACGAATGGCAAACAGAAAATACAGTACGTCACAAGCCAACTATACTTCACAAGAGCGGCTCCCATAGAAGGACGCAACTGGTATAGAAGGTCATCCCTCTTTCTCTTTTGTTTATACAATTATGCCTTGACTGATAAATTAGTGACAAAAGAGTGAAGAGAATTTGTATTACTATTTGGGGCTGGGAACCCTGCTGCCAGCTCTTCTAGCATTTGGATAAGAGGATGAAGCCACTAGTCCAGGTGTGTGAGTCCAATCAAAAAGTGAGATAAAGATTCTCGTTTTGCATCCTCATGAGATAAAACAGGAACACAAAACAGGGATAATTTTGAAGGTTTAAATGTAACACATGAGAAATTTACTTGGAGTGGCGGTGAAATACCACATGTAGGAAGGTAGGGTGGACACAAATGGCAAGGTTTTGGGGCTCAAGATTTGGATGCACGAGAAGCATTCCCTCACAGTATAGGGTATTTGGCTAGCAAGACTGGGTAGCAAGCATAAGAGTTGAGGGGAAAAAATATACATATGATGAAAGCAATCGTGCAATCTTCATTGAAAGCACAAACGATCACAAATTGTGAATACTAATTTTATGGGCTAATAGAAAAATTCCTCTTTCTTATACTAGCATCTCAAAATATTATTTCTATTGACCCAAGCTAAGTTTGCCAAAACCAACTAGACTAAATTGATGATCTCCAAAGTGACACCAAATACTAACAACAAGCTCAACCATATGACAGAAATTGAAAACTAAAATAATGTGTACAGAAAGTAAATGATGAAACTTCTCATTAATAATCCAAACAGGCAACTCAGAGAAATTAAATAAGGTGTACAACGATAACCAACTAAGGAGAGACACTTCCATACTGCAAACCATCCTATATCATAACTTCTCTACTCATGATATGACTCTACTAAAAAGATAAAAAGATGAAAGATAGTGATGTGATACCACGGCACTCCCCCAAGATGGGAACAAACCAAGGGGATCCCAATACCAATTATGATTTATTTCTTCAGCGGTGATGAAGGTGGAAACATTCAGAGAGGAGTCAGAAAGCCTTTGATGATACGACGAAGCTCAATGTTTTCCGTCTCCAGAATTGCTACCTCGGCCTTGAGAATACGATTGTTCGCAGAATATATCGGCAACCCGGTGTGCTTCAGCTATCATAGGGAACATGTTGGGGTCTTGATCCTGACGCATGGTCCCCATCACATTATGAGAGTAGCGACGCTGAGGGTTAATGGATCCCATAAAGGTGGGGTTGCTCGTTGGTGCTGGTGAAGCCCTCCGGATCTCTTCCCTCAAGTTGTTAACCATGTCTTCCTTTGTTGCATATATCTCTTCTTCCGTCGTCCATTTGTTGATGTCTTGTTGGATTTGTCGAAGACGACGTGCAGCATAATCCTCAATGCTAGAGCCGAAGGAGGACATCTTGACCTAGAAACTCCAAACTCCTGACAGGAAAGCCGCTCTAAATGAAAACACGACGAGAAAACGGTATACGGACCTCGGGAGGGGGGGGGGGGGTCCGGGGGATTATATAGAAAAAACTTTCATAACGAAAGGAAAGTACATGTCAAAAACAAGTCGGAGAGGGGCTCCAGGGCCCCCACACCATGGGCTGGCGCGGCTAGGGGTGGGACCGAGCCACCCCATGGTGTGGACTCTCCGGGCTCTGTCTCCACCTCGTTTCCGGCTCATAATTTTTCATATTTTCGAAGAATAGTAAGAACAAAAGTTGGAAGATGTTTCGCGAACGTTTTCTTACCAAAACTGATACCTATTCGAAAACTGACGCCGCAGTTTCTGAAATATGCTTCTTAATAAATTCCTTCAATATCATGGCTCGAATACAATCAACATTTTCATTATAAGGATCTCCATAAATATAATGCTTGAGTCTTTGGCCATTCACCACTTGTGAAGTGTTGTCTTCAAGGGAAACAATTTTAATTGCCCCCAAACGATATACCTCTTTGATAACAAAAGGTCCTTCCCATCTCGAGAGTAACTTTCCTGCAAAAAATCTAAGAAGAGACCTATACAATAGCACTTCCTCACCAACATGAAATTCTCTTTTAATAATTCTCTTATCATGCCACCTTTTAACTTTCTCTTTAAAGAGCTTAGCATTTTCATATGCTTCACTCCTCCATTCATCTAAAGAACTTAAGTCATGCAAACTTTTCTCACCAGCAAGTTTAAAATCTCTATTTAGGTCTCTCACTGCCCAATAAGCTTTGTGTTCTAATTCTAGGGTAAAGTGACAAGATTTTCCATAAACCATTTTACAAGGAGACATGCCCATGGGATTTTATAAGCAGTTCTATAATCCCACAGAGTATCATTTAATTTCTTTGCCCAATTTTTTCTAGAGTTGTTAATAGTCTTTTGCAAGATAGATTTGATTTGTCTATTTGATAATTCTACTTGCCCACTAGTTTGAGGATGATAGGTGAGGCAATTCTATGATTAACATCATATTTAGCAAGAGTCTTTCTAAAACCACCATGAATAAAACGAGAACCCCCACCAGTCATAAGATATCTAGGCACACCAAACCTAGGAAAATAATGTCTTTAAGTATTTTTAATGAGGTTTCACCATCAACAGTTTTAGTACGTATAGCTTCTACCCATTTAGTAATATAATCAACAGCAACAAGAATATGAGTGTAGCCTTTTGAAGGAGGGAAAGGACCCATAAAGTCAAAACCCCAATAATCAAACGGTTCAATAACAAGAGAATAATTCATAGGCATTTCATTACGTCTAGAAATATTTCCAATCCTTTGACATTGATCACAAGATAAAACAAATTTTCTAGCATATTTAAAGAGAGTAGGCCAATAAAAACCTGATTGTAGAACCTTATGTGCAGTTCTATCTCCAGCGTGGTGTCCTCCATAAGCACTACTATGACATTTTCTCAATATCTCTCGTTGTTCATTTTCAGGAACACATCTTTGCATAATACCATCAACACCTTCTTTATATAAGTGTGGGTCATCCCAAAAATAATGACTCAAATCATAGAAGAATTTTCTTCTTTGCTGAGCTGTAAAGGTAGGAGGCAAATACTTGGAAACAATAAAGTTAGCATAATCAGCATACCATGGACTCTCTTGAGAGCTCACTTTTATTGCAGCCAACTGTTCATTAGGAAAACTATCATTAACAGGAATATGATTATCAGAGATATTTTCTAATCTAGACAAATTATCAGTCACAGGATTTTCAGCACCCTTCCTATCCACAATATGTAAATCAAACTCTTGTAAGAGAAGAACCCATCTAATAAGCTTAGGATTAGCATCTTTCTCTTCCACAAGGTACTTAATAGCAGCATGATCAGTATGAATAGTAACTTTAGAATCAACAATATACTGCCTTAATTTATCACAAGCAAAAACTACAGCTAGGAATTCTTTCTCAGTGGTAGCGTAATTCTTTTGAGCAACATCAAGAGTTTTACTAGCATAATGAATAACATTTAACTTCTTATCTACTCGCTTTCCAAGAACGACACCTACTGCATAATCACTAGCATCACACATAATTTCAAACTGTAAATTCGAATAAGGGGGTTGAACAATAGGGGCAGATATTAAAGCCTTCTTTAAAATTTCAAAAGCTTCTTTACAATCTTCATCAAAAACAAAATGTATATCCTTTTGAAGAAGATTAGTAAGAGGCTTTGATATTTTAGAGAAATCTTTAATAAACCTTCTATAGAAACCAACATGACCACGAATACTACGAATACCTTTGACATCCCTGGGACAGGGCATTTTCTCGATATAAGGCTCAGGCACAGTAGAATCAATGGTATGAACTTCTATATCTCTAGCAGGAACACAATTAACAATATCTTTATAAGGTGCATGGTACTTGCCCCATTCATTTTTGGGAATATAAATATAAGAAGCAAAAGCCTTATATAAGTTTGCAGCAACTTGAGAATCAAGACCATAAACAATACTAACATTATGAAAATCATCGGATGACATAAAAGTTTCAATGCATTCATAATCATAGTTTATACCTAACTTTCTACCTTTGTCATTCTCCCATCCTTCAGTGTTTTCTTGAATATGGTCAAGAAGATCCCATTTAGCTTCATCCTTCATACGTGTAAATGATCCAGAACAAGAAGCATTCAATAAATCATTATCATGAAGAGAAAGCCTTGCATAGAAATTATTAATAACAATATTACCGGGGAGCTCGTGAATAGGGAATTTGAGCATTAGTAACTTCAATTTCCCCCATGCTTGGGCAATACTCTCTCCGTCATTAGGCCAAAAATTATATATATAATTCCGATCTCTACGAATTTCACTGGGAGGATAGAATTTAGAATAAAAGAGAGGCACAATTTCCTCCCATCCAATAGTCTGGCTATTTTTCAGCAGTTTGAACCATTCAGCGGCTCGGCCTGTCAATAATATAGAGAATAATTTCCGCTTCGCTTAACCCATTGTAATACTTGCACACTTGAACAACTCACATAATTCATGTAAAAAGAGCAAATGATCACCAGGATGGACAGTTCCATCACCTGAATAGTAGTTATTCATAACATGTTTAACAATCTTTATAGGAATTTCTTTTGCAATTTGGAGGAGCAAGTGTCAATCTAAGCATAGATTTTTTGCTTGGCTTATCCTGCATGATAGAATTAATACCAGGGACATGTTACTTCGACGACATTGGAACATTAATTCCTCATCTGATTGTGTCCTGTGCCCTGACCATGTTCTTGAGGATTGGAGACATTTATTTTTCAATTGTACATTCAGTACAAGGATTTGGAATTACCTGCAGATTCCTTGGATACCTGGCACACCATCTTATGCTATCATGTATGCCAGAAAGCATTTTGCTGGTTCTTGTTTTGTGGAGATTGTGATCCTAGCTTGCTGGTGCATCTGGAAGCAAAGGAATGGATGGATCTTCAAGAACACCAAGCCAACTTTCAGAGGTTGGAAGGCCCTGTTTACACAGGAAGTCACTCTGCTTAAGTACAGGGTGAAGAGTGCAGACTCTGTTTTTTTGACATCATGGATTAATTCACTCCCATAACTTTCTTGTACATATTGTACATTTGTAAATAACTTTTCTTTATTTATTTAATAAATGGGGGGCTGTGGGGGTTTCCCCCACAGTAATGGTGTCAAAAAAAATCTTTATAGGTATTTTATAAGGATCCAAATCATCAGTCGGTGGGTCACTTACTACCCTAGCAGTGGCAGCAGTGCCCGCAAATAAGGACTCAAAAGGAGATCCAAACATCGTGTAATAAAGAAGTAGACAGTAATAAAAATAACACTTACCGCAGAAGCTTCCTTTATCAATTCCACTTCCCAATAGTTCTTCACTCCCCGACAACGGTGCCAGAAAATAGACTTGATGACCCAAAAGTATAGGGGGTGTATCGTAGTACTTTCGATAAATAAGAGTGTCGAACCCGACAAGGAGCAGAATGTGTTGACAAACAGTTTCGATGAAGGAATAACTGTAAATACTGAAAGATAGATTTGTAGGGTTTTTGATATTGCAGATAAATAAAGTACGAGTAAATAAAATGCAGTAATAATAATTGCAGCAAGTGGCCCAATCCTTTCTTCAGCAAAGGACAAGCCGGTGGGTTTACTTATGATTAACAAACGTTCTCGAGGACACACGGGAGGTTTCTGTCAAGTGGTTTTGTTTCATGCAGCTGAATAATCTTTGTGTTTTGATAAGTGTTGTGTGGGCGAACCTATGCTAATGTACCGTCCCATCCAATACTAATACATACTTGTGATTATACCCCTTGCAAGCATCCGCAACTACAACAAAGTAATTAAGAAATAAATCTAACCACAGCTTTAAACACCGGGATCCTACGCTCCCTCGTGTAATGGTTTCCTAACGGGGGTCTACGTTTCTGTCACTCCGGCAACCCCACAATTAGTAGCCAAATACACTATGCATTCCCCTAGGCCCATAAAGGGTGAAGTATCATGTAGTCGACGTTCACATGACACCACTAGAAGAATAACACCATAACTTAATTATCAAACCATTAAATATTACTCAACATTATTTCACTACTAACAACTTGACTTCTCCCATGTCCTCAAGAAAAACACAAACTTCTCACAAGAAATCATATGGATCATAATCAGAGGTGATATAATGGATGATAACAATCTGGCCATAAGGTGCAAACACAGATAAATCTCACAAGCATCAACTACTAACAAGTAAACAACGATAGAGGCCCCTAATTATTACAGCGGGATGACGGTGGATAATGAGGGTGATGGTGTTGGTGGTGATGATGATGATTATGACGATCTTGATGATGCCCGGAGTGATGACGATGACGATGGCGATGATTTCCCCTCTCCGGAGAGGAATTTCCCCGGCAGATTTCTCCCTGCGAGAGAGCTTTTCTCTCTCGGGTGTTTTCCGCCCTGAGGCGGCGGCGAAATAATTCTTCGATGATGGTCTGGGGCATAGTGTTCCCTGGGGGTCAAGTACGCGAAAGACCTCCACCAGAGATGGGCCAGGGTGGCCACACCACCTGGTGGCGCGGCCAGGGGGCGCCACCTCATGGTGTGGGCCCCTGGTGGCCCCTCTCTGGCTCTTCTTCTGGCTAGACTCCTCCTCTAATCTTCTAAGAAACCCCCGGTGTGCCCCTTCTTCTTCTGATCTTCTTAAATATGGTATCTCGACGGTGCTTTTTCCATCAGATTTCTCGTCCTGGTGTTTATTCTCCAAAAATTATGAAACATGCAAAATAAGATAAAATAACATAATGGATGCATCATAACAGGAAATATATCGATGAATAACAGAAAATTATGATATAAAATAGTGATGCAAAATGGACGTATCAACTCCCCCCAAGCTTAGACCTCGCTTTCCCCCAAGCGAAACTGAATTCAGTAAACATGACCACAGGTTTATGGAGTGAAGAGTCGATAAATAAAATACGGACAAGAAGCATCACATTTATCTATACACCAATCATTATAGACAACAACTTCCTCTCATATAACTTAACTTGAAACGAGTAATGGGAGTCACAAACAAAGATTCAATAGAGAGAATCAAAATTGGTGATGGCAAAGTTTATTCTTGGTCAGAGAACATTTAATGATATCATACTTATCTTAGGTGAAGTTTTTATAACAAGGCTTATATTGTAGAGCTTAACATGTTTAATTATAAAAATCCTTTATAGTGATTCATGGCTTTCAAAGTAATATTCATTCAGATAATAAAGCATGTGCTAAACAAAGAAGGATAGAAACCATGATTGAATAAATCATCATATAGATGCTGAGATCATAACAACTCAAATGCTTGATGGAGACTGAAAGGAATGGGTTTACTGACCAACATAAAAGTAAAGGATAGGCCCTTCGCAGAGGGAAGCATGGATCACTCATGTCCTAGAGCTTTTATTTTAATAAACAGAGGTATAAAATGCATGAAACTCCTCCCATCCATCTTACACAAACCATGGCTAACCAAATCCTCGGGTGCCTGCCAACAATCACAAATCATGGATGAGTGTCTAAATTTTGAGAGAGGTGTACGTTTATGTCAACGAATGGCAAACAGAAAATACAGTACGTCACAAGCCAACTAGACTTCACAAGAGAGGCTCCCATAGAAGGACGCTACTGGTATAGAAGGTCATCCCTCTTTCTATTTTGCTTCCACAATTATGCTTTGACTGATAAATCAGGGACAAAAGAGTGAAGAGAATTTGTATTACTATTTGGGGCTGGGAACCCTGCTGCTAGCTCTTCTAGCATTTGGATAAGCGGATGAGGCCACTAGTCTAGGTGTGTGAGTCCAATCAAAAAGTGAGATAAAGATTCTCTATTTGCGTCCTCATGAGCTAAAACAGGAACACAAAGCAGGGATAATTTTGAAGGTTTAAAGGTAACACATGAGCAATTTACTTGGACTCGCGGTGAAATACCACATGTAGGAAGGTATGGTGGACACAAATTGCAAGGTTTTGGGGCTCAAGGTTTGGATGCACGAGAAGCATTCCCTCTCAGTACAGGGTATTTGGCTAGCAAGACTGGGTAGCAAGCATAAGAGTTGAGGGAAAACAAACAAATATACATATGATGAAACCAATCGTGTAATCTTCATTGAAAGCACAAACGATCACAAATTGTGAATACTAATTTTATGGGCTAATAGACAAATTCCTCTTTCTTATACTAGCATCTCAAAATATTATTTCTATTGACCCAAGCTAAGTTTGCCAAAACCAACTAGACTAAATTGATGATCTCCAAAGTGACACCAAATACTAACAACAAGCTCAACCATATGACAGAAATTGAAAACTAAAATAATGTGTACAGAAAGTAAATGATGAAACTTTTCATTAGTAATCCAAACCGGCAACTCGGAGAAATTAAATAAGGTGTACAATGATAACCAACTAAGGAGAGACACTTCCATACTGCAAACCATCCTATATGATAACTTCTCTACTCATGATATGACTCTACTAAAATGATAAAAAGATGAAAGATAGTGATGTGATACCGCGGCACTCCCCCCAAGATTGGAACAAACCAAGGGGATCCCAATACCAATGATGATTTATTTCTTCGGCGGTGATGAAGGTGGAAACATTCGGAGAGGAGTCAGAAATCCTTTGATGATACGACGAAGCTCAATGTTTTCCGCCTCCAGAATTGCTACCCTGGCCTTGAGAATACGATTGTTCGCATAATTGATCGGCAACCCGGTGTGCTTCAGCTATCATAGGGAACATGTTGGGGTCTTGATCCCGACGCACGGTCCCCATCACATTATGAGAGTAGCGACGCTGAGGGTTAATGGATCCCATAAAGGTGGGGTTGCTCGTTGGTGCTGGTGAAGCCCTCCGGATCTCTTCCCTCATGTTGTTAACCATGTCTTCCTTCGTTGCATATATCTCTTCTTCCGTCGTCCATTTGTTGATGTCTTGTTGGATTTGTCGAAGACAACGTGCAGCGTAATCCTCAATGCTAGAGCCGAAGGAGGACATCTTGACCTAGAAACTCCGAACTCCTGACAGGAAAACCGCTCTAAACGAAAACACGACAAGAAAACGGTATACGGACCTTGGGGGGGGGGTCCGGGGGATTATATAGAAAAAACTTTCATAACGAAAGGAAAGTACATGTCGAAAACGAGTCGGGAGGGGCTCCAGGGCCCCCACACCATGGGCTGGCGCGGCTAGGGGTGGGCCCGCGCCACCCCAGGGTGTGGACCCTCCGGGCTCTGTCTCCGCCTTGTTTCCGGCTCATAATTTTTCATATTTTCCAAAAACAGTAAGAACAAAAGTTGGAAGATGTTCCAGGAACGTTTTCTTACCAAAACTGATACCTATTCAAAAACTGACGCCGCAGTTTCTGAAATATGCTTCTTAATAAATTCCTTCGGTATCATGGCTCGAATACAATCAACATTTTCAGTATAAGGATCTCTAGAAATATAATGCTTGAGTCTTTGGCCATTCACCACTTGTGTAGTGTTTTCTTCAAGGGAAACAATTTTAATTGCCCCCAAACGATATACCTCTTCGATAACAAAAGGTCCTTCCCATCTCGAGAGTAACTTTCCT
The DNA here is from genome assembly GCA_028641055.1 of Alopecurus myosuroides. Taxonomy (NCBI): domain Eukaryota; kingdom Viridiplantae; phylum Streptophyta; class Magnoliopsida; order Poales; family Poaceae; genus Alopecurus; species Alopecurus myosuroides. The sequence continues at coordinate 10,331,107 of CM054057.1, forward strand.
GCAAAAAATCTAAGGCGAGACCTATACAATAGAACTTCCTCACCAACATGAAATTCTCTTTTAATAATTCTCTTATCATGCCACCTTTTAACTTTCTCTTTAAAGAGCTTAGCATTTTCATATGCTTCACTCCTCCATTCATCTAAAGAACTTAAGTCATGCAAATTTTTCTCACCAGCAAGTTTAAAATCCCTATTTAGGTCTCTCACTGCCCAATAAGCTTTGTGTTCTAATTCTAGGGTAAAGTGACAAGCTTTTCCATAAACCATTTTACAAGGAGACATGCCCATGGGATTTTATAAGCAGTTCTATAATCCCACAGAGTATCATTTAATTTCTTTGCCCAATTTTTTCTAGATTTGTTAACAGTCTTTTGCAAGATAGATTTGATTTGTCTATTTGATAATTCTACTTGCCCACTAGTTTGAGGATGATAGGGTGAGGCAATTCTATGATTAACATCATATTTAGCAAGAATCTTTCTAAAACCACCATGAATAAAATGAGAACCCCCATCAGTCATAAGATATCTAGGCACACCAAACCTAGGAAAATAATGTCTTTAATTATTTTTAACGAGGTTTCACCATCAACAGTTTTAGTAGGTATAGCTTCTACCCATTTATTAATATAATCAACATCAACAAGAATATGAGTGTAGCCTTTTGAAGGAGGGAAAGGACCCATAAAGTCAAAACCCCAACAATCAAACGGTTCAATAACAAGAGAATAATTCATAGGCATTTCATTACGTCTAGAAATATTTCCAACCCTTTGACATTGATCACAAGATAAAACAAATTTTCTAGCATATTTAAAGAGAGTAGGCCAATAAAAACCTGATTGTAGAACCTTATGTGCAGTTCTATCTCCAGCGTGGTGTCCTCCATAAGCACTACAATGACATTTTCTCAATATCTCTCGTTGTTCATTTTCAGGAACACATCTTCGCATAATACCATCAACACCTTCTTTATATAAGTGTTGGTCATCCCAAAAATAATGCCTCAAATCATAGAAGAATTTTCTTCTTTGCTGAGCTGTAAAGGTAGGAGGCAAATACTTGGAAACAATAAAGTTAGCATAATCAGCATACCATGGACTCTCTTGAGAGCTCACTTTTATTGCAGCCAACTGTTCATTAGGAAAACTATCATTAACAGGAATATGATCATCAGAGATATTTTCTAATCTACACAAATTATCAGCAACAGGATTTTCAGCACCCTTCCTATCCACAATATGTAAATCAAACTCTTGTAAGAGAAGAACCCATCTAATAAGCTTAGGCTTAGCATCTTTCTCTTCCACAAGGTACTTAATAGCAGCATGATCAGTATGAATAGTAACTTTAGAATCAACAATATACTGCCTAAATTTATCACAAGCAAAAACTACAGCTAGGAATTTTTTCTCAGTGGTAGCCTAATTCTTTTGAGCAACATCAAGAGTTTTACTAGCATAATGAATAACATTTAACTTCTTATCTACTCGCTGTCCAAGAACGGCACCTACAGCATAATCACTAGCATCACACATAATTTCAAACTGTAAATTCGAATAAGGGGGTTGAACAATAGGGGCAGATATTAAAGCCTTCTGTAAAATTTCAAAAGATTCTTTACAATCTTCATCAAAAACAAATTGTATATCCTTTTGAAGAAGATTAGTAAGAGGCTTTGATATTTTAGAGAAATCTTTAATAAACCTTCTATAGAAACCAGCATGACCACGAATACCTTTGACATCCCTGGGACAGGGAATTTTCTCAATATAAGGCTCAGGCACAGTAGAATCAACGGTATGAACTTCTATATCTCTAGCAGGAACACAATTAACAATATCTTTAGAAGGTGCATGGTACTTATCCCATTCATTTTTGGGAATATAAATATAAGAAGCAAAAGCCTTATATAAGTTTGCAGCAACTTGAGAATCAAGACCATAAACAATACTAACATTATGAAAATCATCGGATGACATAAAAGTTTCAATGCATTCATAATCATAGTTTATACCTAACTTTCTACCTTTTTCATTCTCCCATCCTTCAGTGTTTTCTTGAATATGGTCAAGAAGATCCCATTTAGCTTCATCCTTCATACGTGTAAATGATCCAGAACAAGAAGCATCCAATAAATCCTTATCATGAAGAGAAAGCCTTGCATAGAAATTATTAATAAAAATATTACTAGGGAGCTCGTGAATAGGGAATTTGAGCATTAGTAACTTCAATTTCCCCCATGCTTGGGCAATACTCTCTCCGTCATTAGGCCAAAAATTATATATATAATTCCGATCTCTATGAATTTCACTGGGAGGATAGAATTTAGAATAAAAGAGAGGCACAATTTCCTCCCATCCAATAGTCTGGTTATTTTTCAGCAGTTTGAACCATTCAGCGGCTCGGCCTGTCAATAATATAGAGAATAATTTCCGCTTCGCTTAACCCATTGTAATACTTGCACACTTGAACAACTCACATAATTCATGTAAAAAGAGCAAATGATCACCAGGATGGACAGTTCCATCACCTGAATAGCAGTTATTCATAACATGTTTAACAATCTTTATAGGTATTTTATAAGGATCCAAATCATCAGGCGGTGGGTCACTTACTACCCTAGTAGTGGCAGCAGTGCCCGCAAATAAGGACTCAAAAGGAGATCCAAACATCGTGTAATAAAGAAGTAGACAGTAATAAAAATAACACTTACCGCAGAAGCTTCCTTTATCAATTCCACTTCCCAATAGTTCTTCACTCCCCGACAACGGTGCCAGAAAATAGACTTGATGACCCAAAAGTATAGGGGGTGTATCGTAGTACTTTCGATAAATAAGAGTGTCGAACCCGACAAGGAGCAGAATGTGTTGACAAACAGTTTCGATGAAGGAATAACTGTAAATACTGAAAGATAGATTTGTAGGGTTTTTGATATTGCAGATAAATAAAGTACGAGTAAATAAAATGCAGTAATAATAATTGCAGCAAGTGGCCCAATCCTTTCTTCAGCAAAGGACAAGCCGGTGGGTTTACTTATGATTAACAAACGTTCTCGAGGACACACGGGAGGTTTCTGTCAAGTGGTTTTGTTTCATGCAGCTGAATAATCTTTGTGTTTTGATAAGTGTTGTGTGGGAGAACCTATGCTAATGTACCGTCCCATCCAATACTAATACATACTTGTGATTATACCCCTTGCAAGCATCCACAACTTAAACAAAGTAATTAAGAAATAAATCTAACCACACCTTTAAACACCGGGATCCTACGCTCCCTCGTGTTATGGTTTCCTAACGGGGGTTTATGTTTCTGTCACTCCGGCAACCCCACAATTAGTAGCCAAATACACTATGCATTCCCCTAGGCCCATAAAGGGTGAAGTATCATGTAGTCGACGTTCACATGACACCACTAGAAGAATAACACCACAACTTAAATATCAAACCATTAAATATTACTCAACATTACTTCACTACTAACAACTTGACTTCTCCCATGTCCTCAAGAAAAACACAATACTCTCACAAGACATCATATGGATCATAATCAGAGGTGATATAATGGATGATAACAATCTGGTCATAAGGTGCAAAGACCGATAAATCTCACAAGTATCAACTACTAACAAGTAATCTACACCGGGAGAGAGATCTAATGTAAAACAACGATAGAGGCCCCCTAATTCTTACAACGGGATGACGGTGGATGATAAGGGTGATGGTGGTGGTGGTGATGATGATGATGACGATCTTGATGATGCCCGGAGTGATGACGGTGATGGTGGCAATAATTTCCCCTCTCCGGAGAGGAATTTCCCCGGCAGATTTCTCCCAGCCAGAGAGCTTTTCTCTCTCGGGTGTTTTCTGCCCTGAGGCGGCGGCAGAATAATTCTTTCATGATGGTCAGGGGCTATCCCTACCAAGGATACTAGTAGCAATATAGTAAGTAAAATATCTAAGAGCAGGAAGTTGAATGTTCGTAATCTTCCCACGCTGGGGTGAGCAACCATCATCGTTGGTGATTTCTCGGTAAAGCTCCACAAGAGTCGCGGGTTTATCTGAATCCTGCACGCTGTCCCAAAAGCGTTGATACCTACAATAGTACAAACAGTCTCCAAGGGCAAAGAAAAAGAACTACTATATAACTTGAAGGCAACAGAGGGACCGAATTGTGTGTTCTGAAATTTATAACTCTCAACAAAAGTTTTTGTGAGAGCGGCATACTGAGGCTTTCATTGTCCATATAGCTGGTTAAACCAACTCTTTCAATAAGCATCAGAAAGTCATCTAACAGACCTGCACTTCTTAGAAATGTAACACAAGGAAATCTAGAGGGATTAGCGATAGCATCACCTCTCGCATCGTCGATATTAGGTGCAATAAGGTCTTCATTATATGATGGTATCACTAAAGTGGATGAGTGTGAGGGCCTTGTCCTCCTAGGAGCATCACTCCTAAATATCTCTCCAAAATTATGACTATCCATCTCTGAAATTTTTCAACAATCATCACAAAAATTAATTTCAAGCAACTATAAGGTGGAAACTACTATAGGGACTTACAGGAGAGCTAAACATGCATCAAAACTACATTATTTCTACTCAAATTATGCATGCACCTATAGTACAAAAATACTCAAGAAATACTCCACTAAACAAAATTCTACCTGGATAATCGGAGGAGTCACATACCGGAGAGCAAATGCACCAAATTTCAGCACAAATGATGGGCTCAGCAAAGAGATCGAAAAATCTTGAGGAAGAACAACAAGAACTCGGGTTCCAGGAAATGTGTTGAGTTTGGGAGGTGAGAGAAGGAACTTTGGCAGGGGAGAGAGTTAGTGGGGGGCCGGGGGAGACCCATAGCATGTGCTGGCACCACCAGGGACTGGTTGCGCCACCCCATGGTGTGCCTGACTGGCGGGTCCCCCTGGGGCCTCCCAGGTGGCTCTCTGCGTCATTTTGACGTAAAAAATTATTATAGTTTTTATGGAAATTTTTGAGAAACTTTATTTTTGTGGTATTTCCAGAATTTGAATAATTAATAAAAACCAGAAAAAGAAAAGTTAAAAGGTGGGAAAAAAAAACAAAACCAGCACTATAGAGGTTCTATGACACTCCAATGAAAAAATATCCAAAGAAAACAAATGTGGAAGTGGTGAAAACAAAAGTATGGATGGTGAAAACGTGCATAACCACAGTAATTATGGTGAAAACATGAATGTGGATGATGGAAAACCTGATTGTACTCATGTAGCAATGGGATAACAGAAGTAAACATGGTGAAAACATAATGGGGAGGGTGAAAACATTGTCCTCTTCATTCAAAATCATTTTGTTAACAAGCGTGAGCAAGTCTTGTTACTAGAACAATTTTCATATGAAGCAAAACTTTGCTAATCACTAAATAATTATGTTACCTCAACCTTGATAGACATAGTCCCAATCATAATAATTTCATATTCTTTGGGTGGTACTGGAATGGGACAATAAAATTCTCTAATCTTGATGGTCTCAATATTTTTAGTTGAATTTAAACCATATCTTCTATCAATCTTCTTGGGAATATAAATAGTATGCTCTTTATCATTAACATTAAAAGTTACTTTTCCTTGATTGCAATCAATAACAAACCCTGCAGTGTTAAGTAAATGTCTTCCAAGAATAATAGACATATTATCATCTTCAGGCATTTCCAGCACAACAAACTCAGTTAATATCAGGCAATTACTAGTAACTTGCTAGAGCAGCATTCCCTAGCGCCGGATAATGCACAAATGGTGCCGCCGGCGGTAAGTACCACCGGCGCGCATTTCGACCATGAGCCGGTGCTACTAACTTACCCCCGGTGCGCGTGGAACAACAGGCGTCGGTGCTAAGCGCACGCTAGCCCCCCTCTGGGAAAACGTAGCGCCAGCGCGCACGTCTCGTGGTGCGCCAGTGCTACGGGTCTTACCCCCGGCGCGTGGGCAGCGCAGCGCGCCGACGCTAAGGGCACGACTCGAGGCAAAGTTCCCCCGACGCGCATTTTTACGGGAGCGTCGGCGCTAAATCTTACCCCGGCGCGCTGGTGCTGGAGCGCGCCGGCGGTAACCTTGCCTATATCCAACCAACACACACCACACGTTTTCCCAACCACCCAGTCCTCATCTCCAAGTCGAAACTCCTCTCTTCCCAGCCAATTTTCTCACCCATTTCTTCCATTTTTAGCACATTTAACCAACCAAATATGATATGTTTTGTCAAAACTCTTTCTGCCAACATGCCCCTCCCTTCTACCTAGTTAGATCTAGATCTACTATGAAGAATCTTTCTCCCCACATGCATCATATTCATATATCTAGATTTGGCCAGATCTAGATAGAGTCTACACACCGCACTCTCTTCGGCCGACACGTGTCGTGTGTATGTTACGATCTTCCATATCTCGTGCCGGCGACATATACTTATATCGAGATATATATAATTATTCTGTTTGGAACCAAAATATGTGATGATGACCCCTATTTATGGGAATTATATTATGTTTGTTGCGACCGTGTAAGATGTGATGACATGTAAATGAGTTGGCAATGTTTTGCCAAAATGTCGATTCATTTCCGTTTCGACAAATTGTTGCCACTCCGTTTGACCTTTTTTTACCAAAGGTCATGCCGAAATTTTTCGTGAAACCGGCCGGGTGTGGATCTAATAAAAATTTACTGTTGTCGACCGTGCAGGAGACAATGGTCATCTCGATGAGGGAAAGCGTCGTGGATAGATATGTGGAACGTGCAACGGCCGACATGCATCGAAAGGAACGCATATACATAACTTGTCCGTGTCGAAGATGCAAACTTGGGTCCCTGTTCAACCCATCTTCGGTCGTAGTGAAGGACCACCTTCTTAGGCGTGGTTTCATGGACGGTTACACTCAGTGGACCTTGAGTGATGAGGAAGATGATCATGGGGATGATCATGAGGATGAGCATGAGGAGGGGGGTGCGACAGCCGCTGAAAATGGGGAAGAAGGGCAGGAGGAGAACGACGATGACGAAGAGGCTACCGCACACGACGATATTGGAGAGGAAAAAGTGGCGGACAACAATACTCCGCTAACGTTAGTCGTGCGGGGACCTCATGTTCAAGAGTTACTTCTGAGCGGTAGGTCGACGACTCACGCGGGAGCCGCCGGTAGACGGAAATCTAAGCTGGCGCAACTAGAGATAGACTCGAATACTCCATTGTATGATGCAGCAGACCGCGATCCGGAGGAGTCCCGCTTAAGAGTAGTACTCGATATTATGCAGATGAAGGAAAAACACGGATGGACCGATGGAAGTGTCGATGACCTCCTGCAATACATGAAAAAGCGTCTTCCTAAAGACAACACGTGTCCTACTAGTCTAGACGAGGCAAAGAAAGTCGTGTGCCCTCTCGATTTACCGCACACAAAGTACCATGCATGCATCCATGACTGTGTCATTTATCGGAACGAACAAGCGGAGAAGACCCAATGCCTAGTGTGTGGCGCTGATCGGTACAAGAGAGGGAAGAAAGCCGCTCCTCGGAAAGTGGTGTGGTACTTTATGCTCACGCCTCGTCTGCAGCGTTACTTCGTGGACCCTAAGGAAGCAAAGATGATGCGCTGGCACGCGAACAGAAAGGAGGCAGTGCTGAATGATCCAGAGCGGGCTGAAAATCCACTGCTGACACACCCTTCGGATCCAAGACAGTGGAAGGCACTAGACAACGAGTATGAAGATTTTGGGAAAGAGGCAAGGAACATCAGGTTGGGTGCAAGCACAGACGGACTCAATCCGTTTGGCAACCAGAGCAGCAAACTTAGCACGTGGCCCGTGTTTGTTTGGATATACAACCTCCCCCTAGCTCTGCATGAAGAGGAGATACATACACATGAGTATGCTAATTCAAGGGCCGACACAACCAGGGAGCGATATCAACCTGTATCTCGAGCTGCTGAAGGAGGATCTAGAAATGTTGTGGGAGGATGAAGGGGTACAAACATGGGATGCATACACGGAAGAATATTTCCCTATGAGAGCCGCGTTGATCACGATGTTGCAGGACTTTCTCGGATACTGATATATTGCATGCCAGGTGTGCCATGGACACAAGGCGTGCGTGAGGTGCATGGAACATACGACATCTTTACATCTTAAGGAACCGGGGTCTTGCAAGACCGTCTACATGAGGCATCGAAGGTGGCTAGACAAAAATGACCCGTGGAGGAGGGGTGGAGATGTATTCAACGGTAAGATGAGCCCGAAGGACATGCACCTCAGAGGAGCGGTGAAGAGATCAAGCAGTTATTGGACAATTGGAAAGAGTGCCCTGCACCGGGAAAGGAAAAGAAGAAAAAGTGAGAAGAGAACAAGAAAGAGAAGGCAGCAGGACTGCTTCCGGGGGTATGGAAAAGGAGGTCTGTGTTTTGGGACTTGACGTACTGGCCAATCCTTGGTACGCCTCATTGCCTTGATGTCATGCATATCACGAAGAACGTGTGCGAGAGCTTGCTCGACACCCTATTCAACCTGCCGGATAAGACCAAAGACAAGCCGAAAGCAAGATACGACCTGGCGGCCCTAAACATCAGGAAAGACCTTCAAATACCACCGGCGGCTGCTAGGACCAAAGATGACCTGCTGGATGAGGAGGAGGCGGATGGTTGCAAGCGCAAAAGGGGTAAGCCACAACACTGGGTATGCCCCCCTCCTGCTTCACTCCAAGTCCCAACGAGCTCGATCAAATGTTATGTTGCCTTCTAGGAGTCAAAGTGCCCTTTGGTTACTCGGGGCTGATAAGGAGATACCTGAACCCGAACAAGAAATTTTTTTGCGGGATGAAGTCTCATGAGTTTCACGTGATGATGATACAGATACTTCCAGTTGCAATCCGAGGGATAATGGAACCTCACGTCCGTGAAATGCTGACTGGTCTATGTAACCTTTTCAACGTCATCACTCGGAAGTCGATCACCGTGAAGAAACTCGGAAGGCTGCAGGAAGAGATCGTTACGATCCTATGCGAGCTTGAGATGTACTTCCCGCCCGCATTCTTCGACATAATGGTCCATCTCTTGGTCCATATCATAGATTATATCATCGATCTCGGGCCGACATTCCTGCACAACATGATGTCGTTCGAAAGAATGAACGGGGTCATCAAAGGTTTCGTTCATAACAGGTCACATCCGGATGGAAGCATCGTCCAGGGGTTTCTCACCGAAGCGCGAATCTCTTTCTGCGAGAATTATCTGGATGTCGAAAAGCCGGTTGGTTTGCCGGAAAACAAGCACATTGACAGGTTCGAGGGAGCAGGCCACAAAACGGGCATGCGGGAAATGCTCGTGGCCTTTGAGGGGTGGAGATCCAACTTTGACAGGGCCAACTTAGTAGTACTGCAGTTATCGACGATGTGGATCCTTGGTTAGAAGAGCACAAAAAAATTATCGCAAACAATGCTCGCAAACTGATGACCGAAGCATATATACTAAGAGCGCACAACTCCTCTTTCGTTCGCTGGTTCAAAGACCAGATTGATGTTGATCCCCCGACAATGACCAGCGAGAACGGTAAACTAATTTTGGCGTTGTCATATGGCCCCGCGCCAACCTCATGACTTACCAAGCATACGATATCAACGGGTTCACATTCTACACGGAGGAAACAGACAAAAGTAGCGACTACCAGAACTCTGGGTTAACGATGGAACCCTACACGGGTGATGTCAAGAAAAGATAATACGAAAGGATCGAGGACATATGGGATCTTGACTACGCCGGGGAGAAGGTGCCGATGTTTCATGTCATATGGGCTAAGAACGTCGAAACAGAAGACAAATATTTTGTCACCATGTGTATACCTGAAGCCAACAAATGCAAGACCACAAACGCCACCGCTCAAAATGATCCATGGTTACTAGCTAAGCACGTGGAGCAATGATTCTTCATAACCGACCCGTCCAAGCCTAGCCGTGTTGTCGTAAGGAGAAGAAAACGGAACGTTGTCGGAATGGATGGAGTCGCTAACGGGAATGACTTTGACGGCCTCGTCGGAGACCAAGTGATAGAAGAACCCGATGAAGACAATGCAACATACACCAAAATAAGAAGAGGACCACGCTACCTAGGTCAGGTGATCCCAGCACAGGAAAAAGTCATCATATAGGTGTAAAGTATACAACGACATCCAAGAAGGGAAACAAGAAGATTGCGATGAAACGATGAGACAGAAAAACTCGCAATTTGTGTTGTGACGATGGAACTATCATTAACATTGTTTTATTTTGTGCAACTCTTTCTTAATTAAATCGATAACAGTGATCGATGTGTATTTTGCCGACGCAACTATCTTATACTATATATCCTCTTTTGAATAACTACAATTAATATTCCATTTTATCTTATTACTATCCTCTTATATCAAAATTGTCTTTATTACTATCCTATTTTATTTTAGACACAATAGATAAATAATAAGGAAAAGAAAAGACAAAAGGGAAAAGGAAAAAGAAAAAAAACAAAGATAGCCCCGGTGCGCAGGCATACAGATGCCCCGACGCTAAGGTAGCATCCATTCCTAAAAGGGGGCGGGTCCCACTTAAGTTATTCCCGACGCGTCAGGCATACGGCGCATCGGCGCTAAACTTTATGGCTCACTGCCTAATGGGTCCCACCATAGTTATCCCCGACGCAGTGGTCTGTATGCCGCGCCGGCGCTAAGGTATCCATGGGTACTGGAAAAGGACTTAGCTAAAATTTTGCCAGCTCACGCTCACTCACTCTCTATTCGCGCGACGAACCCGACGAACTCTAGCTTTCCCCAAATCCCCAATTCCTGCGCCACCGTCGTCGAGGAGGAGCGCAGCCGAGGAGCCTCCGGCGCCACCGTCATTGAGGAGGAGCGCGCCAGGAGCCAGCCGTCAAGGAGGAGCCGCCACCGTCACCGTCGAGGAGGAGCCGCCACTATCACCGTCGAGCCCTCCCCAATTCCCCTGCGCCCGCGCCACCGTCGTCTTGTTTGAGGTACTGCCCCTCCCATCCCCAATTTCTTTTAAATACTTGGGCTTAGTATATCTCTTTGTGTTTTGGGTGCTTGGGTTCAGAGAGACCCGTAAACAAGATGAGGTGAGATGATGGGTAGAGTTTAGTTTAGAGTGAACACACTTATGTTTAGATGCAAAGTTGGGATGTCCCGGTTTGGTATCTTGGAACTGTGTAGTTTTTCCTGTACATGTTTGTGTTGAGAATGAGATGTAGGGAAAAGAAAGAAGAAGCATCAGTTGAGCTACTACTGTGCCTATATCTTACAATCGACCATGTTGTGATCTTCAGTAACAAAAATTATGTCGTTATTCTTCAGATACGTTCCACCGTGTTTCCCCAGCTGGTATTCCACCAGCGCCAGGTTCATCTCAATTCTGTTACAGGAAAACACAAGGCCAGGCCGGTTTCAGGTCGTGTAGTTGTTTCTGAATTTCACGAGCCGTGTTTGTCCTGTTCTGAATATGGTACCGCTGGTCCTATTTCTGAATCCAACTGTCGCACCTGTTGATTGCAGCATTAACTTGTCGTAGCTACATTGAGTTGCTAACATTTTGCCGGAACGTCGATTCGTTTCTGTTCCGGCAAATTTCTAGCACTCCGGTATGACTTTTTAGCAAAGGCCATGCCGAATTTTTGCGTCTATTTTTTTGCTAGCCCAGGTCCTTGTAAATCATACTCTGGTTGCGAGTATACAGAAGAGCACACAAATTTAACTCCATGTATACAATAGGATTAATGGTAGTGGTGGCTGGTTTTAGTTTCAGAAGATGAAACAAAGGCTGATTTGGACTTGTATCCATAATTATGGTGCTCTCCGATTAATTTTCACTCACTCATATGAGTTGGAATGTGGTTCAGCAATAAATATTTGTATAAGGCAGCTTGATATTACATAAATAAATAGTATTAGCTTGATGTTAGTTAGGAGTAGGGGGGGCCTCTAGTAGACAGGCAATGTAGGAGGTTGGCAACTAGTGCCTTAGTTGTCAAGGTGGATGCCTTTTGGAACGCTGAATCATGTTCCTAGTGTTGTTAAACGAATAATCTTAGTTTGAGGGATATTTCAGCAACAAAATAGAGTGTGTTTACAGCTAGAAGAATTAACTAAGAGCATTTTATGGAGTGTGTCTGTAAGGCTCTAATAGATGTCCTTTCAAATTCAAACTAATTTAATGTTCTGACAAAATTTCTCCTATATTTTGATTGATCAAAGTAAGGTATGGTAACATAATGAAACCAAGGAAGATATCACTGAAGTACCTTTGTGCTTTTTAAATCATGCCACGGAGCATCTGCAAGGAAGAACGATACATCATGTTATGTCGAACTACATCATTTAGGAGATAAAGGAGGAAAACGTAGTTGCTCATGTGCGTCTTCTTCTCCACAGAAACCAGGGTTTTGCTTCCGTTTGGACAAAACTGAAAATGCCACATAGGACTTAGGAGCATTGGATGTTTTCAATTGTTGTTATGTATTTGGCTGTTTTCTCATGTTTTTTTTTTTTGAAATGGGGATAACCCCGGCCTCTGCATCGAGTGATGCACATAGCCTTTATTGCTTATTAAAAATCAAAATATCCAACCGTGTACAATAGTTTTCATCTTACAAAGAACAGGATAATCTCCTTATACCAAAACAGCAAAACCAAAAGGAAACTACGAAATCCTATTATGATGCTGCCACGTATGCGGGGAGAAAAAATCCTGTGCCACCGTAAGGAGACGAGTGCAGCCATCCACCATAAGCTTCCTCTGATCTGAAGGGAGTAATAAAGCCCATAGCTGGATCCATTGAGCTGCTGAGTAGATAACCTGTAAAGCATGAAAGGAGTTCTTCCTGTTAAAAACAACATTATTTCTACATGTCCAGATAGCCCAACAAATGGCCTAAACACCAATCCTAATCCTTCTTTTAGTTCTCACATCAATCCCATTAAGCCAATTCCCAAACATATTAGTCACGTTGGAGGGGGGAGTAATATTAAAAGTACAAAAGACCACTCTCCAAATAAGTTTAGCCAGAGGACAAGAAATAAAGAGATGATCTACTGTCTCGTTGTTCCCACAAAAGGAACAAAGCATATCACCTTTCCACCCTTTCCTTGCACTAGTAGAAAACAGGACATTGAGACAAGCACAATGGAACCGGATGTGATACAAACCGGTTCTAAAGGGTCTGTCCCCTGGGTCCAAACAATCCAGCAAATGGCCGCAAGGCCTTTAGGACCGGTTTGTAACACAAACCGGTCCTATAGGCCTTGGTGGCCATTTGCTGCAGGGAGGGGGGCCCAGGGGACAGACCCTTTAGAACCGGTTTGTACCACAAACCAGTTCTAAAGGTTTTCTCATTTTTTGCAGCAACTGCGGGTCCCGCTGTCATATCCTTTAGAACCGGTTTGTAACACAAACCGGTCCTAAAGCCCTCCCCTAAACCCTACATACCACCCCGAGCTCAGCTCATTTTTTCCAGCTCGAGCTCAACTCCATTTTTGCTCTCTCCTTCCTCTTGTGAGGTCTAATCCATCCCCATTTTCTCCACCATTTGTCAAGATTGTTGGTACCCATCGGTTCTACGGTTAGCATCAACGTTCCCTCTTCCGGCATTGCAGGTTTTGCTCGTTTTCTTGCTCATTTCATTTTTGTTGTGCTAGCTAGGTGTTTGATGAAATGCCTAAGCTAGAATTTGTTATTCATTTTGTTATGTATACAAATTGATGCAATTTAAGCTCAAAATTAATTATGATTTGTGGTTTTTTTAGTGTCGCGCGCCTTGTCCCCTTCCTCACTACCGTCGATCGCCTCATCACCGACACATCCTTGGTGAGCCTATTGTTTTTATTTACCAAAACAAATTTTGATTTGTATGATTTACGTATTTACTTGTATATAATTTTCTAGAGCCATGGTTTTGATATCCGTCCCCGTTGGCCCTCGTCCAGTCTATGATTCGTATGTGGTATATTATCTTTTTTCACTACATATTTTCATTTCCTGATTATACGACAATTACTTACGCCGACCAACTTGACATAGATATTTTTATATAGGAGGTAGTGGAACCGGAAATGCCAATCGACCCTATTGTTGAGAAGTTATACTTAGTTGAACAAGAAAATGTTGGCTTGAAAGAAAGATTGAAAAAAACTGAAGAAAGGTTGGAAAAAACTGAAAGAGAGAAGATGACCTTGGAAAAGGTTCTTGCCGGTGTCGTCGATGGTCACAAGAGCGAGATGGACGCAATGCGCCTGAAGATTAGAAAGATTAGGAAATATGCAATTAGTAAAGAGGCTTGGTATCATTATGTCGTCGGGTCAATTGTTACCTTTGTTGCGATTTTGATCGCATTTGTTGTTGTTTTTAAATGCATTAATTAGAGAGAGTTTTTATGGATGGTTTCAGTGTGTATTTTTCTTAGAACTATATATGTATGGTCACTATACGCTAGTTTGGTATTAACGTGTGATGAACTTTTTGTATTAATTAATTAATTTAGTCATGATGATTTAGCATAATGGTTGTTGATAAATTTATATAATGCAGATGAACCGGCAATGGATGTATAGTGATCGACGTCGTCCCGAATTCCTTAATGGCATGCATAGTTTTCTCAATGTGGCTGAGAAAAACAGGCAGAATGGATTTATTTTTTGTCCATGTAAAAAATGCCAGAATAAGAGGAATTTCCCTAGCTCAAGAACCATACACACCCACCTGTTGCAAGAAGGCTTCATGCCCAGTTATTTTTGTTGGACCAAGCACGGAGAAAGAGGGGTTATAATGGAAGACAATGAAGAAGAAGAGGATAATGATAATTATCCTATGTTCGATGAACACGGTGATACTGAAATGGGGGAAGACGAGCCTGAACTTGAGGACATTGTTGATGAGTCTGATGACGATCTTCGTCAGGTCATTCGTGAAGAACAGATAAACTGCGCAAGTGAAAACGAGAGGTTGAAGTTGGAGCGCATGTTAGAAGACCACAAAAAATTGTTGTACCCAAATTGCGAAGATGGCCAGAAAAAACTGGGCACCACCCTGGAATTGCTGCAATGGAAGGCAGAGAATGGATTATCTGACAAGGGATTTGAAAAGCTGCTGAAAATAATGAAGAAGATGCTTCCAAGAAATAACGTGCTGCCCTGCAGTACATACGAAGCAAAGAAGGTTGTCTGCCCTCTAGGATTGGAAGTGCATAAGATACATGCATGCATCAATGACTGCATCCTCTACCGCGGCCAGCACGAGAATTTAAATGCCTGCTCGGTATTCGGTGCATTTCGGTATAAGATCAGGCGAGATGACCCTGTTGATGTTGAGGGCGACGATCGCCCCAGGAAGAGGGTTCCTGCCAAGGTGATGTGGCATGCTCCTATAATACCACGGTTGAAACGTTTGTTCCGAAACAAAGAGCATGCCAAGTTGCTGCGATGGCACAAAGAAGACCGTAAGGAAGACGATATGCTGAGACACCCCGCTGATGGGTCGCAGTGGAGAAACATCGACGATAAGTACGAGGACTTTGCACGTGACGCAAGAAACTTAAGGTTTGGTCTGAGTACAGATGGCCTGAATCCATTTGGGGAGCAGAGTAGCAGTCATAGCACCTGGCCCGTGACTCTATGTATCTATAACCTTCCTCCTTGGTTATGCATGAAGCGTAAGTTCATTATGATGCCAGTGCTTATCCCAGGCCCGTCGCAACCCGGCAACAACATTGATGTGTACCTGAGGCCACTGGTTGATGAACTTTTAGAGTTGTGGGGTGACGAAGGTGTACGTGTGTGGGACGAGTACAAACAAGAGGAATTTGACCTACGAGGGTTGCTGTTTGTTACCATCAATGATTGGCCCGCTCTTAGTAACATCTCAGGACAGTCAAACAAGGGATACAGCGCATGCACACACTGTTTAGGCGAGACAGAAAGTATACATATAGGCAAGAATGTGTACCCGGGGCATCGTCGATTTCTTCCAGACAGGCATCCCGTAAGAAAGAAAGGAAAGCATTTCAAAGGCGAGGCAGATACACGGAGGAAGCCAACCCTCCCTAAAGGTACTGATATATATGACATGGTCAAAGATATAAAAGTAATCTTTGGAAAGGGTCCTGGCGCACAATCTGTTCCAAATGACGCCGACAACCACGTAGCCATGTGGAAGAAGAAATCTATATTCTGGGAACTACCCTATTGGAAATTCCTAGAGGTTCGCTCTGCGATCGACATGATGCACGTGACGAAAAATATTTGCGTGAACCTGCTAAACTTATTGGGCGTGCATGGGAAGAAGTCGAGAGATACACCAAAAGCACGGCTGCACCACCAACGTATGCACGAACGAGACGACGTGATGAATCCAGAGAATTTCAAAGGTCCTGCCAGCTACGCTCTTACCAAGGAAGAGAAGGAGATCTTTTTCCATGTCCTGAGTAGTATCAAGGTCCCGTCTGGCTACTCGTCGAACATAAAAGGAATACTAAACCTGGAAGAGAAAAAGTTCCAAAACCTTAAGTCTCATGACTGCCACGTGATCATGACCCAGTTACTTCCGATTGCATTGAGGGGGCTTATGCCAGAAAACGTGCGAGTACCCATTGTGAAGCTATGTGCATTCCTCAACGCAATTTCTCAGAAGGCAATCGATCCAGCAACTCTACCAAGTTTACAGAAGGACGTGGTCCAATGTCTTGTCAGCTTCGAGTTGGTGTTCCCACCAACCTTTTTCAATATTATGACGCACCTCATAGTTCACCTAGTCCAAGAGATTTCCGTTCTCGGTCCTGTATTCTTACACAATATGTTCCCCTTTGAGAGGTTCATGGGAGTCTTGAAGAATTATGTTAAAAACCGTGTTAGGCCAGAAGGAAGCATGGTCAAGGGCTATGGAACAGAGGAGGTCATTGAGTTTTGTGTTGACTTTATTCCTGACATGAACCCGATCGGGGTTCCTCAGTCACGCCATGAGGGGAGACTGCGTGGAAAAGGCACGCTAGGAAAGAAATCAACAACATGTATGGACGAGCAATCTTTCAGTCAAGCACACTACACAGTTCTAGTTAATTCCAGCTTGGCGGCTCCATATATCCAGGAACACACGGATATTTTACGCTCGGAATACCCGGAGCAACCTGAAGATTTCATTGCTAAAGAACACGCGAAGACTTTTGGAGGTTGGTTGCAAAGACGTCTGATTAATGACAACATTGTTGAAGATGAGCTATACGTGTTGGCCAAGCAACCATCTTCGACTGTATTGACCTTTAAAGGGTACGAGATAAATGGTAACATATTTTACACGGCAGACCAAGATAAAAAGATCACCAACCAAAGCAGTGGTTTCCGGTTTGATGCAAAAGACGACAACGGGCAAAGGGTCACATACTATGGTTACATAGAGAAGATATGGGAACTTGACTACGGACCTTCCTTTAAGGTCCCTTTGTTCTGGTGCAAATGGTTCAACCTGTCAGGCGTGAAGGTAGACCCGAAGTACGGAATGACAACAGTGGATCAGAAGAATCTTGGGTACGGCAATGATCAATTCGTCCTAGCCAATGATGTGGCTCAGGTTTTCTATGTGAAGGACATGTCTAGCAGACCGAGAAAAACAAAAGATAAGGAAACTAATACATCAGACGATGAGCCAAGGCGCCACATAGTTCTTTCAGGGAAAAGAAACATCGTGGGAGTCGAGGACAAGACAGCCATGTTAGAAGATTACAATAAATTTGATGAAATTCCTCCCTTCAAAGTCAAAGATGATCCTAGCATTCAGTTAAATGATGAAGATGTTCCATGGTTACGGCGCAATCAGAAGAAAGGCAAGAAGAAAAATAGAAACGGATCGTCCCTTTAGTACCGGTTGGGGACACCAACCGGGACTAAATGGGTTAGGGTTTCGTTTGGACCAATCAGATAGAATCACACGGATCGTGTGTTTCTTTCAACCGCTTGTGAGTCGTTGGATCCGGGGTGTGTTTCTTTCCAGCTGTTGTGAGCCGTTCGATCAGGGCTACGTTGTGTTTCTTTCGAGCTGTTGTGAGCCGTTGGATGAGATGTTTCTTAACCGATAGATCAAAACCCTAGCTCAACACTTTGTGAGCCAGAGGACCCTATATATAGCCCAGCTTCATAGACCGTTCAGTTCATCTCCCAAATACAAAACATCCGGATTCGCCAGCATACGCCCTGCTGTGCATTTGGTATGCATATATGCACTCAGTAGCCACTGCAGGGTTGTATACTGGCGATACCGATTGTTTTGTTCTACACCCCCCTTTAAGGTTTGATACATCATATACTCAGTTCATCGAGCAAATACAAAACATCCGGATTCGCCATCATACGTCCAGCCGTGCATTTGGTATGCATATATGCACCCAGTAGCCACGGTCGGGCTGTATGATGGCGATACCGTCTGTTTTGTTCCACACCCCCTTAAGGTTTGATACATCATATACTCAGTTCATCGAGCAAATACAAAACATCCGGATTCGCCGTCATACGTCCAGCCGTGCATTTGGTATGCATATATGCGCCCAGTAGCTAGCCACGGTTTCGGGCTGTATGACGGCGATACCGTTTGTTTTGTTCTACACCCCCTTTAAGGTTTGATACATCATATACTCAGTTCATCGAGCAAATACAAAACATCCGGATTCGCCATCATACGTCCAGCCGTCCATTTGGTATGCATATATGCACCCAGTAGCCACGGTCGGGCTGTATGATGGCGATACCGTCTGTTTTGTTCCACACCCCCCTTAAGGTTTGATACATCATATACTCAGTTCATCGAGCAAATACAAAACATCCGGATTCGCCGTCATACGTCCAGCCGTGCATTTGGTATGCATACCCCCCTTTGGAAACAGAAAGAAGAAAAAAAGAAATGTGTGCCCCCCTGTACAGGCCTTTAGGACCGGTTGCCGTTAACAACCGGTGCTAAAGACCCTTTAGCACCGGTTGCCGTTAACAACCGGTGCTAAAGACCCTTTAGCACCGGTTGTTAACAGAAACCGGTACCAACAAAGGCAAGAGTAAGATTGTGACGACCGGTTGTCACAGAGGCAGACAGAAGAAGTCACGGTATGACAGTCACGTATTCAACATCTACCAAGAAAGGCAAGCGTAAGATTGTGACGAAAGGTTGACAGAGGGAAATACTCACGATATATGTATGTACTTTTAAAAAGTGAGAAACAAAGTACCAGCGGGCTAGTATACCAATCGCTAAATCAATCTACATGTATGGTATCTCGCTAAATCAATCTATATATATGTATCCACGATATATATGCTCGATGTATCACTTGTGCTCTCACTTCTCGTTGCCTTACTCGTTACCCACCCTAACTTACCACAGGCGCATAAACTCCAGTATGCGCCTGGGGTAACTTTACCGCAGGCGCACCGTGTTGGTATGCGCCTGGGATAAGAGTACTACCGCAGGCGCACAGTGGACAAATGCGCCTGGGATAAGAGCAGTACCGCAGGCGCATATGTTGTAGTGTGCGCCTGGGGTAAGTTATCAAATTTTTCCCATTCTACACCACATTTTATATCTTTGTTTCTGATTTTAGAACACAATCATATCACATTCATAACATAGAGTCTTACGATCACACATAACACAAACATAAGTCTCACAATACTAAGATATCCATTAATTACATACTAAGATATCCATTACATGCATATATATCGAACGCATACATCTCTATGGCTCCGTCGACTAGATGCGGAACAACTCGTAGGAGACGTATGCATCTATGGCTGCATACTTGACGTTCGTCAAGTCCAGTGGGGTCTTCTCCCAATACCAGTGATTCTTTCGGGGGAAATCAGACTTCATGGTTTCGTAGCCCTCGTGGATTAAGGCAGTTGCCATGCGAGCCATCCCGGTCTTTGGCCCGTTCAAATGGATAAGATCCTGAAGATCAATGTAGTGATCTTCAGGTATCACAATACCCAAGCGCATCAACTTCGGACGGTCTTGCGTGATGTCAACGCTGCAAAAGTCATATCCCTTGTTGACAAGAAAATCAACAAGGGCCGGAGAATGCTTCGAACTACTGCAACAACAAAAATTTGATACGTGTTAGATATGTTGCAACACATGTATTCTTCACATGCAACAAACAAATAGAAGATGCAAGATTGTACGTGTGCGTTACCTTGACCATTGGAAGACCAAAACGGCCTCCATGAACGCAATCTGGATGACGGCAACATCCCTTTGATCCGCCGTATACTCCAGATCAAGCCCGAAGAACCGGTGTTCATCGGGGGAGGAGAAATAAAGATTGGTCAAATGCGCAAGAGCACCGGGGAGCCTCTCGCAACTGTTGGTGTAGCACACCTCGAGTTGATTGCCGCATGGTGTGGGACCACGGTATATCTCCCAAACTTCAGCCATGGTGTGCTTGGTGGAGGAAGATCAAGAGAGGAAGAAGAGAAGACAGAGGAAGAAGAGAATACAGAGAAGAAAACAGAGAGACTCGCGATCGGGAACTGTAGCAATAAAACCGCCGCTCGCGGGAGGCGAGCAGTTTGTACAGAGACCCTTTAGCACCGGTTGTTAACACAAACCGGTGCTAAAGGTCTGTGCAGGGCGCGCAGTCTGAATGTGGCCCCAAGTACAGACCTTTAGCACCGGTTTGTGTTAACAACCGGTGCTAAAGACCCTTTCGCACCGGTTGTTAACACAAACCGGTGCTAAAGTCCTGTAGTGGGGCGATATCTCTAGGGACTTGTGAAATTTTGCTCATTTTCCTTTCGCGCGTCTTCTCTCCAGGCACGTACGGCAAAGCCCTGCTCCAGCCGCGCCTCCGTCCGCCTCGTCGCCGTCCGCCTCGCCTCCGTCCGCCGCGCCTCCGTCCGCCTCTGCCTCCGTCGCCGTCGCCGCCGCTGCCCTCCGCCTCCGTCGCGCCTCCGCGGTCGCCGTCCGCCTCCGTCGCGCCGTCGCCGTCCGCCTCCGTCGCGCCTCCGTCCCGCCTCCGCCTCCGCCTCCCCGCCTCTCGCCCCTCGTCGTCGCCCCGTCGCCGGCCTAGGTAAGTTTTATTTCTGTTTTTGCAATTTTGTTTTAGTGTTAGAATTTTAAGAGTTAGTGTTAGTGTTTAGTGTTAGAAATTTTTAGAGTTAGTGTTAGATTTTTTTTAGAGTTAGTGTTAGTGTTAGAAATTTTTAGAGTTAGTGTTAGATTTTTTTAGAGTTATTAGTGTTAGTGTTAGAATTTAGTGTTAGAAATTTTTAGAGTTAGTGTTAGATTTTTTTAGTGCTTTATTTTGTTTTTACAATTTTGTTTAGTGTTAGAATTTTTGTGTTAGAATGTTGTGTTAGAAGTTAGTGTGTTAGAAAATTTCACTAAGTTAGTGTTAGAAAATTTCAGAAAGTTAGAATAATTTCAGTAAGTTAAAAAATTTCACTAAGTTACCATCTTGTTCCTGTTTAACTTTCATCTTATTTCTGTTATATTTCTCAATTTACTATTTTTTACTAAGTTACAAACACTAAGGTATTTTACTTAATTATGGAATATTTACTTAGTCCGGGCATGTTTTTAGTTCATGTCTATGTTGGACCCGCCGGGGGATGTCCGGGACTGGGCCCCGCCAGGCTGGCACTGGGAGCTCCTTAGTACCGGGGCACGCGGCTTGGTGAGAAATCCGGGTGACGTGGTCGACCCGGATATTCTTTGGTGGCCATCGTGTGGGCCACGCTCGGTACGGAGAGAGCCGGCCCCTGAGGAGGTGGTACAACAGCGTATCAGGGAGGAGGACGAGCACGTCCGTCGCTACATGTACTTGCTCGATATGTAGTATAGCAGCAGTTGATCGATTATTCGGAGGGTTCCTTACCACGTGAGCTATGACCCTATGAGGGTTCCTTATCTATGGATGCGTAGCAGCCGTGACTCAGCACCCCGCGGCTTAGGACCCGGTCGGAGTTAATTATTTTGCGAGATGTCACGAGACTATGTATAAGTGATATTATTCGATCGTGATGTATTAGGGTTAAAAAAATTAACCCGAGCTATGTAACTCTTGGTGTGTCCAGAACTATTATTTCCTTAATATGTCCAGAACTATTATTTTATTACTCTCCGATGAAATAATTTCGCCAAGTGCCCGATGAAAATTTCGCTAAGTGTTCTTCATTTTATAAATTTTACTAGCAGGTGTTGAGCTATGGATTCCCAAGAACCTCCACATGATCAGCACGCCGATCAGCTCGCGGGAATGGGTGAGGCGGAGAAGGAAAGATACGTGTGCGAGATGATTTTTGATAATGCAACGGCCATATATCGTGATGACGACGGTGGACAGGCGTTTAGCAATCAATTTTTTAACGACTCCGGTGAAGGAGCTCAGAATATAGAAGATGTAGTAGATGATGACGACGACAACGTGGAGGATGAAGAAGTGCCCTCCAGAACAAACTCTGCCAATGTATATCTCAAGTCACTGTTCATGCAACAATTAATTTGTATTGCACTTACTAACGAATCATTATTTTCCCGTTTAGGCGCCCTCCGGAACAGCTAGCGCAAGTACTGAGACAAAGTCGAAACGAGGCCCGGCCGCAAGGTTGAAAGATACCGCAAGGTTCCCGATCGATACAGTTGCTGCCGATGGCAAACCACTGCAGCCCCCAGAAACTTATCGCAAATTCGTAAATCAGTGCGGAGTTGTTGTAAGAGACCTGGTCCCGATCAACTTAATAGAATGGAATAAGCCGTAGACCGGGGCCAACGTTGGAGCTAGTTATGTCGATGAAAGATTGAAAAAAATTCTTTGCGAAACGCTATGGCTAAATTTCAGCGTAGCGAGCGATAAGAAGAAGAAAGTCGAGCAGTGGGCTTTGAAGAAGATAGCCACACAATTCCAGAGGTGGAAGAAACAACTGTGGAAAAATATAAGGACGAAGATCCAATTTTCACTGGGAACCTAGTGAAGATAAGAGACGCTTGGGATGATTTTAAGGCGTACAAGAAATCGGGTGTCTTTGCATCCCGATCGGCCACAAATTCGGAGAATGCGAAGAAGAAGAAATATCACCATATTTTGGGGTCAGGTGGCTACATGACTGCCCTGCCTAGGTGGCGAAGCTATGAAAATGCGCTTGTGAAAAGAGGTATCATTCCACAGACACATGACTGGCCCGATAGGTCCAAGTTCTGGTTGTTCGCGCATGGGGCAACGTTGGACGCTGAGACTGGGATGATTGTTGCGGAGGGACCATGGTCGGAGAAAATAACAAATGTCGTAGCAGAACTAGAGAAGGCAATACAAGCCGTTCGAAAAGGAACTTTTGTTCCCGATAGAGAGAACGACGAGCTGACGAGGGCACTCGGGAACACCGAAAAGTGGGGACGAACACGAGGCTTTCGAGCGGATACCCCGTGGAGCCAAGGCTTTGCAGCGGACATTGCCACTTACAGAAGCCGTGATAGAAGTAAGAAAAAGGCGATTGAACGGATATCGACATTAGAACAAAAGGTGGATTTTCTCTTGAAGAAAGGGGGACACCCTTTACCTGACACTGAAGAGGAGGTAGAACATCGTCCTGCTTCTGATCAGCTGCAAATAGAAGACGATCATGTAGCAGATGCCGTCCCATCTCAGCATAGAAGCAGCGTGGGTTCCACGCACCTGCAGCTAGAAGACGGTCGTGCAGTCGAACCGTCGGCGCCTCACTACCCCGTGGATGATATCACGGAGAAGACAAACTGTGAGATACATATGCCAATGGGGAACATATCCTTCAGGGTGGCGTCAGGCTATGCTTTACCGAATCAACCTGGAGCAACCTACCATAGTGGTCAGATTCCAGCATCCCATGCTCGTGTCGGGTTGTCAACAATTACGCTGGGATGCCATTCAATTGAGCTCAGTATTCCTGGAGGTGAAGGCGAGAAGACACTGGGAGAAATGGAGCTTGGTATCATCTTGTGGAATAAGAAACACATCGTGTTCCATAACTCGGCGCCAAGGCCACCGACTCCTCCAGGTACAAATGCACCATACCTCCATCAATTACTGAATGTTGCACCACATGTAAGCTTATTTTTAATAGTTTTTTCACTTTCGTACAGAGAATGCACGACCTCCAAGTCCACCCCCAACGAACCTCCAAGTCTACCCCACAACGAAGATTGGCCGGAGCCCGAGGCCGAGGGTCCATCGCCCGTGCACTCCCGTGAGCCGACGGATGCGCCCACTACGGGTACGACAAAGCGGAAGCTGCAGTTCAGAAGAAACGGGACTCCTCCCAAGAAGGGACCAAGGAAATCCAATAAAGTCGAGAGTCCCCCGAAGTTACCAGGCTTGATGACTCAGGAGGAACTAACCAATGCAGTGAAAGCCAAAACCAGCGCATGGTTCGCACGGTTTCCCCTGAGGGCCCCTCCAGACACCTGGAAGGAAACTCTGAAGGACATCCCAAAGTGGAAAATTGAGCGGACCATCGACAACTTATATTATCCTGCACCGCCGCCACCGCCACCCCTTTCAGACTATGAACGGTACATTGAAAAGAAGCACACCGCACAGATGAAGCAGGCGGAGGAGATGAAGCAGGCGGATCAGACGAAATGCGGGAAACAAGTTCCCCAGCTCGGACAACAAGAAGCACGGTCAGTTGCCCCGCTCAAGGTGTTATCTGACCAGGCTTCAGTGTCCGGTCCACGCATGGGCGACGCGGGTTACGCTATTGCTGATGTGGTATATACATACAAGCGCGGGCACCCTCTGGTCGAAAATCCTACTGCTGTAACAACCCAACTACGGAATTTACATGATTGGTACTTGGAGGCTGCAAGGCAGCAGAGAGACTGTATCATGGCGAAAATTCAGGATCAACACTACTTCGGAGATTACGGTGTCGAGCTTGGGTTCGATGATTTCTTCCAGATGTACAATCAACGTGCCCTCGACAAGTCTATCCTCAGCTGCTACTGTTTGTAAGTGATTTATTTGTGTAATTTAATTATTTAGTTAAGCTCGCGTTCATTGCCCGTATAATTATCACTCACGACATTCTTTTTGTATGCTACTATGCAGAATGAAGATTCGTGAATGCAGGCTGGCAGGAATCTGGAACTTTGGGTTCATTGACCCGTATTCGTATCATCAAAACACAGTAGAAACGTTCAACAAGGATACACCAGATGATTTGCTAAGGTTTTTGAAGCGACAAAGTACCAAAAAAGAAATACTTTGGCCCTACGGATTCAAGTGAGTGTTATTGTCTTGTAGACATTCCATTTTGCTTACATGATGTTAAGTGTAATTGATGAGTATGCATGACTGCGTGTGTACACTTGCGCAGCGGACACTTCATATTGTTCATCATTAGAATCGATAAAGGACAAGTTGAAGCCTGGGACTCGTTAACCTGGGGCGCTGACACATGGAAGAGCGCGCGTCAGATGCTTCAAAAGTATATATATATCGGCCTCTTTCGTTCATCGGCCTCTGTTGCGTTCATTTCCTGATATCAAGTAAGTAATAATTAACTCTTCTATTCATTTTTCTTTTGTCGCTCAGGGTTTGGCAAATGTTCATCAAGGAAGAACCCGGTACATGGGCAGACAAGCTCCACTTTCAGATTAACAAAGTAGTACCACGTACCCTGATTTTAATACCATTACCATTCTCTTGATTATTATTAATTTGACTGAATTATGTTTCTCGTATATAGAAAGTCCCGCAACAACCACATGGAACTGATTATTGTGGATACTATGTTTGCGAGTTCATTCACAGGACGATCAATGAGAAATCCCGTACTTCCAGAAATCTAGAGGTACGCGTAACCGGATCTTCACAATTTTATTTATGTTGCCATTAATTATGTTTAGTTTTGTTCATAACTTAATTGTTTTCATCTACTTCTTTTCAAGATGGCACGAAAGCGGGCGTAGCTCAAACCAATCGACCGTTGCAAGGCTATTGCAGAGGAATTGGCAGGATTTCTTCTCACGCAAGTCATAGCAGAAGACGGAGAATTTTTCCATCCTATGAACCAATAACCAGCTCCCTTCTCTATGCAAGTATACAGCTATTGAAAACGAACTTCAGATTATGTAATTCTCGGTCGATTACTTCGTGTTACATGTATATATATATATGTACTTTTATTTGGTGCATCAACATTTAACCGCAAACACGGAATCGGAAACACTTAACCGCAAACACGGAATCGGTGTTTCCGGATACGTATTTCCGATTACGTGTTTTCCGATTACGTGTTAAAACGAAACACGGACACACGGAAACGGAAAGACTAAACGGAAACACGTAAACGAAAACCCTGAAAATATGGAACATGCCCTAAACCCTAAAACCTAAATACGGAATAGGAAACCCTGAAAAAAAAGGAAAAAAATAGAGAAAAAAAAAGCTTTAGGACCGGTTGGTGTTACCAACCGGTTCTAAAGGTCCTCCGCATGCGCGCGCTCTTCGGCGCCCACGTGGAGGCCTTTAGAACCGGTTGGTGACTGACCGGTTCTAAAGGGGGGGCCTTTAGTCCCGGATACGTAGCACCGGTTTTGTATCCGAGTCCAAAGGCCCTTACAAACCGGTGCTACTGCCCTGTTCTCCACCAGTGTTGCTAAATTATCTTTAGTCAAAATCACCTTCCTATCCAAAAACCACATGAATATTTTGATCTTAAGAGGTAATTTTAACTTCCACAAATAAGTTTTGAGAAAAACAGTATACCCATTCATCATATCCTCATACATAGATTTCACAGAGAAGCTCCCATTCTGAGTAAGTTTCCAAATAAACTTATCAGAATCCGAAATCAAGGAGACATTCATAAGTCGTAAGCACAAGTGAGACCACA
This sequence comes from Alopecurus myosuroides, assembly GCA_028641055.1. Taxonomy (NCBI): domain Eukaryota; kingdom Viridiplantae; phylum Streptophyta; class Magnoliopsida; order Poales; family Poaceae; genus Alopecurus; species Alopecurus myosuroides. Next base: position 10,358,012 of record CM054057.1, read on the forward strand.
TGTCCCAAGTAATGCCTACTAAATTCCTACGAAAGGAAATATTAATTGGTGGTGCATTCTGAAATACATCAGCAATCGATACATTTTTAGACTGCACAATATGATATAAAAGAAGATATTGATTAGATAGAGGGGTTTGGCCAAGCCAAATGTCCTCCCAAAATCTAGTTGTGTCACCATTACCAACTTTAAAGGAACCTCTACTAAAGAAATCCCTCTTAACTTTCATTAGACCCTTCCAAAATGGAGAATCAGTAGGTTGTGCCTCAACTTGAGCTAAAGTTTTGCTATGTAAGTATTTATTCTGTAACAATTCCTGCCAAATACCCTCCTCATGAAGTATCTTAAACAACCATTTAGCCAATAAACACTTATTCTTTAGCTCTAACACTTCCACACCTAATCCACCTTGATCCTTGGGTCTACAAATAATATTCCATTTAGTTAATCTATACTTACGCTTGGGTGTCATCACTCTGCCAGAAAAAACGTGATCTATAGAAATACAGTCTCTTATGGACGCCCTTAGGAATCTCAAAAAAGGATAACATAAACATGGGTAAACTTGTTAACACAGAATTAACAAGAACTAATCGATCCCCATAGGATAAAAGTTTCCCTTTCCAGCACCCCAGTTTGTCCTCCAAAAGACTCTCCACTGGATGCCACTCAGAGTTAGTAAGTTTTCTGTGATGGATAGGAATTCCCAAATATTTAAAAGGTAACAACCCAGACTCACAACCAAATATTTGTTTGTACTGGTGTTCTACTTCTTTAGCCTTACCAAAACAGAAAACCTCACTCTTATGAAAATTAATCTTGAGACCCGACAATTGCTCAAAGATACACAAGATTAGTTTGAGATTTAGAGCTTTATCAAAATCATGCTCTAAAAATAACACCGTATCATCTGCATATTGAAGGATAGACAAACCTCCTTCAACTAGGTCTGGAATAAGACCTCCTATTTGTCCAATTTCCTTAGCCCTAGCAATTAAAATAGCAAGCATATCTGCCACTACGTTAAAAAGAATTGGAGAAAGAGGATCACCCTGCCTTAATCCTTTTTTAGTTTGGAAAAATGGCTAATTGCATCATTAACCCGAATACCTACACTTCCACCCTGAACAAATTGTAAAATCATATCACACCAATCCTGACAAAACCCTTTCATACGTAAAGCCTGAAGAAGAAAAGGCCACTTAACCTTATCATAAGCCTTCTCAAAGTCAATTTTAAAAATTACCCCATCCAATTTCTTCCTATGAAGTTCATGAATGGTTTCATGTAGGATAACAACTCCCTCCAAGATGTTTCTCCCAGGCATGAAAGCTGATTGAGATGGTCTAACCACCTTCTGCACTATCTGGGTAATACGATTAGTACCCACTTTAGTGAAAATTTTAAAACTCAAATTAAGAAGACATATAGGTCTATATTGCTGGATTTTAACCGCATTATCATTTTTAGGAAGCAAAGTTATCCCCCCAAAGTTCAGTTTAAACAACTGAAGATTACCTTGCTTAAACTCTAAAAACATTGCAATCAGATCCTTTTTAATAACCTCCCAAAAGGTTTTAGAAAATTCAGCGGGGAAACCATCAGGACCTGGAGATTTATTAGGCTCCATCTGTGATATTGCCTCAAAAACTTCTTCCACTAAGAAATCAGCAGTGAGAATATCATTTTCTTGTTGAGTTAACTGAGGTATATCCTGAATATTACTCTCGACTAAGGAGATATTATTGGGTGTGGAGGGTCCAAATAATTTCTTATAATATTCAGAGATATACCTTCTCAAGTCCTCATCCCCAACAATAGTTCCTTCCTCTTGTTCTAACTGAAAAATCATCTTCCTACGATGTTTCCCATTTGCCATAAGATGGAAATATTTAGTATTATCTCCCCCTCCAAAACATGCTTAACCTTAGCTCTCTGCATCCATTTACTTTCTTCCTCTCGACGCAAAGAACAAAGACGATCATTAGCAAAACGAAGAGTTTCCCTCTCTCCCAGGGAGAGAGCTATACTCTCAGCTTTAATATCCTACTCCTCTATAACCCTGATCAACTTATCCCTCTCTATTATATATTTGCCACTCAAGTTTTTAGCCCATCCCTTAAGAAAACGTCTTAGGTGTCTAATTTTGTTTTGCCAAACCGCAATAGCTGAGTCACCCTTGTGAAACGCTTTCCATTCAGCAGAGACTAGCTCAAAAAAACCATCCATTCTGAGCCACGAAAGCTCAAAAGAGAAACCACTCTTATTACCCACATGAGCACGAGCACCAAAATCCAAAAACAAAGGAGTATGATCCGAACCATTTCTAGCCAAAGCTTGAACGGTTGCTAGAGGAAATTTTTGCTCCCACTCCACGGTAGAAAGAATTCTATCTAGTTTTTCAAAGGTTGTATTAGCTCTCCTACTCGCCTAGGTAAATTGTCTACCCGATAATTCAATCCCCTTTAAGTCTAAGCTATGAATAATTGCATTAAACATAACAGGCCATCTGGAATTATAATTATCGTTATTCTTTTCCTCAGGTTTTCGTATTATATTAAAATCCCCACCCACCAACAAAGGTAATGTTTCATTTTCACAAATACGAACAAACTCTGATAAGAAATTTGGTTTAAATTCTTCCTGGGCAGCACCATAAACAGACACAAGAATCCATTCAAAACCATCATGCTTTGACTTAACATAAAGTTTAACAGAGAAATCTCCTACATCCACACTCCTAACCTCTATAGATGAAGAGTTAATGCCAATAAGCATACCTCCTGATCTACCTCTAGGTGGTAAACAAAACCACACAAAATCCAAGCCCGAAGCTAGGTGAGATAAAAAGGATTGTGCAAAATGAGATCTCCCTGTCTCAGACAAAGCCACAAAATCAAGTTTCCTCTCTCTAATACTCTCCTGAATAAAATGATGTTTACCCGGGTCACGAAAACCCTCGCTGTTCCAAAACATCCCACATAAATTATGCATCCTGTTTATTATTTATACGATTAATTCTTACACTTCTACGCTTATTAGAAACAGAGTAATCTTTCTTTTTCCTAACCTTCTTAACTTTCTCGCAATCAACCACTAAATCAATTGGAGAAACAGTAGTAGGAAAACACTCATCATCCACTAAATCTTCTGTGAGACTAGCAATCTTATTTAGAATTAAACTACGAGGCTGAGGGTCATGATTATTATCCAAAATATTATGAAGCAACGACAAAGTCCTATGCAGATCACCATCTTTTATTAACTTAGCAGACTCGAACTTAGATGCACTAGAATTACCCAAAGAAACTCCTAGACTAGCAGCTCTATCAATAATATCAGAATCGGAGAAAGACAATATCGAAAGATTCTTAGAAGAAATCGAAGACTTCATACCTGCCCCCGAGTCCCTCCTGGCAGCGAGTGGCATCGCCCTTTCCAATTGTGTGTCATCCGCGTTAGGTTGGGCCCGTATACGACCACTTGACCGCACACCCGAAGTAGCAGCGTCAAGAATACCTCCAAAATCCTCGATCATCTTCCTTGAGCCATTTAATTTGGGGCTACCAAAACCAGCTACAGGGAATGATGGGAAAGGAGTGGTCGGGCTGGTAATAAAAGTCTTAGATGGAGTTGTAGATGACACAAATTGCGGGGAACTAAACCCAGCATCCGTACTTGCAACACCTGCTCCAACCGAAACAGAAACATCACTAACAGTTAAAGAAACCGAGCCCTGTAATTCACCAACATGTGTACTACCAAGATTTTCAGAATTAGCAAGAGAATTATAACTTTCGGGTTGCAAAGTAGAGGTAGCAGAAGAAATCATACCGTTTGGAGCCGGCACTAAACCTTTTCCATCAATAGCATGAAATGAAATCCCAGCCTCCACTTCATCAACAGAAACCCCAAGCTTATAACTCCCAGCTCCTACCCCCTCAGACGGCACACACTTTGAAACAGAGGTCGAGTTGGTACGAGTCCCTGCCGTAGCCACGAAGACGGGAGGCGACAGCAACGCACCAGTGCACCAAGAAGTAGAAAAAGGAGCAGAAATCTCTGCCGCAGGGCGAAACCGGGCAGAAACTCTGCCGTATGTGCCGTGGGCTCTGCCGCGGCCAGAAACTCTGCCGTAGCCAACTCCGGGGCAGCAGAAACAGCTAAGATCTCTGCCTTAGCTACCGCGGTCATCGATACCCCCTCAGCCTCTAGCAAATCTGAAACAGAAGAAAACTCATTGTTCCCAAGGACATTTTGAGGCACAAAAACATCATTCGCCAACTTGCTAGAGCAAAATAAATCTGCCACTTCCTTTCTAGCACGATCAAAAGATTTCCGTACCAAAGGAGAGAAAACAAGGCCCAATTTAACATTGGTAGACATAGGCTTCCTACCACTGCCACCACTAACATCAGAAGGTTTGTTTGGTTTCGGATCTGAGGTAGTTTCTGGTGCTTTGCCTGTGAGCTCATTCACTTTATCCTGGCAGTCATCACCAAGTCCATCCGAATCATCGTCACTCTCATCATCCCCATCGTCACCCTCCATGTCCACATCATCAATAGGTAAGGGCACATTTTCCTCCACCTCAAAAGAGAGTCTATAAAAACCATCTTTGATAAACATTTGGAAACGCTTAGGTATCTTACAGTGGTTAATGCAACCAATACGAATGCGTAAAATTCCATGCTTCCTAGTAAACGGCATGTCAATTTCTTTAGTCATGCCAAACATGTCCCCCACTGCCCATAGAGCTAGGTAATCACCAATATGTGGACTAGGAATACCATCAACACGCAGCCATACCTCTGGAAGAGCATCTGCAGGTTCAGGCTCTTTAGTCCAACTATCAATAGTGATTTCACAAGAACTGTTAGGCACAATGCATCTCCCAAAAATACGCAATCTTTCCAATTCAGTACTATTGGGGAATTCTACCTGAAAAACGTTGTGGCCCATCCGAATAACATTCCAAACAAAATTTTCTGTTGGCACTAACCGCTGCAGTTGTCTAATAATCCCCGGTATGGTTAATTCCCCCCCTGAAATAACAATCGAAGCCAAACGATGATTCTCCAATTTTGGCTTGTATGTTTCAGTAGAAGGAAACTTGAAGATAATTAGCTCCTCATGACCATAGCCATATACTCCTATCCTGGGTTTACGGGCCATCAACAAATGACACCGTCTATCCCCATGATCAGGTCCCTCGCAGATCTGACACATAGCAACTGTGCAAGCTTTGGACCGATGACCTCCAAGACCACACCTATAACATTTTTTAGTTCTCCTTGGAGCTGCGTTGGCAATAGCATTAGCAAGAGATGTAGCCGAAATAGGTCCACTTCCACGCTCTTGACGCACCACTGATGTTTCTGGAGCTGGTTCAGACGCCACCGCAGACACCCCTGTTGCCACAGTAGGAATAACATGAGGTATAGCAACAACTGCTGCATTAGAAGCAGGAACAGCTGTTGTCTGTTGCGTGCTCGAAACGGCTGATGCACCCGGCCCAGCTAGCGGCACGGCACCAACCCCCTGGATCGGATTCGACGAGGGTAGAACACCAACAGAACTTTGATTTCCACCTCCCCTTCCAGAGTTCCGAGCATCACCATACCGGCCACGAACTCCCCTATGATCATATGCATTGTAACGAGGCCCCTGGTTCTTAAAAACCCCTTGGTTCTGATTATACGAAGCACCATTGTTCCTACCCGCCACGAAGGCATTGGGATCGCCACGGCCACGCCCCTCAAAGGGCCTTCTAGCACGCCCCAAACCACCATTGAAGCCACCTCGGAACCTATTGGGAAATCCATTACCGGCATTGAATTGAGCACCCTGATCAAACGAACCACCCGCAGTACCACTAGGTCCACCTTCCTCATAGTTAGAGAATCCATTGAAGCCCGAGTTGTAGCCATCTTGGTTGAGCCTCCCTTGGTTGTTCCAATTATTGAAACTCCCCTGGTTAGGTCCATTACCGCGCCCATCACCTCTATACGCCATGAGCGACGGCGGCTGCTGCTCCGCTGTCCTCTAGAAACCCTTGAGAAGATGGCGTAAACCTAATGCGTTGTTTGGTCGATCAAGATTAATCGTAGGCACAATATTCTTTGACAAAAACTGGCCCACAAAAGGCCTATTATTCCCAAGTAACCCGTTGGCCCTCCGAAGGCCCGAGTCAACCGGTAACTGAAAATTTGAAACATCGCTAATCATGGATCTCCGACGAGCAGCAGAAGACAACGGCGATCGTCTCCGACTCACCGTGGTCCACTCGCTCTCGATGAAAACTTCCTCCGCGAAGGAGGATGGTTGCATGATTGGTATTTTTGGAACCCTGAACCTCTTTGGTGAAACAGAGAACTCGAAAGCATGGAAATCCGGCCGCGCCGTCTTCGTCATCCGCTGGTGGGATATCTTCCGCGTCTTCTTCCCAGTCGATCCAAGATCCCGAGATGGGTCCTGTCGAATCCCTAACTCAACAAATCCCTTCGGTGAACCTATCGGGTTTCGATTAGGAGAACCCATGAGCGCTGGTGGAATCATTGGCTAGACAGGGGGCGAAATTTACCCAGGTTCGGGGCCCTCGTAGAGGTAAAACCCTTACTCCTGCCTCCTTTCGATCTGTATTGAAGATTAGATCGGTTACAAAGGTGGTGCTCGAATCGAGAGTAGGTCTTGAGTTCAAGGCTTTGGGTCGTGCGGTTATTGCTTGGTCCTCTCATGGGGGCTCTCCTGGCCTTATATAGATGGCCAGGTCTCGAGTTCTACCCGGAGAGGAATCGAACTCTAGCTAGGTCGGTTACAAGTTTCCTAGCTTAATCCGCAAGTCATTGCGGGTGGGCTTTACATGGGCCTTCTGGAGTATTCCAAGGGCGCCTCTTCTTGGGCCTTAGCTTTGGGCCTGAGATGGGGTGTCCTTATCCGCAGGGTCCAGGATCCATATCTTCGTCAGTAGCCCCCGAGCGTTTGCTCGAGTGGGATTTTTTCCAGTCGAGTAGACGGTCAAACCTTTCTTGATCTTTTTACGGTTGACCAGATTGGTAGTTTTTTTTTAGAGGGTGTGTTCCCTGTGCCATGAGTCTTCATGCTCGAGTATCGAGCAACATAAGTGCCTGTTTTTGTGGCTTTTATCGCAGAAGGATGTGGCACAGTAGCTTGGCTCTCCCGAGAGACCAGGCCCAGTTAATTGCGACTAGGGCAAAAACATTTCTGGCCTACACAGATTCGAGACCTCCGACTCGAACCCGATAAGGTGATTGTTGCGACTGGGCCGTTGTGGACTTATCGAGTCGAACTTAACCTATGGGGGTACCAAGCGCGTCCGCTAGGATTTTTCTTCGTGTTGTTGACACGGAATTATACCGGAGGACGCAGCTTTCGAGTGCGATTCCAGGCCCAAAAGAGAGATCTTTTTGGGTCTTATCTTCATATTCGAAGAATATGGAATCCGGATGTGCCTAGTCGGCTGAACAATCCAGGTTATTATGATGTGAAATTATCATGTGTAAAAGAGGTAGGTTCTCCATACCCGATCGATTTTCTTGAGTCCTACACGAAAGAAGTTTCGTGCTGAGGAAAAGTTATGTCTATATGAAAGAGTTTTCATGTTTGGAATGCTCTGCCCATACGAAAGAGTTTTCGTGTATAGGGTATTTTTCTCTTGTTTAAAAGAGGTCTTGTTCCATGATTTCTTCATGGAAGAATTGCTTTTATCCGAAGGAAATTTTGTTCGTACGAAGATATTTTCGCGTTTGAACTTCCAATCGAAAAGATTTTGATTTTGATGATGTATGCCACGACGTCATAGCGCACTCTTCTCCTCCCGATGGGACGTGACGGAGTGGTGGCAGATGGGTGGCCCACCTGGTCAGCTTTTTGACCGGGAAACGAGACGCCGTTCCCGGTTTTTACGCGAACTGCGCAGTAAATGCGCACGATCTTCTGTTAAGATCGTGGCACGGAACAACGTTTGCCGCCCCTTCGTTTCATCTTCACACGTGGTGGCCGTGATAAGCGCCACGTAACGCGTTGTACGGCTGAGATTTATTCGCTCCGTGTATAAGTACGGGTCTTAGTGCTGCGGTAAAATTTTCCCAGCCCTTGCCTTCATCTTCTTCCTCACGCCCATCTCCTTCTTCCTTGTGCCCGAGCTCGTACTGCTAGCCATGGCTGGAGGAAAAGACGTGGTGCTTCCACTTCTGCGTCCGGGGAGGCTTCCGCGCGACTTGCGCCTCGCGCCGGCGACTGGCGCTCGCCCAACACCACCGCGAAGAGCGTCAAGGAGATGCAGCGGGAAGGACTGCTGCCGGCGGAGACCGAAAAGTGGGTACGCCTTGGAAAAAAGGAAGAGGTACCAAATCCGCAGGCGAACGAGCGCGTGGTCTTTGCGGACCACATGTCTCGGGGTCTTTCCTTCCCTCTCCATCCTTTCTTCCTCGGGTTGCTGTATGTCTATGGCATACAGCTTCACGATCTTCCTCCGAACGCGGTGCAACACATCTCGTGCTTCATCGTGTTCTGCGAATGCTTTCTTGGCATTCGCCCACATTGGGCCCTCTGGAAGACCCTCTTCAAGGTTCGGATTTTCCGCGAGAAATCGCGGGTAGAGTCCGAGCTGGGCGAGCCGCTGCGTACGGGCGGCTTCGGGATCCAGGCGCGACTCGAGAGCAGCTATTTTAGCATGCACTTCGTCGACTCCGCCCAAGGCTGGCGAAAAAAGTGGTTCTACGTCATCGACAACAGCTCGGGTGGGATCGTCGAGTTCCATCCGTTCGCTGTTCTGAAGAGACGGAAGTCCTGGGACCACAAGATGTCAGCCGAAGAAACTCAGACAGTTGCTCCCTTACTCGCAAGAGTAGCCGCTCTCCGTGATCAAACTGCGGGAGTTGTGCTCAACGGACTGCATCTGGCGAGTATCTTTCTGAAGCGCAGGATTCAGCCCTTGCAGCAGAGACCTTCTGCTATGTGGGAATATCAAGGTTCAGGAGATCCCAGCCGAGTGAGCCGCGAGGAACTTTCGAACGTCGAGTTCGAGAAGAAAATCGAGGCTATCACTCGCTTGAAAGTAGGGGAGAAGTTCCCCGACTGCTCAGTCGAAGCTTTTGACGCTTCGAAACCTCCTCCAGCCGCGGTTAGTTTTTCTTTCTTGTCTTCTATTGTTTCCTTCTTTGCTTTGAGCCTCAGTCGAATAAAGCTCTCATGCCTTCTTTTTGGTTTTTGCAGAGCCTAGCTATGGCAAACTGCTACCCGCCAGTCGCGGGAGAGGACGCTTTGGATTTATTGGCGAGCCATCAGGATGGTGCAGCTGATACCAGCGTCGCCGATGCTTCTTCGAGCTCCGAGCGCGATTCTTCGGATGGCGCTGAAGACTCGAATGGCGCCCCCCCAAGCGTCGTCGGGTGGATGAGAACGAAGCTACTTCTAAGGATAATTCCTTGGAAGCATCGCCCGGTCAAGCCCCTATCTTCGTGACTCCACTTCGCTCACTCGCTCCTTCGCCTTCGTTTCCGGTGATTGCAACCGCTTGGAACGCAGACTTGCTGGATGATGACGAAGATGATGAGTAAGTTATTTTCCTTGCTCTTGGTCGAACATTCTCTATGCTTCAATGCTGATGTTTTCTATCTTTTGCTGCAGTCTGCAGACTATCAGTCCTCGCAGGTACGCTTCTTCCGTTCCTCCCGAAAAGAGGAATAAGGCGAGGGATGCGGGTGAAACTCCTACTGCGGGCACTGTCCAAAATTCTCCCAGAGCAGGCCCCAATGCTGCGACTGCGGAACGTGAAGCTCCCAACTTTGCCGCCAGGACTTCAGCTTCTAAGGAAGTGCGGATAGCTCCGCGGATCCCCTCTCTCGCGCCACCGGCGAGGCGAACTTTGCCTTCTGTCTTCAAAGTTTTTATCGGGTGCATGACAGTGCTCCCGATGGGAGTAGCCCCCGAGGCTGTAGTCCATTGCATGCAATCGGCTACAGGCTCAAAGTCAGGTTTCTTTCTTCTTCGTGATTTTATTTTTATCGGGTGCACGGCAGTGCTCCCGATGGGAGTAGCCCCCGAGGCTGTAGTCGATTGAAATCAATCGGGTACAGGCTCCAATTTATCTCTTTTAACTCTTCTATCTCTTCTATCTTTGTGCTTTTGTAGTCGCTCGTTGATTCCCTTGCGGCGATTGGTCGCCGCGTTGTTCTCGCCGAAACGGATTGCGAGTCTCTTCGAGCGGACCGTAGCCGACTTCGTACCGAGAACGATCTCCTTAAGGGTAAGTTTTATCATCTCCTTGTCTCCATTCTTCCGTCCATTCTTGATTTTTGATAAGTGTTTCTTCGCAGCTCGACTTGAATTTTCGGAGTCCGAAAAGGTCAAACTTTCTGAGCAATTAACTGCTTGGGAGGCTGACCTGGCGGCTATCCGACAAGAGCTAGAGGCTTCCCGCATGCGATCAGAAGATCTTGAAACACAACTTGCGGATGCGCGAAAGGCCTTGAAGGACTTAGAAGAAGCTGGTGATAAGGCCGATGGTGACCTCGTCACGTTCCTCCGTTTCCTCGCTGAATGTTTCACGGGTAAGTGTTTTGGGCTTTTTCGCGACTTAATCCTTCGTCTTGCTGAGGTTGCTAAGTTCTATCATTTGCTTTTCTTGCAGGTCTTCTGGATGTTCCTCTAGAGATCCCTGGGCTCCAGCGGGTGGATGTGTTAACTGACACCCTTGCTCAACTCAAGAGGCACGCTGAAGGAGATTGGTCCTTGATTAGCGATGCTACTCAAGTGTTGATGCAACTGCATAGTCGCCTCGTCGCCAACGCTGCTCCTGCCCCCGCGCTAGATGATCTGCTGAAGGTCCTCTCGGAGGGTAATCTTCTGGATGCCTTCGCGGTTGCTCAGTCGGAGTCCGGTGCGAAGACTGCGATTCAATTTGCACTGGCGCATGGAGTTGAAGGGTTGGAGGAGGCTTACTCGCAAATTCCAGTCGACCCCTCCACGGGCAAAAAGGTACGGCTCTCTCGTTTTGGCAAGCAAGCCGCCATTCTTGCTCGGAAGCTGTCCGAGCTATTTGCTCGACTGAAAGGAGGGGCGACTGCCGCTAGCGGGAGCACCACTGTAGCTTCATAGTTTTCCTTTTTCCATCTTGATTGTAATGAACCTTGGGATGTATTCCCGTATCTTCATTTGTCTTTAATCGGAGTGTTCGTCTGGAAATTGGTTCTTGTTTGTTTTGTTGGCTCCCGATGGGAGTAGCCCCCGAGCACTCGTCAGATGTGCGACTAGAGATGACTCGAGTAGGGCGTCTTACTTATTTCCTTGTATTCTTCCAGGCTACTGGGTTTGCCGCGGAAACTTCGGGTGGACGTGGTACTCCAGTAAATCCACTTGTCGCCGCTGTTGGTACTTTTGCGGGCCTTCGTGATAAGGTCCAAGAGGGTGAGCGCAAGCTAAAAGCTCTGCGCGGCGTAGCCGATGTGGCGAAGTCTAAGCAGAAATTGGCGGCTGAACGCGAACAATTTCTGATGGACGAATTGGCTTCAGTTGCGAGGAATTTAATGTGTAAGTAGTGCAGCCCCCATGTCTTCTTCTTCTTATTTTTGTTTCCTTAGCTGACTGAGTATGCTTTTTCTCTTCAGACGTTAATCTGGTTGACAGGGAAGAAAAGCAGTGGGTAGAAAACCACATTCATCAGGAGGCTAGCAGCGCAAAACCTCATGCGAATAATTTTTGGTCTGATCGCAGTCGAGGTTTTGTGATGGCCACCTTGAAGTTTCGAGTTATCCAGGCGAGAATTCTGGTGAGCTCTTTTCACGAGGTCTTGGTCGCGATGAATGCTGCCTTTTACCCACTCGAAAGGGGTCCCGAAGATTGGAGCTATCTTCTCAGGTTGTTTGGACGTGAAGGAGAAGTTCGCGCGTGTGTGCGCAATCAGATGACGTGCGGCGCGGTTGTAGCTCTCTCTTTTGTCCGGATATGGCATCCTGAGATAGATGTTAACTCCGTAGCTAGGCGTCCAGATTATGCAATTGATGATATCTCGCCTTACTATAATGCTGTACGCCCTGCAACGGAGAAAATTATCCGTTTGACCTCTGAGGAAGTAGATAGAGTTTTAGCGACTGAGAATGCTCAGCGTTTTGTTTGATTGTCGGATGTAAATATCCCGTAATATTTGTATAGTTTGTAAAAACTGTTGTAAGGTGTGAAACCTTCTATGTATGATGTTTTCCTGTGATGCTTAGTTGTAGGTGTAGCCCCCGTGTGTTTATGGGGTGTTTACCAGTAACTTTTAGCATGTAAAGAATTACAAGCTTCGAGTGAATATGATGAAGAAATCATGTCTTTATTGCAATGATTGAGAAGCCATGTATTCGAGCTATAGGACTGGCTAGTATAGCCTTATTTTGTTGCGATAAGAAGTAAACCTAGGGATAAAATTTGCGGAGGTGTGCGATATTCCACGGATTGGAATAGATTCCTCCAGTCGCTGGATTCTTTAGCCTGTAGGCTCCACCTGGGATAACTTCGTGTATGATGAAGGGTCCTTCCCAGGGAGGTTCGAGCTTATGTCCTTCCTTCTGCTTGAGCCGCAGTACTAAGTCTCCAACCGCGAATGCTCTGTGTCGTATGCGGCGACTATGATAGTTGCGCAGGGATTGCTGATATACTGCGGATCTTGCGAGCGCGATGTCACGCATTTCGTCGAGTGCATTCATATCTTCTGCGAGTGCCTTGTTGGAAGTTTCTTCGCTGTACGCCACAACTCGTGGGGCGCTGATTCAAACGTCCTCGGGAAGGACTGCTTCTGCCCCGTATACCATGAAGAATGGCGTATATTGCGTTGATCGGTTTGGAGTTGTGCGGAGGCTCTAGAGTACGGAGGATAGCTCCTCCGCCCAATGTCCTGCTGTGGGGTTTAGACGATCGAGTAGGCGTTTCTTGATACCAGCCGAAACTAAGCCGTTGGATCTTTCGACTTGTCTGTTCGTTTGCGGGTGGGCAACTGAAGCAAACTTGAAATTGATGCCTTTTTCCTCGCAGAATTGTTGTGTTTCCTTTGCTGTGAAATTTGTACCATTGTCTGTAATGATGTCGTGTGGCACCCCAAATCTGCATACGATGGAGTCGAGGAACTTGACGGCGCATTGGGCGCTAGCCGAAGTTACTGGCATAGCCTCGATCCATTTGGTGAACTTGTCGACTGCGACCAACAAGTGTGTATATCCACCAGGTGTGGACTTGCGTAATGGTCCAACCATGTCTAGCCCCCATTGTGCAAAGGGCCAGGCGATGGGTATCATGTGCAATTCTGTAGCTGGTGCGTGTGGTCTTGGTGCGAATCGATGGCAGGCGTCGCATCGTTCGACCAGGCCTTTTGCATCGGTAGCTACTGTTAGCCAGTAGAATCCTGCTCGGAAGGCCTTTCCCATTATTTTTTTCCAGCTAGCATGATGTCCGCAGTCTCCTGGTGTATGTCCTGGAGCAATTCCTTGCCATCTTCGGGTGCGATGCAGCGCTGAAGTATCCCCGAGATGCTTTGCTTGTACAATTCTCCATTGACTACCCGAAAGGATTTACTACGCCTGATTATTTGTCGAGCCTCACGTGGGTCGGCCGGGAGCTGTTTATTGAGCAGGTAGTCGAGATATTTCTCCGTCCAGACTGGCTCGACCAAAAAGATCTGTCGTGATATGTTATGAGTAAGCTCGATAACGGCGACTTGCGGGCTGACCTCTGTTTCTGGCGCTGCGGGTGTTCCTGCAGCTTTCCTCATTTTGACCGATCGCTTGATCATCCGTTTGAAATATATTCCTGGTGGTATGGGTGTGTTCGTGGAACCCATGTTTGCCAGTCTATCCGCTTCTTCGTTGCTAGATCTTGCAATGTGCCTCAGCTCGCACCCTTTAAAACTTTCTTCGAGCAGATTATACATGTCACGATACGCGACCATGTTTTCAGCAATGGCGTCACATTCTTTCATTGTCTGCTGCACAATGAGGTTGGAATCGCCGTAGATCATTAATCGGGTAGCTCCACAGGCGATTGCCATCTTCATCCCATGCAACAGGGCTTCATATTCTGCGTCGTTGTTCGATGCTGGATCATCTGGTGGAAAGTCCAGCCGCAAGACGTATTGCAGCTTGTCTCCTCGAGGTGAAATAAGAACGATTCCAGCTCCCGCTCCTTCGTTTCTTTTGGATACATCGAAGTACATTATCCAATTGCTCGTGTATTCAGGCGGTCCGGGTGTTTGTAGTTCTGTCCATTCGCTGAGGAATTCCACGAGTACCTGAGATTTGACTGCATTGCGTCCTGCATAGGTGATGTCCCAAGCGCCCAACTCGATGCTCCATTTTGCTATTCTTCCGGATGCCATAGGGTTGTTCATGATTGTCCCGAGTGACGCATCATTAATCACTGTGATGGCGTGTTCCTGGAAATAATGTTTGAGCTTTCGGGCCGCAAGAACAACTCCATATGCGAGTTTCTGGTAATGAGGGTATCGTTGTTTGCATGGCGAGAGCACTTCACTGATGTAATATATTGGTCGTTGGACTCCGTATGCTTTGTCGTCTTCCGGTCGTTCGACTACGATTGCTGTGCTGATGACCTGGTTTGTAGCGGCTAAGTATAAGAGAAGTGGCTCCCTTTCTTGCGGTGTTGCAAGGACGCGCCTGCTTTGCAACGATCGCTTCCAGTCTGCGAACGCTTGTTTAGCTTCGGGTGTCCACTCGAATTTGTCTGTCTTCTTCAGCAATTTGTAGAAGGGTAACAATTGCTCTCCCAATCGTGCGATGAACCTGCTTAGGGCGGCCTGTCGCCCTGCGAGCTGCTGGACTCCGCGTAGATTGGTGGGCTCCTTCATAGTCAGGATGGCTTGTATTTTCTCCGGGTTGGCTTCGATGCCTCTGGAGGATACCAGGTACCCAAGAAGTTTTCCTGCGGGAACGCCAAAAACGCATTTGGTCGGATTGAGCTTAATCCGATATGCATTGAGGGCGTCGAATGTTTCTCGAATGTTCTCGAGGAGTGTGTCCTCTACTCGAGTCTTGATGACGATGTCGTCAACGTACACCTGTATGTTTTTGCCAATGAGATTGGCGAGGCATCTTTGCATGCAACGCTGGTATGTTGCGTCTGCGTTCTTACCCCCGAAAGGCATTGTCGTGTAGCAGTAGACACCGTGAGGTGTGATGACTGCTGTTTTTTCTTCGTCTTCTCTTTTCATGCGAATCTGATTATATCCCGAATAGGCGTCCAGGAAGGAGAGGCGTTGGCAGCCTGCCGTAGAGTCCACAATTTGGTCGATTCGTGGGAGAGGAAAATTGTCCTTGGGGCAGTGCTTATTCAACGACGTGTAGTCGATGCACACCCGAAGGATATCCGTGTTCTTTTTGGGGACCAACACCGGGTTTGCTAACCAGGTGGATATCTTGATCTCTCGGATGAAGTTTGCGGGTAGCAATCTGTTTACTTCTTCTCCAAGCGCCTTCTGCTTGGGTTATGAAAATCGTTGAGTCGTCTGTTTGATGGGTTTAGCATCAGGAAATACTTCGAGTGAGTGCTCGGCAAACTCCCTGGGTATTCCCTGCTTGTGAAATTGTGCTCATTTTCCTTTCGCGCGTCTTCTCTCCAGGCACGTACGGCAAAGCCCTGCTCCAGCCGCGCCTCCGTCCGCCTCGACGCCATCCGCCTCGCCTCCGTCCGCCGCGCCTCCGTCCGCCTCTGCCTCCGTCGCCGTCGCCGCCGCTGCCCTCCGCCTCCGTCGCGCCGTCGCCGTCCGCCTTCGTCGCGCCTCCGCGGTCGCCGTCCGCCTCCGTCGCGCCGTCGCCGTCCGCCTCCGTCGCGCCTCCGTCCCGCCTCCGCCTCCGCCTCCCCGCCTCTCGCCCCTCGCCGTCGCCCCGTCGCCGGCCTAGGTAAGTTTTATTTCTGTTTTTGCAATTTTGTTTTAGTGTTAGAATTTTAAGAGTTAGTGTTAGTGTTTAGTGTTAGAAATTTTTAGAGTTAGTGCTAGATTTTTTTTAGAGTTAGTGTTAGTGTTAGAAATTTTTAGAGTTAGTGTTAGATTTTTTTAGAGTTATTAGTGTTAGTGTTAGAATTTAGTGTTAGAAATTTTTAGAGTTAGTGTTAGATTTTTTTTAGTGCTTTATTTTGTTTTTACAATTTTGTTTAGTGTTAGAATTTTTGTGTTAGAATGTTGTGTTAGAAGTTAGTGTGTTAGAAAATTTCACTAAGTTAGTGTTAGAAAATTTCAGAAAGTTAGAATAATTTCAGTAAGTTAAAAAATTTCACTAAGTTACCATCTTGTTCCTGTTTAACTTTCATCTTATTTCTGTTATATTTCTCAATTTACTATTTTTTACTAAGTTACAAACACTAAGGTATTTTACTTAATTATGGAATATTTACTTAGTCCGGGCATGTTTTTAGTTCATGTCTATGTTGGACCCGCCGGGGGATGTCCGGGACTGGGCCCCGCCAGGCTGGCACTGGGAGCTCCTTAGTACCGGGGCACGCGGCTTGGTGAGAAATCCGGGTGACGTGGTCGACCCGGATATTCTTTGGTGGCCATCGCGTGGGCCACGCTCGGTACGGAGAGAGCCGGCCCCTGAGGAGGTGGTACAACAGCGTATCAGGGAGGAGGACGAGCACGTCCGTCGCTACATGTACTTGCTCGATATGTAGTATAGCAGCAGTTGGTCGATTATTCGGAGGGTTCCTTACCACGTGAGCTATGACCCTATGAGGGTTCCTTATCTATGGATGCGTAGCACCCGTGACTCAGCACCCCGCGGCTTAGGACCCGGTCGGAGTTAATTATTTTGAGAGATGTCACGAGACTATGTATAAGTGATATTATTCGATCGTGATGTATTAGGGTTAAAAAAATTAACCCGAGCTATGTAACTCTTGGTGTGTCCAGAACTATTATTTCCTTAATATGTCCAGAACTATTATTTTATTACTCTCCGATGAAATAATTTCGCCAAGTGCCCAATGAAAATTTCGCTAAGTGTTCTTCATTTTATAAATTTTACTAGCAGGTGTTGAGCTATGGATTCCCAAGAACCTGCACATGATCAGCACGCCGATCAGCTCGCGGGAATGGGTGAGGCGGAGAAGGAAAGATACGTGTGCGAGATGATTTTTGATAATGCAACGGCCATATATCGTGATGACGACGGTGGACAGGCGTTTAGCAATCAATTTTTGAACGACTCCGGTGACGGAGCTCAGAATATAGAAGATGTAGTAGATGATGACGACGACAATGTCGAGGATGAAGAAGTGCCCTCCAGAACAAACTCTGCCAATGTATATCTCAAGTCACTGTTCATGCAACAATTAATTTGTATTGCACTTACTAACGAATCATTATTTTCCCGTTTAGGCGCCCTCCGGAACAGCTAGCGCAAGTACTGAGACAAAGTCGAAACGAGGCCCGGCCGCAAGGTTGAAAGATACCGCAAGGTTCCCGATCGATACAGTTGCTGCTGATGGCAAACCACTGCAGCCCCCAGAAACTTATCCCAAATTCGTAAATCAGTGCGGAGTTGTTGTAAGAGACCTGGTCCCGATCAACTTAATAGAATGGAATAAGCCGTAGACTGGGGCCAACGTTGGAGCTAGTTATGTCGATGAAAGATTGAAAAAAATTCTTTGCGAAACGCTATGGCTAAATTTCAGCGTAGCGAGCGATAAGAAGAAGAAAGTCGAGCAGTGGGCTTTGAAGAAGATAGCCACACAATTCCAGAGGTGGAAGAAACAACTGTGGAAGAAATATAAGGACGAAGATCCAATTTTCACTGGGAACCTAGTGAAGATAAGAGACGCTTGGGATGATTTTAAGGCGTACAAGAAATCGGGTGTCTTTGCATCCCGATCGGCCACAAATTCGGAGAATGCGAAGAAGAAGAAATATCACCATATTTTGGGGTCAGGTGGCTACATGACTGCCCTGCCTAGGTGGCGAAGCTATGAAAATGCGCTTGTGAAAAGAGGTATCATTCCACAGACACATGACTGGCCCGATAGGTCCAAGTTCTGGTTGTTCGCGCATGGGGCAACGTTGGACGCTGAGACTGGGATGATTGTTGCGGAGGGACCATGGTCGGAGAAAATAACAAATGTCGTAGCAGAACTAGAGAAGGCAATACAAGCCGTTCGAAAAGGAACTTTTGTTCCCGATAGAGAGAACGACGAGCTGACGAGGGCACTCGGGAACACCGAAAAGTGGGGACGAACACGAGGCTTTCGAGCGGATACCCCGTGGAGCCAAGGCTTTGCAGCGGACATTGCCACTTACAGAAGCCGTGATAGAAGTAAGAAAAAGGCGATTGAACGGATATCGACATTAGAACAAAAGGTGGATTTTCTCTTGAAGAAAGGGGGACACCCTTTACCTGACACTGAAGAGGAGGTAGAACATCGTCCTGCTTCTGATCAGCTGCAAATAGAAGACGATCATGTAGCAGATGCCGTCCCATCTCAGCATAGAAGCAGCGTGGGTTCCACGCACCTGCAGCTAGAAGACGGTCGTGCAGTCGAACCGTCGGCGCCTCACTACCCCGTGGATGATATCACGGAGAAGACAAACTGTGAGATACATATGCCAATGGGGAACATATCCTTCAGGGTGGCGTCAGGCTATGCTTTACCGAATCAACCTGGAGCAACCTACCATGGTGGTCTGATTCCAGCATCCCATGCTCGTGTCGGGTTGTCAACAATTACGCTGGGATGCCATTCAATTGAGCTCAGTATTCCTGGAGGTGAAGGCGAGAAGACACTGGGAGAAATGGAGCTTGGTATCATCTTGTGGAATAAGAAACACATCGTGTTCCATAACTCGGCGCCAAGGCCACCGACTCCTCCAGGTACAAATGCACCATACCTCCATCAATTACTGAATGTTGCACCACATGTAAGCTTATTTTTAATAGTTTTTTCACTTTCGTACAGAGAATGCACGACCTCCAAGTCCACCCCCAACGAACCTTCAAGTCTACCCCACAACGAAGATTGGCCGGAGCCCGAGGCCGAGGGTCCATCGCCCGTGCACTCCCGTGAGCCGACGGATGCGCCCACTACGGGTACGACAAAGCGGAAGCTGCAGTTCAGAAGAAACAGGACTCCTCCCAAGAAGGGACCAAGGAAATCCAATAAAGTCGAGAGTCCCCCGAAGTTACCAGGCTTGATATCAGGAGGAACTAACCAATGCAGTGAAAGCCAAAACCAGCACATGGTTCGCACGGTTTCCCCTGAGGGCCCCTCCAGACACCTGGAAGGAAACTCTGAAGGACATCCCAAAGTGGAAAATTGAGCGGACCATCGACAACTTATATTATCCTGCACCGCCGCCACCGCCACCCCTTTCAGACTATGAACAGTACATTGAAAAGAAGCACACCGCACAGATGAAGCAGGCGGAGGAGATGAAGCAGGCGGATCAGACGAAATGCGGGAAACAAGTTCCCCAGCTCGGACAACAAGAAGCACGGTCAGTTGCCCCGCTCAAGGTGTTATCTGACCAGGCTTCAGTGTCCGGTCCACGCATGGGCGACGCGGGTTACGCTATTGCTGATGTGGTATATACATACAAGCGCGGGCACCCTCTGGTCGAAAATCCTACTGCTGTAACAACCCAACTACGGAATTTACATGATTGGTACTTGGAGGCTGCAAGGCAGCAGAGAGACTGTATCATGGCTAAAATTCAGGATCAACACTACTTCGGAGATTACGGTGTCGAGCTTGGGTTCGATGATTTCTTCCAGATGTACAATCAACGTGCCCTCGACAAGTCTATCCTCAGCTGCTACTGTTTGTAAGTGATTTATTTGTGTAATTTAATTATTTAGTTAAGCTCGCGTTCATTGCCCGTATAATTATCACTCACGACATTCTTTTTGTATGCTACTATGCAGAATGAAGATTCGTGAATGCAGGCTGGCAGGAATCTGGAACTTTGGGTTCATTGACCCGTATTCGTATCATCAAAACACAGTAGAAACGTTCAACAAGGATACACCAGATGATTTGCTAAGGTTTTTGAAGCGACAAAGTACCAAAAAAGAAATACTTTGGCCCTACGGATTCAAGTGAGTGTTATTGTCTTGTAGACATTCCATTTTGCTTACATGATGTTAAGTGTAATTGATGAGTATGCATGACTGCGTGTGTACACTTGCGCAGCGGACACTTCATATTGTTCATCATTAGAATCGATAAAGGACAAGTTGAAGCCTGGGACTCGTTAACCTGGGGCGCTGACACATGGAAGAGCGCGCGCCAGATGCTTCAAAAGTATATATATATCGGCCTCTTTCGTTCATCGGCCTCTGTTGCGTTCATTTCCTGATATCAAGTAAGTAATAATTAACTCTTCTATTCATTTTTCTTTTGTCGCTCAGGGTTTGGCAAATGTTCATCAAGGAAGAACCCGGTACATGGGCAGACAAGCTCCACTTTCAGATTAACAAAGTAGTACCACGTACCCTGATTTTAATACCATTACCATTCTCTTGATTATTATTAATTTGACTGAATTATGTTTCTCGTATATAGAAAGTCCCGCAACAACCACATGGAACTGATTATTGTGGATACTATGTTTGCGAGTTCATTCACAGGACGATCAATGAGAAATCCCGTACTTCCAGAAATCTAGAGGTACGCGTAACCGGATCTTCACAATTTTATTTATGTTGCCATTAATTATGTTTAGTTTTGTTCATAACTTAATTGTTTTCATCTACTTCTTTTCAAGATGGCACGAAAGCGGGCGCAGCTCAAACCAATCGACCGTTGCAAGGCTATTGCAGAGGAATTGGCAGGATTTCTTCTCACGCAAGTCATAGCAGAAGACGGAGAATTTTTCCATCCTATGAACCAATAACCAGCTCCCTTCTCTATGCAAGTATACAGCTATTGAAAACGAACTTCAGATTATGTAATTCTCGGTCGATTACTTCGTGTTACATGTATATATATATATGTACTTTTATTTGGTGCATCAACATTTAACCGCAAACACGGAATCGAAAACACTTAACCGCAAACACGGAATCGGTGTTTCCGGATACGTATTTCCGATTACGTGTTTTCCGATTACGTGTTAAAACGAAACACGGACACACGGAAACGGAAAGACTAAACGGAAACACGTAAACGAAAACCCTGAAAATATGGAACATGCCCTAAACCCTAAAACCTAAATACGGAAAAGGAAACCCTGAAAAAAAAGGAAAAAAATAGAGAAAAAAAAAAGCTTTAGGACCGGTTGGTGTTACCAACCGGTTCTAAAGGTCCTCCGCATGCGCGCGCTCTTCGGCGCCCACGTGGAGGCCTTTAGAACCGGTTGGTGACTGACCGGTTCTAAAGGGGGGGCCTTTAGTCCCGGATACGTAGCACCGGTTTTGTATCCGAGTCCAAAGGCCCTTACAAACCGGTGCTACTGCCCTGTTCTCCACCAGTGTTGCTAAATTATCTTTAGTCAAAATCACCTTCCTATCCAAAAACCACATGAATATTTTGATCTTAAGAGGTAATTTTAACTTCCACAAATAAGTTTTGAGAAAAACAGTATACCCATTCATCATATCCTCATACATAGATTTCACAGAGAAGCTCCCATTCTAGTAAGTTTCCAAATAAACTTATCAGAATCCGAAATCAAGGAGACATTCATAAGTCGTAAGCACAAGTGAGACCACATGTCCCAAGTAATTCCTACTAAATTCCTACGAAAGGAAATATTAATTGGTGGTGCATTCTGAAATACATCAGCAATCGATACATTTTTAGACTGCACAATATGATATAAAAGAAGATATTGATTAGATAGAGGGGTTTGGCCAAGCCAAATGTCCTCCCAAAATCTAGTTGTGTCACCATTACCAACTTTAAAGGAACCTCTACTAAAGAAATCCCTCTTAACTTTCATTAGACCCTTCCAAAATGGAGAATCAGTAGGTTGTGCCTCAACTTGAGCTAAAGTTTTGCTATGTAAGTATTTATTCTGTAACAATTCCTGCCAAATACCCTCCTCATGAAGTATCTTAAACAACCATTTAGCCAATAAACACTTATTCTTTAGCTCTAACACTTCCACACCTAATCCACCTCGATCCTTGGGTCTACAAATAATATTCCATTTAGTTAATCTATACTTACGCTTGGTGTCATCACTCTGCCAGAAAAAACGTGATCTATAGAAATACAGTCTCTTATGGACGCCCTTAGGAATCTCAAAAAAGGATAACATAAACATGGGTAAACTTGTTAACACAGAATTAACAAGAACTAATCGATCCCCATAGGATAAAAGTTTCCCTTTCCAGCACCCCAGTTTGTCCTCCAAAAGACTCTCCACTGGATGCCACTCAGAGTTAGTAAGTTTTCTGTGATGGATAGGAATTCCCAAATATTTAAAAGGTAACAACCCAGACTCACAACCAAATATTTGTTTGTACTAGTGTTCTACTTCTTTAGCCTTACCAAAACAGAAAACCTCACTCTTATGAAAATTAATCTTGAGACCCGACAATTGCTCAAAGATACACAAGATTAGTTTGAGATTTAGAGCTTTATCAAAATCATGCTCTAAAAATAACACCGTATCATCTGCATATTGAAGGATAGACAAACCTCCTTCAACTAGGTCTGGAATAAGACCTCCTATTTGTCCAATTTCCTTAGCCCTAGCAATTAAAATAGCAAGCATATCTGCCACTATGTTAAAAAGAATTGGAGAAAGAGGATCACCCTGCCTTAATCCTTTTTTAGTTTGGAAAAATGGCTAATTGCATCATTAACCCGAATACCTACACTTCCACCCTGAACAAATTGTAAAATCATATCACACCAATCCTGACAAAACCCTTTCATACGTAAAGCCTGAAGAAGAAAAGGCCACTTAACCTTATCATAAGCCTTCTCAAAGTCAATTTTAAAAATTACCCCATCCAATTTCTTCCTATGAAGTTCATGAATGGTTTCATGTAGGATAACAACTCCCTCCAAGATGTTTCTCCCAGGCATGAAAGCTGATTGAGATGGTCTAACCACCTTCTGCACTATCTGGGTAATACGATTAGTACCCACTTTAGTGAAAATTTTAAAACTCACATTAAGAAGACATATAGGTCTATATTGCTGGATTTTAACCGCATTATCATTTTTAGGAAGCAAATTTATCCCCCCAAAGTTCAGTTTAAACAACTGAAGATTACCTTGCTTAAACTCTAAAAACATTGCAATCAGATCCTTTTTAATAACCTCCCAAAAGGTTTTAGAAAATTCAGCGGGGAAACCATCAGGACCTGGAGATTTATTAGGCTCCATCTGTGATATTGCCTCAAAAACTTCTTCCACTAAGAAATCAGCAGTGAGAATATCATTTTCTTGTTGAGTTAACTGAGGTATATCCTGAATATTACTCTCGACTAAGGAGATATTATTGGGTGTGGAGGGTCCAAATAATTTCTTATAATATTCAGAGATATACCTTCTCAAGTCCTCATCCCCAACAATAGTTCCTTCCTCTTGTTCTAACTGAAAAATCATCTTCCTACGATGTTTCCCATTTGCCATAAGATGGAAATATTTAGTATTATCTCCCCCTCCAAAACATGCTTAACCTTAGCTCTCTGCATCCATTTACTTTCTTCCTCTCGACGCAAAGAACAAAGACGATCATTAGCAAAACGAAGAGTTTCCCTCTCTCCCGGGGAGAGAGCTATACTCTCAGCTTTAATATCCTACTCCTCTATAACCCTGATCAACTTATCCCTCTCTATTATATATTTGCCACTCAAGTTTTTAGCCCATCCCTTAAGAAAACGTCTTAGGTGTCTAATTTTGTTTTGCCAAACCGCAATAGCTGAGTCACCCTTGTGAAACGCTTCCAATTCAGCAGAGATCAGCTCAAAAAAACCATCCATTCTGAGCCACGAAAGCTCAAAAGAGAAACCACTCTTATTACCCACATGAGCACGAGCACCAAAATCCAAAAACAAAGGAGTATGATCCGAACCATTTCTAGCCAAAGCTTGAACGGTTGCTAGAGGAAATTTTTGCTCCCACTCCACGGTAGAAAGAATTCTATCTAGTTTTTCAAAGGTTGTATTAGCTCTCCTACTCGCCCAGGTAAATTGTCTACCCGATAATTCAATCCCCTTTAAGTCTAAGCTATGAATAATTGCATTAAACATAACAAGCCATCTGGAATTATAATTATCGTTATTCTTTTCCTCAGGTTTTCGTATTATATTAAAATCCCCACCCACCAACAAAGGTAATGTTTCATTTTCACAAATACGAACAAACTCTGATAAGAAATTTGGTTTAAATTCTTCCTGGGCAGCACCATAAACAGACACAAGAATCCATTCAAAACCATCATGCTTTGACTTAACATAAAGTTTAACAGAGAAATCTCCTACATCCACACTCCTAACCTCTATAGATGAAGAGTTAATGCCAATAAGCATACCTCCTGATCTACCTCTAGGTGGTAAACAAAACCACACAAAATCCAAGCCCGAAGCTAGGTGAGATAAAAAGGATTGTGCAAAATGAGATCTCCCTGTCTCAGACAAAGCCACAAAATCAAGTTTCCTCTCTCTAATACTCTCCTGAATAAAATGATGTTTACCCGGGTCACGAAAACCCTCGCTGTTCCAAAACATCCCACATAAATTATGCATCCTGTTTATTATTTATACGATTAATTCTTACACTTCTACGCTTATTAGAAACAGAGTAATCTTTCTTTTTCCTAACCTTCTTAACTTTCTCGCAATCAACCACTAAATCAATTGGAGAAACAGTAGTAGGAAAACACTCATCATCCACTAAATCTTCTGTGAGACTAGCAATCTTATTTAGAATTAAACTACGAGGCTGAGGGTCATGATTATTATCCAAAATATTATGAAGCAACGACAAAGTCCTATGCAGATCACCATCTTTTATTAACTTAGCAGACTCGAACTTAGATGCACTAGAATTAC
Source organism: Alopecurus myosuroides (assembly GCA_028641055.1). Taxonomy (NCBI): domain Eukaryota; kingdom Viridiplantae; phylum Streptophyta; class Magnoliopsida; order Poales; family Poaceae; genus Alopecurus; species Alopecurus myosuroides. Next base: position 10,383,022 of record CM054057.1, read on the forward strand.
CCAAAGAAACTCCTAGACTAGCAGCTCTATCAATAATATCAGAATCGGAGAAAGACAATATCGAAAGATTCTTAGAAGAAATCGAAGACTTCATACCTGCCCCCGAGTCCCTCCTGGCAGCGAGTGGCATCGCCCTTTCCAATTGTGTGTCATCCGCGTTAGGTTGGGCCCGTATACGACCACTTGACCGCACACCCGAAGTAGCAGCGTCAAGAATACCTCCAAAATCCTCGATCATCTTCCTTGAGCCATTTAATTTGGGGCTACCAAAACCAGCTACAGGGAATGATGGGAAAGGAGTGGTCGGGCTGGTAATAAAAGTCTTAGATGGAGTTGTAGATGACACAAATTGCGGGGAACTAAACCCAGCATCCGTACTTGCAACACCTGCTCCAACCGAAACAGAAACATCACTAACAGTTAAAGAAACCGATCCCTGTAATTCACCAACATGTGTACTACCAAGATTTTCAGAATTAGCAAGAGAATTATAACTTTCGGGTTGCAAAGTAGAGGTAGCAGAAGAAATCATACCGTTTGGAGCCGGCACTAAACCTTTTCCATCAATAGCATGAAATGAAATCCCAGCCTCCACTTCATCAACAGAAACCCCAAGCTTATAACTCCCAGCTCCTACCCCCTCAGACGGCACACACTTTGAAACAGAGGTCGAGTTGGTACGAGTCCCTGCCGTAGCCACGAAGACGGGAGGCGACAGCAACGCACCAGTGCACCAAGAAGTAGAAAAAGGAGCAGAAATCTCTGCCGCAGGGCGAAACCGGGCAGAAACTCTGCCGTCTGTGCCGTGGGCTCTGCCGCGGCCAGAAACTCTGCCGTAGCCAACTCCGGGGCAGCAGAAACAGCTAAGATCTCTGCCTTAGCTACCGCGGTCATCGATACCCCCTCAGCCTCTAGCAAATCTGAAACAGAAGAAAACTCATTGTTCCCAAGGACATTTTGAGGCACAAAAACATCATTCGCCAACTTGCTAGAGCAAAATAAATCTGCCACTTCCTTTCTAGCACGATCAAAAGATTTCCGTACCAAAGGAGAGAAAACAAGGCCCAATTTAACATTGGTAGACATAGGCTTCTTACCACTGCCACCACTAACATCAGAAGGTTTGTTTGGTTTCGGATCTGAGGTAGTTTCTGGTGCTTTGCCTGTGAGCTCATTCACTTTATCCTGGCAGTCATCACCAAGTCCATCCGAATCATCGTCACTCTCATCATCCCCATTGTCACCCTCCATGTCCACATCATCAATAGGTAAGGGCACATTTTCCTCCACCTCAAAAGAGAGTCTATAAAAACCATCTTTGATAAACATTTGGAAACGCTTAGGTATCTTACGGTGGTTAATGCAACCAATACGAATGCGTAAAATTCCATGCTTCCTAGTAAACGGCATGTCAATTTATTTAGTCATGCCAAACATGTCCCCCACTGACCATAGAGCTAGGTAATCACCAATATGTGGACTAGGAATACCATCAACACGCAGCCATACCTCTGGAAGAGCATCTGCAGGTTCAGGCTCTTTAGTCCAACTATCAATAGTGATTTCACAAGAACTGTTAGGCACAATGCATCTCCCAAAAATACGCAATCTTTCCAATTCAGTACTATTGGGGAATTCTACCTGAAAAACGTTGTGGCCCATCCGAATAACATTCCAAACAAAATTTTCTGTTGGCACTAACCGCTGCAGCTGTCTAATAATCCCCGGTATGGTTAATTCCCCCCCCTGAAATAACAATCGAAGCCAAACGATGATTCTCCAATTTTGGCTTGTATGTTTCAGTAGAAGGAAACTTGAAGATAATTAGCTCCTCATGACCATAGCCATATACTCCTATCCTGGGTTTAGGGGCCATCAACAAATGACACCGTCTATCCCCATGATCAGGTCCCTCGCAGATCTGACACATAGCAACTGTGCAAGCTTTGGACCGATGACCTCCAAGACCACACCTATAACATTTTTTAGTTCTCCTTGGAGCTGCGTTGGCAATAGCATTAGCAAGAGATGTAGCCGAAATAGGTCCACTTCCACGCTCTTGACGCACCACTGATGTTTCTGGAGCTGGTTCAGACGCCACCGCAGACACCCCTGTTGCCACAGTAGGAATAACATGAGGTATAGCAACAACTGCTGCATTAGAAGCAGGAACAGCTGCTGTCTGTTGCGTGCTCGAAACGGCTGATGCACCCGGCCCAGCTAGCGGCACGGCACCAACCCCCTGGATCGGATTCGACGAGGGTAGAACACCAACAGAACTTTGATTTCCACCTCCCCTTCCAGAGTTCCGAGCATCACCATTCCGGCCACGAACTCCCCTATGATCATATGCATTGTAACGAGGCCCCTGGTTCTTAAAAACCCCTTGGTTCTGATTATACGAAGCACCATTGTTCCTACCCGCCACGAAGGCATTGGGATCGCCACGGCCACGCCCCTCAAAGGGCCTTCTAGCACGCCCCAAACCACCATTGAAGCCACCTCGGAACCTATTGGGAAATCCATTACCGGCATTGAATTGAGCACCCTGATCAAACGAACCACCCGCAGTACCACTAGGTCCACCTTCCTCATAGTTAGAGAATCCATTGAAGCCCGAGTTGTAGCCATCTTGGTTGAGCCTCCTTGGTTGTTCCAATTATTGAAACTCCCCTGGTTAGGTCCATTACCGCGCCCATCACCTCTATACGCCATGAGCGACGGCGGCTGCTGCTCCGCTGTCCTCCAGAAACCCTTGAGAAGATGGCGTAAACCTAATGCGTTGTTTGGTCGATCAAGATTAATCGTAGGCACAATATTCTTTGACAAAAACTGGCCCACAAAAGGCCTATTATTCCCAAGTAACCCGTTGGCCCTCCGAAGGCCCGAGTCAACCGGTAACTGAAAATTTGAAACATCGCTAATCATGGATCTCCGACGAGCAGCGGAAGACAACGGCGATCGTCTCCGACTCACCGTGGTCCACTCGCTCTCGATGAAAACTTCCTCCGCGAAGGAGGATGGTTGCATGATTGGTATTTTTGGAACCCTGAACCTCTTTGGTGAAACAGAGAACTCAAAAGCATGGAAATCCGGCCGCGCCGTCTTCGTCATCCGCTGGTGGGATATCTTCCGCGTCTTCTTCCCAGTCGATCCAAGATCCCGAGATGGGTCATGTCGAATCCCTAACTCAACAAATCCCTTCGGTGAACCTATCGGATTTCGATTAGGAGAACCCATGAGCGCTGGTGGAATCGTCGGCTAGACAGGGGGCGAGATTTACCCAGGTTCGGGGCCCTCGTAGAGGTAAAACCCTTACTCCTGCCTCCTGTCGATCTGTATTGAAGATTAGATCGGTTACAATGGTGGTGCTCGAATCGAGAGTAGGTCTCGAGTTCAAGGCTTTGGGTCGTGCGGTTATTGCTTGGTCCTCTCCTGGGGGCTCTCCTGGCCTTATATAGATGGCCAGGTCTCGAGTTCTACCCGGAGAGGACTCGAACTCTAGCTAGGTCGGTTACAAGTTTCCTAGCTTAATCCGCAAGTTATTGCGGGTGGGCTTCACATGGGCCTTCTGGAGTATTCCAAGGGAGCCTCTTCTTGGGCCTTAGCTTTGGGCCTGAGATGGGGTGTCCTTATCCGCAGGGTCCAGGATCCATATCTTCGTCAGTAGCCCCCGAGCGTTTGCTCGAGTGGGATTTTTTTTCCAGTTGAGTAGACGGTCAAACCTTTCTTGATCTTTTTACGGTTGACCAGCTTGGTAGTTTTTTTGTTTTTAGAGGGTGTGTTCCCTGTGCCATGAGTCTTCATGCTCGAGTATCGAGCAACATAAGTGCCTGTTTTTGTGGCTTTTATCGCAGAAGGATGTGGCACAGTAGCTTGGATCTCCCGAGAGATCAGGGCCAATTAATTGCGACTAGGGCAAAAATATTTCTGGCCTACACAGGTTCGAGACCTCCGACTCAAACCCGATAAGGTGATTGTTGCGACTGGGCCGTTGTGGACTTATCGAGTCGAACTTAACCTATGGGGGTACCCGGCGCGTCCGCTAGGATTTTTCTTCGTGTTGTTGACACGGAATTATACGGGAGGACGCAGCTTTCGAGTGCGATTCCAGGCCCAAAAGAGAGATCTTTTTGGGTCTTATCTTCATATTCGAAGAATATGGCATCCGGATGTGCCTAGTGGGCTGAACAATCCAGGTTATTATGATGTAAAATTATCATGTGTAAAAGAGGTAGGTTCTCCCTACCCGATCGATTTGCTTGAGTCCCACACGAAAGAAGTTTCGTGCTGAGGAAAAGTTATGTCTATATGAAAGAGTTTTCATGTTTGGAATGCTGTGCCCATACGAAAGAGTTTTCGTGTATAGGGTATTTTTTCTTGTTTAAAAGAGGTCTTGTTCCATGACTTAATCATGGAAGAATTGCTTTTATCCGAAGGAAATTTTGTTCGTACGAAGATATTTTCGCGTTTGAACTTCCAATCGAAAAGATTTTGATTTTTATGATGTATGCCACGACGTCATAGCGCACTCTTCTCCTCCCGATGGGACGTGACAGAGTGGTAGCAGATGGGTGGCCCACCTGGTCAGCTTTTTGACCGGGAAACGAGACACCGCTCCCGGTTTTTACGCGAACTGCGTAGTAAATGCGCACGATCTTCTGTTAAGATCGTGGCACGGAACAGCGTTCACCGCCCCTTCGTTTCATCTTCACACGTGGTGGCAGTGATAAGCGCCACGTAACGCATCGTACGGCTGGGATTGGCCCGCTCCGTGTATAAATACGGGTCTTAGTGCTGCGGTAAAATTTTCCCAGCCCTTGCCTTCATCTTCTTCCTCGCGCCCATCTCCTTCCTCCTTGCTCGAGCTCGTGCTGTTAGCCATGGCTGGAGGCAAGAGACGTGGCGCTGCCACTTCTGCATCCGGAGAAGCTTCTGCGCAAGTCGCGCCCCGCGCCGGAGACTGGCGGTCTCCCAACACCACTGCCAAGAGCGTTAAGGAGATGCAGCGGGAGGGACTGCTGCCGACGGAGACCGAGAAACGAGTGCGCCTCGGGAAGAAGGAAGAGGTACCGAACCCACAATCGAACGAGCGCGTGGTCTTTGCGGACCACGTGTCTCGGGGTCTTTCTTTTCCTCTCCATCCTTTTTTCCTCGGGTTGCTGTATGTCTATGGCATACAGCTTCACGACCTTCCTCCGAACGCGATGCAGCACATATCGTGCTTCATCGTGTTCTGCGAATGCTTTCTTGGCATTCGCCCACACTGGGCGCTCTGGAAAGCGCTCTTCAAGGTTCGTATCTTCCGCGAGAAATCGCGGGTAGACTCTGAGCCTGGCGAACCGCTTCGTACGGGTGGCTTCGGGATCCAGGCTCGATAGGAGAGCAGCTACTTCAACATGCACTTCATCGACTCCGCCCAAGGCTGGCGGAAAAAATGGTTTTACGTCATCGGCAACAGCTCGGGTGGGATCGTAGAGTTCCACCCGTTCGCTGTTCTGAAGAGGCGAAAGTCCTGGGGGCACAAGATGTCAGCCGAGGAGAATCAGATCGTTGCACCCTTACTCGCAAGAGTAGCCGCCCTCCGGGATTAGACTGCGGGAGTCGTGCTCAACGGGCTGCATTTGGCGAGTATCTTCTTGAAGCGCAGGATCCAACCCCTACAGCTAAGGCCTTCCACTATGTGGGAGTACCAAGGCTCAGAAGACCCCAGCCGAGTGAGCCGCGAGGAACTTTCGAATGCTGAATTCGAGAAGAAAATCGCAGCTATCACTCGATTGAAGGTAGGGGAGAAATTCCCCGATTGTACAGTTGAAGCCTTTGCCGCTTCGAAACCTCCTCCAGCTGCGGTTAGTTTTTCCTTCTTGTCTTCTGTTGTTTTCTTTTTCGTTCTGAGCTTTAGTCGATGAAGTTTTCTCTCGCCTTCTTTCTGTCTTTGTAGAGCCTAGCTATGGCAGATTGCTACCCGCCAGTTGCGGGAGAGGATACCCTCAGAGCTATTGGCGAGTCACCAGGAGGGCGCGGCTGATACCAGCGTCGCCGATGCTTCCTCAAGCTCCGAGCGTGATTCTTTGGATGGCGCAGAGGACTCGAATGGCGCCCCCCCCCCCCCAAGCGTCGTCGGGTGGACGATAGTGAGGCCACTTCCAAGGATAAGTCTATGGAAGAATCGCCCGGGCAGGCCCCTATCTCCGTGACTCCACTTTGTTCTGTCGCTCCTTCGCCTTCGTTTCCAGCGATTGTAACCGCTTGGAACTCAGATTTGCTGGATGACGACGAAGATGACGAGTAAGCTTCCTTCCTTGTTCTTAGCCGAACGTTTTTCTATGTATCAATGCTGATGCTTTCCATCTTTTGCTGCAGTCTGCAGACTATTAGTCCTTGCAGGTACGCTTCTTCCATTCCTCCCGAAAGGAGGAATAAGGCAAGGGATGCGGGTGAAACTCCCACTGCGGGCACCGTCCAGAATTCTCCCAGCGCAGCCCCCAAAGCTGCGACTGCGGAACGTGAATCCCCCAGCTTTGCCGCCAGGACTTCAGCTTCAAAGGAAGTGACGGACAGCTCCGCCGATCCCCTCTCTCGCGCCACAGGCCAGGTGAATCTTGTCTTTTGTCTTCGAATTTTTATCGTGTGCACGGCAGTGCTCCCGATAGGAGTAGCCCCCGAGGCTGTAGTTGATCGCATGCGATCGGCTACAGGCTCAAAGTCTGGTTTCTTTCTTCTTCGTGATTTTATTTTTATCGGGTGCACGGCAGTGCTCCCGATGGGAGTAGCCCCCGAGGCTGTAGTTGATTGAGTTTAAATCGGGTACAAGCTCCAATTTGTCCCTTATAATTCTTCTACCTTTGTGCGTTTGCAGTCGCTTGTTGATTCTCTCGCGGCGATTGGTCGCCGCGTTGTTCTCGCCGAAACCGATTGCGAGTCGCTTCGAGCGGACCGTAGCCGACTTCGTACCGAGAACGATCTCCTTAAGGGTAAGTTTTATCATCTCCTTGTCTCCATTCTTCCGTCCATTCTTGATTTCTGATAAGTGTTTCTTCGCAGCTCGACTTGAATTTTCGGAGTCCGAAAAGGTCAAACTTTCTGAGCAATTAACTGCTCGGGAGGCTGACCTGACGGCTATCCGACAAGAGCTGGAGGCTTCCCGCATGCGATCAGAAGATCTTGAAACACAACTTGCGGATGCGCGAAAGGCCTTGAAGGACTTAGAAGAAGCTGGTGATAAGGCCGATGGTGACCTTGTCACGTTCCTCCGTTCCCTCGCTAAACGTTTCGCGGGTAAGTGTTTTGGGCTTTTTCCCGACTTAATCCTTCGTCTTGCTGAGGTTGCTAAGTTCTATCATTTGCTTTTCTTGCAGGTCTTCTGGATGTTCCTCTAGAGATCCCTGGGCTCCAGCGGGTGGATGTGTTAACTGACACCCTTGCCCAACTCAAGAGGCACGCTGAAGGAGTTTGCTCCTTCATTAGCGATGCTACTCAAGTGTTGACGCAACTGCATAGTCGCCTCGTCGCCAACGCTGCTACTGCCCCCGCGCTAGATGATCTGCTGAAGGTCCTTTCGGAGGGTAATCTTCTGGATGCCTTCGCGGTTGCTCAGTCGGAGTCCGGTGCGAAGACTGCGATTCAATTTGCACTGGCGCATGGAGTTGAAGGGTTGGAGGAGGCTTACTCGCAAATTCCAGTCGAGCCCTCCACGGGCAAAAAGGTACGGCTCTCTCGTTTTGGCGAGCAAGCCGCCATTCTTGCTCGGAAGCTGTCCGAGCTATTTGCTCGACTGAAAGGAGGGGCGACTGCCGCTAGCGGGAGCACCACTGTAGCTTCATAGTTTTCCTTTTTCCATCTTGATTGTAATGAACCTTGGGATGTATTCCCGTATCTTCATTTGTCTTTAATCGAAGTGTTCGTCTGGAAATTGGTTCTTGTTTGTTTTGTTGGCTCCCGATGGGAGTAGCCCCCGAGCACTCGTCAGATGTGCGACTAGAGATAACTCGAGTAGGGCGTTTTACTTCTTTCCTTGTACTCTTCCAGGCTACTGGGTTTGCCGCGGAAACTTCGGGTGGATGTGGTACTCCAGTAAATCCACTTGTCGCCGCTGTTGGTACTTTTGCGGGCCATCGTGATAAGGTCCAAGAGGGTGAGCGCAAGCTAAAAGCTCTGCGCGGCGTAGCCGATGTGGCGAAGTCCAAGCAGAAATTGGCGGCTGAACGCGAACAATTTCTGATGGACGAATTGGCTTCAGTTGCGAGGGATTTGCTGTGTAAGTAGTGCAGCCCCCATGCCTTCTTCTTCTTTTTGTTTCCTTAGCTGACTGAGTATGTTTTTGCTCTTCAGTCGTTAATCCGGATGACAGGGAAGAAAAGCAGTGGGTAGAAAACCACATTCATCAAGAGGCTAGCAGCGCAAAACCTCATGCGAATAATTTTTGGTCTTATCGCAGTCGAGGTTTTGTGATGGCCACCTTGAAGTTTCGAGTTATCCAGGCGAGAATTCTGGTGAGCTCTTTTCACGAGGTCTTGGTCGCGATGAACGCTGCCTTTTACCCACTCGAAAGGGGTCCCGAAGATTGGAGCTATCTTCTCAGGTTGTTTGGACGTGAAGGAGAAGTTCGCGCGTGTGTGCGCAATCAGATGACGTGCGGCGCGGTTGTAGCTCTCTCTTTTGTCCGGATATGGCATCCTGAGATAGATGTTAACTCCGTAGCTAGGCGTCCAGATTATGCAATTGATGATATCTCGCCTTACTATGATGCTGTACGCCCTGCAGCGGAGAAAATTATCCGTTTGACCTCTGAGGAAGTAGATAGAGTTTTAGCGACTGAGAATGCTCAGCGTTTTGTTTGATTGTCGGATGTATATATCCTGTAATCTTTGTATAGTTTGTAAAAACTGTTGTAAGGTGTCAAACCTTGTATGTATGATGTTTTCCTGTGATGCTTAGTTGTAGGTGTAGCCCCCGTGTGTTTATGGGGTGTTTACCTGTAACTTTTAGCATGTAAAGAATAAGAAGCTTCGAGTGAATATGATGAAGAAATCATGTCTTTATTGCAATGACTGAGAAGCCATGTATTCGAGCTACAGGACTGGCTAGTATAGCCTTATTTTGTTGCGATAACAAGTAAACCTAGGGATAAAATTTGCGGAGGTGTGCGATATTCCACGGATTGGAATAGATTCCTCCAGTCGCTGGATTCTTTAGCCTGTAGGCTCCACCTGGGATGACTTCGTGTATGATGAAGGGTCCTTCCCAGGGTGGTTCGAGCTTATGTCCTTCCTTCTGCTTGAGCCGCAGTACTAAGTCTCCAACCGCGAATGCTCTGTGTCGTATGCGGCGACTATGATAGTTGCGCAGGGATTGCTGATATACTGCGGATCTTGCGAGCGCGATGTCACGCATTTCGTCGAGTGCATCCATATCTTCTGCGAGTGCCTTGTTGGAAGTTTCTTCGCTGTACGCCACAACTCGTGGGGCGCTGAATCGAACGTCCTCGGGAAGGACTGCTTCTGCCCCGTATACCATGAAGAATGGCGTGTATTGCGTTGATCGGTTTGGAGTTGTGCGGAGGCTCCAGAGTACGGAGGGTAGCTCCTCCGCCCAATGTCCTGCTGCGGGGTTTAGACGATCGAGTAGGCGTTTCTTGATACCAGCCGAAACTAAGCCGTTGGATCTTTCGACTTGTCCGTTCGTTTGCGAGTGGGCAACTGAAGCAAATTTGAAGTTGATCCCTTTTTCCTCGCAGAACTGTTGTGTTTCCTTTGCTGTGAAGTTTGTACCATTGTCTGTAATGATGTCGTGCGGCACACCGAATCTGCATACAATGGAGTCGAGGAACTTGACGACGCATTGGGCGCTAGCCGAAGTTACTGGCATAGCCTCGATCCATTTGGTGAACTTGTCGACTGCGACCAGCAAGTGTGTATATCCACCGGGCGTGGACTTGCGTAGTGGTCCAACCATGTCTAGCCCCCATTGTGCAAAGGGCCAGGCAATGGGTATCATGTGTAATTCCGTAGCAGGTGCGTGTGGCCTTGGTGCGAATCGCTGGCAGGCGTCGCATCGTTCGACCAGGCCTTTTGCATCGGTAGCTGCTGTTAGCCAGTAGAATCCTGCTCGGAAGGCCTTTCCCATTATTGTTTTCCAGCTAGCATGATGTCCGCAGTCTCCTTGGTGTATGTCCTGGAGCAATTCCTTGCCGTCTTCGGGTGCGATGCAGCGCTGAAGTATCCCCGAGATGCTTTGCTTGTACAATTCTCCATTGACTACCCGGAAAGATTTACTACGCCTGATTATTTGTCGAGCCTCGCGTGGCTCGGCCGGGAGCTGTCTATTGAGCAGGTAGTCGAGATATTTCTGCGTCCAGACTGGCTCGACCAAAAAGATCTGTCGTGATATGTTATGAGTAAGCTCGATAAGGGCGACTTGCGGGCTGACCTCTGTTTCTGGCGCTGCGGGTGTTCCTGCAGCTTTCCTCATTTTGACCGATCGCTTGATCATCCGTTCGAAATATATTCCTGGTGGTATGGGTGTGTTCGTGGAACCCATGTTTGCCAGTCTATCTGCTTCTTCGTTGCTAGATCTTGCAATGTGCCTCAGCTCGCACCCTTTAAAACTTCCTTCGAGCAGATTATACATGTCACGATACGCGACCATGTTTTCAGCAATGGCGTCGCATTCTTTCATTGTCTGCTGCACAATGAGGTTGGAATCGCCGTAGATCATTAATCGGGTAGCTCCACAGGCGATTGCCATCTTCATCCCATGCAACAGGGCTTCATATTCTGCGTCGTTGTTCGATGCTGGATCATCTGGTGGAAAGTCCAGCCGCAGGACGTATTGCAGCTTGTCTCCTCGAGGTGAAATAAGAACGATTCCAGCTCCCGCTCCTTCATTTCTTTTGGATCCATCGAAGTACATTATCCAATTGCTCGTGTATCAGGCGGTCCGGGCGTTTGTAGTTCTGTCCATTCGCTGAGGAATTCCACGAGTACCTGAGATTTGACTGCATTGCGTCCTGCATAGGTGATGTCCCAAGCGCCCAACTCGATGCTCCATTTTGCTATTCTTCCGGATGCCATAGGGTTGTTCATGATTGTCCCGAGTGACGCATCATTAACCACTGTGATGGCGTGTTCCTGGAAATAATGTTTGAGCTTTCGGGCCTTAAGAACAACTCCATATGCGAGCTTCTGGTGATGAGGGTATCGTTGTTTGCATGGAGAGAGCACTTCACTGATGTAATATATTGGTATTTTGACGCTGTATGCTTTGTCGTCTTCAGGTCATTCGACTATGATTGCTGTGCTGATGACCTGGTTTGTAGCGGCTAAGTATAAGAGAAGTGGCTCCCTTTCTTGCGGTGTTGCGAGGACGCGCCTGCTTTGCAACGATCGCTTCAAGTCTGCGAACGCTTGTTTAGCTTCGGGTGTCCACTCGAATTTGTCCGTCTTCTTCAGCAATTTGTAGAAGGGTAACGCTTGCTCTCCCAATCGTGCGATGAACCTGCTTAGGGCGGCCAGTCGCCCTGCGAGCTGCTGGACTCCGCGTAGATTGGTGGGCTCCTTCATAGTCAGGATGGCTTGTATTTTCTCCGGGTTGGCTTCGATGCCTCTGGCGGATACCAGGTACCCAAAAAGTTTTCCTGCGGGAAATTCAAAAACGCATTTGGTCGGATTGAGCTTGATCCGATATGCATTGAGGGCGTCGAATGTTTCTCGAATGTCCTCGAGGAGGGTGTCCTCTACTCGAGTCTTGATGACGATGTCGTCAACGTACACATGTACGTTTTTGCCAATGAGATTGGCGAGGCATCTTTGCATGCAACGCTGATATGTTGCGCCTGCGTTCTTCAGCCCGAAAGGCATTGTCGTGTAGCAGTAGACACCGTGAGGTGTGATGAATGCTGTTTTTTCTTCGTCTTCTCTTTTCATGCGGATCTGATTATATCCCGAATAGGCGTCCAGGAAGGAGAGGCGTTGGCAGCCTGCCATAGAGTCCACAATCTGGTCGATTCGTGGGAGAGGAAAATTGTCCTTGGGGCAGTGCTTATTCAACGACGTGTAGTCGATGCACACCCGAAGGATATCCGTGTTCTTTTTGGGGACCAACACCAGGTTTGCTAACCAGGTGGATATCTTGATCTCTCTGATGAAGTTTGCGGCTAGCAATCTGTTTACTTCTTCTCCAAGCGCCTTATGCTTGGGTTCTGAAAATCGTCGAGTCGTCTGTTTGATGGGTTTAGCATCAGGAAAGACTTCGAGTGAGTGCTCGGCAAACTCCCTGGGTATTCCTGGCATGTCTGAGGGCTGCCAGGCGAAAATTTCCCAATACTCACGGAGGAGTTTGACGAGCGCGCCTTCCTATGCTTGCGAGAGGGTTGTTGAGACCATCGCTGTCTTCGCGGAGCCTGTCGGGTGCACTTGATGCTTTCGGGTGTCGCTGTTGGCGCTGAACTCTAGTTCAGGCGCGTTTTTCTTTGTGAGGGGCATCACGGAGTGGTCCGTGGTTTTTGCCAGCTCTTGGAGTTCTTCTTGCATCCCGAAAGACTTTGTGATCTCATTGAATTCAATGTCGCATTTGTTGGATTTCTGGAAGTCTCCGTCGATGGTGATGACACCATGTTCGCCAGGTAACTTGAGTTTCAAGTACGCGTAGTGCGGTACGGCCATGAATCTGGCGAACGCTGTTCGACCGAGAATGGCGTGGTACTGTGAGGGCCAATCGACGACTTCGAAGTCCATAAATTCCCTTCTGTAGTTGCTTTGAGAGCCCAGCACAACTTCGAGGTTGATTGTTCCGAGTGGACGGATTGCCTTGCCCGGAACTATCCCGTGGAAGGATGTTTCTGATTCCGTTAGGCCGTCCAAGTTCTTGTTCATCCGACGGAGTGTATCCGCGTAGATAATGTTAAGGCCACTGCCCCCATCCATGAATACGCGTGCTAGGTCATAGTTGCCAATTTGCGCTTGGATGACAAGGGCGGCGTGTCCTGGTCGATAGACTCGTGGCGGATGGTCTTTCATCGAGAATGTGATTGGCTGATCCGCCATTTTCAGGTACTCGGGCTTTGTCGGTGGCGTCTGTACTGCCATGCACAATTGCCACATGTTAGTCTTTTGAGCTCTGCGAGAGGGGCATACCTTCTGTATCATCGCGAGTTGTCTTGCCGGGTCCGGGTATGCATTGGCTCCGGCGTTTTGTGGCGGTGGCGCAGGTAGTGCAGCTAGCGTCATATTTGGATTTGCTGGTGGAGGTGGAGGTGGTGGCGGCTGTAATTGTGTCCTCCTCCTGGTAGCGGCGGGTAATTTTGGGTGGGTGCAAATCTTTTCCTGGCGAGGTCATCTGAGATGTCATGAAACTTTCGGCAATCCTTAAGAAGGTGTGTTGCCTTAGTTTTGCCCGTGCGCTTATCTGTAAACAGATGTAGCGAGCAGTATGCATCAAGGTCCTCCTCGGGGGATTTTTCTTCTGCTTTTGGTTTCCACTCGCGACTTCCGCGGCGACCAGAGTTGCGACTTCGCGTGAATTCTACCGCCACTAATTCCTCCCTATCCTCGTGGTCATAGTATTTCCTTCTTTTTCTCCGTCCATGGCGGTTGTCTTCATGTGCGGGTGACGATCCTCTTTCGTTGTGCACTGCGTCTTCTCCGTTAGCCCATTTTTCGGCTATGATCATTAGCTCCCCGATGGTTTTGGGCGCGGCTCTACCTAGCTCTTCCCAAAAGGCAGTTCTTCTGGCACCTTTAGCGAAAGCTTCAATCGCCACTTCTTCCGAGATGGTTCCCGCGGTGTTCCTGAGCGTGGTCCACCGCTGGATGTATTCTCGGGTAGACTCGCCGCTTTTCTGTTTGCAGGCTCGCAGTTCTTCGATTGTGGCCGGCCTCTTGTAGGTCGACTGGAAGTTTTTGCAGAAATCGCGGTGCAAGTCATCCCACGATGTGTAGCAAGATCTTGGTCTCCTCTCCAGCCAACTGCGGGCCGCTCCGACTAGATGAAAATTGAGGTATTGCATGGCCGTGTTCTTGTTCCCACGTTGGCATTTTACTGCCGTGAGGTAGTCGCTTAACCATTGAGAAGGCTCGAGCGAGCCGTCGTACTTTGTCACTTCCGTGCTGAGCTTGAATCTTCTGGGTAGAGGCGCTTCGCGAATGCTGCGGGCGAAGCAGAGTGCACCGCAGGTTTCATCGTCCGAAGAGCCGGATGACGATTGGTCGCGATATTGTGATGCCCTCGCCCTGTCCACTTTGTTCTGTGCGATGTTAGATCGCGCGTCGCGTCCGGGCTGGTCGCGGTCAACGTCCTTCCGCGGTTCCTTGCTTCGTTTTCGCGAGCGGCTGCTGTGGTGTCGCGAGCTTTTGTCTCTCGGGCTGCCTTCGCTACTGCTTCGACTGTCGTCGCGGCGCCGGGCTTCTTTTCCTCGACCACGTCGTGGTTTGTCTTTTCTCGGGGAGGAGCTGCTGTGCCTGCGGGGTGTTTCCTTATCTTTCTCCTTTTCCTTTTCCTGTTGCTCCTTCTCCAATTGCTCTTCAGCCCTCTTGCGGTCGTGAGAGGCAAGCCTTGCGGCTGCCAATCCTAGTCCTTTGCGTATTTGCTTGTACTGCTCTGCCCGAGGGTCGCTTTCCGTCGGTTGGTTCATCTGCATGTAAGTTGCTGCGGCTAGAACCACAACGGCGGGGGTTTGCAGGTAGACGTTGCCGTCGTCGTCGACCCTCATGAAGGAAGATGTGGTCGACCTGTTGGTCCCAGCCAAGGATTCGTAGTCTCTGGATGATGCTGCATGTCCCTTCCTCGCGGGTCGGGTACCGACCGAGGGTGCAAGTGACAGCTCGGCTCATCGTAGGCTTGATTCGTCCGCCGCTCTTCTGCGACGGGCTAGATCTGCTCGGGCATCTTTTGTCATGGGATAATCACGGCAGACGTTACCAGGGGTAACTTGTCTTGGGGCAAGACGACACAGGCGTTTGGGAGAGGGTTTAGCTCAGAGGAAAACATGATGATGAACTTCGATCTGGTAGCCGGCAATCAAGTCGCCGAGTCTCCGATCTCAAGATAATAACTCAAGTCACGTGTTACACCGGATACTTGATATTAAGCGATACTGCTAGAACTCTTGGATCTCTCTCAACTAGACCTAGGGGTCGGTTTATAAAGCACCCGTACCCCCTGGCTTGCCCTCCAAGGCACACCCTGAATCCTACCCGGACACCGCATACAAACCCTAACTTTCCTTATCGTAACCCACAATCCGGGTTACGAGGCCTACAAATTTGGGCCTTCCAGAAGTTTCTTTATCCTTAGCCGGATCCTGCGCATCGTCCTTTGGGCCGGGTTATACCTTGGAGTTGGCCTACCGGGTTATTATCCCTCCATCAGTAGTCCCCAGAATAGCTTGGGCTTCACGGATTTCTCCTTGAAGCGCTCGCTATTCCCTGCAAAAACATCAGCCGTACAAGTGTATGAAGGTCTGGTTAAAGTGCTTTGATAAATAGCTAGGCCTAACTCCATGGTGGCCATATAGTAACCCGGCTTTTCTGCAAGTACTTGGCTTAGCCTTCCGGGTCTAAGCCCTGATAAAAATGCCAAAATCCTGTACTTTACTCGATAATTGATCTTGATATTGTGGCGAATATCTCCTTCCTATTTCTGTCCGGATACCTCGTCCAATACTTAAAGCATATCTCGCAAAACTCAAACAGATAGCCGTTACTCCGTAATTTCCGGCTCCCGCTCGTTGAACTGAGCTTATCCACCCGCACCATTATAAATAGGCTCTTAGGGGTAACCCTAACCCCAACGGCTCACTTCCCCCCATTCCTCTTCCTTTCTTCCTCCGTGATCAAGCCCACAGAGCGCCATTACGGAAACCTCGCACGCATCACCGGAGCCCATCTGTCGCCGGCTACGCTCCGCCACGGTGCGCTCTGCACCGCCGCCCAGATCCGCCGCCAGACCCCCGACCTGCCCGCCGGGAATCGCAAAGGGGCACCAAGCTTGTGCTATTTGCCTCCGTCGAGCTTCACTTCGATCTCCTCCAGTAAGCCTCTCATATCCGTTAACTGGCCTCCGCAATTTCTTGATTTTCTTCAGATTAGATCTAAGTCAACCCGCCGGTCATTTTGCTGGTCATGCCGAATTAGGTTGCTTGTATTCATTCTAGCTCATCCAATGGATTGGATATAGACTTTATTTCAATTCCCTACCGAACATAGTTGCTAATTTTACCACAAATCTAGAAATGAAATCTCTAGTCTGGGCTTGGGCCGCCCAATTTTTCCGCCCCTGTCTCTGTCACCCGGAAAATCCTCCCTTTTCCGGTTCTTTTTGTTCGCAATAGGTACCTGTGCAACCATCCATCACCCTCAAACGCTCTTTCAATGCATAAGCCTCCATAATTTTATAATGATGCTTGATACCCGGATAGCTTGAACCTTGCTCCGCAGAATGATACCCGGATAATATGTAGCTTCTATGTTGTCTCGATATCGCTCACCGATACTCGACCAGCACACAGTTTCCAAGTCTTATTCCTCATGCCCTTCTACCTTGTGCTTCGCAGGCTAAACCCATGGCTCCCAAGAAACAGGGAAAGCAGTCGACCAAGGCCAAGACCACTAATTCCATATCCGCCAACTGGGCGCGATCTACGGTCACCAAGGCCAAGTTAGAAGAACTGGTCGAGCTAGGGGTTCTGCCCCCTCAAGAGGATATCCAGTGGAGGGTGCCGGGTAACGAGACCCGGCCTACACCGGCAGAAGATGAGGTAATATGCTTTGTGGAACACGTGACCCGGGGTTTTCGTCCTCCGGGTCACCCTTTCTTTCGTGATATTCTGAGCCATTATGGCCTTCGTATATTTGACATAGGGCCTAACTCTGTGTTAGATATCTCCCACTTCATCGTTCTCTCCGAGTCATACTTGTGCACTCCGCCAAGTTTGGCTCTTTTCGTCGAATTTTTCCAGTGCAAACCGTGCCGCGAAAGCGGTAACGGGGCACTTCTCGCTTGCGGCGGGGTTTCTATCCAACGCCGCAAGAATTCTCTGATGCCACCCTCACCCTCAACTCCCATGTCAAACATTGGCAACTCTCATACTTCTACTGCCGGGACACCTCCCCATCCGGCCAAAAGAAACTGCCGGGTTACTCGGAGGGCCTTCTTGACATCTCCGAGAACTTCAACGCCTTTTCCCCTGACTCGGACAGGGAGGCAATTCAACCTTTGTTAGCCAAAATCGCTATTCTTTCGGCCCAAGGTCTCATTGGGCTTAACCTAGTGAAAACTTGGGTCGATTTCCGGATCCAGCCCAATTCCATCCGCACAAAGTTAATGTGCGAGTATTCGGTGCACACCACAGACCCGCTCCGGTACTCTACCAACAGTTTTGCGGCTGGCGACACCAATAAAACTATCAAGGGTTTTCTGACAGAAAAGCTAGAGGTAATCCGGAACATAGCCGGATTAGAGCCCTTCACGCTCGAGAACCCAGCTCCCAAGGTAAAGATCCGATTTTCATGTTTTTACCTTTGCTCTTTCCACTTGGTACAGCTGATAACCCCTGTTCTTATACCTTCATCTCAGGCTGATGATGATTTTTGGAAGATCGAAACTCCTCCTAGCTCCGAAAGTCCAGAGGAGCAAGAAGAGGCCATTAACTCGGACGAAGGTGCACTCCGGGTTTCATTTAGTTCCTTTAAGTTCGTCGTAGCCCCATCTTCATTTTCCAACTGTAACCTTGATAATTCCCAGAACAAGAGGACAAGGACGAAGAAGAAGAGACTGATGGTAAGGTGGAATCCGCCAGTGATGAGGATGACGTGGAGCCGACAATCAAAGTCGGATCTAAGAGAAAAACCCGAGGGGTCGTCTTCAAGGTTCCATATCGTTTCCTTATGTCCAATTCGTATTCCTTTGATAACATGCACGAGCTAACTTGACGTTATTCCACTGGCCGTATTTGAAGGAGTCGCCTATGACCAAGCGTAGAGCGACTCGAAATTACCCGGGTGATGGTGCTCTTAACCCGGGTATTCCATCGTCTCCGGCTCGACGCGCTGATATTTACCTTATCCTTTCTTGAATGAAAAAATCTTCCTGAACCATTCCCTTACAAAATCTCGCTTGATGTTTTTCAGTTTCATCCGGGTCCAGCAGCGAATTCCCTGCGGATTATGCGGTGAATCCCGGGTAAAGTTCCTTTCCAGACGTTTTATCACATTTTCATCACCTTTTCCTGGTTACACGCTAACTGCTCACTCATACTGTCTATAGGGCCACGGTCATTATTAGCGACCAAGAGGATATGGGGACCGATGACCCGGGTAAGGGGAACCCGACTGATAATATGACAGCCGCAGCTGGCGGTGAAGAACAAGTGTCACCAATAAACCCGGCCAGACAAGAAGCCGAGTATCCGATAGACTCGCATGCAAGCGAGAAGGAAAAAGCTGCAACTTTGGGTGCGGGAGGAGGAGCGCCAGATTCCGACATTCGGATGACCCGGATGCCGTCTCCCGCTAAGAAGAAACCTCCTTCTCCGAGTTTCCAAGGCCCCGGGTCCTCTAACACGGGTAATGATACTTTTGATTAGCTGATGAGCATTCTCCTCACTATGAAGACCTCAGAGAGCAATATTCTGGAGCGCATGGCCGCAGAGCACCAGGTAACAATACTTGATATCTCGTAGTGTACGCCTAGTCCCCAAGTTCCGAGAATAACTTGTTGAAGTTGTGCTTGGTACTTTATGCAATATTCAGCTTGCCATAATACCCGACTGATACTTGTGCTCCTTGTTCCTTACAGGCGCAGATGACCCGGTCTGATGAAATTTTGCTCAAGACCAAATAACTTCTTCTTGCCGAGGTAAAGCGGAGAGAAGCCCTTGAGGCTGACATGGAAACCTTGAAGAAGGATGTGTCTAAATATAAGAAGAAGTGCAACACTGCTCAAACCGCACTGAAGAAATTATCGGACCAGGTTACCGATACCTATCGCATCTTGCTTAGTAAGTTTTTGCTGCCGACTGACTTCATGCCTTTACTTTATTACATGATACTCGGGATTACTGATATGTCCTTCCTTTGTTTCAACTGCAGGTGCCAACCTTGCGGCCCCAGAAGAGGATGCCATTGCAAAGGCTAAAACTTTAAAGACTGTGCTCCGGACTTTCTTTGCCGGCACGAAGTTTATACTGGACGCCGTGAAGTGGCCTACTGAGGTATATCCGGGTGAAGAAAACCTTATCCAAGCCTGCTCCACTGTGCCTGCATGGATCGAGCTTTGGAAACGCTCGGCCTGCCGGATTGGTATGACCCGGGCCTTTACGCTGGGTAAGGCCTACTTTCCTAAGCTCGATCCGGCGAAGGTAATATCCGGGTTTCCAGAATTCAAAGAGGATGGCTCCAAATTCGGACCAAAGGATTTCAAGGTCACACAATCCGAAGTGCGTCACTCGGCCACCACTTTGGCCGATAGTATGGACCTGAGTACACTTATGAGCTCGTACGATGCTGGAGACAAAATCATGAAGGAGGACACACCCCCACCCTTTGATATTTTGGCGAAGTGGACTGCCGATTCGGCCAGGAAGAGGGAAGAAACCGCGAAGAGGGAGGCCGAGTTAAGATCAGAGCCAACCACTTCTACACCGGCTGTCCTTCCCCCTGTCCGTCCTGATGTGAAGAAGCCGGGTGACGATGCCGAGAAAGCTGAAGAGCGGGCCCAGGACCGAGACCCGGAGGGCAAGGGCAAAGATGTAGATCCTACTCAGGAAGCCGAGTAATCAAATGCCCTCACGATACCTTGGCCGTTTTGATGCTTTTGTTCAAAACAGATATCATTTTGTTGGTGCACCTGTGCACCTTTGATACTAATACCGAGATCTGTAACGTACTTTAATTCCTTGATATACCTCGTGCCTTTTCTGGCCTTTGGATGAACTTGATATTTATCTGGTTTTTGAGCTTTATTCTTGATATCCAACTTTCTTTATATTTCTTTTTGTGAGACTCGTTTTCCGAGTATCGTGAGTTTTGACAGGTGGACTTTTCTTTAAGTCCCCAAGTCCCCACGACTCGGACATTGGGGTCTTTCGAGCTTAGCGACGAAACAACTTGATTCTGTTTCGAAACCCACAGTCCCCAAGGCCCGAATTTCCGAGTCTGTGGTGTGTGGCCTTTTCAAAGAGAACAAACTTGTTGTTGCTAAGACGAAACCCGGAGTCGTTTCACATAGATAATGAAGTTACGCTTGATAAACGTTGAGTTTCCGGCTATTAGCCTTGTACTCTGCATAACTTGTGGTTTAGATGACCCTTTTGACTATCTTGTACTATAAGCCGGCTTTCGCGTGGATACCATGTTGTTACATCTATACGAAAACAAGATCAGGCAAGTCCCATTGGGCTTCATGGCTGATTGTAATCGTAAGCGAGCAAATCATGCCACTTTAGTGCGAGTCACATCGAGCTTAAGTAAGAAAAGTCAAGAAAATTTGGCTCCTTTGTCCGGTTATAAGATTGCAGCCGTACTCGTTTGCGAGTAATCGGCCCTTATAACTCATAGGCATCTAGGCCGGGTCTTTGGGTTTGTAACTGTGCTATTCGAGCAATCAGCCCCCAAGACCTATATATATGCAACACACTTGATGATACTGATGTACTGATAGCAAATAGACAAATATTTACCTTTAACTGAAGCAAAGATCATAATAAAATAAGACTTGATAACCATCTCTTTATTGATACGAGAAAGTTTGGGTCAGCAAGCCGCCTCATTAAAAACCTTCCAGTCCCCTTAGGTACCCTGGGTAGGAAAAGAGCGCGTCTGAAACCTGCTGCCTGTTACATTGTTTTAGTTCTTCTTGGGAATCGGTCCCGGGCTGACGTGACCGATACACATTCTCCGTTTGTTAGACTTTTTCATAATGAGTACCGGGTTTGCTAGCCAATCCGGGTGAGGTGTTTCCATCACGCGGCTGGCTGCGAACGGTCGTGCAATTTCTTCTCCTACGCCAGATTGTTTGGAGGAATCATCCTTGATGAAAGCTACCATCTTAGCATCTTGTGCTGCCTTGGACTTTGCTCTTTCGCCTTCAGTGCTTGGCCTTTTCGATGCGGTTCTGTCATCCGGGTCTGCTTGAGACCGGTAATGCTTGAGTTCCTCTTTTCTACAGGCTTGCTCGGCCATTGCTGCGTCTCCTTCATCGCATTCAGCTGCTATATCTCGATTTCCATGTATGGTAATGGTCTGCTTAGGACCCAGGATTTTTAGCTGTAGATACACCTAACACGTCCTTGCCATGAATTTAGCATAAGCCGGCCTTCCGAATAGCGCGTGATAAGGACTGCGCAACTTAACCACCTCGAAAGTAAGCCACTCAACTCGATAATTGTCCTTTGATTCCCCAAAAGCTACCTCCAATGCGATTTTTCCATCGGGGCACGCTGAATGACCCGGCACTATCCCATGAAAAATTGTTGTACTTTTTTGTAGCTGAGATTCCTTGAGACCCATGCGTAGAAAGGTTTCCCAGTACAGGATATTGATGCTGCTTCCTCCATCCATCAGGACCTTTTTAGCTCGTATCCATTGACCTGTGGTGCAACAACCAATGCTAAGACTCCCGGGTGTTCTATTCTTTCCGGGTGATCTCTTCTGCTCCATGTTACATCATGTTCTGACCACCTAAGATACCTCGGAACAGCCGAAGAAACTGAGTTTACCGCCTGCTTCAGTATCTTTTTGTCCTTGCTAGAACCTCCTGTAGTATGCACGTGATATTGACCCAGATGTTTGGGGTTAGCCTGAAAACCTCCAGCTCCCCCTTGATTGTTGCCTTGATTTCCGGATGCCGGGTTACCGGCTGGGGGTGGGCCATTGCCCGGGTTTCCACCTGGACCCGGTCCTCCTCCCCGGCCTGCTCCTCGCATGGCTCTGTTCACTTCCTCGTTCTTCCATCTCTGTAGGTCGGCGCATTGCTCCAGGGAGTGATTAGCCAGCCTACCGTTCCTGCTGTGCTTCGGGCACGCCATTCTAAAGATGTCCCAATTGTTGCTCGGCCTTGACGGCCCTTGATAGTTTCCTCCATTGTGGTTTCCAGTGTTAAAATTTCCTTCTGCCCTGGGTCTCGAAGACCCGGCTTCTGTGTTGGCGACAAACTCGGAGCCTCCTTCAAACGGGCGCTTGTTCTGGCTGTTTCCGTTGTTACCCGGTGCTGACCCGTTGCCGGTTCTTCCACTATTACTTGTGTTTGCTTTTGCTTTTTTGTCATCAACTTCCTCTTCTGTGGTATCTGTTGCGGCGTGTTTGTTGCACGCATCCATCAATTCTCCCACCGACTGGATTTCATGCGAGTTAACTTTTGCACTAGAGGTGTATACTTGCAGGTTTTCGCCATAGCTTGTAATGCATCCTTGGTCTGAATATATGTGGACGAGTGAAGTATCTCCATAACCCGGCGCACCCAACTGCGCGCCGACTCCCCCTTCTTTTGGACGCATCGTTCTAGGTCATCAATAGTGAATAGCTTTCTGCACGTCCCATGAAAGTGCTTGACAAACGCGGTTTTCAACTCCTCCCAGGACTTGATAGATCCTTCTGGCAGATTGGTGAACCATAACTTTGCTGCTCCTTCTGACATCATCAAGTACATGAACTTGGCTTGGAGATTCTCGGATGCGCTGCGAATCGACATTGCCATCTCATAACTACTCAACCATGTTTCTGGATCCATAGTCGGTTCGTAATTCACTACTTTTCCTGGTTCTTTGAATTTTTCCGGGTAAGGTTCAGCCCTGATGCTGTCCGAGAGACATTTGGGTCCTGCCAGAATGGTCGAAGCTAGTCTTACTCGGGAAACATGTGATCCCGCGGGGGGTACGGCAGGCCGTGGTACTGCGGGTGGTCCGCGTGCCGCAGACCCGGCCACGACCCTTCTGGCTCTAGAACTGTCCACGACATCTTGCGCGGCTGACGCTGCTGGTGCCGCCTGAGTACGGGGAGGAGGCGGCATTTGCTGCTGCTCTTCCCTCCGCCGTGTTGAGTCTGGTGGGATATTTCCTGTATTGCCTCGCTGCTGACTGGCGTATGGCGTCCCATGCATTCCACTTCTGTGATCTGGATAATTAGCTTGCTGTGCCACCGCGGTGTGCAGCATGTCTATCGCCCTCCGGGTCTGCTCTGCATGGGGCGACTCTCTCACGGGGATTTGATTCAAGGCAAGTGTCGCTGCGTACACGTTGTCCATAGGATTGTTGTAGTGACCTGCAGGTGTGCGAAAATGTGACGGTGGTGGCGGCGGTAATGTATTGCCAGTTGTAACTCCAGTCTGTGGCAAAGGTAACCCGGTCTGCTCGTTTGCCGGATGTATTCCCGCGGTTACTGGCTGAGGCGCAGTTCCTTGGTTCGCTGCTGGGATCGGTTGGTCTTGAGGCGTGATAAACAGTGCAGCCGGATTTATAACTCCACCCAACGCTGGTAATCTGGTTTGGTTCCTTTGATGTATTCTGGTTGTTTCCTCCCGGAGCCGGGTTTCCAGTGCGTCCAGCTCTCGTTGGCGCGCGGCCATCCCTTGCTTTTCTGCTTCTACTTGCCTTCTCTGTTGCTCCAATGCACGGCGGGCTACATCTAGATCCCTAGCACGTTCTACTGCGTTCTCCGGGGTGATAACCGTGGCAAGAACTGTGGGATCTAGGATCAGATTGTTGTCGAACAGGGCCGGGTGTCGTGGATTTGAAGGACCAGCCCCTGGTGTCCGGTTTGCCAGAAATCCAAACGTGTTTGCCTGCAACTCATCGTCTGCGGCACGGCTGGTAACAGATGCCGACTCTCCATCAACCCGGACCAGGACCGGGTTTCCATTAGCCGCACCTTGCGGCGGGGTCAACGCTTGTGCTGCTCCAGCTGCGGCCGCGGTCGCGTTCTCCTGACCGAGATTGGTCGCGGGGGCCGTGTAGACCGCAACCCGGCGCACAATGCTTGGTACGAATTCATGCTGTTCCTCTTCGCTGCTATTCTCCTCATACCGGTTTTCCAGCAGATCCAGGATAGATTCGGTATCATCTTCTCTCTCGACCCGGTCACGCGGGGTCCATGCCGGCTCCTCCGGCTGTTCCCACTTCGTGATGGGTTTTTCTGTCGGATTTGTCATTCCGACTGATTCTTCTCCATCTGATTGGATATAAGTGGCCTCCCCTGACACAGAATCAGATCCAAAATTGTCAGGGATCGAACCGGAAGTACATACCATACCGATGAAGACGCTGATCCGGCCGATTGTCACGATGGACCCGGATTCGGGGTGATCCGACTCCGGCCCCCAGCCGGAATCGTCCACCATCTTCTCTCCTTCGTGGTCGATGTAGATCTCGCCGACGACAAGATTCTCCATGTTCTTCCGAGCTTCTCCCGTGATGTAAACACCTTTGGACGCAGGCCCCACGGTGGGCGCCAACTGTCGTGGGATAATCACGGCAGACGTTACCAGGGGTAACTTGTCTTGGGGCAAGACGACACAGGCGTTTGGGAGAGGGTTTAGCTCAGAGGAAAACATGATGATGAACTTCGATCTGGTAGCCGGCAATCAAGTCGCCGAGTCTCCGATCTCAAGATAATAACTCAAGTCACGTGTTACACCGGATACTTGATATTAAGCGATACTGCTAGAACTCTTGGATCTCTCTCAACTAGACCTAGGGGTCGGTTTATAAAGCACCCGTACCCCCTGGCTTGCCCTCCAAGGCACACCCTGAATGCTACCCGGACACCGCATACAAACCCTAACTTTCCTTATCGTAACCCACAATCCGGGTTACGAGGCCTACAAATTTGGGCCTTCCAGAAGTTTCTTTATCCTTAGCCGGATCCTGCGCATCGTCCTTTGGGCCGGGTTATACCTTGGAGTTGGCCTACCGGGTTATTATCCCTCCATTATCTTTGATGGTCGAGGCCGCTCTCACTAGGTGGTAGTGGTAGGCGGTTAGATCCTCGTGTGGCGCTCCTGCCGCGGGTGGCTGACTTCTTCGCATGGCTTCCTTGGCCCTGTTCCAGGCCTCCCGCGAGACGCCGATTATGTTGCGCTCGGTTGCGCTAAATTCGGTTTCCGGGGGCTGTTCTGATCCTGCCATGCAGACTTGGGCCAATCGTAGCCCGTTCGTCCTAGGCGCAGATTGGAAAGCTTCCCGTACCCGAGATGGTTCCTCTGTCGAGAGGGCGTGATAGTCGACTGTGTTGAAACGGATGGACTCGTCACTCTTCTCCATAGGAAAGCGCGAGTTGACGGCTCCAGATTCAGATTAAGATTCATCCGAGAAGTGTAGGATTCCGTCACTGTTCGTCACAAACTTGAGGCTCCCGAACGTCAGGGTGACGCTCTTCTCCAGATCCTCGAATACCCGGCGTGATTCCGGCGAGTGAGGTGTGACCACGACAGATCCGATCCGTATAGGATTGTTCGGAGCCGTAGTCGATGGTTTCCAACGGGAGTTGGACGTCGATGAAGCCGAAGATGCCGGTGATCCAGCGCCCGCGATTCCCACAGACGGCGCCAATTGTCGAATCCCTAACTCAACAAATCCCTTCGGTGAACCTATCGGGTTTCGATTAGGAGAACCCATGAGCGCTGGTGGAATCGTCGGCTAGACAGGGGGCGAGATTTACCCAGGTTCGGGGCCCTCGTAGAGGTAAAACCCTTACTCCTGCCTCCTGTCGATCTATATTGAAGATTAGATCGGTTACAAAGGTGGTGCTCGAATCTAGAGTAGGTCTCGAGTTCAAGGGTTTGGGTCGTGCGGTTATTGCTTGGTCCTCTCCTGGGGGCTCTCCTGGCCTTATATAGATGGCCAGGTCTCGAGTTCTACCCGGAGAGGACTCGAACTCTAGCTAGGTCGGTTACAAGTTTCCTAGCTTAATCCGCAAGTCATTGCGGGTGGGCTTTACATGGGCCTTCTGGAGTATTCCAAGGGTGCCTCTTCTTGGGCCTTAGCTTTGGGCCTGAGATGGGGTGTCCTTATCCGCAGGGTCCAGGATCCATATCTTCGTCAGGTCCTCCTCTGGTGTTCTGCATTCCAACAGATAACGAGCACTACCGTCAATTGAATTACCTTTGCGCGTCGTAGAGACATCCTCCGCATCCGATACTTCCGGTGAGAGACACCAGAAGCGACCTCCGAGCGGCGCCGATGAGCGCGGAGGAGCCGACACCAGCAGCGTAGCGTCCGTGACGCCTGCGGCTGTTGCCTCCGGCGGAGGTCCGTCCGTCGCCCCTAGCATCGCCCCTAGCGTATCGCCTTCTGTACGTTCGTCTTCTGAACCAAACAGTTTAAATAAATGAGTACAGAAGCAAACAAATTTGGTGGTAATGAGGGGTTTCCTTGATAAATTAACTAGTCTATTGGAGTACAGTAGTGGAGTACCAAGCATATTGAAGGTGACTTTCATTTTGTGCAAGAAAAGGTAGCACTTGGAGCTCTTGATGTCAGGTTTGTTCTCTTCTTTTGTCACCACATCACAATCTACTGCATTGACAGCCATTTATCAAGAAAAAGAGGTGACGATTTAGCTAATATAGAATTTTATATTTTAAAAATA
The DNA here is from genome assembly GCA_028641055.1 of Alopecurus myosuroides. Lineage (NCBI taxonomy): Eukaryota > Viridiplantae > Streptophyta > Magnoliopsida > Poales > Poaceae > Alopecurus > Alopecurus myosuroides. The sequence goes on from CM054057.1 coordinate 10,409,598, forward strand.
CAACATAAAGCAATGGTGGGTGCTCAAGATCAGCACAAATCGTTTAAGCTTTTAGGCGATAATTTGGTGTCTGCAACCATACTGTAGTCGATTTTTTCCTTCTCTGCATATACGCTATCCTGTTACTTATTGGTTGATGCTACAGCATCTACAGTTATCACCTATGTTTAGGCCACCTATTAGTTATTTCCTCAATATGGATATTTTTGTTATCACCTATGTTTAGGCCACCTATTAGTTATCACCTATGCTTGAGTACTGAGCATTGCAGTTCCCAAGCATATAGGAACTTGTAGGTTAAACGGTGCGTCTATTTTAACTAATATTCCCACTCTTATTTTCTATGAAATAACTGTATTGGAGGTTCGTTTCTAGTACTTTTAATGGATTTCAGTTTCAGATTTTTTTCTGTGACTGAAACTGGCGTGTAGCAATAGCTCTATCTAGTACATGGGTATAGCCCTTAGTTGGCACTTTCCCGTAGTGACCATACATAAGAAACTACAAGCTATCACCGTGAATAATTATTCCTAGCAGATGCCGGTTTTTGTCATGGTGGTAATTTCTCAAGAAAAGTTTGGTCAGTTATGTAGTTCTAGTAATTTCATGGTCACGGTTATTAGCTGCCTGCATATTTACATATTTTTTTGGGGTGATCAGGATCTTGTATTCATTTCAATGAACGCATATCAATTTTGAATTTGTACATGCTTCTGAGATATACATGTTGAACCTGATGGTTGTTCCGTTTGGTAAATTTAGAATTTTGAGTTGGCTCTGCACCGAATTATTCTTAATTTCTATCTATACCGCACTACATATATGATATATGCTCTTTAAGAGTGTTTCTAATTTAATTATCCTATTCCGAGGGCCGACGCAACATAATTTGAGTGTTTCTAATTTGAGTATCCTATATGAAGCTGCAACTTAACAGCAGTGGAGTACTGAGGCAACATAATTTGAGTGTTTCTAATTTGTATAATCCGATAGAATATTTATTTTCAAACTTGCTAAGTCCAGTAGTGGAGTACTGCCAGTGAGCAAAGTATACTTGAAGCCACTTGCAGAGTTCAGGCGTGAGGCATAATACAACAGAATTCGTTAGAAAATGCAATTATAAAACTGAGAACCTGGAACCTGAATCTCTTTCCCAGGACAATCTAGGCCTCCTTCCTTCCATCTGGCCAGCTGAGAATCGGGTGCTCGAGTCGGAAAATGAGAAGCTCCTCTTGACCTTCTCTGAGGCAGAGCTGGAGGCAATCATCAACGACATGAAAACCAACACCGCGCCAGGCCCGGACGGGTATCCGGTGGCCTTCTTCAAACGGTGCTGGCCCCTCTGCAAGCTGGGAGTCTTACACATCCTCAATGACTTCATGCTTGGCCGGGTGGACGTTTCACGCCTTAACTTCGGTATCATCTCGCTGATCCCGAAGGTCCAGGGAGCCGATATGATCACTCAGTTCAGACCTATCGCGCTGATCAACGTCATCTTCAAGATCGTTGCCAAGGCCATTGCCTCTAGACTAGACCCGGTAGCGAACATGATCATCAGCCAGACGCAGACGGCCTTCCTTAAGGGAAGGTTTATTCTTGACGGGGCCTTGGCCCTTCATGAGATCGTCCACGAGTTGAGAGTTAAGAAGCTTGGGGGGATTCTCCTCAAGCTGGACTTCGAAAAGGCTTATGATCGGGTTAACTGGTCTTTTCTGCTCGAGGTCCTACGCCGAAATGGGTTCGACGCAGGCTTCATTCACCGTATCGAGCAGCTGGTCTCGGGAGGCCAGACTGCTATCTCTATTAACGGTCAGGTAGGCCCTTACTTCCGCAATAAACGAGGAGTGCGTCAAGGGGACCCACTCTCTCCACTTCTTTTCAACTTCATCGCCGAGGCCCTTTCGGCTATCCTCTCTGCGGCCTGTGCGTCAGGCCATATCTCAGGAGTTGTTCCACATCTTGTCCCCGGAGGCATCTCGCATCTCCAGTACGCGGACGACACCATCATTCTGATCCAGAACGACGACCTCTCTATTACGAATCTCAAGTTTCTTTTGCTCTGCTTTGAGGACATGTCCGGGCTGAGGATTAACTTCCAAAAGTCCGAGGTCTTTGTTCTCGAGCAGCCGGCGTCAGAACAGACCCGAGTCGCCAACATGTTGAACTGCAAACTCGGCGCCTTCCCGTTTCTCTACTTGGGCTTACCCATCTCTGACAGGAAGCTTACCATTGAACAGTGGCACTTCCTCATTAATAAACTGGGCGCCAGGGTCGAGGTCTGGATGGGAAAACTGCTCTCCTCGGGTGGACGGCTGATCCTATCCAACGCTTGCCTTGATGCGCTCCCTACTTACGCTATGGGCTTGTTCCTGCTGCAGGATGGGATTCATGAGAAGTTTGACTCCATTCGTGCCAGGTTCTTTTGGGAGGGAGCGGGCCCAAAACGGAAGCGCCACCTAGTAAACTGGCCCGCGGTTTGTCGCCCTAAGGAGTGTGGGGGGCTGGGTCTCACTAACACAAAACTGATGAACAAAGCACTCCTCCTCAAGTGGATCTGGCGGTTTTTTCACACAGATTCCTCAATCTGGCATCGGCTGATTAGTGCCAAATACCCGGAGGCGAGCAACATCTTTGCGGCTGACCCCAGGGGGGGCCCACAATTCTGGAACAGCTTACACAAAATTAAACATCTCTTCAAGCTGGGAACGAAGTACTCGGTTCAGAACGGGGCCCGCACTCTGTTTTGGTGCGACTGGTGGAGCGGGGAGGGCCCACTGCGGACCCGCTTCCCGCTGCTTTTTGCGAGCTGCGAGCTCCCTTCCATCTCGGTGGCGGCCGCTTTTGAGGAGAACGGGCTTCGCTTTCGCCGTTCCTTCTCTCCGGCCGCCCTCTCGGAGTGGGAGGCGCTGGTTACGGAGCTGGCTGATGTAGGATTGACAGCTGACCAGGACTCCATCTCCTGGTCCCTGGAACAATCAGGAAGATTCACGGTGGCCTCAATGTACAAAAAACTCTCCCAAGGGGCCTCTGTGGCTGTGTGCAAAGATATGTGGGAGGCCAAGCTACCACTCAAAGTTAAAATCTTCCTGTGGCAAATTGCGCTCGATAGACTACCCACGCGTGAGAGGCTGTTTGGTCACCTGGGCGCTGCTAGAGAGGGCTGTGCGCTGTGCGGAACCAAGGAAGATCCCGCCCATATTCTTTTCCATTGTTCGCTAGCTAAGTTAGGTTGGAGTGCGATTCGTCAGCTGCTGGGATGTGGCTGGTTTCCCGCCTCCTTCCCTCAGTTCTTCGCTATTCACAACTCGCTGCTGGGACAGCAGCGCCGCATCAGTTGGGTGCTGTTTGCGGCCCTAAGTTGGTCGTTGTGGCTCATTCGTAACAAACTAGCAATAGAAGCAATCGTGCCTAGACGCCCAGCTGACATTATTTTCAAAATGCTTCTATTTGTGCAGGCTTGGGCAAATCTCGCAAAGCCATGTGATAAGGACGCACTTCTCGAGATGACGGCGGGGCTGAAGACCATTTACCGCTCACTGGCGCCGGTTCCATCTCCTTAGTCGCTCTCCGGTCTGTTTTGGGGAGGCCGGCCCCTTGCTCTTTACTCTATTTGCGGCTAAGCTGTACGCCTCAGCATGTAAAACCTTATTTGCGTGAACTGCTTGCTTTATTAAGTTAAAGTAGGGCATAATAAAGTTGCCTGGTTTCTAAAAAAAAAACAATCTAGGCTTAAACTAGTTCTCCACCACTACCCACAGCGTTAACCAACACGGATTTATATTCCAGAGTGCTAAGACATTCTTGCTGATCTTGGAATATATATGTTTAGGATGTCAGTAGTGAGCCCGAGCTAGAACATGGTTCTCCCTGGCCAGCCAGTGATGAGGAGGAAAGCCAGGAATATTCCTTAGAAAAAATGGACGGACAGGCAGGTGAATTCGCTGTTAAACTTGCTCAAATCTGGTAGAAACTTAAAATAAAATAAAATATCTCCATCCTAATGGGTACAAAAAGTAATCTTATACTATTTTTCATGGTGAATAAGCTTTTAATGGACTAGATTGGCATATTTGATTGTCCTGTAGTTGTTAGACGACAGACACACCTGCACCACAGCGAGAGACAACCATCGAGTGCTGCCCCGAGAGTCATGATTATTGGTTGATTTCCAGCCATTTGTGGCCCCTTTGTTAGATATGTCTAAGATAATAAAATTAATGTTTTATTGTTTTATTTCTCTGAAATGACAGCATGACCCCCTTGAAACACGGTAGCAATGTCGTCTCCCGAAGACCAGAACGACGACACCGGCGCTGGGACTTCTGAACAAGAGTTGGGGGCACACTATCATCTGATGTTCTTAGAGCAGCAGAATGAACAAAGGGGGCAGAGATGATGCTGATTATAACCCTACCGCGGATGAGAAAAGGGAGGATGCCGAGGAGCAAGGTGCTAGAGGAGAAGAAACCACCGATAGTGGCGCGGGTGGTGTCTCCGAGACCAGTAACCAAGCTAAGAAACGACGTCGGGAGCGGCGCCTAAACCAGGTCGGCGCCACCCGAGAAGCATTCTCGGTGGTTGACAGCGATGGTGTGCCTAGGGAGCCTAAAACTCGCGAGATTGGCAATCCAATTGGCAGCAATCCTTCGGGACGTCGTCAACCTCAACGAGACTAACCTCCAACATAAGGACATGAAGCATTTGCGCGCTCAACTCATTTCGAGGCTGCACGCGCGATACGAGTTTCCTGCCGAGTACAACAACCAGAATCTCGAAGGTAATGTGGTGAACACCCATGCCATGACCAAGTTCACCAAAGCACTTAGTGGTTATAAATATATGGTGAGGGATATGCTTGCCGATGGTGCCGATTTCGAGAAGATCCACAACCCGTTTCCGAATTTTACGCAAGAAGACTTGGATGCTTTCGTGGCCAGTGAAGAGCTAGAGCACACCAAGGTTAACAGCAAGTGGGGAGTGGAAATGAGAAACTAGAACATCGGAGTCCACCGCCTAGGTAGCAACGGTAACGCCGGAAATGAGGAGATATGGGCGAAGGAGGACCAGGCCTATGCAGAAGCCGACATCGAGAACCCGTGGCACAAGTACCCCCACCCGGAGATGCGGAGATTTCTGAGGTCCCGATACCATAAAGAAGACGATACTGGGGATGTCGTCACGGACCCCAGGAAGGTGGTCGGTCTCAAGTTGGCCACGGACGAGAAGGTGCTTGCACTCGAGAAAGAACTGGTAAGCAATTTACCGGATTTAGCTTAGTTAGATCCTACTCTCGATTAAATTCTAGTAATGGCATTTCTTAATGCTTGACGTTACTTCTGCAGATAGCAGAACAAACGGCAGAAGCTGCCTCCTCGTCCCAGGCGTCGACAGATAAGCTTCCGTGGGATATTCCCCTTGTCAGGGCGTTGAACAAGGTGAAGCACCTGCCACCGTTGACAAGGCCGAATATGGGCCGTACGATCGCACACGGAGGAGGTCGCAAGCATGTTAACCATGGCTTGGCCGTGGCAACTACTAAAGAGGAGTACACGGCGGCGCGAGCACAGAAGAGGAGGCATGATACTAGCCAACTGATGGAGGAGACGGTGGAGCTAAGGGAAGAGAGGGGGTGCTAAGGAACAAGTTGGTTGAATTGGAAGCCACGTTGGAAGAGAAGGTTAATGACAGGGTGGCTAACACGTTAAATGAAATTATGACTACCATGTTTCGGTCGAGGAAGAACTATTTAAAACAGGGCGGGCAAGGGACGCTCCCGTTGATAAGCTTAGGCGGAAGCAACTCTTACAATAGGGAGCCACGGGATGCAGGTGAACCTCGACCTCTTATATTAGTGACTCCTGGTTCGGCAAAAGAAGGTGATAGGCGGGAGTCGCCGACACTGCCGACTAGAAGCCCCTCTGTCACCAGCACGGCCGATCCGCCCCCCAGTCCGTCGACACGCGCCGATCTCCCTGCTGTCACTCCAATGCCCGCCACCGGTCCGTCGACACGCGCCAAGGTCCCCTTTGTCACTCCCAAGCCCGCCCTCGGTCTGTCGACACACGCCGAGCTTGACGCCCTCATGGTAATTAATCTTAAGCGTGAACTCGTTACTTAATTACTTTGTCACCGCCCCCTCTAACCTACATATTTTCTTATAGGACCCCGAAGTTCCATGCACCTTGCTATTGGACGTGGACAATGTGTTGAAGGATGTGGCGAAGGGAATAATCATTTGGCCACAAAACCACAGGTTCCATTGCCAGCAAATCTCTGAGGACGTGCACCGGGTTCGCGTGGATCAGGCTTTAGCGGGATGCGGAGAGATGTATCCTCCTTATCAACCCCCGGAAGCCGACATCGAGCTACGATATCAGGACTAAAGAATGAAATATTGGCATGGACGAAGAGACTGATTCGATTGAACGCCAAATCAGGGACGGAGGCAAGCCAAGACAAGGCCACTCCATCGGCTCTAGCTCCTCCACCTGTCGTTGATCCTTCCGAGCCCGCGACACGGCACCGAAGCTAGGATCCCATTGATGAATTCATCGCTGATCTCGATATGGACTAGCATTATGATGATCTCGGTATGGATGAGCCTATTGCTGACTCGATCTGGATCAGCTCTCTGATATGGACCAGCCGCCTCGTGATTCACCCGACCACCGTGATCTCCCGGCGGGGAAATCGGAATGCTTGAAGAATAAGTTGTTCGGTTCTCAATAGACTCCCGAGGAAGATGTCGGCTTCACCACTCTAGCGAAATGTTTGCTAAACCCAAACACTTGCCGTGGTGCGACACTCGACGCGATAAGAGCAGGCGACGGTGCTCCCCCGTGCTTGAAGGCGAGGAAGACCATCAGGAAAAGGCCTCAGAAGAAAAAAGCGGTCGCCGCCTCCGCCAGCCAGCCGCCTCGGGTTATGGACAAGTTACCCGACAAGTGGCGCCATCACCATATTATGGGCGAGCAGATGCTACCGCCAGACCTTATCAAACTCTTGACCAAGGACATGAGGAGCGTTCATGACGGTGCTCTGTAGAAGGAGAGGCAACTTATGCAGTCCTGTTCCCCCTCATACGTGCTCCATGTGGTCAAGGTGCCCCTCGGCATGGGCTTTGTGGAGAAATTACCTGCAGAGCAGTTCTTTCTCAGGTTTGATGACCTATTCAACGTCTTCCATTTGAAACGGCTCTTACCAAGCTTCGTGCGTCTCGTAGCTCTCAAAATGGCGCACGATATCATGGAAGAGAGAACACCGGGCGTAGCGATAATTGGCCCCTACTACATGCGTGAATGAGTCTTGGCCAACCCACGAGACCGAGTGATTGCCACGAAGCATATCGAGGATTTCTTGGTGGAGAATCATACTATGGAAACCTTCCTCATGCCATACTTCCCCGAGTAAGGTTACGATCGACCGCTAGCCATTGTTACATTCTTTAGTATATTTCCATCACTCTTTTGCGTGGGTGTGAGAAGATTAATCTGAGGATGGCGCATGGATTGTTTTGCGCAGATACATGTACATCGTTCTCTTGGTCATGTTCCCGCGGCATTCGCACGTTATTTATCTCGACTTGGGGAGTGTCAAGCCGAATAATTACACCAACCTCAAGACTGTTCTCGACGTAGCTCTCACCGGATTCGCCACCAAGGCAGGTCCGCTCATAGTAAAGAAAGAAACCAGCCGAGGATGCCTCTCGTGCACTCAAACAACCAAGTTTGCCTGCGTGAAGTTGTTGCACCCAGAGAGTGGGATGGACGCCTGGTACACCATCCTTCATATGAGGGAGTTCATGAAGGATGCAAACGACATCTTGTTGCCATCTAGTCTCCAAAAACGGGGCATCGACATGGAGAACGCCCCTAGCGAGATAGTGAGAAATGAGTTTCGCCACATCCAACGACAGATTGCCACAATAATCCATCACGATGTTGTCACTAAGGGTGGCCTTTTCTTCGCCGGTCACACACCACCAATGAATGACGAGATAGAAGGCCGCCTAGAGGCATACGGTGACAAGCAGCCATTCAACTCGCTAGACAGCTACCGCCCCTTCCCACCAAAGCCGAAACCTTAGAGTAAGAAAACTTATTTCTCATCCCATATGGCATTCCTAAACTCGTTGCATATACTTGTTGCATATTTGAATTTGCTACGTTGTTGCATATACTTGTTGCATATATGACTTGGCTACTGATGTATATTTTGTCTTGTCCAAATAGATGACGTGCTATGTCGTGTACCGGGGACATGTTCACGGAGTCTACGACGACTGGGAGGCTTGCCGGAGACAGGTGCACCGGTTCAGCGGCAATAGCTACAAGGGGTAAACCACTATGGCGGAGGCACAAACTCGATACGCGAGCTATCTAGTGGGAGAGACATATCTAGCGGGCGAGAGGAGAAGGAAGCGGATGAAGACCATCTTCGTCATGATGATGCTCATCGTTTCCGCGTTTCTATTCTATCTCTACTTTAGATCGATGTCTCCTTAGCTAGATATCTTCCGACACTTTATATTCATCACTTTGTATTCGCGGGTGATCGATGTATTACCAACTTCGTATTTGATATATTGCATTTGTGTTCGAGACTTTGTATATTGGTTTTCGAATATTTTTATATTAGTTTTTCCTAGTATATATTCGTGTTCGATACTTTCTATATACTTTTTTTTATTCCTTTCTGCAATTTATATCGATATAATAACTATCTGTCTACGTATTTCTATAACAGTATAAACCTGTATAAATACATTATATATTATTTATTTTTTTTGACCAGCAAAACCTACTGCCGGCGTGCTGGGTGAACCTATCACCGGCGTAGTGTGGGCGCCGGGGCTAACCCAGCCATACCCCCGGCGCGTTGGGAATACGCGCCGGCGCTACATTTACCCCCAGTGTGTCAGACAAGGGCATCGGTGGTAGTTTTTTACCACCGGCGTGGTCATCCCTGGCGCGCGCCAAGGCGCCGGTGGTAAGATAAAGTAGAGCGTTGGAGGTAGGGATTTCCCTAGTAGTGAGGTCTCCCAAGAATAATAGACATATTATCATCTTCTGGCATTTCCAACACAACAAAGTCAGTTAATATCAAACAATTAGTAGCAACTTGAACAGGAACATTCTCACATATACCAACATGAATAGCAGTAGATTTACAAGTCATTTGCAAAGATATATCAGTATGTATCAATTTTTTAAGAGAGAGTCTCTTATGAAGAGAGAAAGGCATACCACTAACTCCAGCTCCCAAGTCATATAAAGCAGTTCTAACATAATTATTTTCAATAGAACAAGGGATAGTAGGAATACCAGGATCTCCAAGCTTCTTTGGAACCTTGCCATTGAAAGAATAATTAGCAAGCATAGTGGAAATTTTCTCATTAGGAATTTTCCTCTTGTTGGAGACAATATCTTTGATATATTTAGAATAAGGAGGCAGTTTAACAGCATCAGTCAAAAGGATTTGCAAAAACAGAGGTTTCATCCACTCACAAAACTTGTTATAATGTTCTTCTTCCTTTGATTTGTGTTTCTTATTAGGAAAAGGCATTGCTTTTTGTACCCAAGACTCTCTTTCATTACCATGTTTATTAGCAATGAAATCCTCCTTAGTATACTTCACAGTGGTAGTTTGCTTTTTAGGTTCAGCTACAGGTTGTTATCAGAAGCATCACTTTTATGATTACCACTTTTAGTACCAGCATCAGAAATAGATATACTATTAGGATCTTTAGAAGGTTCAGGAGATTCTACAACATTTTTATGTCTCTTCTTCTTTTTCTTAGAAGAAGAACTATTGTTTTTAGGTTGTTGAGAATCTTGTTCAATTCTTTTAGGATGTCCTTCACGATACAAGGGGTCCTTAGTAGAAACACCACTTCTAGTAATTATTTCACAAACATGTTTATCTCATTAGCTAGCATGTATTTTTGCACTTTCGTAAGTTGATCAATTTGAGTTTGAACCATTTGAAAATGTTTAACAAGCATTTTAACATCATTAGAGCTTCTTTCAATAATATCATGCAAATTATCAATAGCTCTAGAGTTTTCCATGAGAAGGTTTCACACTCTCATATTAAAGTTGTCTTGCTTAACAAAAAAATTATCAAATTCATCTAAGCATTGATCAGGTGGATTAGAATAGGGAATATCTCTATTACCAAAGAATTGGAGAGAGTGTACCTCAACAGTTGATGGATGATGAATAGGCTTACATAATTTTTCTATAGGAGGTAAATTCTTCACATCTTCAGATTTAATACCCCTCTTTTTAAGAGATTTCTTAGATTCCTTCATCATTTAATTCAATGATCCCTCTCTTCTCGGGTGCTGGTACTGGTATTGGCTCTGGTGTAGGTGTAGGCAGAGGTATATTCCAATCATCATTATTTTTGGCTATTTTAGCCATTAATTCCTCAACTTCTTCTGGAGTTATTTTCCTGAAAACACAACAAGCACAACAATCAAGGTATGTCCTAGATTCAACAGTTAGTCCATTATATAACAATCTAGGAGCTCATTTTTAGTTAATGGGTATCCCGGGCTAGCTCTTATCAAAGAACAAAACCTCGTCCAAGATTCAGGCAATTTTTCTCCTTCGATTTGCTCAAAGTTAAAGATGTCCTGCACAACAGCATGTTGGGCACTAGTAGGATTTTTTTTTTGAAAGAAAGCATTAACCAAATCCATAGGATCAGTAATACATCCAGGTGATAGATTGTCAAACCAAATTTTATCTTCGTCTTCCAATGAGAAAGGGAAGATCTTGGTAACAAAATAAGTACGCTGCTTAGTATCATTAGAAAATAAACTACTCAAATATGAAAGATCATTCATGTGTTCCATAACACTTTTACTTTCAGTTCCTCAAAAAGGTTCCTTCTCAACAACAAATATATAATATAAATCTAAAGAGAAATCATAATCCTTGTCTATAATGTGTATGGGAGATGTGGCAAACTTAGCATCAAGAGAAGATTTACATTTCACAGCATGTCTTTCAAGAAGACTCTTTAGAGCACTTGCACCAGTAGTAGCACGAGCTTCTTCAATAAAATCATCATTAATTTCAATATAGGTATCATCAAGATCATCAATAAGCTCAGTTTAATTAACAGGTGTACCAATATTTTCAACAGAAATTTCAGCATTTTTAATTTGTTTGGATTTAGCGATAGTAGCATCTAGGAAAGGACCTAGAGAACCAGTATTATCAAGCACAGTAGAAGCATCATCAAAAGTATTAGAAACATTCTCAGACTCAGCAGAAGTAAGAGTACGTGTAGCATGTGGTGGAGTAAGAAGCTTACTCATAACAGACGGTGAATCAAGAGCAGCAGAGGTGTTCAGAGTTGTACCTCTTCTTCTAGTGGATGGTAATATAGGAACTGTTCCATCACGAGTCTTGCCCATGATGAATGGCTTGCAGTAAACAATATCACGACCAAGTGAGCAAATAAATAAATCTATGCTCCCCAGCAACGGTGCCAGAAAATAGTCTTGATGACCCACAAGTATAGGGAATCGCAATAGTCTTCAAGGGATGTAAAACCCAAATTTATTGATTCGACACAAGGGGAGCCAAAGAATATTTATATGCCTTAATAACTGAGTTGTCAATTCAGCTGCACCTGAAAGTAGACTTGCTCGCAACAATTTATCACTGGTAACACTTTTATAGTAGTAGTAGAAATAAAATAACAACAGTAGTAAAATAGTAACAACAGTAGCAATCGCGGAAGACAACAGGATGGGAAGTACCGTAGGCATAGAGGGAATGGATGGATGGGCGTTGCATGGATAACATAGGTCATGTAATAATCTAACACGTGCATTGCATATAATAATAATAAAGCATCAAACATTTAGGAAAACCATAGGCATGTGTTCCAATATAGTCATACGTGCTCGCAATGAGAAACTTGCACCACATCTTTTGTCCTACCAGCCCGTGGCAGCGGGGCCTCTAGGAAAAGTACTGGTAAGTAAGGTGCTCCTTTTAATAAAGCACCAGAGCAAAGCATTAACACTCTGTGAACACATGTGATCCTCACATCACAACCATCCCCTCCGGTTGTCCCAATTTCTGTCACTTTGGGGCCTCGGGTTCCGGACAATGACATGTGTAAACAACTTGCAGATATGATCAAGAAACATAATTATACTCATGAAACAATAACATGTACAGATCTAAGATCATGGCACTCGGGCCCTAGTGACAAGCATTAATCATAACAATTTGCAACAACGGTAGAAAACACTAACACTGGATACTAGGTACTATGCCCTAACAATCTAGCATTATTACATGACCGATCTCATCCAATCCCTTCCATCCCTCTTAGCCTACAGCAGTGTTTAATCACACATGGATGGTAGAATCATGGATGATTGATGTAGAAGAGGTGGTGGTGTCGATGGAAAAGATCTCCTTCGAATCCCCGTCCCAGCAGGGCGCCATAACAGGAACTTCTGATCCTCGAATCGAGGTTCGGGGTGGCAGCGACGCTCTATTGTGTGCCTGTGGAATATGACGAACCCCCTCGGTTTTTAGGTTATGGGGCATATGTAGTCGAAAGGGGAGTCCGAGGGGGTGAGGGACTGGCCCACACCACAGGGTATGATGACCCACAAGTACAGGGGGTGTATCGTAGTTCTTACGATAAATAAGAGTGTCAAACCAAACGAGGAATAACTGTAAATACTGAAAGATAAATTTGTAGGGGTTTTTGATAGTGTAGATAAATAAAGTGCGAGTAAATAAAATGCAGTAATAATAATTGCAACAAGTGGCACAATCCTTTCTTTAGCAAAGGACAAGCCGGTGGGTTTAGTTATGATCAACAAACGTTCTCGAGGACACACGGGAGTTTTCTGTCAAGTGCTTTTGTTTCATGCCGCTGAATAATCTTTATTGTTTTAATAAGTGTTGTGTGGGTGAACCTATGCTAATGTACCGTCCCATCCAAGACTAATACATACTTGTGATTATACCCCTTGCAAGCATCTCCAACTACAAGAAGGTAATTAAGAAATAAATCTAACCATAGCTTTAAACTCCGGGATCTTGCACTCCCTCGTGCAATGGTTTCCTAAAGGGGGTTTAGGTTTCCTTCAGTCCGACAACCCCAAAATTAGTATCCAAATACACGATGCATTCCCCTAGGCCCATAAATGGTGAAGTATCATGTAGTCGACGTTCACATGACACCACTAGAAGAATAACATCACAACTTAAATATCAAACCATTAAATATTACTCAACATTATTTCACTACTAACAACTTGACTTCTCCCATGTCCTCAAGAACAACATGAACTACTCACAAGAAATCATATGGATCATGATCAGAGGTGATATAATGGTGATTAACAATATAGACATAAACCTAATCCAATGGTTTCACTCAATAGCATGAACTACAAGTAGTAATCAACACCGGGAAAGTTTCCCCTATAAAATAGACAAGATGCAACCCTAGATGTTACAGCAGAACGGGGTGGAGCTGAGGATGATGATGGTGGGGATGATGATGATGATGATTACGACGATGATCCCGATGAAGTCCAGCTCGATGACAGTGACGATGGGGATGATTCCCCCCCCCCTCCGGGAAGGTATTTCCCCGACAGATTTCTCCCTGTCGGAGAGCTTTTCTCTCTCTGTTGTTTTCCGTCTCGCGGAATCGGCGGAAAGACTCATTGATGATTCTCCATGTCTTAGGGTTCCTAGGGGATGATGTACGTCGAAGGGGCAAGCCAGAGGTGGGCCAGGGCCTCCTCACCACCCGCAGGCGCGGCCAGAGGTGGGCCCGCGCCTGGGCATGGTGAGGGCCCTTGGTGGCCCTCTTCCGGCTCCCCTTTTGGCTTCCTCCGTCTTCGGGTGAAATAGGAACTTTCTGACGATTTCTGGAGTGCTCTGATCGTCGCGAATATGGTATCCTGACACTCCGTTTTCGAGCAGAATTCTGACTCCGGGGTTCAACTCTCCAATTATTGGAAAACATGCAAAATATGTGAAATAACATAACTATCATGCTCCAATATGAAATATATCAATGAATAACAGCAAACTATGATATAAAATAGTGATGCAAAATGAACGTATCAACCCCCCTCCCCCCCAAGCTTAGACCTCGCTTGTCCCCAAGCGAAACTGAACTCAGTAAACATGACCATAGGTTATGGAGTGAAGAGTCGATAAATAAAGTACGGACAAGAAGCATCACATTTATCTAGGCACCAATCACTATAGACAGAACTTCCTCTCATATAACTTAACTTGAAACGAGTAATGGAAGTCACAAACAAAGATGCAAAAGAGAAAATCAAAATTGGTGATGGCAAACTTCGTTCTTGGTCAGAAAACATTTAATGGTATCATACTTATCTTAGGGGAAGTCTTCATAACAAGGCTTATATTGTAGAGCTTAACATGTTTAATTATAGCAATCCTTTTACAGTTATTCATAGCTTTCAAAATAATATTCATTCGGATAATAAAGCATGTGCTAAACAAAGAATGATAGAAAACATGATTGAATAAAGCAACATATAGATGGTGAGATCACAACAACTCAAATGCTTGCTGGAGACAGAAAGGAATGGGTTTACAGACTCAATACAAAAGTAAAGGATAGGTCCTTCGCAGAGGGAAGCATGGATCACTCATGTGCTAGAGCTTTTCATTATTAAATGAATCAGAGGTAATGAAAATAAAGTTTGAGAGTGTTGTATGTCTATGTCAACGAATGGCAACAAAAAACTTATCATATCCCATGTCAAGCAAGGTTGTCGGTCTTTTGAGAGCGGTTTCCATTGACACTTTTTCTCTTTTCCACATCATTGGCACTTCCGCCCCACATTTTCTTACACAAACCATGGCTAACAGAATCCTCGGGTGCCGACCAATCAATAATCAATCCATGGGGAAGTTCCTTTCATCCATTATATTTATTTTTTTCATGATATTCGGTACCAGCTCTCAGCAATATTAAGACGAGCATAGATTTCATACCCATCAGGGTGAAAGGGGGGGGAAGAACCTTGCTTGACATAAGACATAATAAATTTAACAGTACTTCCTCATGAGCTAAAACAGGAGCACAAAACAGGTTTAATAGTTTTGAAGGTTTTAAAGGTAGCACACGAACAATTTACTTGGAGTGGCGGTGAAATACCACGTATAGGTAGGTATGGTGGACACAAATGGCATGTTTTTGGTTTAGGGTTTGGATGCACTAATAGAGCTCATACTCAGTACATCGCTTTTGGCTGGCAAGGCTGGGTAGCAAGCAGAAGAGTTGAGGGAAAACAAACAAATATACATATGATAAAACCAAGCATGCAATCTTCATTGAAAGCACAAACGATCTTAACTTATGAATACTAAGTTTATGAACTAATAGGCAAATTCCTCTTTCTTATACTAGCATCACCAAATATTATTTCTACTAACCAAAGCTAAGTTTGCCAAAACCAACTAGATTAACTTGATGATCTTCAGAGTGACACCAACTACTAACAACAAGCTCAACCATATGACAGAAATTGAAAACTAAAATAAGGTGTGCAGAAAGTAAATGATGAAACTTCTCATTAATATTTCAAACCGGCAACTCACACCAAGGGATACAACGATAACCAACTAAGGAGAGATACTTCCATACTGCAAACCATCCTCTATGATAACTTCTCTACTCATGATACGACTCTACTGAAAAAGTAAAAAGATGAAAGATAGTGATGTGATACCGCGTCACTTCCCTCTATCTTGGAACAAGCCGAGGGGATGCCAAAACCAATGACGAATTATTTCTTCGGTGGTGATGAAGAATCCTTAATGATCTTCTCAACCAGTTCTTTTAATTCTTCAATCAGGTAGGTGAGATTACGGATCATCTCTGTATTTTTCTCAACACGGTTCATGAGCATGTCGGCCTTCGAGTCCCAGCTCTTGGAGTGACTTTCGGCCTTTGTATCCCCGCTTTTGGAGTTACTTCCCCACTACATTGTCTTTCCTGCATGGTTAGAATGATTGATATCCCACATAGAGGGAAAATCCCTCCCGGGCACCTTTTTGTATTGATAATCATGGATTAATATGTGGAAGTGGTTCTTGATGCCCGAAGCAGGTGTCCTCGAAGCTAAGGAGTGACGTGGAACCTTCCCTCCAGTGATCATCCGCGCGCCCCTCTTGAGCTTCAAGGGATTAGCCACCACTCTAATGCTTGCGATGGTAGCGCGAGGGTATACACTCGGAGTTTCTTCCACTTCTTCTTCAGCTTCACTCTTCATCTCCTCCTCCGGCTTAGGATCTTGTGGGTCATCTTCCTTAAGCTCCTTTCCCCTGTCGTTGTTGTCAGAGACCATGGTGCTTCTAAAACTAAGAGCACTTCCTGACAGAAAACAACTCGAAACAAAAACACGACGAGAAAATGATATATGGACCTCGGGGGGTCCGGGGGATTATATAGCAAAAAGTTTCATAACGAAAGGAAAGTACTGGGTGAAAATGGGTCGGGGACGGACTCCGAGGCGACCTCACCAAAGCCAGCTGCGGCCAGGGGTGGGCTCGCGCCTGTGCATGGTGAGGGCCTTTGGTGGCCCTCCTCCGGCTCCCCTTTTGGCTTCCTCCGTCTTCGGGTGAAATAGGAACTTTCCGATGATTTACAGGGTGCTCTGATCTTCGCGAATATGGTATTCTGACGCTCCGTTTTCCAGCAGAATTCTGAATCCGGGGTTCAACTCTCCAATTATTGGAAAACATGCAAAATAGGTGAAATAACATAAGTATCATGCCCCAATATGAAATATATCAATGAATAACAGCAAATTATGATATAAAATAGTGATGCAAAATAGACGTATCACAACATCCATCGGATACAAAGTTTGGTATACCAAAGAAAGGCCTCTCTGCACGAATTGACGAAAGATTGAACCGGTCGCACCCGAGACTGGAGATTCGCCATAACAAAACCCCTACTTCGATCAGACCAGAAATTGCAGGAGTGAATATTCGAATTACCGAATTCAGAGTTTATTCACCCACTGCCCTTCTAGACTCATATCAGGCACAATACCTACAAACACGAAGGAAAACGTCAAGAGAAGAAACAAAAATCAAAATCACTCGGGGGCTTGTAGAACCTACAAAGCACATCCCCCGCGACACTCGCCAATTCCTCCATGAGAAACCGCTCGCGTTCATCAACAAGTTTTTGCTTTGAACTAGCCACATCTGCGACACCCTGCAAGGCCTTCAAATTCCGTTCGCCGTCAGCAACACGGCCACGAAGCGCAGCGGCCATACTCGCAATTTTTAACTCCGGCTGAAACTCAACTGACATTTGCACCGAGAACAATTTCGAGTGCCCAGGGGCTACTCCCATAAGGAGAACACCGTATAAAAAAAGAGCAGATTCAACCAGCACTCCAAACTTCCACATTTGGAAAAGGAACACAAAGTACTTCAACCATGCAATAAGTTCATTACAGACTGAAAAACAAAAGGAAGAGTGCTCTCTACCCTAAGGGATATTCGATCTGCTAGAGACAGCTTCGCTCGCAGCAGGTTTTGCGCAGCGACCACGAGACATTAACTCTGACAGCATTCTAGCTAACTTCTCGGTGTGAGCAGTAAAATGTTTGATAGCTAACTTTTGCCCACACTATCCTTGGGGGCTTCCTAGTACATATTCTCCAACTCTCGTTTGACGCCATTCGCTGAAGTTATCTGGATCGCCGTCTTCGCGTCGCACTCGGTCTGGGCAAGAGAGTATTCGTGGAGAGGATCATCATCGCCAAGGAGAACATGTAGAAGGGCGTCCAGAGTCGAAGGAATCTCCCTACCGACGAAAAGTTGCTTGTGCAGTGAGGCAAGAGCCCGAGAAATCTCGCGGATGACAGAAGTGGCCTTCATCCAGTGCTCTTTCAGTTGGGCGGAGATATCCATAAAAGCGCCAAGCCTAACTTGCTCAGGGATCGCTAGAGTAACTCCAAGCGCACCTGCGAAGCCCAAGAATTCTTAAGTACCAAAGAGAAGTTTAAAAAAACATAATATCAACGAAAATTGGCGAGTCAGCGCTACAACCCCCGGTTTTTTTTGGTATTTTTGTATATAGTGTTGTATTTTCTGGTATTTTAGTATACAGATGTAAATACATGTATTTTCTGTAATTTCTATAATTCGCACATACAATTCACTCCAACTTTTTGATTCACAGATATATATGTTCACATATGGATATATATGTATATGCAATGCACAAACCGAGATCCATCGATATCGTACGAAAATAAGTTTCATAAATATTAATATATATACATGCATTCATGAATACACATCGATCTCGATAACATGTTTAGGTCGGAAGATTTCGAACCAAAAGTATAGCCATCTAATTAGTTTAACGATTACAAAAGTATCACATGCATACAACGCGCGATATAGAATAGCACACAACACATCGACAATTACAAAAGAAAAGTGAGATGGGCGCTTTAGCTTCCGCCCCCACTTGCGATCTTTCACTAGGCCAGTGCGCCGTCCACTTCTTCATCTCTCTGTAGACCAGGATAAAAGCATTAGGCTGGCAAAGAAAATCACAAGTTCTTATTAAGAGCACAATTCGTACCGAACCGAATACACACCATCGATCATTTCTTGGTTGTTGTGATCTTCTTTTTCTTCATCGGCGGGAATGGAAGAGCACCTTCTAACGAGTTGAATGGTCTCTCATCAGCCTGCTCTAGTACACATTGTCGTAGCTCATCGTTAGGTGGTGGGGACCGCCAATGGAAGGCCCCGTCTGAAGTTACTAAATCCCACCGTAGATGGCTCCTTTGCGACCAAAACTGGCAGCGTTGGATTTTTCTCTTTGAGAAGCATCGTCTCCATAAATTGAACACCGTCATGGATGCTAAGCATATCACCTATCAACAAGGAGGCCAACCTCAGCGGAAGCATGGGTTTGCCCAACTCATGGATCTGATGCCAGTCGTGTATGGGTATCCTATCCAATACCCGTTCTGCCGGCGACTTAGAATTGGTCCGCTCCACCGGTTGGCTCATGGATGCAATGGAAGAACTCTTCTTAGTTCTTTTCTGTGCTGTCTTCTTAGGCTGACTCGGAAAAACATTTGCTACCACCTCTTCGAGGGCATCCTGGCTGAGGCCAACTTGCTCGTGAGCTGTCGGTTCTTGAGAAGAGAAAAGACGCTTTGTGCATCGATATTTATCCGCTTCCTCCACTGGCAAGAGAAGTTCATCAAGATCATCCTGGACGGCCTATCGTAAGGATCGTCGACGAGGTAGTCATTAGGGTTCTCATCTTCAGCATCGTCGTCGTAGTGTCGCACGGACTTTGCAGGTGAGAAATCCTTGTGTTAACTTGGGTGCCTCGACCACTGGACTGGTGTTGGAGTGTTGATAGGAGTAGTTTCGAAACGAATTAGCGATTTTGGCCATTTCATTGGCACAACCAAGCACTACTCCAGGTTTAACTCGTTGTCGGCTGCGGGGGGTTGGTTCGGAGGATCTAGAGCACCGCAACCAGGGAGCACCTGACTTAATGTCACCCTGAACACGTCATGGGACATACGGACGCCTTGGGACACGCGGTTGAGAGGTGTGATGATCTTTCCTTTAGCCACTTCCTTTAACTCGCCGTTCACACGGAGAAGCAATGTGCATCCCGTCACGGCGGCCTGCGAAACATCGCACGATCGTTGTTAGAGACTGAGGCCGTCACGAATCAAGTCATAATATATAATTAAGTTGTGAACGCTGAATTACCATGAGGGCATTGAGCTCTGACAAGGGCGATGGACCGCTAAGGGTCGTCGGCGACGTTGGAGAGATGTGGCGGGGCGGCGACGGATCTTTGCGACCTTGCGGCTTAGGATAGGCGTCCGCCTCATTCTGCACAGTAGGCGCCACAATGGGGGCCTCGTTCTACACAGCAGGCGCCATGATGGGGGCTATATTGATCACGGGGGGAGGCCCTTGTCCGCCACCTTCCATCGAAGGCGCTAAGGACTGAGCGACGGGCGCACAGATGCTAGGGAGGAGCGCGTTGACCCTCTCGTTCACAAGTTCGTCGATTGTATTCTACGACACCTTGTTCCGCTCCTTTCTCTTCTCCTTAGGGTCCGGGTAGTAGTGCACAAGCCGATGACCCTTTCCGAGGCCATGCACATGGCCACGATGCGGCTGCTTGTCTATGGCTGCTCCCTTCATCGTGTTAAGCGCCCTAGTAAAAGGGGTGTCATAGGGGGTCCTTGTTCATCGTCGCCGAGGACCCCGTGTCGGATTGAGATAGACGTTCTTTTTCTTCTTCGTCGAGATATTTCTTCTCGAGCTCTTTGACCTTCTCGTTCAACATAAGATTGACGTGCTTTTGCGGATCTTCCCGATAATGGGCCCTGACAAAATTTCTCACCTACGGGTCGGCGATCTTGTCATACGGGTTCGACCCTTTTCTCTCCGCATCCTGCTTAGCCCAAACTTTCTTTTTTTGAAGTAACCCCGGCTTCCGAGATTGTGCGGACCAATGTTCTTTTCTGGGAAATCTTTTCCCCATTTACTCAACTTCTGCCTTTCCACTTTAAGTTCGTCGAGCTTGAATGTGGCCAAGTCTTCCTCAGAAATGAAGGGCCACATTTTAAGGGTCTTATCGAAACCCTTACCCGCCACAATCATCTACCGCAAACTGGATCTCCATGTCGTAAACGCCTTATTGAACTTTCCGAGTGCTAACGAGTTGACCAGATTGTGCTTCAGATCCTGGTTGTCGTAAGGATCCGGGAACTTGTACCGTGTGTGTAGATTCTCAATGAGCAGGGGGACATAGCCTTGTTTTCTTTATTTTTGAGCTGGCCCGTATTAACGTTGCCAAAGTCTCGAGCAATGCAGTCTATCTGGTTTCCATACCCCTTAGCATACATCTCTGGTTCGACATGAGCACTGCTTTTGGGGTCCACTTCCGTGAACTCTTGCCGGATGGTGGCGAGCATGTTGTGTCGTCTTTCTTTGCACTTACGAAACGGCTCGCTACCCGAGGTGGCATCCCCGGTGCCACTACCGGTTTGACCTTCTCCGGCCGATGTATCGGTATGTGGCGCCTCATGACGAATGGTTTCCTCCATCTCATCATCTGCATCGCCCTGCGTCCCCGCGTCCGTTCCGAGAACCACTCTCCATAGCGCTGGCGAACAAAGAAGTGCGTTTGCCAGCGGTAGTGGCAGCTGCGCGCAGGGGCGGTCCACACTTACCGCTGGCGAACAAATTGGCAGGTTCGCCAGCGGTAAGGAGCGTAGCGCTGGCGAACAGATATATGCGATCGCCAGCGGTAATAACGCTGGCGAATGCATATATTTGTTCGCCAGCGCTATACTAGTGTCTATAAGCACTTCCCTACTAATGAGATGTGCTAATCGCAACATTCAAAAGTTCATCTCTCGAAGCCTTGAGATCCAGAAGGGGCTGGTCACGCTCCCAACGAAGAGTGGCGCACTAAGCTTCAACAACCACGAGACGACGTCCAATAACAGCCAAAGACTCGAAGACAGCCTGCAATCGCAAATAAATAAAGATACTTCTTGAGTCTACACACGACTATCACTAGGGGGAATGGGGCTTTTGCTCGGTCGTGAGCACCCCTTTCGCCCCGATTCGGCCTCCACCCGGTGTAAAAGGTGCAGAGGTGGGGCTGGGGCGAGCAAGCCGCGTCGTGTGGGGGGTCTTTTGCCCCGGTTGGAGCCAACAACTAAGGTAAAAGGCTCGCACGAGCAGGGCGAGTCGTGGGGGAGGGGAGGGGGGTTTTTGCCCTGGTTGGATCCACCAACCGGGGCAAAAGGCCCCCCACTATACAAACCCTGCCAGCCCTCTCCTCTCCTCTCCTCTCCTCATGCCACTCACTTTGAAGGACATATTCTAGTTGTGTGGTGTGTGATCACTTGTTTTTCCCTCCTATGCACAAGAGGTGTTCGATGAAATGCCCGAGGGCATAACGCCATCTCAGCTCCCAAAAAACAAACATGATTTAATTGTCCGAGCCACACTTAATTAAATAAGATTTCTCGTCCTTCTTTCCTCCTCGGTCGAGGTACCAAATTTAACCTTTCATCTGTCGATGTAACATAGGTCATTTCTCTATTCACGGTGTCCTGTAACAGTTCTTAATTAATGCAGATCAACCGGCAATGGATGTACGCTGACCGACGCTCTGCCGTGAAAGGCGTGGGTTATTTTCTCGAGGTGGCCTAGGAAAACACTATTCGCACATAGTTATCCACTTCCACCTGTTTCAGTGCGGTTTCACGCCCAGCTATAATTGTTGGACCAAGCACGGAGAAAGATTGGTTATGATGGAAGACAACAAAGAAAAAGAGAATGATGACAACTATCATGATATGTTCCCTGAATACGGTGCCGGTACTGGAATGCAAGATAACGATGAAGTGGAAGCAGAAGACTGGGCACCAGAGCCCATCGATGATCTTAGCCAGGCCATTACGGATGCGAAGACAGAAATAGAGATTGAAAAGGTGAGGGTGAAGTTCGACCAGATGTTAAAGGATCACAAAACATTGTTGTATCCAAATTGCGAAGATGGACAGAAAAAGCTGGGCAGCACACTGGAATTGCTGCAATGGAAGGCCGAAAACGTTGTGACTACCGGAGGATTTACAAAGTTGCTGCAAATAGTGAAGAAGCAGCTTCCTAGAAACAATAAATTTCCCGACAGTACATACCAAGCTAATAAGATTGTATGCCCCCTAGGATTAGACGCGTAGAAGATACATGCCTGCATTAATGACTGCATCCTCTCCCGTGGTGAGAAGTACGAGAATTTGGAACAATGCCCGGTATGCACTGCATTGCGGTATAAGAACAGACCAGACGACCCTGGCGATGTTGAGGGTGAGCGCACCAGGAAGAGGTTTCCCGCAAAGGTGATGTGGAATCCTCCTATAATACCACGGTTGAAACGTTTGTTCAGAAACAAAGAGCATGCCAAACTTTTGCGATGACACATGGAAGATCGTAAGGAAGACGAGATGTTGAGACACCCCGCTGATGGGTCGCATTGGAGAAATATCGAGAGAAAGTTCCCGCGCTTTGCAGGTAACACAAGGAACTTATGGTTTCATCTAAGTACAGATGACATGAATCCATTTAGTGAGCAGAGCTGCTGCCATAGCACCTGGCCTGTCACTCTATGTATCCATAACCTTTTTCCTTGGTTGTGCATGAAGAGGAAGTTCATTATGATGCCAGTGCTGATCCAAGGCCCGATGCAACGGGGCAACGACATTGATGTGTACCTAAGGCCATTAGTCGATGAACTTTTACAGTTGTGGTGTGAAGAAGGTGTACCTGTGTGGGACGAGCACGAACAAAAAGAATTTAACCTACGAGCGTTGTTGTTCGTAACCATCAATGATTGGCCTGCTCTTAGTAACATTTCTAGACATACAAACAAGGCATACAATGCATGCACATACTGTTAGACAGAGACACCTGCACCACACCGAGAGCCAACCATCGAGTGCTGCCCCGAGAGTCATGATTATTGGTTGATTTCCAGCCATTTGTGGCCCCTTTGTTAGATATGTCTAAGATAATCAAATTAATGTTTTATTGTTTTATTTCTCTGAAATGACAGCGTGACCCCCTTGAAACACGGTAGCAATGTCGTCTCCCGGAGACCAGAACGACTACACCAGCGCTGGGACTTCTGAACAAGAGTTGGGGGCACACTATCATCTGATGCTCTTAGAGCAGCAGAATGAACAAAGGGGGCAGAGATGATGCTGATTATAACCCTACCGCGGATGAGAAAAGGGAGGATGCCGAGGAGCAAGGTGGTAGAGGAGAAGAAACCACCGATAGTGGCTCCGGTGGTGTCTCCGAGACCAGTAACCAAGCTAAGAAACGACGTCGGGAGCGGCGCCTAAACCAGGTCGGCGCCACCCGAGAAGCATTCTCGGTGGTTGACAGCGATGGTGTGCCTAGGGAGCCTAAAACTCGCGCGAAGGGTTACGACCTCCAATTGGCAGCAATCCTTCGGGACGTCGTCAACCTCAACGAGACTAACCTCCAACATAAGGACAAGAAGCATTTGCGCGCTCAATTCATTTCGAGGCTGCACACGCGATACGAGTTTCCTGCCGAGTACAACAACCAGAATCTCGAAGGTAATGTGGTGAATACTCATGCCATGACCAAGTTCACCAAAGCACTTAGTGGTTATAAATATATGGTGAGGGATATGCTTGCTGATGGTGCCGATTTTGAGAAAATTCACAACCCCTTTCCGAATATTACGCAAGAAGACTTGGATGCTTTCGTGGCCAGTGAACAACTAGAGCACACCAAGGTTAAAAGCAAGTGGGGAGTGGAAATGAGAAACAAGAACATCGGAGTCCATCGCCTGGGTAGCAACGGTTACACCGGCAAGGAGGAGATATGGGCGAAGGAGGACCAGGCCTATGCAGAAGCCGACATCGAGAACCCGTGGCACAAGTACCCCCACCCGGAGATGCGGAGATTTCTGAGGTCCCGGTACCATAAAGAAGACGATACTGGGGATGTCGTCACGGACCCCAGGAAGGTGGTCGGTCTCAAGTTGGGCACGGACGAGAAGGTGCTTGCACTCGAGAAAGAACTGGTAAGCAATTTACCGGATTTAGCTTAGTTAGATCCTACTCTCGATTAAATTCTAGTATTGGCATTTCTTAATGCTTCACGTTTTACTTCTGCAGATAGCAGAAAAAACGGCAGAAGCTGCCTCCTCGTCCCAGGCGTCGACAGATAAGCTTCTGTGGGACATTCCCCTTGTCAAGGCGTTGAACAAGGTGAAAGACCTGCCACCGTTGACAAGGCTGCATATGGGCCGTACGATCGCACACGGAGGAGGTCGCAAGCATGTTAACCATGGCTTGGCCGTGGCAACTACTAAAGAGGAGTGCACGGCGGCACGAGCACAGAAGAGGAGGCATGAGACTAGCCAACTGATGGAGGAGACGGGGGAGCTAAGGAAAGAGACGGGGGGTGCTAAGGAATAAGTTGGTTGAATTGGAAGCCACGTTGGAAGAGAAGGCTAATGACAGGGTGGCTAACACGTTAAATGAAATTATGCCTACCATGTTTCGGTCGAGGAAGAACTATTTAAAACAGGGCAGGCAAGGGACGCTCCCGTTGATGAGCTTAGGCGGAAGCAACTCTTCCAATAGGGCGCCGCGGGATGCAGGTGAACCTCGACCTCTTATATTAGTGACTCCTGGTTCGGCAAAAGAAGGTGATAGGCGGGAGTCGCCGACACTGCCGGCTAGAAGCCCCTCTGTCAGCGGCACGACCGATCCGGCCCCTAGTCCGTCGACACGCGCCGAGCTCCCTGCTGTCACTCCAATGCCCGCCACCGGTCCGTCGACACGCACCGAGGTCCCCTTTGTCACTCCCAAGCCCGCCCTCGGTCTGTCGACACACGCCGAGCTTGACGCCCTCATGGTAATTAATCTTAAGCGTGAACTCGTTACTTAATTACTTTGTCACCGAACCCTCTAACCTACATATTTTCTTATAGGACCCCGAAGTTCCATGCACCTTGCTATTGGACGTGGACAATGAGTTGAAGGATGTGGCGAAGGGAATAATCATTTGGTCACAAAACCGCAGGTTCCATTGCCACCAAATCACTGAGGACGTGCACCGGGTTCGTGTGGATCAGGCTTTAGCGGGATGCGGAGAGATGTATCCTCCTTATCAACCCCCGGAAGCCGACAGCGAGCTACGATATCAGGACTGAAGAATGAAATATTGGCATGGACGAAAAGACTGATTCGATTGAACGCGAAATCAGGGACGGCGGCAAGCCAAGACAATGCCACTCCATCGGCTCCAGCTCCTCCACCTGTCGTTGATCCTTCCGAGCCCGCGACACGGCACCGAAGCGAGGATCCCATTGATGAATTCATCGCTGATCTCGATATGGACCAGCATTATGATGATCTCGGTATGGATGAGCCTATTGCTGACCTCGATCTGGATCAGCTCGCTGATATGGACCAGCCGCCTCGTCATTCACCCGACCACCGTTATCTCCCGGCGGGGAAATCAGAATGCTTGAAGAAGAAGTTGTTCGGTTCTCAATAGACTCCCGAGGAAGATGTTGGCTTCACCACTCCAGCGAAATCTTTGCTAAACCCAAACACTTGCGACGGTGCTCCCCCGTGCTTGAAGGCGAGGAAGACCATCAGGAAAAGGCCTCAGAAGAAAAAAGCAGCCGCCGCCTCCGCAAGCCAGCCACCTCGGGTTATGGACAAGTTACCCGACAAGTGGCGCCATCACCATGTTATGGGCGAGCCGATGCTACCGCCAGACCATGTCAAACTCTTGACCGGGGACATGAGGAGCGTTCATGACGGTGCTCTGCAGAAGGAGAGGCAACTTATGCAGTCGTGTTCCCCCTCATACCTGCTCCATGTGGTCAAGGTGCCCCTCGGCGTGGGCTTTGTGGAGAAATACCCTGCGGAGCAGTTCTTTCTTAGGTTTGATGACCTATTCAACGTCTTCCATTTGAAACGGCTCTTACCAAGCTTCGTGCGTCTCGTAGCTCTCAAAATGGCGCACGATATCATGCAAGACAGAACACCGGGCATAGCGATAATTGGCCCCTAGTACATGCGTGAATGATTCTTGGCCAACCCACGGGACCGAGTGATTGCCACGAAGCATATCGAGGTTTTCTTGGTGGCGAATCATACTATGGAAACCTTCCTCATGCCATACTTCCCCGAGTAAGGTTACGATCGACTGCTAGACATCGTTACATTCTATAGTATATTTCCATCACTCTTTTGCATGTGTGAGAAGATTCATCTGAGGATGGCGCATGGATTGTTTTGCGCAGATACATGTACAGCGTCCTCTTGGTCATGTTCCCGCGGCATTTGCACGTTATTTATCTCGACTTGGGGAGTGCCAACCGAATAATTACACCAACCTCAAGTCTGTTCTCGACGTAGCTCTCACCGGATTCGCCACCAAGGCAGGTCCGCTCACGGTAAAGAAAGATACCAGCTGAGGATGCCTCTCGTGCACTCACACAACCAAGTTTGCCTCCATGAAGCAGTTGCACCCAGAGAGTGGGATGGACGCCTGGTACACCATCCTTCATATGAGGGAGTTCGTGAAGGATGCAAACGACCTCTTGTTGCCATCTAGTCTCCAAAAACGGGGCATCGACATGGCGAACGCCCCTAGCGAGACAGTGAGAAATGAGTTTCGCCACATCCAACGACAGATTGCCACAATAATCCATCACGATGTTGTCACTAAGGGTCGCCTTTTCTTCGCCGGTCACATACCACCATTGAATGACGGGATAGAAGCCCGCCTAGAGGCATACGGTGACAAGCAGCGATTCAAATCGCTAGACATCTACCGCCCCTTCTCGCCAAAGCCGAAACCTTAGAGTAAGAAAACTTATTTCTCATCCCATATGGCATTCCTAAACTCGTTGCATATACTTGTTGCATATTTGAATTTGCTACGTTGTTGCATATACTTGTTGCATATTTGATTTGGCTACTGATGTATATTTTGTCTTGTCCAAATAGATGACGTGCTATGTCGTGTATCGGGGACATGTTCCCGGAGTCTACTACGACTGGGAGGCTTGCCGGAGACAGGTGCACCGGTTCAGCGGCAATAGCTACAAGGGGTACACCACTATGGCGGAGGCACAAACTCGATACGTGAGCTATCTAGTGGGAGAGACGTATCTAGTGGGCGAGAGGAGAAGGAAGCGGATGAAGACCATCTTCGTCACGATGATGCTCATCGTTTCCGCGTTTCTATTCTATCTTCTAGTTTAGATCGATGTCTCCTTAGCTAGATATCTTCCGACACTTTATATTCATCACTTTGTATTCGCTGGTGATCGATGTATTAGCTACTTCGTATTTGATATATTGCATTTGTGTTCGAGACTTTGTATATTGGTTTTCGAATCTTTTTATATTAGTTTTTCCTAGTATATATTCGTGTTCGATACTTTCTATATTCTTTGTTCATTCCTTTCTGCAATTTATATCGATATAATAACTATCTGTCTACGTATTTTTGTAACAGTATAAACCTGTATAAATACATTATATATTATTTATTTTTTTGGACCAGCAAAACCTACTGCCTATCACCGGCGCAGTGTGGGCGCCGGGGCTAACCCAGCCATACCCCCGGCGCGTTGGGCAGACGCGCCGGCGTTACATTTACCCCCAGCGTGTCAGACAAGGGCATCGGTGGTAGTTTTTTACCACCGGTGTGGTCATCGCTGGCGCGCGCCAAGGCGCCGGCGGTAAGATAAAGTAGAGCGCTGGAGGTAGAGATTTCCCTAGTAGTGAGGTGTCCCAAGAATAATAGACATATTATCATCTTCTGGCATTTCCAACACAACAAAGTCAGTTAATATCAAACAATTAGTAGCAACTTGAATAGAAATATTCTCACATATACCAACATGAATAGCAGTAGATTTATAAGCCATTTGCAAAGATATATCAGTATATATCAATTTTTCAAGAGAGAGTCTCTTATAAAGAGAGAAAGGCATACCACTAACTCCAGCTCCCAAGTCACATAAAGCAGTTCTAACATAATTATTTTTAATAGAACAAGGGATAGTAGGAATACCAGGATCTCCAAGCATCTTTGGAACCTTGCCATTGAAAGAATAATTAGCAGGCATGGTGGAAATTTTCTCATTAGGAATTTTCCTCTTGTTGGAGACAATATCTTTGATATATTTAGAACTAGACAATGCCCCGCGCGTTGCTGCGGGATTGTGTTGTAGATATTGGAAGTTATTGAACGGGATTAAATCATGTGCACATGGAAAAATGACTTTTGTACGAAAAACTACAAAGCATGAGCGTAGATGATATTACCGAAAATCCAAAGCAGTATACTGGAAAACACCTTCTGTTTGACCTATAGAACAACATATGCATAGAGAAATTGAAAATAAAAGATTGTTTGATGATGCACTATAAGTAACTAATTATTTCAATTAATTGCATGAAAAAAAAACAGATCTGAAAGGAATACAACTCTTCGCTGTTTACCACCATAATAATATGCAATTTTATAAAGTTGCAAGGTTTATCAAACTAACAATGTTGCTAGGCTAAAAAGCAAACATTGGTAACGGGAAAGCAGTATTTTAGTCCCATACGACTCCTTCCCTACATAATCAGATGAATAAAAAAAATGTCATCATGCGAATGAACAAACCGTGGGTGCTCCTACAGTTTATGACGTGAACATTCCAACAATTGAACTGCATCCGCGGAAAAAAAAATAGTAGTGCCATTTTTGGTGCCTTAGTCGTTTGGGCACGGTAAACTTGGAATGATACAGACTAAACATGTATGTGCAATCCATCTCAACCCCATCAACCTGCAATGAAACTTTAAAGCGTGCAGTCAAAACGATGTAATCGTGAGCACAATAAATACCATTAGATTGATGACCTGGTAAAAGAAAAGGAAAAAATGAAGTCCAATCACCTGGTACAACACAGGCTGGAATTAGGCTTCTCAGCCTAGAGGTGTATACATTTGATTGTAAGAAAATTCCCGATGCACAGTGACATGATAAGTCGGACTGAAAATGGAAGAAGAGAGCAAAAATTTATCAAGAATCAGTTTATTTAAGAGTGTAACAGACACAAAAAGGGACAGCCGGCAGTGACATAGGTTCATAGAGTTAAGGCCTGTGTCATCGACTCCACACTGAGAACGTCATGGCGCTGCAGTATAGAAGACCCATAGGATTTGATCCAAGATTCTCCGGTGCGGGACAAAGCGCAAGAGTTAACGGGGGCTTCATAGAGTTAACGTGACTTAACAGGGAAGCGGATAAATCAAGTATAGAAGACCCATAGTATAAGGATTAGGAATTGGGAATTTGGAAGATAAAGGACGGGGAGGGAACTGAAGCAGGCCAGGGACAACAGAGAGGGCTGCAGATGTGTCCCGGCGAGCGCACACGGTACCAGCAAATTGATGTCTACACGAGAGACTTCATACCTTCCCCATCAATCTCGTGGAAGATTCTCCAGTGCGGGAGCAAGTGTGAACCTTCAGTGACGATGGGGACACCAGTAGGGAGAGAAACTGCATCAGTTACTTGTGCATTTGTTTCATGGAGAAGATGACCGGACGGATGGAAATCCATCGGGTTTTGATGCAGAAAGGAAGAGGGAAAACAGTGTGAGGGAAGATCAATAGGTAATAATTGGAAATATAATGGGAAGGAAGACATGTGGCCGTGCGGCTGGTAGCATGCTTTTCTATAACTTTGTCTCCTCGGATTTTTTTCCTTTCTCATTACATGGCAGACTTGATTAGGTGGCAAGGATTTGCATAGGTGGCAACCTAGGATTGCTCAAAGATAATTGATGATTTGGACACCCTACATGTTGAGAGAATTAGAATTAGTGGGTTGCTCACATTTAGATATTGTAGATAAGGAGGCAGTTTAACAGCATCAGTCAAAGGGATTTGCCAAAACAGATGTTTCATCCACTCACAAAACTTGTTATAATGTTCTTCTTCCTTTGATTTGTGTTTCTTATTAGGAAAAGGCATTGCTTTTTGTATCCAAGACTCTCTTTCATTACCATGTTTATTAGCAATGAAATCCTCCTTGGTATACTTCACAGTTTTAGTTTGCTTTTCAGGTTCAGCTACAGGTTGTTATCAGAAGCATCACTTTTATGATTACCACTTTTAGTTTCAGCATCATAAATAGATATACTATTAGGATCTTTAGAAGGTTTAGGAGATTCTACAACATTTTTATGTCTCTTCTTCTTTTTCTTAGAAGGAGAACTATTGTTTTTAGGTTGTTGAGAATCTTGTTCAATTCTTTTAGGATGTCCTTCACGATACAAGGGGTCCTTAGTAGAAACACCACTTCTAGTAATTATTTCACAAACATGTTTATCTCATTAGCTAGCATGTATTTTTGCACTTTCGTAAGTTGATCAATTTGAGTTCGAACCATTTGAAAATGTTTAACAAGCATTTTAACATCATTAGAGGTTCTTTCAATAATATCATACAAATTATCAATAGCTCTAGAGTTTTCCATGAGAAGGTTTTACACTCTCATATTAAAGTTGTCTTGCTTAACAACAAAATTATCAAATTCATCTAAGCATTGATCAGGTGGATTAGAATATGGAATATCTCTATTCTCAAAGTATTGGAGAGAGTCTACCTCAACAGTTGATGGATGATCAATAGGCTTACATAATTTTTCTATAGAAGGTAAATTCTTCACATCTTCAGATTTAATACCCCTCTTTTTAAGAGATTTCTTAGATTCCTTCATCACTTCATCATTTAATTCAATGATCCCTCTCTTCTCGGGTGCTGGTATTGGTGTTGGCTCTGGTGTAGGTGTAGGCTCAGGTATATTCCAATCATCATTATTTTTGGCTATTTTAGCCATTAATTCCTCAACTTCTTCTGGAGTTCTTTTCCTGAAAACATAACAAGCACAACTATCAAGGTATGTCCTAGATTCAACAGTTAGTCCATTATAAAATATATCTAGGAGCTCATTTTTAGTTAATGGGTATCCAGGGCTAGATCTTATCAAAGAACAAAACCTCGTCCAAGATTCAGGCAATTTTTCTCCTTCGATTTGCTCAAAGATAAAGATGTCATGCACAACAGCATATTGGGCACTATCAGGATATTTTTTTGAAAGAAAGCATTAACCAAATCCATAGGATCAGTAATACATGCAGGTGACAGATTGTCAAACCAAATTTTATCTTCGTATTCCAAAGAGAAAGGGAAGATCTTGGTAACAAAAAAGTACGCCGCTTGGTATCATTAGAAAATAAACTACTCAAACATGAAAGCTCATTCATGTGTTCCATAACACTTTTACTTTCAGTTCCTCAAAAAGGTTCCTTCTCAACAACAGATATGTAAGATAAATCTAAAGAGAAATCATACTCCTTGTCTATAATGTGTATGGGAGATGTGGCAAACTTAGCATCAAGAGAAGATTTATATTTCACAGCATGTCTTTCAAGAAGACTCTTTAGAGCACTTGGACCAGTAGTAGCACGAGATTATTCAATAAAATCATCATTAATTTCAATATAGGTTTCATCAAGATCATCAATAAGCTCAGTTTAATTAACAGGTGTACCAATATTTTCAACAGAAATTTCAGCATTTTTAATTTGTTTGGATTTAGCGATAGTAGCATCTAGGAAAGGACCTAGAGAACCAGTATCATCAAGCACAGTAGAAGCATCATCAAAAGTATTAGAAACATTCTCAGACTCAGCAGAAGTAAGAGTACGTGTAGCATGTGGTGGAGTAATAAGCTTACTCATAACAGACGGTGAATCAAGAGCAGCAGAGGTGTTCAGAGTTGTACCTCTTCTTCTAGTGGATGGTAATATAGTAACTTTTCCATCACGAGTCTTGCCCATGATGAATGGCTTGCAGTAAACAATATCACGACCAAGTGAGCAAATAAATAAATCTATGCTCCCTAGCAACGGTGCCAGAAAATAGTCTTGATGACCCACAAGTATAGGGAATCGCAACAGTCTTCAAGGGATCTAAAACCCAAATTTATTGATTCAACACAAGGGGAGCCAAAGATTATTTATATGCCTTAACAACTGAGTTGTCAATTCAGCTGCACCTGAAAGTAGACTTGCTAGCAACAATTTATCAGTGGTAACAGTTTTATAGTAGTAGTAGAAATAAATAACAACAGTAGTAAAATAGTAACAACAGTAGCAATCGCGGAAGACAACAGGATGGGAAGTACCGTAGGCATAGAGGGAATGGATGGATGGGCGTTGCATGGATAACATAGGTCATGTAATAATCTAACACGGGCATTGGATATAATAATAATAAAGCATAAAACATGTAGGAAAACCATAGGCATGTGTTCCAATATAGTCATACGTGCTCGCAATGAGAAACTTGCACAACATCTTTTGTCCTACCAGCCCGTGGTAGCTGGGCCTCTAGGAAAAGTACTGGTAAGTAAGGTGCTCCTTTTAATAAAGCACCAGAGCAAAGCATTAACACTGTGTGAACACATCTGATCCTCACATCACAACCATCCCCTCCGGTTGTCCCAATTTCTGTCACTTTGGGGCCTCGGGTTCCGGACAATGACATGTGTAAACAACTTGCAGATTATGATCAAGAAACATAATTATACTCATGAAACAATAACATGTACAGATCTGAAATGTTTTTGCAATTTTAAACACTTTTCATATTGAAGGTTTCTCCAAATTTAAAACGATTCATAAACTAGGTTTTTTAAAATGTTTGAAAATTCAAAAATTCTTACTAGTTTAAATAGTTACAATAATTATTATTTTAAACAGAAAATGTATTTTTTATGTTTATGCAATTTAAAACACTTTTCATATTGAAAGTTTCTCCAAATTCAAAACCCTTTCAAATGTATTTGAAACGAGGCTGGAAAAAAAATGGCGGAAAAAAAATTGAAAATTTGGGCCTTTTGCCATGGTTGGTGCCACCAACCGGGGAAAAAGGGGGAGGTGTGCGCGCAAGTGAGGGCCCACCTCCCCTCTTTTGCCCCGGTTGGTGGCACGAACCGGGTAAAACACCCCCTTTTGCACCACTTCGTGTTACCAATTAGGCCAGAAGGCCTCCCCTTATATAACCCTGGGCGGAGCTACCGCCCGGGGCAAACCCCCGCAGAACGCCTAAGTCCCCGACGACGCCGAAATCCAGAGCGACGCCGTTAGGCTGCCCTATTCGCCGCCGCCGCGCCCGCACAGCTCCCGTGCACTTGTGCTCCTCCGCGGGTGCCCGCGCAGAGCTCGCTGCCGGTCTACCGCCGTCTGCCACCGGTCTGCTCGCTGATGTCTACGCACACTTCTATTCTTGTAGACAGTGTTGAGCCTCCAAGTGCAGACGTTTGTATAATAGCAGCAAGTTTCCCTTAAGTGGATCACCCAAGGGTTATCGAACTCAGCGAGGTAGAGGTCAAAGATATCCCTCTCAAGCAACCATGCAATTAAGATACAAGAAGTCTCTTGTGTCCCCAACACACCCAATATACTTGTCAGGTATATAGGTGCACCAGTTCGGCGAAGAGATAGTGAAATGCAAGTAATATGGATGGTTATAAGTAATAATAGCAATCTTTAATAAATATGGCAGCAAGCAAACATGTAGCAGAACAGGCGGAAAACAGTGTATCATTGCTTGGAAACAAGGCCAAGAGATCCTATCTTCACTAGTGGACACTCTCAACAATGATCACATAATTGAATAACTAAATATCTTCTATTCACTATGCTACTCTTAACCCTCTCCGGTTCAATAACGAACACTAATCATTGCGTAGGGCTGCAAAAAGCATTACTTAAAGTAAGCATTCCCATGTCTAGTTAGCCCCACACTGTCAACTTGAGCGCCCTAGAAGGTACTAGACAAACACCACAATTCATAGAGGAGACACACACGATGTGCACACTATCACCTTCACACCGCAGGACTAGGTGACTCCTCATCATCGGAGACACCAAAGGCGGTGGAGATGGCAGTAGAGTCGACGGAGTTGGCTTCCGGGGGCACTTCCCCGTTCCGGCAGGGTGCCAGAACAGACATTTGTCCCCCAAAACATGGGTTGACGATGACGGCGGCTGCGGAAGGTTTCGTGGAATTTCGCAGATTCTCCAAGGGTTTTTGCGTCGGGGGGATTATATGGGCGAAAGGGCAACGTCGGTGGGCCACCAGGGTGGCCTCACCACCCCCAGGTGCGGCCAGGGGTGGGCCTGCGCCTGGGCATGTTGAGGGCCCTCCGGGGCTCGTCTTCGACTCCTTTTCGGACTTCTGGAAGCTTCCAGGGAAAATAGGAACTTCGGGATTCGTGGGGTCTAAATCCGACAATATTTCCATAACAACTTTTCTGAAATAAAAAACAGCATAAAACAGGGAACTGGCACTTGGCATCTTGTTAATAGGTTAGTCCCGGAAAACGTGTAAAATGCTATAAAGAAGGGAGAAAACATGTGGCAATTGGCATAATATCAACATGGAACATTAGAAATTATAGATACGTTGGAGATGTATCAAGCATCCCCAAGCTTAGTTCCTACTCGTCCTCGAGTAGGTAAACGATAAAAACACATAATTTTCGAGGTGACATGCTACCAACATAAACTTGATCATCATAATGTAAAAGCATATGTAAGCTGAGATCATAGAATTTTGACATAAGGATGATAAATAAAACTTTAATAATAAAGCATAGCAATCATCTTGCATCATGATAAGTAACACAAATAGAAGATCATGAATAACAATGCAAAGAAAGATATATGTTTATTTCAAGTATAGAGAAAGCATGGCAAAGTGGTATTTCGCTAGTCTTTAAGAGTGGGCAAAACATAAATGCCAGGACACCTTCAAAGTTCATGAGGAAGACTAGAGCAAATAATTAGAGAAGAAGCAATAACACATCATGAATCAATTAATAATGTTTCTGCTACAAAGGCACATAAAACTCAGAATGGTAAAAAAGGCTCTCTCAACTGTGCATAAAGTTAGAAGATGGAGACTCAACATAAAAGTAAAAGAAAGGCCCTTCGCATAGGGAAGCATGGATCACTCATGTGCTAGAGCTTTTATTTTATTAAATAGAGGTATTAAAAGTTTGACACTCCTCCCATCCATCTTACACAAACCATGGCTAACCGAATCCTCGGGTGCCTGCCAACGATCACATACCATGGAGGAGTGTCTATATTTTGGGAGATGTATGCTAATGTCAACGAATGGTAAACAGAAAATATAGTACATCACAAGCTAACTAGATTTCACAAGAGTGGCTCCCATATGAAGGACGCAACTGGTGTAGAAGGTCATCCCTCTTTCTCTTTTGTTTACACAATTATGATTTGACTGATAAATCAGGGGGAAAATAGTGAAGAGATTTTGTGTGTATTAATTTGGGGCTGGGCACTCCGCTGCCAGCTTTTCTATCAATTGGATAAGAGGATGAAGCCACTCGTCCAGGGTGTGAAATCCAATCAACAAGTGAGATAAAGATTCTCTATTTACATCCTCATGAGCAAAAACAGGAACACAAAGCAGGAGTAATTCTGAAGATTTTAAAGGGAACACATGAGCAATTTACTTGGAGTGGCAGTTAAATACCACATGTAGGTAGGTCTGGTGGACACAATGGTAAAACTTTGGTTTTAGGGAGTTGGATTCACGAGTAGAGCTCATACTCAGTATAGGTGGAGGCTAGCAAAAGACTGGGAGCGACAAATCAAGAGAGCATAAGAGCCATAATCATGCATAGCGACATAAACATCATTAATCAAAGCATAAGTGGTACCACAAGTTCAAAAACTAAATGATCATAGAGGCTATTAGTGACTGGTTCATAGTCATAAACATGGTGTGGTCATGCGCCAAGTCAACCAAATAAAACATTCAAAAGAGAATACCACAAATTTATGCTTCAATATGACAAGAACAACTCATGATTCTTTCACTCGCACATTAAACACTCTCAGATATTTGAGGCTAATCATGCTACTCAATAACCACAAGGCTTTAAAACTAAAATAACATTTAGCATGATATGAAAAAGTTCTAGCCACAGTCTATACAAGCTTCTACTTGCACTATTAAAAATCCTACTTCAAGCAACATTTTTTTTCCCAACAAGCACCATACAAAATATGTTTTAACAAAAAAATGCTCTACATGATACAGCAAGAAAACATGAGAGTACTCAGATAACACTACTAAAACTAACAACTCTGAATAAGAGATGCATGAAAACAAAGGATAAACGCAATACTATCAAAAAGAGAAAACTCACGGAACAATAAGAATGAAAACTAGAGTGTTCTAAGCAATGAAAACAGAGCGTGTCTCAGTCCCACACAAGTATGATAAGATCCAACCATAAACTACAGAAAATAAAACTAAACAAACTGAAATAAAAAAATAAAGACGCTCCAAGTAAAGCACATAAGATGTGACCGAATAAAAATATAGTTTTACTAGAAGTGACCTCATAATTTGTCGGTGAAGAAGGGGATGCCTTGGGCATCCCCAAGCTTAGACGCTTGAGTCTTCTTGGAATTTGCTGGGATGTACTATCGGGGCGTCCCCAAGCTTAGGCTCTTCACTCTTCTTGATCACGTCATATGATCCTCTTCTCTTGACCCTTGAAAACTTCCTTTACACCAAACTTCTCACAATCTTCATTAGCAACGTTAGTGCAAATCGAAATAATAAATTCACATGGTTCAGTTTCAACACAAGCCTAACACTCATAAACACATTAGCTACTGTAACAACTTATTTTAACACTCTTTTTGTTAAAAGAACATCAAAATAAAGAGATTAAGATACAAATGCAATTATTGGCAGAAATCTGTCAAAACAGGACAACGGGTAAAGATGATTTAGTTAGAAACTCTTATGTTGCAAAAATCAAAAAGTGTTAGACTAAGAAAATTTGCATATATATCCCAGGATGACGCACAAAAAAACTCAGGTCATTTTGAATTTTCTGTAATTTTATACAATTTTAACAGTGGACAGCAGAAATCTGTTTTCTGCGCAGAAATCCGAAATATAGTCTGAACTTTCCAGTAGAGGCTTTATTTGTCTCAACAAAGACACAAAAGAAAAGATACAGAGGGGTTGCTAAGGGAATAGAAAACACCCAGGTGCAAAGCACATACAAAGAACCGACAGAAAACGGGTTGAAAACGGAGCAATAAAACGGGTTGTCTCCCGGTAGCGCTTTTCTTTAACGCCTTTCAGCTAGGCACAATGATTTTTTAAAGATGCTCACATAAGAATAAGAGTTGAAGCACAATAAGAGAGCATCAAGAAGCAAATATAATACACATTTAAGTCTAACCCACTTCCTATGAAAAATAATCTTGTAGAAAAACAAGTCCACGAAGCACAAAGTGACTATTATAGGAAGACAAAATAAGTGCAACTTCAAAAATTTCAACATAAAGAGGGGGAAATTAATATTGTTTAGATGCATAAAACCATGTTTCCCTCTCTCATAATAACCTTCAGTAGCATCATGATTAAAATTAACATTACAGATATCACATAAAAAATTCTTATCATGAGCCAAATGCATAAAAAAATTAATACTCTCCACATAAGACTAGTCATTCTTATTAATAGTAGTGGGAGCAAATTCAAAAAAAATAGCTATCATTATTATTCTCATCACCATAATCATTAAATATAGGAGGAAAATTATAATCATAATTAACTTTCTCCTCAATAGTAGGTGAACCTAAAATAGAATGTTCATCATTGTAAACATCATATATAGAAGGCATATTATGATCACAATAAAATTATCATTCATAGTAGGTGAAACTAGAATACCACGATCATTATAATCATCATATATTGGAGGCAAAGTATCATCAAAGAAAATTTCCTCCTCAAAACATGGGGGACTAAAAATATTAAATTCATCAAAACCAACTTCCCCAAGCTTAGACTTTTCCATAGCATTAGAAATAATGGTGTTCAAATAATTCATACTAATAACATTTCTACTGGCATGCAAATAAAGTTCCATAGGTTTTTTAATTTTCTCTTCAAACACTTCATGTCCTAATTCAAGATTAATATTATAAAGCTCTCTCATATTTTTGTTGTTTTCCATTCAAGCATAAATATAAAAACAAGTAACAAGTAAAAATAAGCCTAACTAGAGAAAATAAAAACAAGAAACAAAAAGATATAATTGCAGAATCTAAAGGAAATAATTTTGAGCACTCACACCCGAGGATGTGAGAATCTTTTACCTTACCTCCCCGGCAACGGCGCCAGAAAAGAGCTTGATGTCTACGCGCGCTTCTATTCTTGTAGACAGTGTTGGGCCTCCAAGTGCGGAGGTTTGTAGAACAGCAGCAAGTTTCCCTTAAGTGGTTCACCCAAGGTTTATCGAACTCAGGGAGGTAGAGTTCAAAGATATCCCTCTCAAGCAACCCGACAATTAAGATACAAGAAGTCTCTAGTATCCCCAACACACCCAATATACTTGTCAGGTATATAGGTGCACTAGTTCGGCGAAGAGATAGTGAAATACGAGTAATATGGATGGTTATAAGTAATAATAGCAATCTTAAATAAATATGGCAGCAAGCAAACATGTAGCAGAACATGCAGAAAATGGTGTTTCAATGCTTGGAAACAAGGCCTAGGGATCCTACTTTCACTAGTGGACACTCTCAACAATGATCACATAATTGAATAACTTAATATCTTCTCTTCAGTATGCTACTCTTAACCCTCTCCGATTGGATAACGAACACTAATCATTGCGTAGGGCTGCAAAAATCATTCCTTAAAATAAGCATTCCCATGTCTAGTTAGCCCCACACTGTCAAACTTGAGCGCACTAGAAGGTACTAGACAAACACCACAATTCATATTAATAAAACAATTGGGTAGCACAAGATGAAGAGCAACATCTACCACTGGTAGAAAAAGGCTTCCACACGCCCCCATCAGTCCCCAAACTTTGCGCACCGTGACTAAAGGGGTTTTAGTCCCGGGTCGGGAGGATACCCGCGACAGAAGGTCATGCGTCGTGGGTTGGGAAGCGCGTGGAGGCGCGTGGAGGTCTTTAATTCCGGTTGGCGTGGCCACCCGCGACTAATGATCCAGTCTGCTGGCCTCCCTGTCTTTAGTCCCGGTTGGCCTGGCCACCCGGGACTAAAGATACAAACTGCTCGCCTCTCGCACGGCGGTTTTATTTCGCGAGCGAGAGGCAGAAGGGAGCCATTGCTACCGTGCGCACCCGACTCTCTGTTTCTTCTACTCTCTTCTCTTCTCTTCCTCTCTTCGATCTTCCTCCACCAAGCACCCATGGATGAAGTTTGGAAGACTGTCCGCGTGGCCACACCATGTGGCAAGAGTCTCGACGTGGCCTACACCAATAATTGCGAGAGGCTCCCCGGTCTTCCTGAGCATTTCAGCTATCTCTATGAACAATCCAATGAACACCATAGGTTCTTCGGGCTTGATCTAGAGTATACGGCAGATCAACGGGATGTTGCCGTCATCCAGATTGCGCTCAAGGAGTTCGTTTTGG
Organism: Alopecurus myosuroides; assembly: GCA_028641055.1. Taxonomy (NCBI): domain Eukaryota; kingdom Viridiplantae; phylum Streptophyta; class Magnoliopsida; order Poales; family Poaceae; genus Alopecurus; species Alopecurus myosuroides. The sequence continues at coordinate 10,449,824 of CM054057.1, forward strand.
TCTTCCAATGGTCAAGGTAACGCACACGTACAATCTTGCATTTTCGATTTGTTTGTTGCATCTGAAGAATACATGTGTCGCAACATATCTAACATGTGTTCTATTTTTATTGTTGAAGTAGTTCAAAGCATTCTCCGGCACTTGTTGATTTTCTTGTCAACAAGGGGTATGACTTCTGCAGCGTTGACATCACTCAAGACCGTCAGAAGTTGATGCGCTTGGGTATTGTGATACCTGAAGATCACTACATTGATCTTCAGGACCTTATCCATTTCGATGAGTTGTACGGGCCCTAGACCGGGATGGCTCCGATGGCAACTGCCTTCATCCACGAGGACTACGAAATCATGAAGTCTCGTTTCCCCTCCAAGAATCACAGGTATTGGGAGAAGACCCCACTAGACCGGACCAACGTCAACTATGCAGCCATAGATGCATACGTTTCCTACGAGTTGTTCCGCATCTACTCGACGGAGCTCGAGTAGATGTTGTTTATGTACCGCATCTTGCGTTCGATATATGCATGTAATGGAAATATTAGTATGTAATGGATATATTATTATGTAATTGATATTATTTCTATATTAATTCCTAGCTATACTATTTCTATATTATGTCAAGCACACATTTCAAAACAAACAAACAAAAACACATCAAGAAAACAAACAAAAACACATCAAGAAAACATATATCTAGTCAATACCAAACTCATCCAATTGGATTTACTTCAAAATACATGTTTCAACTCATTCTAAAAATAATAGAAGAGCCTACTGGTCTTTTTAAGATTTTAAAATGAATTGGTATTATTTTTTTTAATTTTTTGATATATTATTTGTATTTTTAAGATTTTAAAATGAATTAGTTTTCTTTTCCTTAATTTTTTGATATATTCGTTGTATTTTTAAGATTTTAAAATGAATTAGTTTTATTTTTCTTAATTTTTTGATATATTATTTGTATTTTTAAGATTTAAAAATGAATTATTTTTATTTTTCTGAATATTTTGATATATTAATAGTATTTTTAGAAATAATACAAATTAAAAAGTTAATGTTTATTTATTTATTCAAAAAATTTATTTACATCATTACTTTTGTTTATTAAAAGATTTATTTGAAATTCAAACAATAAAGAAATATGGCATCGACCAACATGTTAGTAGGATTGATATGATACTACTATCACATACATGCGTGCGAAAAACTTGGATGCGGGACGGGATGGAACTCGGAAGTTAAGCGTGCCAGTGCTAGAGTAGTGGGAGGATGGGTGACCGAGCGGGAAGTTTGACCACGAGTAAGTAATTTGACTAGAGATAATTGTAGTTAGACACTAAGCAAATAATACAAATTCTGAAAAAAAAGGAGTGAAAAATTGGAGTGAAAAAAGGTCCTCCGCCCCCTGGCTCACGCCACCCGCCCAAGTGGCCGGGCCTTTAGCCGCGGTTCGTAAGAGGCGCGACTAAAGGGGGGGCCTTTAGTCGCGCCTATTTAGTCCCGGTTGCGCGGCCGGGATTAATGGGCCTGGCGAACCGGGACTGTAGGCCTATTTTCTACCAGTGTACTCATTCATCTAGATTACAAAGCTCACTATCACATATAGATCACACCATGGGAGAGAGAGATGAACCACATAGATACCGGTAGAGCCCTCAACCTCGGGGGAGAACTACTCCCTCCTCATCATAGGAGACAGCAACGACGATGGAGATGGCAGTGGAGTCGATGGAGATGGCTTCCTAGGGCACTTCCCCGTCCCAGCAGGGTGCCAGAACAGAGATCTGTCCCCCGAAACTTGGGTTGACAATGACGGCGGCTATGGAAGGTTTCGTGGAATTTCGACGATTCTCCGAGAGTTTTTGCATCAGGGGGATTATATAGGGGAAAGGGCAACGGCGGTGGGCCATCAGGGTGGCCAGGGGTGGGCCCGCGCCTGGGCATGGTGAGGGCCCTCTGGGGCCCGTCTTCGACTCCTTTTCAGACTTCTGGAAGCTTCCGGGGAAATAGGACTTTCGGGATTCATGGGGTCCAATTCCGAGAATATTTCCAGATCAACTTTTCTGAAATAAAAAATAGCAGAAAACAGGGAACTGGCACTTGGCATCTTGTTAATAGGTTAGTCCGGAAAACGTGTAAAAATGCTATAAAGAAGGGAGAAAACATGTAGCAATTGGCATAATATCAACATGGAACATCAGAAATTATAGATACGTTGGAGACATATCACTCGTCGTCGGTCTGCTGACTCTGCCGCTACAGCCTCCTCGAGGTGAGCGCGGGATCGAGGATACACCGCGCTCTCACCGCGCGAGAGCTAGGCATTTTTTAAGCACTATTCTTTTTTACTGTTAACATTTTTAGCTATTAGGGCATCACCTATATATGTATATGGAAAACATTTTTTTAAGTGCTTGAGGACTTGCTTATAGATATATGAGTGTTTTAACCAATCATGTTTGTGGACTTGCTTAGACATTTTTAGCTATTAGGGCATCACAAAAATGTTGTTTTTTTAGTATATGAGTGTTTTAACCATTATTCAGCATTATGTTTCATAGATATACTCATGGGTGGATTCAAGTATAATATATGCGCGGGAGGATCCATCTAACTAAAACATATACCATATTGCACCGGGGAAACCAGAATTGCTTCACATAGGGTTGCTACGGAAACAAATGCAAGGAAGCCATTATAAGATGGTAGGTTCTTAAACTTAAGTTTTTCAAAATAATTATGCCAATTAAGCCCGCTTGTGAGAACTATAATGCTTGCAAGCAGGCCATAAAATAAATTTTGTATCTCCACAACATGATAATATTTGGTGAAATAAAAGTTATAGATGGTGAAAACAAGGGTATGGATTATGGAAACATATGTGGGATGGTGGAAACAATAGTAATCACTGTAAAAACAAACATAAGGTGATGAAAACAATAGTAATCACTGTGAAAACAAAAGTATGGATGGTGAAAACAAGGGTATGGATTATGAAAACATGTGTGGGATGGTGAACACTATAGTTATAACTGTGAAAACAAACATAAGATGATGAAAACAATAGTAATCACTGTGAAAACAAAAGTATGGATGGTGAAAAGAAGGGTATGGATTATGAAAACATGTGTGGGATGGTGAAAACAATAGTAATCAGTTTGAAAACAAACATAAGAAGATGAAAACAATAATAATTACTGTGAAAAAAGTATGGATGCTGAAAACAAGGGTATGGATTATGAAAACATGTGTGGGATGGTGAAAACAATAATGGGTATGGTTAAAACAAAGGTGGGCATGGTGAAAACAAAGTGAAAACATTGTTTCCTTCATTTCAAATCACTTTGTTAACAAGGTTGATGAAGTCTGGTTACCAAAACAATTTTTATAAAGCAAAACTTTGTATTGCACTAAATGATTATGTTACGATTGCGAGCTAGCTAGAGGTAGCACAGCGCACCATTTTGGTACTGATTTTAGGATGGTATCACCTCTGATAGCTTAATTATTTTGCACCCTATTATTTTCACTAGTATGTGTATTGTTGTGATGATTGTTTAGTGGAATATTATTTTTCCAAGAGAATTTATAGCTTCATTTTTTCAAGATGGTATAAATATTCTTATTATTACTTGTCTGGTATACACAATTATCCTATGCACCCAACATACATTCATTGAAACTTGTTCATTTGGGTGAGTTATAAAATGAGAGTACTGTCTAATAGTCATCTCAACAAGTCCCTCGGATGATCCGGTAGGGTTTTGATTAAGAGAACGTAAAGGCACTAGTGACAATCGTCGGCTAACAGGGGGCACGATTTACCCAGGTTCGGGGCCCTCGTAGAGGTAAAACCCTTACTCATGCTCTTCGATCTGTATTATCAGTAGATCGGTTACAATGGGGGGTGCTCAAGTCAAGAGTATGATCTCGATCTTAAGGCTTGTGGTGGCGAAAAGTAGATTGGATCCCCCTCCTGGTGGTTCTCCTAGCCTTATATAGATGTCTAGGTCTCAAAACGTGTCCGGGGGGATTACAAATTCTAGTTCTATGTCGGTTAGGTCATTCCTTCTTGACCCGCAAGTTTTGCGGGTGGGCTTTCGTTGGGCCTTCTAGTAGCGCACGACAACACCCCTCTTTGGGCCTAAGTCTTGGGCCTTTGACCGGGTAGGCTCACCCGATAGGTCCAGGAGTCATCCCCACGTCAAGTACCTGATATAATCTATATATAAATCCATGAAAAGTAGCTTGACATTGTTTTTTACTGTACTTAGTGGTAATTAGACATATGTGAAAATTGATTGCATTTGAATTTATTAAAATATTGTAGTGATTGACTTGTTCAAATATTTGACTTACTAAAGTATTTTACATTCCATTTGTATTAGTCGAGCTATGGACGGCTGAGAGGGTGAAGAACAGGTGTTTGCGATAATAGAAGAAACTACACTCCCCGGTGGACCCAATGACGGTGGAGGTCAAGACGACGGCTCACAGTACCTGAATGAATCAGGTCATGGAATGGAGGAAGAAGGCAATTGCAAGGACCGGATGTGGAACCGGAGAAAAGAAGCAATTAACAAGCCTTAGTGAAGGCCGTGGAACCTACTGCATCGACATCATATTCCAAGAAGTCGAAACGAGGCCCGGCTCAAGAGATGAGCTTGAAAGTGCATCTGCTAATCGAGCAAGTCTATCGATCCGACAAACCTGCTTGGCCCATCAAGACAACAACTAAGTTTATAAGCCAATGCGGAGTTATTGTTAGGGACATGATCCCTATAAGTATTGAAGAATGGAATGAGCCAGCCAAGGACGAAGAAGATCCTAACCGTCTGCCTGTTTCTTTTGTCTCACACCGGTCCAAACAAGCTCTGTTCGACAAGATCATGAACCATTTCAGTCTACCAGAATGTGAAACTAAGAAGACACAAAAGGCAATGCGCGACGCAGTTATGTATTGGGCTCTTAAGAAGATGGCCGAGGCTTTCAATGCTTACAATAAAATATTATGGAAGGAATATCAGAAGAAAAAAGGAGTCCCAAAATTTGAGGGGCCGCTAGAGAAGCAGAAGGCACACTGGCCAACATTTACGGCGTACAAGGAATCAGAAAAGGGGAAGAAAAGGTCAGCCAAGAATACGGAAAATGTGGCGAGGAGTGTATATCACCATAGATGGGTTCAGGTGGCTACAGATTTGAAGTGCCTAAGTTTGACAAACTCGAGGCAGATCTGTGAGAGAAGGGGATCATTCCAGGTACATAGGATTTTCCGCGGAGGTCAAGGAATTCGTTGCTTGGGCATGGGGCGACGTTTGACGCAGAAGGGAACCTTATTATGGTTGAAAAAATAAAGGTCCCCTTTGCGGCACTTGAGAAAGTGTTCCAAGAGATTAAAGCGGGAGAGTTCAAGCCGGATCAAGAGAATGACGAGCTATCGAAGGCCCTCGGGAATCCAGAACATGGCGGCTGGACACGAGGCAAAGGACGATATCCGTGGTGCTTTGGGTTCAAGACGGAAGATTGTGTTTATCCATATAGAAGCCAAGAGAGAGGAAAGAAAAAGAAGGAGGCACAGGTCGAAGAATGGGTTGGTGTCTTGGAAGCCACAATGATGCTGCAGCAACAGCAGATTAATGAGCTTACTGCACGACGCTCTGATGCGGCATGTAGTTGATGCCCTCGTTGGTAAACCCCAAGAGAAAGGTTGAGAAGAGTTTAGCAGCAAGTTTTCCCTCGGAAAAGAAATCAAGGTTGAATCAACCAGTAGGAGGACAAGCAATCTCTAAAGGTTGATGCAGCTGAGGTGGCAGGGCGCACTACCGGTTCAGCAGCAATGTGGAACCTACACAACACAATCAAATCACTCTGTCCCAACGAAGCAGTGAGGTTGTCAATCTCACCGGTTTTGCTGAACACAAAAAGGTTAAATGTATGGTGTGGAAAACAGTAGGAAAATAGTAGGAACAGTATGAGAGCAGTATGAAAGCAATATGAAAGCTGTAGGTGTTTTATCAGCACGAGGAAAAAGGAACGGGGTCCACAATTCACTAGTGGTGTCTCTCCGAGAAAGATAAAAAACATGTGTGGTGAACACATTACAGCTTGGAAATTGATAGAAATGAAGGCTGCACCGTAGTGCATATGCAAGACATAAAGATTACTATGTGATTCATGCGAGCATTACAACAAGATATATAGACCGTTATCCAACTGCATCTATGACTAAAAATCCACCCTTCGAATATCATCCGAACAAACGTTGGGTATTAAGTTGCAAGCAACAGATAATCGCAGTAAGCAAAGTTTGGAATGTAAACAATAACATCATCCTTAGACAAAGCATTGTTGTTTTCTCCCTAATGGCAACAACACATCCTCCATCCATCACATTTCTGTCACTCGAGCACAGATGAAAAGGAGGCATGAACCCACTATCGAGCATAAATACTCCCTCTTGGAGTTACTAGCATCTACTTGGCCAGAGCATCTACTAACAACAGAGAGCATGCAAGATCATAAATAAGATATGCATGAAGATAACATGATAGATATATTGCATTTGTGTTCGAGACTTTGTATATTGGTTTTCGAATCTTTTTATATTAGTTTTTCCTAGTATATATTCGTGTTCGATACTTTCTATATTATTTGTTTATTCCTTTCTGCAATTTATATCGATATAATAACTATCTGTCTACGTATTTCTATAACAGTATAAACCTGTATAAATACATTATATATTATTTATTTTTTTGGACCAGCAAAACCTACTGCCGGCGCGCTGGTGAACCTATCACCGGCGTAGTGTGGGCGCCGGAGCTAACCCAGCCATACCCCCGGCGCGTTGGGAAGACGCGCCGGCGCTACATTTACCCCCAGCGTGTCAGACAAGGGCATCGGTGGTAGTTTTTTACCAACGGCGTGGTCATCCCTGGCGCGCGCCAAGGCGCCGGTGGTAAGATAAAGTAGAGCGTTGGAGGTAGGGATTTCCCTAATAGTGAGGTCTCCCAAGAATAATAGACATAATATCATCTTCTGGCATTTCCAACACAACAAAGTCAGTTAATATCAAACAATTAGTAGCAACTTGAACAGGAACATTCTCACATATACCAACATGAATAGCAGTAGATTTACAAGCCATTTGCAAAGATATATCAGTATGTATCAATTTTTCAAGAGAGAGTCTCTTATAAAGAGAGAAAGGCATACCACTAACTCCAGCTCCCAAGTCACATAAAGCAGTTCTAACATAATTATTTTTAATAGAACAAGGGATAGTACGAATACCAGGATCTCCAAGCTTCTTTGGAACCTTGCCATTGAAAGAATAATTAGCAAGCATAGTGGAAATTTTCTCATTAGGAATTTTCCTCTTGTTGGAGACAATATCTTTGATATATTTAGAATAAGGAGGCAGTTTAACAACATCAGTCAAAAGGATTTGCAAAAACAGAGGTTTCATCCACTCACAAAACTTGTTATAATGTTCTTCTTCCTTTGATTTGTGTTTCTTATTAGGAAAAGGCATTGTTTTTTGTACCCAAGACTCTCTTTCATTACCATGTTTATTAGCAATGAAATCCTCCTTAGTATACTTCACAGTTGTAGTTTTCTTTTCAGGTTCAACTACAGGTTGTTATCAGAAGCATCACTTTTATGATTACCACTTTTAGTATCAGCATCAGAAATAGATATACTATTAGGATCTTTAGAAGGTTCAGGAGATTCTACAACATTTTTATGTCTCTTCTTCTTTTTCTTAGAAGAAGAACTATTGTTTTTAGGTTGTTGAGAATCTTGTTCAATTCTTTTAGGATGTCCTTCACGATACAAGGGGTCCTTAGTAGAAACACCACTTCTAGTAATTTATTTCACAAACATGTTTATCTCATTAGCTAGCATGTATTTTTGCACTTTCGTAAGTTGATCAATTTGAGTTTGAACCATTTGAAAATGTTTAACAAGCATTTTAACATCATTAGAGCTTCTTTCAATAATATCATGCAAATTATCAATAGCTCTAGAGTTTTCCATGAGAAGGTTTTACACTCTCATATTAAAGTTGTCTTGCTTAACAACAAAATTATCAAATTCATCTAAGCATTGATCAGGTGGATTAGAATAGGGAATATCTCTATTACCAAAGAATTGGAGAGAGTGTACCTCAACAGTTGATGGATGATGAATAGGCTTACATAATTTTTCTATAGGAGGTAAATTCTTCACATCTTCCGATTTAATACCCCTCTTTTTAAGAGATTTCTTAGATTCCTTCATCATTTAATTCAATGATCCCTCTCTTCTCGGGTGCTGGTACTGGTATTGGCTCTGGTGTAGGTGTAGGCAGAGGTATATTCCAATCATCATTATTTTTGGCTATTTTAGCCATTAATTCCTCAACTTCTTCTGGAGTTCTTTTCCTGAAAACACAACAAGCACAACTATCAAGGTATGTCCTAGATTCAACAGTTAGTCCATTATATAACAATCTAGGAGCTCAGTTTTAGTTAATGGGTATCCCGGGCTAGCTCTTATCAAAGAACAAAACCTCGTCCAAGATTCAGGCAATTTTTCTCCTTCGATTTGCTCAAAGTTAAAGATGTCCTGCACAACAGCATGTTGGGCACTAGTAGGATTTTTTTTTGAAAGAAAGCATTAACCAAATCCATAGGATCAGTAATACATCCAGGTGATAGATTGTCAAACCAAATTTTATCTTCTTCTTCCAATGAGAAAAGGAAGATCTTGGTAACAAAATAAGTACGCCGCTTAGTATCATTAGAAAATAAACTACTCAAATATGAAAGATCATTCATGTGTTCCATAACACTTTTACTTTCAGTTCCTCAAAAAGTTTCATTCTCAACAACAAATATAGAATATAAATCTAAAGAGAAATCATAATCCTTGTCTATAATGTGTATGGGAGATGTGGCAAACTTAGCATCAAGAGAAGATTTACATTTCACAGCATGTCTTTCAAGAAGACTCTTTAGAGCACTTGCACCAGTAGTAGCACGAGCTTCTTCAATAAAATCATCATTAATTTCAATATAGGTATCATCAAGATCATCAATAAGCTCAGTTTAATTAACAGGTGTACCAATATTTTCAACAGAAATGTCAGCATTTTTAATTTGTTTGGATTTAGCGATAGTAGCATCTAGGAAAGGACCTAGAGAACCAGTATTATCAAGCACAGTAGAAGCATCATCAAAAGTATTAGAAACATTCTCAGACTCAGCAGAAGTAAGAGTACGTGTAGTATGTGGTGGAGTAAGAAGCTTACTCATAACAGACGGTGAATCAAGAGCAGCAGAGGTGTTCAGAGTTGTACCTCTTCTTCTAGTGAATGGTAATATAGGAACTTTTCCAGCACGAGTCTTGCCCATGATGAATGGCTTGCAGTAAACAATATCACGACCAAGTGAGAAAATAAATAAATCTATGCTCCCCAGCAACGGTGCCAGAAAATAGTCTTGATGACCCACAAGTTTAGGGAATCGCAACAGTCTTCAAGGGATGTAAAACCCAAATTTATTGATTCGACACAAGGGGAGCCAAAGAATATTTATATGCCTTAATAACTGAGTTGTCAATTCAGCTGCACCTGAAAGTAGACTTGCTCGCAACAATTTATCACTGGTAACACTTTTATAGTAGTAGTAGAAATAAAATAACAACAGTAGTAAAATAGTAACAACAGTAGCAATCACGGAAGACAACAGGATGGGAAGTACCGTAGGCATAGAGGGAATGGATGGATGGGCGTTGCATGGATAACATAGGTCATGTAATAATCTAACACGTGCACTGCATATAATAATAATAAAGCATCAAACATGTAGGAAAACCATAGGCATGTGTTCCAATATAGTCATACGTGCTCGCAATGAGAAACTTGCATCACATCTTTTGTCCTACCAGCCCGTGGCAGCGGGGCCTCTAGGAAAAGTACTGGTAAGTAAGGTGCTCCTTTTAATAAAGCACCAGAGCAAAGCATTAACACTCCGTGAACACATGTGATCCTCACATCACAACCATCCCCTCTGGTTGTCCCAATTTCTGTCACTTTGGGGCCTCGGGTTCCGGACAATGACATGTGTAAACAACTTGCAGATATGATCAAGAAACATAATTATACTCATGAAACAATAACATGTACAGATCTGAGATCATGGCACTCGGGCCCTAGTGACAAGAATTAATCATAACAATTTGCAACAACGGTAGAAAACACTAACACTGGATACTAGGTACTATGCCCTAACAATCTAGCATTATTACATGACCGATCTCATCCAATCCCTTCCATCCCTCTTAGCCTACAGCAGTGTTTAATCACACATGGATGGTAGAATCATGGATGATTGATGGAGAAGAGGTGGTGGTGTCGATGGCAAAGATCTCCTTCGAATCCCCGTCCCAGCAGGGCGCCATAACAGGAACTTCTGATCCCCGAATCGAGGTTCGGGGTGGCAGCGGCGCTCTATTGTGTGCTTGTGGAATATGACGAACCCCCTCGGTTTTTAGGTTACGGGGCATATGTAGTCGAAAGGGGAGTCCGAGGGGGTGAGGGACTGGCCCACACATCCTGGTGGTATGATGACCCACAAGTACAGGGGGTGTATCGTAGTTCTTACGATAAATAAGAGTGTCAAACCAAACGAGGAATATCTGTAAATACTGAAAGATAAATTTGAAGGGGTTTTTGATAGTGTAGATAAATAAAGTGCGAGTAAATAAAATGCAATAATAATAATTGCAACAAGTGGCACAATCCTTTCTTCAGCAAAGGACAAGCCGGTGGGTTTAGTTATGATCAACAAACGTTCTCGAGGACACACGGGAGGTTTCTGTCAAGTGCTTTTGTTTCATGCCGCTGAATAATCTTTATTGTTTTAATAAGTGTTGTGTGGGTGAACCTATGCTAATGTACCATCCCATCCAAGACTAATACATACTTGTGATTATAACCCTTGCAAGCATCTGCAACTTCAAGAAGGTAATTAAGAAATAAATCTAACCATAGCTTTAAACTCCGGGATCTTGCACTCGCTTGTGCAATGGTTTCCTAACGGGGGTTTAGGTTTCCTTCACTCTGAGAACCCGAAAATTAGTATCCAAATACACGATGCATTCCCCTAGGCCCATAAATGGTGAAGTATCATGTAGTCGACGTTCACATGACACCACTAGAAGAATAACATCACAACTTAAATATCAAACCATTAAATATTACTCAACATTATTTCACTACTAACAACTTGACTTCTCCCATGTCCTCAAGAACAACACAAACTAGTCACAAGAAATCATATGGATCATGATCAGAGGTGATATAATGGTGATTAACAATCTAGACATAAACCTAATCCAATGGTTTCACTCAATACCATGAACTACAAGTAGTAATCAACACCGGGAAAGTTTCCCCTATAAAATAGACAAGATGCAACCCTAGATGTTACAGCAGAACGGGGTGGAGCTGAGGATGATGATGGTGGGCATGATGATGATGATGATGATGATGATGATGATGATGATGATGACAACGATGATCCCGATGAAGTCCAGCTCGATGACAGTGACGATGGGGATGATTTCCCCCCCTGCGGGAAGGAATTTCCCCGACAGATTTCTCCCTGTCGGAGAGCTTTTCTCTCTCTGTTGTTTTCCGTCCCGCGGAATCGGCGGAAAGACTCATCGATGATTCTCCATGTCTTAGGGTTCCTAGGTGATGAAGTACGTCGAAGGGGCAAGACAGAGGTGGGCCAGGGCCTCCTCACCACCCGCAGGCGCGGCCAGAGGTGGGCCCGCACCTGGGCATGGTGAGGGCCCTTGGTGGCCCTCCTCCGGCTCCCCTTTTGGCTTCCTCCGTCTTCGGGTGAAATAGGAACTTTCCGACGATTTCCGGAGTGCTCTGATCGTCGCGAATATGGTATCCTGACACTCCGTTTTCGAGCAGAATTCTGACTCCGGGGTTCAACTCTCCAATTATTGGAAAACATGCAAAATATGTGAAATAACATAACTATCATGCTCCAATATGAAATATATCAATGAATAACAGCAAACTATGATATAAAATAGTGATGCAAAATGAACGTATCAACCCCCCTCCCCCCAAGCTTAGACCTCGCTTGTCCCCAAGCGAAACTGAACTCAGTAAACATGACCACAGGTTATGGAGTGAAGAGTCGATAAATAAAGTACGGACAAGAAGCATCACATTTATCTAGGCACCAATCACTATAGACAGCAACTTCCTCTCATATAACTTAACTTGAAACGAGTAATGGAAGTCACAAACAAAGATGCAAAAGAGAGAATCAAAATTGGTGATGGCAAACTTCGTTCTTGGTCAGAAAACATTTAATGGTATCATACTTATCTTAGGTGAAGTCTTCATAACAAGGCTTATATTGTAGAGCTTAACATGTTTAATTATAGCAATCCTTTTACAGTTATTCATAGCATTCAAAATAATATTCATTCGGATAATAAAGCATGTGCTAAACAAAGAATGATAGATAACATGATTGAATAAACCAACATATAGATGGTGAGATCACAACAACTCAAATGCTTGCTGGAGACAGAAAGGAATGGGTTTACAGACTCAATATAAAAGTAAAGGATAGGTCCTTCACAGAGGGAAGCATGGATCACTCATGTGCTAGAGCTTTTCATTATTAAATGAATCAGAGGTAATGAAAATAAAGTTTGAGAGTGTTGTATGTCTATGTCAACGAATGGCAACAAAAAACTTATCATATCCCATGTCAAGCAAGATTGTCGGTCTTTTGAGAACGGTTTCCATTGACACTTTTTCTCTTTTCCACATCATTGGCACTTCGGCCCCACATTTGCTTACACAAACCATGGCTAACAGAATCCTCGGGTGCCGACCAATCAATCATCAATCCATGGGGAAGTTCCTTTCATCCATTATATTTATTTTTTTCATGATATTTGGTACCAGCTCTCAGCAATATTAAGACGAGCACAGATTTCATACCCATCAGGGTGAAAGGGGGGGAAGAACCTTGCTTGAAATAAGACATAATAAATTTAACAGTACTTCCTCATGAGGTAAAACAGGAGCACAAAACAGGTTTAATAGTTTTGAAGGTTTTAAAGGTAGCACACGAACAATTTACTTGGAGTGGCGGTGAAATACCACGTATAGGTAGGTATGGTGGACACAAATGGCATGTTTTTGGTTTAGGGTTTGGATGCACTAGTAGAGCTCATACTCAGTACATCGCTTTTGGCTGGCAAGGCTGGGTAGCAAGCAGAAGAGTTGAGGGAAAACAAACAAATATACATATGATAAAACCAAGCATGCAATCTTCATTGAAAGCACAAACGATCTTAACTTATGAATACTACGTTTATGAGCTAATAGGCAAATTCCTCTTTCTTATACTAGCATCACCAAATATTATTTCTACTAACCAAAGCTAAGTTTGCCAAAACCAACTAGATTAACTTGATGATCTTCAGAGTGAAACCAACTACTAACAACAAGCTCAATCATATGACAGAAATTGAAAACTAAAATAAGGTGTGCAGAAAGTAAATGATGAAACTTCTCATTAATATTTCAAACCGGCAACTCACACCAAGGGATACAACGATAACCAACTAAGGAGAGATACTTCCATACTGCAAACCATCCTATATGATAACTTCTCTACTCATGATATGACTCTACTGAAAAAGTAAAAAGATGAAAGATAGTGATGTGATACCGCGTCACTTCCCTCTATCTTGGAACAAGCCGAGGGGATGCCAAAACCAATGACGAATTATTTCTTCGGTGGTGATGAAGAATCCTTAATGATCTTCTCAACCAGTTCTTGTAATTCTTCAATCAGGTAGGTGAGATTACGGATCATCTCCGTATTTTTCTCAACACGGTTCATGAGCATGTCGGCCTTCGAGTCCAGCTCTTGGAGTGACTTTCGGCCTTTGTATCCCCGCTTTTGGAGTTACTTCCCCACTACATTGTCTTTCCTGCATGGTTAGAATGATTGATATCCCACATAGAGGGAAAATCCCTCCCGGGCACCTTTTTGTATTGATAATCATGGATTAATATGTGGAAGTGGTTCTTGATGCCCGAAGCAGGTGTCCTCGAAGCTAAGGAGTGACGTGGAACCTTCCCTCCAGTGATCATCCGCGCGCCCCTCTTGAGCTTCAAGGGATTAGCCACCACTCTAATGCTTGCGATGGTAGCGCGAGGGTATACACTCGGAGTTTCTTCCACTTCTTCTTCAGCTTCACTCTTCATCTCCTCCTCTGTCTTAGGATCTTGTGGGTCATCTTCCTTAAGCTCCTTTCCCCTGTCGTTGTTGTCAGAGACCATGGTGCTTCTAAAACTAAGAGCACTTCCTGACAGAAAACAACTCGAAACAAAAACACGACGAGAAAATGATATATGGACCTCGGGGGGTCCGGGGGATTATATAGCAAAAAGTTTCATAACGAAAGGAAAGTACTGGATGAAAATGGGTCGGGGACGGACTCCGAGGCGTCCTCACCAAAGCCAGCCGCGGCCAGGGGTGGGCTCGCGCCTGTGCATGGTGAGGGCCTTTGGTGGCCCTACTCCGGCTCCCCTTTTGGCTTCCTCCGTCTTCGGGTGAAATAGGAACTTTCCGATGATTTACGGGGTGCTCTGATCTTCGCGAATATGGTATTCTGACGCTCCGTTTTCCAGCAGAATTCTGAATCCGGGGTTCAACTCTCCAATTATTGGAAAACATGCAAAATAGGTGAAATAACATAAGTATCATGCCCCAATATGAAATATATCAATGAATAACAGCAAATTATGATACAAAATAGTGATGCAAAATAGACGTATCACAACATCCATCGGATACAAAGTTTGGTATACCAAAGAAAGGCCTCTCTGCACGAATTGACGAAAGATTGAACCGGTCGCACCCGATACTGGAGATTCGCCATAACAAAACCCCTACTTCGATCAGACCAGAAATTGCAGGAGTGAATATTCGAATTACCGAATTCAGAGTTTATTCACCCACTACCCTTCTGGACTCATATCAGGCACAATACCTGCAAACACGAAGGAAAATGTCAAGAGAAGAAACAAAAATCAAAATCACTCGGGGGATTGTAGAACCTACAAAGCACATCCCCCGCGACACTCGCCAATTCCTCCATGAGAAACCGCTCGCGTTCAGCAACAAGTTTTTGCTTTCAACTAGCCACATCTGCGACACCCTGCAAGGCCTTCAAATTCCGTTCGCCGTCAGCAACACGGCCACGAAGCGCAGCGGCCATACTCGCAATTTTTAAAGAAGTCATAGCAGACACCCTAGGAGCACTCGAAGAGTCAAAGCCAGCCTCAATCACCTAAAAAAAAAAAGTGCAAACTACTAAGTCGCCCGGCTGAAACACAACTGACATTTGCACCGAGAACAATTTCGAGTGCCCAGGGGCTACTCCCATAAGGAGAACACCGTATTAAAAAAGAGCAGATTCAACCGACACTCCAAACTTCCACATTTGGAAAAGGAACACAAAGTACTTCAACCATGCAATAAGTTCATTACAGATGAAAAACAAAAGGAAGAGTGCTCTCTACCCTAAGGGATATTCGATCTGCTAGAGACAGCTTCGCTCGCAGCAGGTTTTGCGCAGCGACCACGAGACATTAACTCTGACAGCATTCTAGCTAACTTCTCGGTGTGAGCAGTAAAATGTTTGATAGCTAACTTTTGCCCACACTATCCTTGGGGGCTTCCTAGTACATCTTCTCCAACTCTCGTTTGACGCCATTCGCTGAAGTTATCTGGATTGCCGTCTTCGCGTCGCACTCGGTCTGGGCAAGAGAGTATTCGTGGAGAGGATCATCATCGCCAAGGAGAACATGTAGAAGGGCGTCCAGAGTCGAAGGAATCTCCCTACCGACGAAAAGTTGCTTGTGCAGTGAGGCAAGAGCCCGAGAAATCTCGCGGATGACACAAGTGGCCTTCATCCAGTGCTCTTTCAGTTGGGCGGAGATATCCATAAAAGCGCCAAGCCTAACTTGGTCAGGGATCGCTAGAGTAACTCCAAGCGCACCTGCGAAGCCCAAGAATTCTTAAGTACCAAAGAGAAGTTTAAAAAAACATAATATCAACGAAAATTGGCGAGTCAGCGCTACAACCCCCGTTTTTTTTTGGTATTTTCGTATCTAGTGTTGTATTTTCTGGTATTTTAGTATACAGATGTAAATACATGTATTTTCTGTAATTTCTATAATTCGCACATACAATTCACTCCAACTTTTTGATTCACTGATATATATGTTCACATATGGATATATATGTATATGCAATGCACAAACCGAGATCCATCGATATCGTACGAAAATAAGTTTCATAAATATTAATATATATACATGCATTCATGAATACACATCGATCTCGATAACATGTTTAGGTCGGAAGATTTCGAACCAAAAGTATAGCCATCTAATTAGTTTAACGATTACAAAAGTATCACATGCATACCACGCGCGATATAGAATAGCACACAACACATCGACAATTACAAAAGAAAAGTGAGATGGGCGCTTTAGCTTCCGCCCCTACTTGCGATCTTTCACTAGGCCAGTGCGCCGTCCACTTCTTCATCTCTCTGTAGACCAGGATAAAAGCATTAGGCTGGCAAAGAAAATCACAAGTTCTTATTAAGAGCACAATTCGTACCGAACCGAATACACACCATCGATCATTTCTTGGTTGTTGTGATCTTCTTTTTATTCATCGGCGGGAATGGAAGAGCACCTTCTAACGAGTTGAATGGTCTCTCATCAGCCTGCTCTAGTACACATTGTCGTAGCTCATCGTTAGGTGGTGGGGACCGCCAATGGAAGGCCCCGTCTGAAGTTACTACATCCCTATAGATGATTGTGCAGAGCTTGCGCTGGATGCGACCCAAGTTCTGTCTGAAGTCAGCATTAGACCATTCGACGATGCCGCGAGACCATTTGTCCACAACAGACATGAATTGTAGACTCTGTTGCTCCTTCACGATCTCCATCATGTGTTGGATGAGGTACCATGCCTCCATATGGTCGCCTAGCGCCTGTTTGGGGTTGGGGAACTCCGTTCTGTCTTCTGAACACATATTTACCTTGAATCTGTTGTACTCTGTCGCAGAATCCTTCAGCCCCGATGTAGCCGTCCATAGCTTCATTGAGAACAGACTTTATGAGGGAGTAGTTCTTCTCCTTCAGTTTACTCCCGGAGTCAAGATATACGGCGTGCGCGTCTCTCGGGTACAACATGATGAGTGTGCCGTAATTGTTTCTGCGCAAAACAGTTCAAAGATTCCATATATATAATCCCCAAAAATTGTAACCACTATTATATGTATATGCGCAAAAGTAACTAAAGATGGGAAATAAATTACTCGGGAAAGTAAGGCAGGAGGGCGATCCTCTTGTGCATATAACTATTGTACAACACATCTTGGATGTATTTTGCCGCTTTTGCCCTACCCTTGGGATTGTTCAACTACATGCCGTGCATGTAGTAGGGGTCTACTAGGACGATGCTTTTGGTATTCTCTATGGATAGTTGATGCGCCAAACTGAGCGTAAGCAGGCGGACGATTGATGAGTGGAGGGATTTCATGTGGAACATCCGAAAAATGTCGTCAAATCTCACGATGATCTTGTTTGCATTGCCTTCAGGGACAAATCCCACCGTAGATGGCACCTTTGCGACCAAAACTGGCAGCGTTGGATTTTTCTCTTTGAGAAGCATCGTCTCCATAAATTGAACACCGTCATGGATGATAAGCATATCACCTATCAATAAGGAGGCCAACCTCAGCGGAAGCATGGGTTTGCCGAACTCATGGATCTGATGCCAGTCGTGTATGGGTATCCGATCCAATACCCGTTCTGCCGGCGACTTAGACTTGGTCCGCTCCACCGGTTGGCACATGGATGCAATGGAAGAACTCTTCTTAGTTCTTTTCTGTGTTGTCTTCTTAGGCTGACTCTGAAAAACATTTGCTACCACCTCTTCGAGGGCATCCTGGCTGAGGCCAACTTGCTCGTGGGCTGCCGGTTCTTGAGAAGATAAAAGACGCTTTGTGCATCGATATTTATCCGCTTCCTCCACTGGCAAGAGAAGTTCATCAAGATCATCCAGGCCGGCCCATCGTAAGGATCGTCGACGAGGTAGTCATTAGGGTTCTCATCTTCAGCATCGTCGTCGTCGTGTCGCACGGACTTTGCAGGTGAGAAATCCTTGTGTTAACTTGGGTGCCTCGACCACTGGACCGGTGTTGGAGTGTTGACAGGAGTAGTTTCGAAACGAATTAGCGATTTTGGCCATTTCATTGGCCAAACCAAGCACTACTCCAGGTTTAACTCGTTGTCGGCTGCGGGGGGTTGGTTCGGAGGATCTAGAGCACCGCAACCAGGGAGCACCTGACTTAATGTCACCCTGAACACGTCATCAGGCATACGGACGCCTTGGGACACGCGGTTGAGAGGTGTGATGATCTTTCCTTTAGCCACTTCCTTTAACTCGCCGTTCACACGGAGAAGCAATGTGCATCCCGTCTCGGCGGCCTGCGAAACATCGCACGATCGTTGTTAGAGACTGAGGCCGTCACGAATCAAGTCATAATATATAATTAAGTTGTGAACGCTGAATTACCATGAGGGCATTGACCTCTGACAAGGGCGATGGACCGCTAAGGGTCGTCGGCGACGTTGGAGAGATGTGGCGGGGCGGCGACGGATCTTTGCGACCTTGCGGCTTAGGGTAGGCGTCCGCCTCATTCTGCGCAGTAGGCGCCACAATGGGGGCCCCGTTCTACACAGCAGGCGCCATGATAGGGGCTATATTGATCACGGGGGGAGGCCCTTGTCCGCCACCTTCCATCGAAGGCGCTAAGGACTGAGCGACGGACGCACAGATGCTAGGGAGGAGCGCTTTGACCCTCTCGTTCACAAGTTCGTCGATTGTATTCTACGGCACCTTGTTCCGCTCCTTTCTCTTCTCCTTAGTGTCCGGGCAGTAGTGCACAAGCCGATGACCCTTTCCGAGCCCATGCACATGGCCACGATGCGGCTGCTTGTCTATGGCTGCTCCCTTCATCGCGTTAAGCGCCCTAGTAAAAGGGGTGTCATAGGGGGTCCTTGTTCATCGTCGCCGAGGACCCCGTGTCGGATTGAGATAGACGTTATTTTTCTTCTTCGTCGAGATATTTCTTCTCGAGCTCTTTGACCTTCTCGTTCAACATAAGATCGCCGTGATTTTGTGGATCTTCCCGATAATGGGCCCTGACAAAATTTCTCACCTACGGGTCGGCGATCTTGTCATACGGGTTCGGCCCTTTTCTCTCCGCATCCTGCTTAGCCCAAACTTTCTTCTTTTGAAGTAACCCCGGCTTCCGAGATTGTGCGGACCAATGTTCTTTTCTCGGAAATCTTTTCCCCATTTACTCAATGTCGCACCCGGACTTCTAGAGGATACTCAACGTACAAACTGAACAGTATTCTGATTGGATTACGGGGCTTACAGGCACCCGCGTCCTCTTACGAGTAGGCCAACACTTATGTGTGACAACCAATCGCTACTGTTCACCGTCGATGTAAACTATCCCATAGAAATCAGGACACTTCCATTGACGTACTTCAAACCATACACACATGGTACGTCAACGGCGTTGAACAACTGATATCACAACAGATCTCTACGACACAAAAGTTTGAAATAAGTTGCAAATAGCTCTCATTAGAGCAGAGATAGCAAATACAATCATTCAGAGGACACATGTCCCAACAATTTATCATTACATCACAGCGGAAACATTCAACATGTCTGAGTACAGACAAGAACCAAATAGGCCTAAGAGGCCGGAAACGAAAAGACGGAGCCCATCCACGAAGTCTCGGATCCTGCCCGGGTCCGCTAGCTACTCGTCAGCAGTCTCGTCATACTCCACGTAGTTGCCACCATGTAGATCTTCGGAAACGTAGGTCTGCGGAAACCACAGCCCCAAAGGGGTCAGTACATAAACGTACTGGCAAGCAAGACTCACATTTCAGCAAAGTGTAACCCGTCAACACCAAGCACAGATGCCTTGGGTTCAACGGAGGAAAGGGGATATCAAGATGCTGCAACTGGCTGCTCTAACCAACTGCAGAAATTATACCACTTTCGGCTAACAGAAAGGAGATAAGATCGAGTATTGTAACCAACTGAAAGATAACTTCAAACAAACCCATCCTGGATCTCGCCCCTTATCCAAAGAAGCAATCCGAGGACAACTCACACAGTTGAAATAATGATGGTTCAGATTATTGTGTCAATAAGCCTATTACTAGTCAAGTTATTAATCATTGGGTGTAAGGTTGTTAATCATTAGGTTTAAGTTGTCCTGAGTACTTGTTAGCCAGTACTTTCACCAAGTAATCCATAACCGCGGAAAACACGGCTTCTCGAGAAGATTATCCCTGCAGGGTTGCACCAATTTGGCCGTACACGCATGAATAACCCGCCAGATGGAAAGGCCCTTCCACCAAGCGGGGCACTCAACACAACTCAACTCTTCTTCGCATCAAGCCCAAAGCACCTTGGGCGCACGGCTAATCGAGCCCAGAAGAAAATGGACCCTCATAGCACTCTAAGAACGTGTCCCCCTATATGCCGACTACGAAAGTTCCACCCTGGCCTGGGCTCGCAAAACATGCATGCGGCAAATGGAAAACACGAACTAAATGAGGCGATTTGGACGAGATGCGAATCGAATCAAATTGAGGGGGGCGCCCATACTCGCTTCCCACATGCGGTTAGTGCGCTCATCATGGATCAGTAGACAAGACCCTTTTCCTATTAGGGTCGACACTAGCAGGCCTCAAAACCACACAGGGCCTCCTGCCGGTGCCTTATCATCAAGTTATTATTAAGTAATAACATTAGCGTGATTGATTGATTGATTAAACATCGAGCCCCCAGAACATAATGAAGTAGTAACTGAAGGTAACGGGTAACAGACTCGAGCAAAACTACCTAAGCATGCTAGTAAGACACGGGCAACAAGCAATGGTTATAGGTATGGAGGTGAGGCAGTATCAGGGTTAAAGGATTCATGTGATAGGTTCGTAACAGAAACCACTACTACTAAGGCTAGCAGAAATAGACAACGGAAAGTATCGGTAACCAATGTTGAAAGGAACACGATGGTTCATGTGAGTGAATACTTGCCTGCAAAACCCAGTAGCCTGGTACTGAGCTAGATCCTTAGAAGGGGTGTCGTAAGTATCGTCGGTCTCAACGTCGTCGTGTATCCGAGAAGAAGCAAACAAGCAATGCAGAAAGATAAACAATCAATATCATGGCATAGTGCACAAACATGGGATGAGGCATGTCAAGTTAATAGATGCAACAACATAAACTAGTTGACAAGATAGAAACAGGATTAAATGGACCCATATGCAATTGGATTGCATATGGAAAGCCCATGAATTATGGTTGAATTAATTGTTTTACTACTAATCAAATTATGTAAGTGAATTAGCATGATGGATGGATGAGGAAAACAGCAAAATAACAACAATAGAAACAATTTGAAATAAGGTTTAACAAGTTTGGAAATTCATTTATTAAGTTATGGAATTTTGGTTACTTAAAGGGTTACACAAGCAATTGTTGTTTTCACCACTTTTAATTGTTCAAAACAAATAACAAAGTTTATATTTGATAAGAACACACAATTTTGGGTGGATTACATGTTTCACTTGTTGAAAAAGGATTTCAAATAAAGTATATATGAATTAAACAAGTTTAAGCAAGAATTAAATGAATTTAATTCAAACATGAACTTATTTGAATTTTTATTTGTTCAAAGCATTAAACCAATTTCATATTTGAAAAAGTTATACTTTTAGGGTTGGAAAACATATTTTATATGTTCCAAAAGAATTTGTTTTGATCAAGTTATGAAATTACCAATTTTAAATGAAATAAACAAGGTTTAAATTATCTAACCAATTCTAATTATTCAAAACAGAAAACAAAGTTTATATTTGGAAAGAGGGTTTAATTTTGCATGGCAAACATATTTCATTTGTGGAAATTGGATTTAAAAATGAGCAAGTTATTATTTTGGCAATTTTAAATGCAATAATTAAGAAACAGTTGTTTTCAGCAATTTAATTTATCCAAAACAGCAAACAAAACTTATATTTGGAAAGTACATGAAATTTTAGTTGGATTACATGTTTTAAATTTTGAAATAGGAGTTAGGATGAATTTATTATGAATTAAACAATATTTAAACAAGTTTTAATTGAATTTATAATAAGCATGAATTTTAATTGAATTTTATTTGTTCAAAACATAAATTCAAACTCACATTTGAAAATTTCACACTTTTCTAGTTTGAAAACATATTTTGCATGTTCAAAAATATTTTATATTGATCAAGTTATTATTTTATCAAATTTAATTGAATTAAACAAGTATTAAATTATTTAGGCAATTTAAATTATTCAAACAATGAAACAAAATTTATATTTGAATAGGATAGTTAAAATGGTAAAGAAAACATATTTTATTTGTATTTATTGGATTAGTAATGAATTAGTTATTGAATTTAGCAATTTGCATTTAATTCATTCAAATTTGAATTTTAAATGCATTAGGAATTTGTAAAACAGTACACAAATGGATTATTTGGAAAGATCATTAAATTTTGAACAACAAACATATATAACTTTTATTTATTGGAGTTACGTTTTAAAAGTTATTATAGTTTTAGTTTTAGTGTTTAATTCTGCCATTAAAAGAAATATATTTTGGAACAGAAAAGGTGATAAACGATTTGCACCGCACAGGTACCTAGCCACTGCCACTGCAGCGTGGGCCTGGGGCTTGCGGTGCTTGCATGGCCGCAGGGGACGCTGACGGGTGGGGCACGGATGTCAGTACGCGGAGGAAAAAGATTGTTGGTTTAATCCGACCGCGAGGGGTCGAACCAGTGACCTGCGGGTGTGCACGCTAGGGTGTAACCAGTGCGCTGCGATTTCGTTTGTTGACAGCAGAGCGACGCGGAGAGGATGAGTTTCAGATACAAGTGTTAACTGAAACTCAAACGCGCTCTCGCACTGAACCTGACAGCGAACGACTCGAGGATCGCCGGCGGGGGAACACGCGGCCGTGCTCGGGTTTGTGGTGTGGTGGCGATGGAGACGTGCACGGCTACGCGCTGATGCAATCAGAGGGAGAGGGAGGGGATCTTGGTGGCTCACCACCGGATGTCGTTGTGCAGAAGCTCGGTGACGACCACCCGACGGCGAGGCGACCAGCGGCGTGGACGGCGGCGCCGTTCTGGCCGTGCTCCGTGCCTGCGGAGATGTCCAGGAGGTCGAGGACGAAGCGCTGGTCTTGTTCCCGCGGTTAGATCACGACGCGAGGCCCTGCAGTGTTGACGACGACCTCGGGTGCAGAGATTGATCCACGGTGGCCGGAGGCGTCGAGGACCGCGGCTTCGATCTGGAGTACGGCGGGCTCAACGGAGGTGTGCGATCGACAGCGGAGATGGTGGCGAGTCGTTCCCAGGGTTCAGGTGGTTAGGTGGGTGGCTGCTGCGGCGGTTGTCAACGGAGTTTCAGAGAAGCAATCGCCGGCGAGGTGGAACATAGAGAGAGAGGTGGCCGCGAGGGAGTGAAAATGACGGCGATCCCGAGGGAGGAGGGAGCAGGCTAGGTCTAGGGTTGCTGCGGGCTCTAGGTCTAGGTTATATAGGGGGTTACGGGGCTGGATCACCGTCTACCTCGCGCCCTGCCGCCGTGGCACCGGCGGATGGGGTGCCGTACACGGAGACGAAGGCGATTAGAATCTGCGAAGCGGTACGTGCGGATGGCTAGCGGGCTGGGCCGCGCTGAGCGAGAGAGAAGAGAGGAAGTGGGCTGGCTGGGGAGGTTAGGTGTCGCGCGGCCGTTTTCCTTTATTTATTTTTCTTTTCTGTTTTTTTTTGTAGCAAAGAGGAAATGGAAGAAATAGGTGCTTTGGAGTTTGCCAAAAATTACAGAAAAATTTGGGTAGCCTCTTTAGGTCAAACACAACCAGAAACCAAGTTTGGAGATCAAAACATTTATATTTTTGGGGCTGTTTGGATTTGGATGGTGTTTGAGTAAATTTTATTATTAAATGGTTATTGCACAATATTATTAGAAATAGGGTGATCAAAAGAATGTAATTGGAAATAAAGAGCACAACAAGGTTTTGGTTAGTTTTAATTTCAAAGAGGTGTTGTTTAGTGATTTGGTTCGAATTTGAAAGCAATTTGGGAATTAATTGATTAATATGGAAAACAAGGATTGTAATAGGGTAACCCCTATGATTAATGTGATTAAAATTATTAGAAGAGTTTGGTAGTCTTAATGACTTGGAAATTGGTGCTGTTTGGAAATAAACCAAATTTGAATGAATTTCTTTATTAGATGAACATTAATAAAACACACTTTTAAATAGGGTGACCCCTAGGTTAAATTTGATTAAAGTAGTTGATTTGATTAGATAATGTTCATGAGCTCAAAGTGGTTCTGTTTGATGCATTTAATTTGAATTTGAAGGTGATTTGGAATTTGATTGATTGAATAAAACCATTAATTTGATAAGTGAGCACTATGGAATAAAAGAAAACAATTTGGTTGTTTTTATTTGAGATTTTTATTTAAAAGGTTGTAACAGAACAAGTATGAAAACAAAGCATTGGACATTGTTTGATTTTTCATTGTGAAAACAATTAAGAACAGATGCAAAACAAATGGTAAACAAGGCAAACAAAGGAAATAAATATGATGCCATGATGCAATACTTTAATAACACGAAATCAAACATTCTAAATGGTAGGTTTTCATACTTGGGCTGTTACACTCAACTTCTGCCTTTCCACTTTAAGTTCGTCGAGCTTGAATGTGGCCAAGTCTTCCTCAGAAATGAAGGGCCACATTTTAAGGGTCTCATCGAAACCCTTACCCGCCACAATCATCTGCCGCAAACTGGATCTCCATGTCGTAAACGCCTTATTGAACTTTCCGAGTGCTAACGAGTTGACCAGATTGTGCTTCAGATCCTGGTTGTCGTAAGGATCCGGGAACTTGTACCGTGTTTGTAGCTTCTCAATGAGCAGGGCGGACATAGCCTTGTTTTCTTTATTTCTGAGCTGGCCCGTATTAACGTTGCCAAAGTCTCGAGCAATGCAGCCTATCTGGTTTCCATACCCCTTAGCATACATCTCTGGTTCGACAGGAGCACTGCTTTTGGGGTCCACTTCCGTGAACTCTTGCCGG
Source organism: Alopecurus myosuroides (assembly GCA_028641055.1). Lineage (NCBI taxonomy): Eukaryota > Viridiplantae > Streptophyta > Magnoliopsida > Poales > Poaceae > Alopecurus > Alopecurus myosuroides. Next base: position 10,475,171 of record CM054057.1, read on the forward strand.
ATGGTGGCGAGCATGTTGTGTCGTCTTTCTTTTCACTTACGCAACGGCTCGCTACCGGAGGTGACATCCCCGGTGCCACTACCGGTTTGACCTTCTCTGGCCGATGTATCGGTTCGTGGCGCCTCATGACAAATGATTTTCTCCATCTCATCATCTGCATCGCCCTGCGTCCCCGCGTCCGTTCCGAGAACCACTCTCCATAGCACTGGCGAACAAAGAAGTGCGTTTGCCAGCGGTAGTGGCAGCTGCGCGTAGGGGCGGCCCACACTTACCGCTGGCGAACAAACTGGCAGGTTCGCCAGCGGTAAGGAGCGTAGCGCTGGCGAACAGATATATGCGATCGCCAGCGGTAATAACGCTGGCGAATGCATATATTTGTTCGCCGGCGCTATACTAGTGTCTATAAGCACTTCCCTACTAATGAGATGTGCTAATCGCAACATTCAGAAGTTCATCTCTCGAAGCCTTGAGATCCAGAAGGGGCTGGTCACGCTCCCAACGAAGAGTGGCGCACTAAGCTTCAACAACCACGAGACGACGTCCAATAACAGCCAAAGACTCGAAGACAGCCTGCAATCGCAAATAAATAAAGATACTTCTTGAGTCTACACACTAGGGGAGAATGGGGCTTTTGCTCGGTCGTGAGCACCCCTTTCGCCCCGATTCGGCCTCCACCCGGTGTAAAAGGTGCAGAGGTGGGGCTGGGGCGAGCAAGCCGCGTCGTGTGGGGGGTCTTTTGCCCTGGTTGGAGCCAACAACTAGGGTAAAAGGCTCGTACGAGAAGGGCGCGTCGTGGGGGGGGGGTCTTTTGCCCCGGTTGGATCCACCAACCGGGGCAAAAGGCCGCCCACTATACAAACCCTGCCAGCCCTCTCCTCTCCTCTCCTCTCCTCATGCCACTCACTTTGAAGGACATATTCTAGTTGTGTGGTGTGTGATCACTTGTTTTTCCCTCCTATGCACAAGAGGTGTTCGATGAAATGCCCGAGGGCATAACGCCATCTCAGCTCCCAGAAAACAAACATGATTTAATTGTCCGAGCCACACTTAATTAAATAAGATTTCTCGTCCTTCTTTCCTCCTCGGTCGAGGTACCAAATTTAACCTTTCATCTGTCGATGTAACATAGGTCATTTCTCTATTCACGGTGTTCTGTAACAGTTCTTAATTAATGCAGATGAACCGGCAATGGATGTACGCTGACCGACGCTCTGCCGTGAAAGGCGTGGGTTATTTTCTCGAGGTGTCCTAGGAAAACAAGCGGAATAATTTTATGTGTTGTCCATGTGATGTAGGTTGGAATCAGAAGGAACACTATTCGCACATAGTTATCCACTTCCACCTGTTTCAGTGCGGTTTGATGCCCGGCTATAATTGTTGGACCAAGCACGGAGAAAGATTGGTTATGATGGAAGACAACAAAGAAAAAGAGAATGATGACAAGTATCATGATATGTTCCCTGAATACGGTGCCGGTACTGGAATGCAAGATAACTATGAAGTGGAAGCAGAAGACTGGGCACCAGAGCCCATCGATGATCTTGGCCAGGCCATTACGGATGCGAACACAGAAAGAGAGATTGAAAAGGTGAGGGTGAAGTTCGACCAGATGTTAAAGGATCACAAAACATTGTTGTATCCAAATTGCGAAGATGGACAGAAAAAGCTGGGCAGCACACTGGAATTGCTGCAATGGAAGGCCGAACACGTTGTGACTAACGGAGGATTTACAAAGTTGCTGAAAATAGTGAAGAAGCAGCTTCCTAGAAACAATAAATTGCCCGACAGTACATACCAAGCAAAGAAGATTGTATGCCCCCTAGGATTAGACGCGTAGAAGATACATGCCTGCATTAATGACTACATCCTCTCCCGTGGTGAGAAGTACGAGAATTTGGAACAATGCCCGGTATGCACTGCATTGCGGTATAAGAACAGACCAGACGACCCTGGCGATGTTGAGGGTGAGCGCACCAGGAAGAGTTTTCCTGAAAAGGTGATGTGGAATCCTCCTATAATACCACAGTTGAAACGTTTGTTCAGAAACAAAGAGCATGCCAAACTTTTGCGATGACACATGGAAGATCGTAAGGAAGACGAGATGTTGAGACACCCCGCTGATGGGTCGCATTGGAGAAATATCGACAGAAAGTTCCCGCGCTTTGCAGGTGACGCAAGGAACTTATGGTTTCATCTAAGTACAGATGACATGAATCCATTTAGTGAGCAGAGCTACTGCCGTAGCACCTGGCCTGTCACTCTATGTATCCATAACCTTCCTCCTTGGTTGTGCATGAAGAGGAAGTTCATTATGATGCCAGTGCTGATCCAAGGCCCGAGGCAACGGGGCAACGACATTGATGTGTACCTAAGGCCATTAGTCGATGAACTTTTACAGTTGTGGTGTGAAGAAGGTGTACCTGTCTGGGACGAGCACGAACAAAAAGAATTTAACCTACGAGCGTTGTTGTTCGTAACCATCAATGATTGGCCTGCTCTTAGTAACATTTCTAGACATACAAACAAGGCATACAATGCATGCACATACTGTTAGACAGACACACCTGCACCACACCGAGAGCCAACCATCGAGTGCTGCCCCGAGAGTCATGATTATTGGTTGATTTCCAGCCATTTGTGGCCCCTTTGTTAGATATGTCTAAGATAATCAAATTAATGTTTTATTGTTTTATTTCTCTGAAATGACAGCGTGACCCCCTTGAAACACGGTAGCAATGTCGTCTCCCGGAGACCAGAACGACAACACCAGCGCTGGGACTTCTGAACAAGAGTTGGGGGCACACTATCATCTGATGCTCTTAGAGCAGCAGAATGAACAAAGGGGGCAGAAATGATGCTGATTATAACACTACCGCGGATGAGAAAAGGGAGGATGCCGAGGAGCAAGGTGGTAGAGGAGAAGAAACCACCGATAGTGGCGCCGGTGGTGTCTCCGAGACCAGTAACCAAGCTAAGAAACGACGTCGGGAGCGGCGCCTAAACCAGGGCGGCGCCACCCGAGAAGCATTCTCGGTGGTTGACAGCGATGGTGTGCCTAGGGAGCCTAAAACTCGCGCGAAGGGTTACGACCTCCAATTGGCAGCAATCCTTCGGGACGTCGTCAACCTCAACGAGACTAACCTCCAACATAAGGACAAGAAGCATTTGCGCGCTCAACTCATTTCGAGGCTGCACGCGCGATACGAGTTTCCTGCCGAGTACAACAACCAGAATCTCGAAGGTAATATGGTGAACACTCATGCCATGACCAAGTTCACCAAAGCACTTAGGGGTTATAAATATATGGTGAGGGATATGCTTGCCGATGGTGCCGATTTTGAGAAGATCCACAACCCCTTTCCGAATATTACGCAAGAAGACCTGGATGCTTTCGTGGCCAGTGAACAGCTAGAGCACACCAAGGTTAACAGCAAGTGGGGAGTGGAAATGAGAAACAAGACCATCGGAGTCCACCGCCTGGGTAGCAACGGTTATGCCGATAAGGAGGAGATATGGGCGAAGGAGGACCAGGCCTATGCAGAAGCCGACATCGAGAACCCGTGGCACAAGTACCCCCACCCGGAGATGCGGAGATTTCTGAGGTCCCGGTACCATAAAGAAGACGATACTGGGGATGTCGTCACGGACCCCAGGAAGGTGGTCGGTCTCAAGTTGGGCACGGACGAGAAGGTGCTTGCACTCGAGAAAGAACTGGTAAGCAATTTACCGGATTTAGCTTAGTTAGATCCTACTCTCGATTAAATTCTAGTATTGGCATTTCTTAATGCTTCACGTTACTTCTGCAGATAGCAGAACAAACGGCAGAAGCTGCCTCCTCGTCCCAGGCGTCGACAGATAAGCTTCTGTGGGACATTCCCCTTGTCAGGGCGTTGAACAAGGTGAAAGACCTGCCACCGTTGACAAGGCCGCATATGGGCCGTACGATCGCACACGGAGGAGGTCGCAAGCATGTTAACCATGGCTTGGCCGTGGCAACTACTAAAGAGGAGTGCACGGCGGCGCGAGCACAGAAGAGGAGGCATGAGACTAGCCAACTGATGGAGGAGACGGTGTTGCTAAGGGAAGAGACGGGGGGTGCTAAGGAACAAGTTGGTTGAATTGGAAGCCACGTTGGAAGAGAAGGTTAATGACAGGGTGGCTAACATGTTAAATGAAATTATGCCTACCATGTTTCGGTCGAGGAAGAACTATTTAAAACAGGGCAGGCAAGGGACGCTCCCGTTGATGAGCTTAGGCGGAAGCAACTCTTACAATAGGGCGCCGCGGGATGCAGGTGAACCTCGACCTCTTATATTACTGACTCCTGGTTCGGCAAAAGAAGGTGATAGGCGGGAGTCGCCGACACTGTCGGCTAGAAGCCCCTCTGTCAGCGGCACGACCGATCTGGCCCCTAGTCCGTCGACATGCGCCGAGCTCCCTGCTGTCACTCCAATGCCCGCCACCGGTCCGTCGACACGCGCCGAGGTCCCCTTTGTCACTCCCAAGCCCGCCCTCGGTCTATCGACACACGCCGAGCTTGACGCCCTCATGGTAATTAATCGTAAGCGTGAACTCGTTACTTAATTACTTTGTCACCGAACCCTCTAACCTACATATTTTCTTATAGGGCCCCGAAATTCCATGCACCTTGCTATTGGACGTGGACAATGAGTTGAAGGATGTGGCGAAGGGAATAATCATTTGGTCACAAAACCGCAGGTTCCATTGCCACCAAATCACTGAGGACGTGCACCGAGTTTGTGTGGATCAGGCTTTAGCGGGATGCGGAGAGATGTATCCTCCTTATCAACCCTCGGAAGCCGACAGCGAGCTACGATATCAGGACTGAAGAATGAAATATTGGCATGGACGAAGAGACTGATTTGATTGAACGCGAAATCAGGGACGGCGGCAAGCCAAGACAAGGCCACTCCATCGGCTCCAGCTCCTCCACCTGTCGTTGATCCTTCCGAGCCCGCGACACGGCACCGAAGCGAGGATCCCATTGATGAATTCATCGCTGATCTCGATATGGACCAGCATTATGATGATCTCGGTATGGATGAGCCTATTGCTGACCTCGATCTGGATCAGCTCGCTGATATGGACCAGCCGCCTCGTGATTCACCCGACCACCGTGATCTCCCGGCGGGGAAATCGGAATGCTTGAAGAAGAAGTTGTTCGGTTCTCAATAGACTCCCGAGAAAGATGTCGGCTTCACCACTCCAGCGAAATCTTTGCTAAGCCCAAACACTTGCCGTGGTGCGACACTCGACGCGATAAGAGCAGGCGACGGTGCTCCCCCGTGCTTGAAGGCGAGGAAGACCATCAGGAAAAGGCCTCAGAAGAAAAAAGCGGCCGCCGCCTCCGCCAGCCAGCCACCTCGGGTTATGGACAAGTTACCCGACAAGTGGCGCCATCACCATGTTATAGGCGAGCCGATGCTACCGCCAGACCTTGTCAAACTCTTGACCGGGGACATGAGGAGCGTTCATGACGGTGCTCTGCAGAAGGAGAGGCAACTTATGCAGTCGTGTTCCCCCTCATACCTGCTCCATGTGGTCAAGGTGCCCCTCGGCGTGGGATTTGTGGAGAAATACCCTGCAGAGCAGTTCTTTCTTAGGTTTGATGACCTATTCAACGTCTTCCATTTGAAACGGCTCTTACCAAGCTTCGTGCGTCTCGTAGCTCTCAAAATGGCGCACGATATCATGCAAGAGAGAACACCGGGCGTAGCGATAATTGGCCCCTACTACATGCGTGAATGATTCTTGGCCAACCCACGGGACCGAGTGATTGCCACGAAGCATATCGAGGTTTTCTTGGTGGCGAATCATACTATGGAAACCTTCCTCGTGCCATACTTCCCCGAGTAAGGTTACGATCGACCGCTAGCCATCGTTAAATTCTTTAGTATATTTCCATCACTCTTTTGCATGTGTGAGAACATTAATCTGAGGATGGCGCATGGATTGTTTTGCGCAGATACATGTACAGCGTCCTCTTGGTCATGTTCCCGCGGCATTCGCACGTTATTTATCTCGACTTGGGGAGTGCCAACCGAATAATTACACCAACCTCAAGTCTGTTCTCGACGTAGCTCTCACCGGATTCGCCACCAAGGCAGGTCCTCTCACGGTAAAGAAAGATACCAGCCGAGGATGCCTTTCGTGCACTCACACAACCAAGTTTGCCTGCATGAAGCAGTTGCACCCAGAGAGTGGGATGGACGCCTGGTACACCATCCTTCATATGAGGGAGTTCGTCAAGGATGCAAACGACCTCTTGTTGCCATCTAGTCTCCAAAAACGGGGCATCGACATGGCGAACGCCCCTAGCGAGACAGTGAGAAATGAGTTTCGCCACATCCAACGACAGATTGCCACAATAATCCATCACGATGTTGTCACTAAGGGTCGCCTTTTCTTCGCCGGTCACATACCACCATTGAATGACGGGATAGAAGCCCGCCTAGAGGCATACGGTGACAAGCAGCCATTCAACTCGCTAGACATCTACCGCCCCTTCCCGCCAAAGCCGAAACCTTAGAGTAAGAAAACTTATTTCTCATCCCATATGGCATTCCTAAACTCGTTGCATATACTTGTTGCATATTTGAATTTGCTACGTTGTTGCATATATTTGTTGCATATTTGATTTGGCTACTGATGTATATTTTGTCTTGTCCAAATAGATGACGTGCTATGTCGTGTACCGGGGACATGTTCCCGGAGTCTACGACGACTGGGAGGCTTGCCGGAGACAGGTGCACCGGTTCAGCGGCAATAGCTACAAGGGGTACACCACTATGGCGGAGGCACAAACTCGATACGTGAGCTATCTAGTGGGCGAGAGCAGAAGGAAGCGGATGAAGACCATCTTCGTACGATGATGCTCATCGTTTCCGCGTTTCTATTCTATCTTCTAGTTTAGATCGATGTCTCCTTAGCTAGATATCTTCCGACACTTTATATTCATCACTTTGTATTCGCTGGTGATCGATGTATTAGATACTTCGTATTTGATATATTGCATTTGTGTTCGAGACTTTGTATATTGGTTTTCGAATCTTTTTATATTAGTTTTTCCTAGTATATATTCGTGTTCGATACTTTCTATATTCTTTGTTTATTCCTTTCTGCAATTTATATCGATATAATAACTATCTGTCTACGTATTTCTGTAACAGTATAAACCTGTATAAATACATTATATATTATTTATTTTTTTGGACCAGCAAAACCTACTGCTGGCGCGCTAGGTGAACCTATCACCGGCGCAGTGTGGGCGCCGGGGCTAACCCAGCCATACCCCCGGCGCGTTGGGCAGACGCGCCGGCGCTACATTTACCCCCAGCGTGTCAGACAAGGGCATCGGTGGTAGTTTTTTACCACCGGTGTGGTCATCGCTGGCGCGTGCCAAGGCGCCGGCGGTAAGATAAAGTAGAGCGCTGGAGGTAGGGATTTCCCTAGTAGTGAGGTCTCATAAGAATAATAGACATATTATCATCTTCTGGCATTTCCAACACAACAAAGTCACTTAATATCAAACAATTAGTAGCAACTTGAACAGGAATATTCTCACATATACCAACATGAATAGCAGTAGATTTATAAGCCATTTGCAAAGATATATCAGTATATATCAATTTTTCAAGAGAGAGTCTCTTATAAAGAGAGAAAGGCATACCACTAACTCCAGCTCCCAAGTCACATAAAACAGTTCTAACATAATTATTTTTAATAGAACAAGGGATAGTAGGAATACCAAGATCTCCAAGCATCTTTGGAACCTTGCCATTGAAAGAATAATTAGCAGGCATAGTGGAAATTTTCTCATTAGGAATTTTCCTCTTGTTGGAGACAATATCTTTGATATATTTAGAATAAGGAGGCAGTTTAACAGCATCAGTCAAAGGGATTTGCCAAAACAGATGTTTCATCCACTCACAAAACTTGTTATAATGTTCTTCTTCCTTTGATTTGTGTTTCTTATTAGGAAAAGGCATTGCTTTTTGTATCCAAGACTCTCTTTCATTACCATGTTTATTAGCAATGAAATCCTCCTTAGTATATTTCACAGTTTTAGTTTGCTTTTCAGGTTCAGCTACAGGTTGTTATCAGAAGCATCACTTTTATGATTACCACTTTTAGTTTCAGCATCAGAAATAGATATACTATTAGGATCTTTAGAAGGTTCAGGAGATTCTACAACATTTTTATGTCTCTTCTTCTTTTTCTTAGAAGGAGAACTATTGTTTTTAGGTTGTTGAGAATCTTGTTCAATTCTTTTAGGATGTCCTTCACGATACAAGGGGTCCTTATTAGAAACACCACTTCTAGTAATTATTTCACAAACATGTTTATCTCATTAGCTAGCATGTATTTTTGCACTTTCGTAAGTTGATCAATTTGAGTTTGAACCATTTGAAAATGTTTAACAAGCATTTTAACATCATTAGAGGTTCTTTCAATAATATCATGCAAATTATCAATAGCTCTAGAGTTTTCCATGAGAAGGTTTTACACTCTCATATTAAAGTTGTCTTGCTTAACAACAAAATTATCAAATTCATCTAAGCATTGATCATGTGGATTAGAATATGGAATATCTCTATTATCAAAGTATTGGAGAGAGTGTACCTCAACAGTTGATGGATGATCAATAGGCTTACATAATTTTTCTATAGAAGGTAAATTCTTCACATCTTCAGATTTAATACCCCTCTTTTTAAGAGATTTCTTAGATTCCTTCATCACTTCATCATTTAATTCAATGATCCCTCTCTTCTCGGGTGCTGGTATTGGTGTTGGCTCTGGTGTAGGTGTAGGCTCAGGTATATTCCAATCATCATTATTTTTGGCTATTTTAGCCATTAATTCCTCAACTTCTTCTGGAGTTCTTTTCCTGAAAACAGAACAAGCACAACTATCAAGGTATGTCCTAGATTCAAAAGTTAGTCCATTATAAAATATATCTAGGAGCTCATTTTTAGTTAATGGGTATCCAGGGCTAGCTCTTATCAAAGAACAAAACCTCGTCCAAGATTCAGGCAATTTTTCTCCTTCGATTTGCTCAAAGTTAAAGATGTCATGCACAACAGCATATTGGGCACTATCAGGATATTTTTTTGAAAGAAAGCATTAACCAAATCCATAGGATCAGTAATACATCCAGGTGACAGATTGTCAAACCAAATTTTATCTTCGTATTCCAAAGAGAAAGGGAAGATCTTGGTAACAAAATAAGTACGCTTCTTAGTATCATTAGAAAATAAACTACTCAAATATGAAAGCTCATTCATGTGTTCCATAACACTTTTACTTTCAGTTCCTCAAAAAGGTTCCTTCTCAACAACAGATATGTAAGATAAATCTAAAGAGAAATCATAATCCTTGTCTATAATGTGTATGGGAGATCTGGCAAACTTAGCATCAAGAGAAGATTTATATTTCACAGCATGTCTTTCAAGAAGACTCTTTAGAGCACTTGGACCAGTAGTAGCACGAGATTATTCAATAAAATCATCATTAATTTCAATATAGGTTTCATCAAGATCATCAATAAGCTTAGTTTAATTAACAGGTGTACCAATATTTTCAACAGAAATTTCAGCATTTTTAATTTGTTTGGATTTAGCGATAGTAGCATCTAGGAAAGGACCTAGAGAACCAGTATCATCAAGCACAGTAGAAGCATCATCAAAAGTATTAGAAACATTCTCAGACTCAGCAGAAGTAAGAGTACGTGTAGCATGTGGTGGAGTAATAAGCTTACTCATAACAGACGATGAATCAAGAGCAGCAGAGGTGTTCAGAGTTGTACCTCTTCTTCTAGTGGATGGTAATATAGGAACTTTTCCATCACGAGTCTTGCCCATGATGAATGGCTTGCAGTAAACAATATCACGACCAAGTGAGCAAATAAATAAATCTATGCTCCCCAGCAACGGTGCCAGAAAATAGTCTTGATGACCCACAAGTATAGGGAATCGCAACAGTCTTCAAGGGATGTAAAACCCAAATTTATTGATTCGACACAAGGGGAGCCAAAAAATATTTATATGCCTTAACAACTGAGTTGTCAATTCAGCTGCACCTAAAAGTAGACTTGCTAGCAACAATTTATCAGTGGTAACAGTTTTATAGTAGTAGTAGAAATAAATAACAACAGTAGTAAAATAGTAACAACAGTAGCAATCGCGGAAGACAACAAGATGGGAAGTACCGTAGGCATAGAGGGAATGGATGGATGGGCGTTGCATGGATCACATAGGTGATGTAATAATATAACACGGGCATTGCATATAATAATAATAAAGCATAAAACATGTAGGAAAACCATAGGCATGTGTTCCAATATAGTCATACGTGCTCGCAATGAGAAACTTGCACAACATCTTTTGTCCTACCAGCCCGTGGCAGCTGGGCCTCTAGGAAAAGTACTGGTAAGTAAGGTGCTCCTTTTAATAAAGCACCAGAGCTAAGCATTAACACTGTGTGAACACATGTGATCCTCACATCACAACCATCCCATCCGGTTGTCCCAATTTCTGTCACTTTGGGGCCTCGGGTTCCGGACAATGACATGTGTAAACAACTTGCAGATTATGATCAAGAAACATAATTATACTCAAGAAACAATAACATGTACAGATCTGAAATGTTTTTGCAATTTTAAACACTTTTCATATTGAAGGTTTCTCCAAATTTAAAACGATTCATAAACTAGGTTTTTTAAAATGTTTGAAAATTCAAAAATTGTTACTAGTTTAAATAGTTAGAATAATTATTATTTTAAACAGAAAATGTATTTTTTATGTTTATGCAATTTAAAACACTTTTCATATTGAAAGTTTCTCCAAATTCAAAACCATTTCAAATGTATTTGAAACGAGGCTGGAAAAAAATGGCGGAAAAAAAGTGAAAATTTGGGCCTTTTGCCATGGTTGGTGCCACCAACCGGGGCAAAAGGGGGAGGTGTGCGCGCAAGTGAGGGCCCACCTCCGCTCTTTTGCCCCGGTTGGTGGCACGAACCGGGTAAAAGACCCCCTTTTGCACCACTTCGTGTTACCAATCAGGCCAAAAGGCCTCCCCTTATATAACCCTGGGCGGAGCCACCGCCCGGGGCAAACCCCCGCAGAACGCCTAAGTCCCCGACGACGCCGAAATCCAGAGCGACGCCGTTAGGCTGCCCTATTCGCCGCCGCCGCGCTCGCACAGCTCCTCTGCACCTGTGCTCCTCCGCGGGTGCCCGCACAGAGCTCGCTGCCGGTCTACCGCCGTCTGCCACCGGTCTGCTCGCTGATGTCTATGCACACTTCTATTCTTGTAGACAGTGTTGAGCCTCCAAGTGCAGACGTTTGTATAATAGCAGCAAGTTTCCCTTAAGTGGATCACCCAAGGGTTATCGAACTCAGCGAGGTAGAGGTCAAAGATATCCCTCTCAAGCAACCATGCAATTAAGATACACGAAGTCTCTTGTGTCCCCAACACACCCAATATACTTGTCAGGTATATAGGTGCACCAGTTCGGCGAAGAGATAGTGAAATGCAATTAATATGGATGGTTATAAGTAATAATAGCAATCTTTAATAAATATGGAAGCAAGCAAACATGTAGCAGAACAGGCTTAAAACATTGTATCAATGCTTGGAAACAAGGCCAAGAGATCCTATCTTCACTAGTGTACACTCTCAACAATGATCACATAATTGAATAACTAAATATCTTCTCTTCACTATGCTACTCTTAACCCTCTCCGGTTCGATAACGAACACTAATCATTGCGTAGGGCTGCAAAAAGCATTACTTAAAGTAAGCATTCCCATGTCTAGTTAGCCCCACACTGTCAACTTGAGCGCCCTAGAAGGTACTAGACAAACACCACAATTCATAGAGGAGACACACACGATGTGCACACTATCACCTTCACACCGCAGGACTAGGTGACTGTCATCATCGGAGACAGCAACGGTGATGGAGATGGCCGTAGAGTCGACGGAGTTGGCTTCCGGGGGCACTTCCCCGTCCCGGCAGGGTGCCAGAACAGTCATATGTCCCCCAAAACATGGGTTGACGATGACGGCGGCTGCGGAAGGTTTCGTGGAATTTCGCCGATTCTCCAGGGGTTTTTGCGTTCGGGGATTATATGGGCGAAAGGGCAACGTCGGTGGGCCACCAGGGTGGCCTCACCACCCCCAGGCGCGGCCAGGGGAGGGCCTGCGCCTGGGCATGTTGAGGGCCCTCCGGAGCTCGTCTTCGACTCCTTTTCAGACTTCTGGAAGCTTCCAGGGAAAATAGGAACTTCGGGATTCGTGGGGTCCAATTCCGAGAATATTTCCAGAACAACTTTTCTGAAATAAAAAACAGCATAAAACAGGGAACTGGCACTTGGCATCTTGTTAATAGGTTAGTCCCGGAAAACGTGTAAATGCTATAAAGAAGGGAGAAAACATGTGGCAATTGGCATAATATCAACATGGAACATTAGAAATTATAGATACGTTGGAGACGTATCAAGCATCCCCAAGCTTAGTTCCTACTCGTCCTCGAGTAGGTAAACGATAAAAACACATAATTTTCGAGGTGACATGCTACCAACATAAACTTGATCATCATAATGTAAAAGCATATTTAAGCTGAGATCATAGAATTTTAACATAAGCATGATAAATAAAACTTTAATAATAAAGCATAGCAATCATCTTGCATCATGATAAGTAACACAAATAGAAGATCATGAATAACAATGCAAAGAAAGATATATGTTTATTTCAAGTATAGAGAAAACATGGCAAATTGGTATTTCGCTAGTCTTTAAGAGTGGGCAAAACATAAATGCCAGGACACCTTCAAAGTTCATGAGGAAGACTAGAGCAAATAATTAGAGAACAAGCAATAACACATCATGAATCAATTAATAATGTTTCTGGGACAAATGCACATAAAACTCAGAATGGTAAAAAAGTCTCTCTCAACTGTGCATAAAGTTAGAAGATGGAGACTCAACATAAAAGTAAAAGAAAGGACCTTCGCATAGGGAAGCATGGATCACTCATGTGCTAGAGCTTTTATTTTATTAAATAGAGGTATTAAAAGTTTGACACTCCTCCCATCCATCTTACACAAACCATGGCTAACCGAATCCTCGGGTGCCTGCCAACGATCACATACCATGGAGGAGTGTCTATATTTTGGGAGATGTATCCTAATGTCAACGAATGGTAAACAGAAAATATAGTACATCACAAGCTAACTAGATTTCACAAGAGTGGCTCCCATATGAAGGACGCAACTGGTGTAGAAGGTCATCCCTGTTTCTCTTTTGTTTACACAATTATGCTTTGACTGATAAATCAGGGGGGAAAATAGTGAAGAGATTTTGTGTGTATTAATTTGGGGCTGGGCACCCCGCTGCCAGGTTTTCTATCAATTGGATAAGAGGATGAAGCCACTCGTCCAGGGTGTGAAATCCAATCAACAAGTGAGATAAAGATTCTCTATTTACATCCTCATGAGCAAAAACAGGAACACAAAGTAGGAGTAATTTTGAAGATTTTAAAGGGAACACATGAGCAATTTACTTGGAGTGGCAGTTAAATACCACATGTAGGTAGGTCTAGTGGACACAATGGTAAAACTTTGGTTTTAGGGAGTTGGATTCACAAGTAGAGCTCATACTCAGTATAGGTGGAGGCTAGCAAAAGACTGGGAGCGACAAATCAAGAGAGCGTAAGAGCCATAATCATGCATAGCGACATAAACATCATTAATCAAAGCATAAGTGGTACCACAAGTTCAAAAACTAAATGATCATAGAGGCTATTAGTGACTGGTTCATAGTCATAAACATGGTGTGGTCATGTGCCAAGTCAACCAAATAAAACATTCAAAAGAGAATACCACAAATTTATGCTTCAATATGACAAGAACAACTCATGATTCTTTCACTGGTACATTAAACACTCTCAGCTATTTGAGGCTAATCATGCTACTCAATAACCACAAGGCTTTAAAACTAAAATAAAATTCAGCATGATATGAAAAAGTTCTAGCCACAGTCTATACAAGCTTCTACTTTCACTATTAAAAATCCTACTTCAAGCAGCAGTTTTTTTCCCAACAAGCACCATACAAAATATGTTTTAACAAAAAAATGCTCTACATGATACAGCAAGAAAACATGAGAGTACTCACATAACCCTACTAAAACTAACAACTCTGAATAAGAGATGCATGAAAACAAAGGATAAACGCAATACTATAAAAAAGTGAAAACTCACGGAACAATAAGAATGCAAACTAGAGTGTTCTAAGCAATGAAAACAGAGCGTGTCTCAGTCCCTCACAAGTATGATAAGATCCAACCATAAACTACAGAAAATAAAACTAAACAAACTGAAATAAAAAAAATTAAGACGCTCCAAGTAAAGCACATAAGATGTGACCGAATAAAAATATAGTTTCACTAGAAGTGACCTGATAATTTGTCGGTGAAGAAGGGGATGCCTTGGGCATCCCCAAGCTTAGACGCTTGAGTCTTCTTGGAATTTGATGGGATGTACTATCGTGGCATCCCCAAGCTTAGGCTCTTCACTCTTCTTGATCACGTCATATCATCCTCTTCTCTTGACCCTTCACACCAAACTTCTCACAATCTTCATTAGCAACGTTAGTGCAAATCGAAATAATAAATTCACATGGTTCAGTTTCAACACAAGCCTAACACTAATAAACACATTAGCTACTGTAACAACTTCTTTTAACACTCTTTTTCTTAAAAGAACACCAAAATAAAGAGATTAAGATACAAATGCAATTATTGGCAGAAATCTGTCAAAACAGGACAGCGGGTAAAGATGATTTAGTTATAAAATCTTATGTTGCAAAAATCAGAAATTGTTAGACTAAGAAAAGTTGCATATATATCCCAGGATGACGCACAAAAAAACTCAGGTCATTTTGAATTTTCTGTAATTTTATACAATTTTAACAGTGGACAGCAGAAATCTGTTTTCTGCGCAGAAATCCGAAATATAGTCTAAACTTTCCAGTAGAGGCTTTATTTGTCTCAACAAAGACACAAAAGAAAAGATACATAGGGGTTGCTAAGGGAATAGACAACACCCAGGTGCAAAGCACATACAAAGAACCGACAGAAAACGGGTTGAAAACGGAGCAATAAAACGGGTTGTCTCCCGGTAGCGCTTTTCTTTAACGCCTTTCAGCTAGGCACAATGATTTTTAAAAGATGCTCACATAAGAATAAGAGTTGAAGCACAATAAAAGAGCATCAAGAATCAAATATAATACACATTTAAGTCTAACCCACTTCCTATGAAAAATAATCTTGTAGAAAAACAAGTCCACGAAGCACAAAGTGACTATTATAGGAAGACAAAATAAGTGCAACTTCAAAAAATTTCAACATAAAGAGGGGGAACTTAATATTGTTTAGATGCATAAAACCATGTTTCCATCTCTCATAATAACCTTCAGTAGCATCATGAATAAAATTAACATTACAGATATCACATAAAAAATTCTTATCATGAGCCAAATGCATAAAAAAAATTAATACTCTCCACATAAGACTAGTCATTCTTATTAATAGTAGTGGGAGCAAATTCAAAAAAAATAGCTATCATTATTATTCTCATCACCATAATCATTAAATATAGGAGGAAAATTATAATCATAATTAACTTTCTCCTCAATAGTAGGTGAACCTAAAATAGAATGTTCATCATTGTAAACATCATATATAGAAGGCATATCATGATCACAATAAAATTTATCATTCATAGTAGGTGAAACTAGAATACCACGATCATTATAATCATCATATATTGGAGGCAAAGTATCATCAAAGAAAATTTCCTCCTCAAAACATGGGGGACTAAAAATATTAAATTCATCAAAACCAACTTCCCCAAGCTTAGACTTTTCCATAGCATTAGAAATAATGGTGTTCAAATAATTCATACTAATAACATTTCTACTGGCATGCAAATAAAGTTCCATAGGTTTTTTAATTTTCTCTTCAAACACTTCATGTCCTAATTCAAGATTAATATTATAAAGCTCTCTCATATTTTTGTTGTTTTCCATTCAAGCATAAATATAAAAACAAGTAACAAGTAAAAATAAGCCTAACTAGAGAAGATAAAAACAAGAAACAAAAAGATATAATTGCAGAATCTAAAGGAAATAATTTTGAGCACTCACACCCGAGGATGTGAGAATCTTTTACCTTACCTCCCCGGCAACGGCGCCAGAAAAGAGCTTGATGTCTACGCACGCTTCTATTCTTGTAGACAGTGTTGGGCCTCCAAGTGCGGAGGTTTGTAGAACAACAGCAAGTTTCCCTTAAGTGGTTCACCCAAGGTTTATCGAACTTAGGGAGGTAGAGTTCAAAGATATCCCTCTCAAGCAACCCGACAATTAAGATACAAGAAGTCTCTAGTATCCCCAACACACCCAATATACTTGTCAGGTATATAGGTGCACTAGTTCGGCGAAGAGATAGTGAAATACGAGTAATATGGATGGTTATAAGTAATAATAGCAATCTTAAATAAATATGGCAGCAAGCAAACATGTAGCAGAACAGGCAGAAAATGGTGTTTCAATGCTTGGAAACAAGGCCTAGGGATCCTACTTTCACTAGTGGACACTCTCAACAATGATCACATAATTGAATAACTTAATATCTTCTCTTCAGTATGGTACTCTTAACCCTCTCCGGTTGGATAACGAACACTAATCATTGCGTAGGGCTGCAAAAATCATTCCTTAAAATAAGCATTCCCATGTCTAGTTAGCCCCCACACTGTCAAACCTGAGCGCACTAGAAGGTACTAGACAAACACCACAATTCATATTAATAAAACACTTGAGTAGCACAAGATGAAGAGCAACATCTACCACTGGTAGAAAAAGGCCTTCCATACGCCCCCATCAGTCCCCAAACTTTGCGCACCGTGACTAAAGGGGTTTTAGTCCCGGGTCGGGAGGATACCCGCGACAGAAGGTCATGCGTCGTGGGTTGGGAAGCGCGTGGAGGCGCGTGGAGGGCTTTAATTCCGGTTGGCGTGGCCATCCGCGACTAATGATCCATCTGCTGGCCTCCCTGTCTTTAGTCCCGGTTGGCCTGGCCACCCGGGACTAAAGATACAAACTGCTCGCCTCCCGCGCGGCGGTTTTATTTCGCGAGCGAGAGGCAGAAGGGAGCCATTGCTACAGTGCGCACCCGAGTCTCTGTTTCTTCTTCTATCTTCTCTTCTCTTCCTCTCTTCGATCTTCCTCCACCAAGCACCCATGGATGAAGTTTGGAAGATTGTCCGTGTGGCCACACCATGTGGCAAGAGTCTCGACGTGGCCTACACCAATAATTGCGAGAGGCTCCCCGGTCTTCCTGAGCATTTCAGCTATCTCTATGAACAAGCCGATGAACACCATAGGTTCTTCGGGCTTGATCTAGAGTATACGGCGGATCAACGGGATGTTGCCGTCATCCAGATTGCGCTCAAGGAGTTCGTTTTGGTCTTCCAATGGTCAAGGTAACGCACACGTACAATCTTGCATTTTCGATTTGTTTGTTGCATCTGAAGAATACATGTGTTGCAACATATCTAACACGTGTTCTATTTTCTTGTCAACAAGGGGTATGACTTCTGCAGCGTTGACATCACTCAAGACCGTCAGAAGTTGATGCGCTTGGCTATTGTGATACCTGAAGATCACTACATTGATCTTCAGGACCTTATCCATTTCGATGAGTTGTACGGGCCCTAGACCGGGATGGCTCCGATGGCAACTGCCTTCATCCACGAGGACTACGAAACCATGAAGTCTCGTTTCCCCTCCAAGAATCACAGGTATTGGGAGAAGACCCCACTGGACCGGACCAACGTCAACTATGCAGCCATAGATGCATACGTTTCCTACGAGTTGTTCCGCATCTACTCGACGGAGCTCGAGTAGATGTTGTTTGTGTACCGCATCTTGCGTTCGATATATGCATGTAATGGATATATTAGTATGTAATGGATATATTATTATGTAATTGATATTATTTCTATATTAATTCCTAGCTATACTATTTCTATATTATGCCAAACACACATTTCAAAACAAACAAACAAAAACACATCAAGAAAACAAACAAAAACACATCAAGAAAACATATATCTAGTCAATACCAAACTCATCCAGTTGGATTTACTTCAAAATACATTTTTGAACTCATTCTAAAAATAATAGAAGAGCCTACTGGTCTTTTTAAGATTTTAAAATGAATTTGTATTATTTTTCTTAATTTTTTGATATATTATTTGTATTTTTAAGATTTTAAAATGAATTAGTTTTCTTTTTCTTAATTTTTTGATATATTATTTGTATTTTTAAGATTTTAAAATGAATTAGTTTTATTTTTCTTAATTTTTTTATATATTATTTGTATTTTAAGATTTAAAAATGAATTAGTTTTATTTTTCTGAATATTTTGATATATTAATAGTATTTTTAGAAATAATACAAATTAAAAATTAATGTTTATTTATTTATTCAAAAAATTTAGTTACATCATTACTTTTGTTTATTAAAAGATTTATTTGAAATTCAAACAATAAAGAAATGTGGCATCGACCAACATGTTAGTAGGATTGATATGATACTACTATCACATACATGCGTGCGAAAACTTGGATGCGGGACGGGATGGAACTCGGAAGTTAAGCGTGCCAGTGCTAGAGTAGTGGGAGGATGGGTGACCGAGCGGGAAGTTTGACCACGAGTAAGTAATTTGACTAGAGATAATCTTAGTTACACACTACGCAAATAATACAAATTCTGAAAAAAAATGGAGTGAAAAATTGGAGTGAAAAAAGGTCCTCCGCCCCCCGGCTCACGCCACCCGCCCACGTGGCCGGGCCTTTAGCCGCGGTTCGTAAGAGGCGCGACTAAACGGGGGGCCTTTAGTCCCGGTTGCGCGGCCAGGATTAATGGGCCTGGCGAACCGGGACTGTAGGCCTATTTTCTACCAGTGTACTCATTCATCTAGATTACAAAGCTCACTATCACATATGGATCACACCATGGGAGAGAGAGATGAACCACATAGATACCGGTAGAGCCCTCAACCTCGGGGGAGAACTACTCCCTCCTCATCATAGGAGACAGCAACGACGATGGAGATGGCGGTGGAGTCGATGGAGATGGCTTCCTAGGGCACTTCCCCGTCCCAGCAGGGTGCCAGAACAGAGATATGTCCCCCGAAACTTGGGTTGACAATGACGGCGGCTGTGGAAGGTTTCGTGGAATTTCGACGATTCTCCAAGAGTTTTTGCATCAGGGGGATTATATAGGGGAAAGGGCAACGTCGGTGGGCCACCAGGGTGGCCAGGGGTGGGCCCGCGCCTGGGCATGGTGAGGGCCCTCTGGGGCCCGTCTTCGACTCCTTTTCAGACTTCTGGAAGCTTCCGGGGAAATAGGAATTTCGGGATTCATGGGGTCACATTCCGAGAATATTTCCAGATCAACTTTTCTGAAATAAAAAATAGCAGAAAACAGGGAACTGGCACTTGGCATCTTGTTAATAGGTTAGTCCCGGAAAACGTGTAAAAATGCTATAAAGAAGGGAGAAAACATGTAGCAATTGGAATAATATCAACATGGAACATCAGAAATTATAGATACGTTGGAGACGTATCACTCGTCGTCGGTCTGCTGACTCTGCCGCTACAGACTCCTCGAGGTGAGCGCGGGATCGAGGATCCACCGCGCTCTCACCGCGCGAGAGGTAGGCATTTTTTAAGCACTATTCTTTTTTACTGTTAACATTTTAAGCTATTAGGGCATCACCTATATATGTATATGGAAAACATTTTTTTTAAGTGCTTGAGGACTTGCTTATAGATATATGAGTGTTTTAACCAATCATGTTTGTGGACTTGCTTAGACATTTTTAGCTATTAGGGCATCACAAAAATGTTGTTTTTTTAGTATATGAGTGTTTTAACCATTATTCAACATTATGTTTCATAGATATACTCATGGGTGGATTCAAGTATAATATATGCGCGGGAGGATCCATCTAACTAAAAACATATACCATATTGCACCGGGGAAACCAGAATTGCTTCACATAGGGTTGCTACGGAAACAAATGCAAGGAAGCCATTATAAGATGGTAGGTTCTTAAACTTAAGTCTTTCAAAATAATTATGCCAATTAAGCCCGCTTGTGAGAACTATAATGCTTGCAAGCAGGCCATAAAATAAATTTTGTATCTCCACAACATGATAATATTTGGTGAAATAAAAGTTATAGATGGTGAAAACAAGGGTATGGATTATGAAAACATGTGTGGGATGGTGGAAACAATAGTAATCACTGTAAAAACAAACATAAGGTGATGAAAACAATAGTAATCACTGTGAAAAAAAGTATGGATGCTGAAAACAAGGGTATGGATTATGAAAACATGTGTGGGATGGTGAAAACAATAATGGGTATGGTTAAAACAAAGGTGGGCATGGTGAAAACAAAGTGAAAACATTGTTTCCTTCATTTCAAATCACTTTGTTAACAAGGTTGATGAAGTCTGGTTACCAAAACAATTTTTATAAAGCAAAACTTTGTATGGCACTAAATGATTATGTTACGATTGCGAGCTAGCTAGAGGTAGCACAGCGCACCATTTTGGTACTGATTTTAGGATGGTATCACCTCTGATAGCTTAATTATTTTGCACCCTATTATTTTCACTAGTATGTGTATTGTTGTGATGATTGTTTAGTGGAATATTATTTTTCCAAGAGAATTTATAGCTTCATTTTTCCAAGATGGTATAAATATTCTTATTATTACTTGTCTGGTATACACAATTATCCTATGCACCCAACATACATTCATTGAAACTTGTTCATTTGGGTGAGTTATAAAATGAGAGTACTGTCTAATAGTCATCTCAACAAGTCCCTCGGATGATCCGGTAGGGTTTTGATTAAGAGAACGTAAAGGCACTAGTGACAATCTTCGGCTAACAGGGGGCACGATTTACCCAGGTTCGGGGCCCTCGTAGAGGTAAAACCCTTACTCATGCTCTTCGATCTGTATTATCAGTAGATCGGTTACAATGGGGGGGTGCTCAAGTCAAGAGTATGATCTCGATCTTAAGGCTTGTGGTGGCGAAAAGTAGATTGGATCCCCCTCCTGGTGGTTCTCCTAGCCTTATATAGATGGCTAGGTCTCAAACCGTGTCCGGGGGGATTACAAATTCTAGTTCTATGTTGGTTAGGTCATTCCTTCTTGACCCGCAAGTTTTGCGGGTGGGCTTTCGTTGGGCCTTCTAGTAGCGCACGGCAACACCCCTCTTTGGGCCTAAGTCTTGGGCCTTTGACCGGGTAGGCTCACCCGATAGGTCCAGGAGTCATCCCCACGTCAAGTACCTGATATAATCTATATATAAATCCGTGAAAAGTAGCTTGACATTGTTTTTTACTGTACTTAGTGGTAATTAGACATATGTGAAAATTGATTGCATTTGAATATATTAAAATATTGTAGTGATTGACTTGTTCAAATATTTGACTTACTAAAGTATTTTACATTCCATTTGTATTAGTCGAGCTATGGACGGCTGAGAGGGTGAAGAACATGTGTTTGCGATAATAGAAGAAACTACACTCCCCGGTGGACCCAATGACGGTGGAGGTCAAGACGACGGCTCACAGTACCTGAATGAATCAGGTCATGGAATGGAGGAAGAAGGCAATTGCAAGGACCGGATGTGGTACCGGAGAAAAGCAGCAATTAACAAGCCTTAGTGAAGGCCGTGGAACCTACTGCATCGACATCATATTCCAAGAAGTCAAAACGAGGCCCGGCTCAAGAGATGAGCTCGAAAGTGCATCTGCTAATCGAGCAAGTCTATCGACCGACAAACCTGCTTGGCCCATCAAAACAACAACTAAGTTTATAAGCCAATGCGGAGTTATTGTTAGGGACATGATCCCTATAAGTATTGAAGAATGGAATGAGCCAGCCAAGGACGAAGACGATCCTAACCGTCTGCCTGTTTCTTTTGTCTCACACCGGTCCAAACAAGCTCTGTTCGAAAAGATCATGAACCATTTCAGTCTACCAGAATGTGAAACTAAGAAGACACAAAAGGCAATGCACGACGCAGTTATGTACTGGGCTCTTAAGAAGATGGCCGAGGCTTTCAATGCTTACAATAAAATATTATGGAAGGAATATCAGAAGAAAAAAGAAGTTCCAAAATTTGAGGGGCCGCTAGAGAAGCAGAAGGCACACTGGCCAACATTTCCGGCGTACAAGGAATCAGAAAAGGGGAAGAAAAGGTCAGCCAAGAATACGGAAAATGTGGCGAGGAGGGTATATCACCATAGATGGGTTCAGGTGGCTACAGATTTGCAGTGCCTAAGTTTGACAAACTCGAGGCAGATCTGTGAGAGAAGGGGATCATTCCAGGTACACAGTATTTTCCGCGGAGGTCAAGGAATTCGTAGCTTGGGCATGGGGCGACGTTTGACGCAGAAGGGAACCTTATTATGGTTGAAAAAATAAAGGTCCCCTTTGCGGCACTTGAGAAAGTGTTCCAAGAGATTAAAGCAGGAGAGTTCAAGCCGGATCAAGAGAATGACGAGCTATCGAAGGCCCTCGGGAATCCAGAACATGGCGGCTGGACACGAGGCAAAGGACGATATCCGTGGTGCTTTGGGTTCAAGACGGAAGATTGTGTTTATCCATATAGAAGCCAAGAGAGAGGAAAGAAAAAGAAGGAGGCACAGGTCGAAGAATGGGTTGGTGTCTTGGAAGCCACAATGATGCTGCAGCAACAACAGATTACTGAGCTTACTGCATGACGCTCTGATGCGGTGTGTAGTTGATGCCCTCGTTGGTAAACCCCAAGAGAAAGGTTGAGAAGAGTTTAGCAGCAAGTTTTCCCTCAGAAAAGAAATCAAGGTTGAATCAACCAGTAGGAGGACAAGCAATCTCTAAAGGTTGATGCAGCTGAGGTGGCAGGGCACACTACCGGTTCAGGAGCAATGTGGAACCTACACAACACAATCAAATCACTATGTCCCAACGAAGCAGTGAGGTTGTCAATCTCACCGGTTTTGCTGAACACAAAAAGGTTAAATGTATGGTGTGGAAAACAGTAGGAAAATAGTAGGAACAGTATGAGAGCAGTATGAAAGCAATATGAAAGCTGTAGGTGTTTTATCAGCACGAGGAAAAAGGAACGGGGTCCACGGTTCACTAGTGGTGTCTCTCCGAGAAAAATAAAAAACATGTGTGGTGAACACATTACAGCTGGGAAATTGATAGAAATGAAGGCCGCACCGTAGTGCATATGCAAGACATAAAGATTACTATGTGATTCATGCGAGCATTACAACAAGATATATAGACCGTTATCCAACTGCATCTATGACGAAAAATCCACCCTTCGAATATCATCCGAACAAACGTTGGGTATTAAGTTGCAAGCAACAGATAATCGCAGTAAGCAAAGTTTGGAATGTAAACAATAACATCATCCTTAGACAAAGCATTGTTGTTTTCTCCCTAATGGCAACAACACATCTTCCATCCATCACATTTCTGTCACTCGAGCACAGATGAAAAGGAGGCATGAACCCACTATCGAGCATAAATACTCCCTCTTGGAGTTACTAGCATCTACTTGGCCAGAGCATCTACTAACAACAGACAGCATGCAAGATCATAAATAAGATATGCATGAAGATAACATGATAGATTGATAATAAGAAGACATAGCATTCAACATTCACGATATCTCAGCAAACACAACATGTAGCATTACATAAAGATGATCTTGATCATGCTAGGAAGCTCACAAGATCTAAACATGAGGCACAAATTGGAGAGAACAACCATCTAGCTACTGCTATGGACCCGTAGTCCAGTGCTGAACTACTCCCGCATCACTTCGGAGGTGGGCATGGTGGTGTAGACCCCTCCGGTGATGATTTCCCCCTCCGGCAGGGTGCCGGGGAGAGCTCGAGAACCCTCCCGATCTCGGGATGATGGTGACGGCGGCCTCGGGTGTTTCTCGAGAAAAAGTGGGATCCTCCTAGGGTTTCGTCTCGGGGGGAATATATAGGCGAAAGGGCAGAGGCGGTGGAGGCTCAGGGGCCCCACACAACCCCCTAGCGCGGCCAAGGGGAACCCGCCACCCTATGGTGTGGGCCCCTCTGAGGCCCCCCTCCGGGTCTCTTCGGGACTTCGTGGAACCTCCGGGATTTCTAAGACTTCCGGGCTTCGAACTTTCCAATTCCGAGAATATTTCCAGAACAACTTTTCTGAAACTAAAAACAGTAGAAGACATGGAACTGGCTCTGTGTCATCTTGTCAATAGGTTAGTCCGAAAAATCGATAAAAATGACATAAAGTAGATGTTACTCTTCATCTGTTATGCTACTCAAGTGGTTTTGCTATGAGATCTCTGTGGGCACTTTGATCATGGTGTAAAGGTGACAGTGTGTGCACCGTGTAGTTTAGCATGATATTATATCTTGTGTTGGATGACCCTATGAAATTGTGGCATTTGTTTAGTACTAATTTAGGGCGCTCATAGTGACAGGGTGGAGTGCCCTAGAGAGAGAATACAGACTTGAGGAGTGATGTTACAGCCCTACGCAGGGATTGGTGTTCTTTATCCAACCGGAGAGTGGTTCGGAGTAGCATAGTGAAGAGATCATATTTATGCATTCAATTATGTTATTATTGTTGAGAGTGTCCACTAGTGAAAGTATGATCCCTAGGCCTTGTTTCTAAGCACTGAAACACCGCTTACATTCAGTTTTGCTACATGTTTGCTTGCTACTATTTTCATTTCAGATTTCTACTATCACTTATAATCATCCATATCACTTGTATTTCACTATCTCTTTGCCGAACTAGTGCACCTATACAACTGACAATTGTATTAGGTGTGTTGGGGACACAAGAGACTTCTTGTATCATAATTGCAGGGTTGCTTGAGAGGGATACCTGTGACCTCGACCTCCCTGAGTTTGATAAACCTTGGGTGATCCACTTAAGGGAAACTTGTTGCTGTTCTACAAACATCTGCACTTGGAGGCCCAACACTGTCTACAAGAATAGAAGCGTGCATAGACATCAAGCTCTTTTCTTGCACCGTTGTCGGGGAGGTAAGGTAAAAGGTACTCACATCCTCTGTGAGTGCTCAAAGTTATTTCCTTTAGATTCTGCAATCATATCTATTTTTTTCTTATTTTTATTTTCACTAGTTAGGCTTAATGGAAAACGAAAAAAATATGAGAGAACTGTATAATCTTTATATTGAATTAGGACATGAAGTGTTTGAAGAGAAAATTAAAAAACCTATGGAGCTTTATTTGCATGCTAGTAGCAATGTTATTAGTATGAATTCTTTGAACACCATTATTGCTAATGCAATGAAAAAGTATAAGCTTGGGGAAGCTAGTTTTGATGAATATGATATTTTTAGTCCCCCAAGGTTTAAGGACGAAATTTTCTTTGATTATACTTTGCCTCCAATTTATGATAATTATAATGACTTTGGTATTCTAGTTCCACCTATTATTGATGATAAATTTTATTGTGGTCATGATATGTCTTCTATATATGATGTTTACAATGATGAACATGCTATTTTCAGTCCACATACTATTGAGGAGAAAATTAGTTATGATTACAATATGCCTCCTATACTTGATGATTATGGTGATGAGAATAATAATGATAGCTATTTTGTTGAATTTGCTGCCACTACTATTAATAAGAATGACTATGCTTATGTGGAGAGTATTAATTATTTTATGCATGTGGCTCATGATAAGAATGTCTTCTGTGATAGTTATATTTTTTATTTTATTAATGATGCTACTGAAAGTTATTATAAGAGAGGGGAAAATAGTCTTATGCATCTCAACAATATCAAGTTTCCCCTCTTTATGTTGAAAGTTTTGAATTTGCACTTATTTTGTCTTCCTATGCTAGTAACTTTCTGCTTTATTGACTTTTTCTTCTACAAGATGCTCTCTTTTGTTTCAATTCATATTTCTCTTGTGAGCATCTTCTCAAATTATCATGCCTAGCTAAAAGGCTTTGAAGAGGAGCCACACCATAGGGGGTGTGCGGTTCCCCCTATGGCCACGCCCAAGGGTGGTGTGGGCCCCTCTGGCGCCCACCGCCATCGCCTTTCGCCTATAAAGTCCCCCCGAGGCATAAACCCTAAATAAATTGGCCCCCTTTCACGAAAAGTTCCGTAGTTCCGCCACCGCCGCTGACAAGTTTTGGGGGACAGAGATCTCTGTTCCGGCACCCTGCCGGGACGGGGAAGTGCCCCTGGAACCATCTCCGTCGACTCCACCGCCATCTTCATCGTTGTTCCTGTCTCCTGTGATGAGAAGGGAGTAGTTCTCCCCCGGGGCTGAGAGCTCTACCGGTAGCTATGTGTTTCATCTGTCTCTCCCATGGTGTGATCTTTATGTGTTGATGAGATTTGTCACCTAGTTGAATAAGTAGATGTTACTCTTCATCTGTTATGCTACTAAGGTGGTTTTGTTATGAGATCTCCGTAAACACTTTCATCACGGTGTAAAGGTGATAGTGTGTGCACCATGTGGTCTAGCATGATATTTATGTTTTGTGTTGGATGACCCTATGAAAGTTTGGTGTTTGTATGGAACCATCTAGGTCTCATGGTGATAGCATGGGGCTTAACTAGATGGGGAAATGCGAACTCTAAGGAGTGTTTTTTGTAGCCCTACACAATGATTGGTGTTTGTTATCCAACCGGAGATTGGTTCGGAGTAGCGTAGTGAAGATAGATATGTATGCATTCAATTATGTTATTATTAACATAATTGTTGAGAGTGTTCACTAGTGAAAGTATGATCCCTAGGCCTTGTTTCTAAGCATTGAAACACCGTTTTCAACTAGTTCTTCTACATGTTTTCTTGCTGCCATTTTTATTTCAGATTGCAATTACTACTTATAATCATCCATATTACTTCTATTTCACTATCTCTTCGCCGAACTAGTGCACCTATACAACTGAAAATTGTATTAGCTGACTTGGGGGCACAAGAGACTTCTTGTATCGCCATTGCAGAGTTGCTTGAGAGGGATATCTTTGACCTATTCCTCCCTGAGTTCGATAAACCTTGGGTAATCCACTTAAGGGAAACTTGTTGCTGTTCTACAAACCTCTGCACTTGGAGGCCCAACATTGTCAAGAATAGAAGCGTGCATAGACATCAGTAACTACATACATCGGAGAGTATTGCAAGAGAACATTAAAACACTTTAAAGATATAAGTGAAGCTTCTCATATAATGACATGAAGAAAATAATCTTAATTCCATGGTTCATCTAATCCTGGCAAACACAACACATAGCATTAGACCAGATGGATCTCAATCATGTAAGCAAACTCATGAGACCGTGGTATTGAACATCAAGGGGATAGAGTACCAATAGCTACTGCTATGTACCCGTAGTCCATGGGGGAACTACTCACCAAGCATGATGGAGGCAGAACGGTCAATGAAAATGGATCCGCGGGCACCTCCCCATCCCGGCAAAGGGTCGGAATAGAGACTTCTATCCCACAAATTAGGGTTTTGGAGGGCGGCAGAGCTCAGACGTGTTTCTAGAAAAATCCTCCGGTATCTAATATTTTTTTTGTCAAGAGTGATTTTATAGGCGAAGATGCGACAGGAGGCGGTGGCCAGGGCCACTAGGTGACCTCAGGCATGACCTAGGTGGGGGTCGTGCCTAGCACCCGTCTCGTACGGCCATGGCTCCCCTCCGGATCTTATTTGGACTCCATTTTTGTTCCGAGTAAAAAATGTCCTCCTTGAATTTTGAGGACTTTTGACGAGTATTTTCTTCAGAACTTTTCTGAAACATAAAAACATCAGAAAGTAGAAACTCGCCATGGGCATCTTGTTAATAGGTTAGTCCATTAAATCATCCGGAAAACAAAGTAAAACATGTAGGAAACATGGGAGAACATAAATAAAATAAGCATGGAGCATAAAAAAATTATTGGGATGTATCATTATACCCTCATGATTTGTCAATTTCCTAGATGTAATTTGTTCACCCAACATGTTTTCTTGTTATGTTTTGAGAAGACACCACTAGTAAAACGATGGCCCATGTCTATTCTTTTACATTGTTTACAACCTTGTTTACTTTCTTGTCATCGTCGATTACTCGTTGTACTGTTTTACATGTTTACTTTTAAGGAACCAAGGGAATTTTGTGCTTTCTGTGTAGGTCCATGGCACAAAGGAATTTGTTACACCTATCTCGAGACTTTGAAATCCTACTAGTTCAATAAACGTTGGTCTCATAGCCGAAGGAAATTCACATCTATAATACATCATACCTTCCTCTTGCGTTATTCCAATGGGTGTGTTGTAGTATCGAACACCGCATGAGCCCCCCACTACATTTATCCGCTCCTTTAGTGTTCAGATGCGATATATGTCCTTATACTATCGGCTGGATCCATCCCCTTAGTGCTAAGTTAGTGATTCCCGATTCATTTGTGTGGCTATTGTTTCCCCATGTAGTGTCCTCCCTGTTTTGATGATTCCCCTCAAAAAGTTCGTTATTCTTACGCACTCTTGTTATGGATTGATTGTGGAATGATTGATCTACGACGAGGCTCTAACCTACCACCATCTTCCAGGTCTGGCGAAGGCTCGCCTCCAACATCGCCTTTCCCATTCATGTCCGGCGTCCCTCACCATGTCTCACCACATCTAGAGATTCCATTCTTTCGTGGTACAACTGTAGGTGCAAATTATCGTGCATGTCCATGGTTAATACTCGGTTAAGACCTATAAATCAGAGCATCTACTATATAGATCCACCGTATCCATGAGGTATTTGAGTACGGATGTTGTCTGTTGTGATGACTAGGGATTTGACAGTGAATTTGTGATTAAACTGAGAGTGATAGCGAGTTATAAGAGGAGATGTGCGAGTTCCAGGATTAAAATCGGATAGTAGTCTGGAGATTTTATTGTAACAACAGGACATAAATTTTGAGGTAGATATTTACATTTTAATATATTAGAACCACAATTCTTTATATCAAAATATTCTAAGTTTTAAGAAATAATTTTTGACATATTTATGAGCATCCTAAAACTAATTTCAGACATATCTCCGTTTGGCTCCTGTTCACGTTATATTTTTCACATTTATGAATAACCAATGGTTGACCGTTGTCTTCCTCTCATGAATGCTAATCTAAGATGATCAAATAAGGTTTTGTGCTTCTGTCTCCACCCACAGTCAAAATACTGATGTAAGTTAATACTATTTATATTAAACTTTCATACTTTTTATGACAATATTATTATCATAACATGTGTGTTTTATAATTATTTACTTGATAGTGTTAATTACACATTTTTTTAATCTAAATATGTTTTCTTTATAGTTTTTATTTGTTTCGCGGTCAATTGTTTTATTCATATTCGATATCTCAGCTTTAGTACATCTGTTTTCCAGTAGAGCGTTATGCAACATCTTGCTTATTGATAGATCTATAATCTAAAATCCATCAAAATACTAAGTATGCTACTACATGTATATGCTAGTTTATTTTCCTATAGTGGTGTGTGTTAGAAAAACGTCTTAATCTAATGATGCAACATTTATATCTTAGCATAGTTTCTACATAGGTCTACCCACACCCTTTATGTATATCGCATTAGTTTTGGAGTTTATAATTTGAAAGTATCGAGATGTACAAAAACATTTGAAAGTACAAGTAATAAATAGATATGTTTACAAAGGCTCATGTGGTAGCATTTAATATGGTTAGTCGTGTCTTCAAAGATGGCTACAAAGTGATAAAAATCTAGTCACATCAATTTTTAGTCGAGGGTGTTCAGCTGATAGAGCTAGATTTCAGATCTTGAGTCTTAAATTTGGAGTGTTTTAGGCGACTCCTTGTGCAATCTCTTTGTAACCATTTTACCTCATCTATGATGGAAAAGCAGAGCTCCTGTAGTTCATAAAAAAAAATGGAGAATGAGACATGCAAACATGGTCAATTTTATTTTCCTACCCGATCACAGACCGACCTTTAATAATTCCTCCACACTTTATTCGGTCTCGTTTATCAATTCTCCCACGTATATACAACAGATAGAAATTGTTCATTTTCTATAATCACAAATTAATTATTTTTGGTGCTCTATTTTGCTTTTGTGTTTTATTGTAAGTTTTCTAAGTGATTAATGTCTCACTTGAACACGTAACCATCATCGTCATCAAGTCAAAATTAAAGTGTAGGAGCAACAATAACTAGAGTTTGGTATACGAAAGGAGGAATGCTCAATATAATGTCAACGAATATTTCTGTCAGACGTGGGTCCAGTAAGTTTGAAGAATATTTTTTACTCGGTCACTTATTATCGATATTACCTTTTATTTACACACAAAATATTTACGTTATATGCATGGCATGACCAAATGGTCTAAGCAAACTATATAGGAATGAAAAATCTAGCCAAAGATCAGTTTATTTTTTATTATGATCGAAACTGTAAAATATCAGATAGTAATAACATTTTCTGTTTATTTTTTGAGTTTGTAAAAGTAAAAGCTATGCGTTTGTCGTGGCTGGTCTGCTTTGGGATGTAGTACGAGTAGTCCAAGAGACCTTGTTGGGTCGGACAAGGTGAGACCCGCTTCTCAGTGGGCCTACTTACCGATCATTCGCGCTTCTCAGCGAGACCCAATTCTTCTCCTATCCATCTACTCTGAACCGCGCTGACCAGAAATCACGGTAAATCCGGGAATCACTCGGCTTCGCCTGAGCGATTCATAGCACGGAGTCGCTTAAGGTTTCACGTCGAGGGCTTTCCCCATTTACTAGTTTGGGATGCGGTCACGTGCTTCAGCTTGGCCAATCACATGAAAGCATTTCTTTGTATTAAAATACATGAAATATTTCTTCTCTTCGCTAGCTTCATTACATAGTGAGGATTTGTTCCTCAGTTAAAAAATATTTGTTCCACTTATTCTACAAAATTGGGTCCACATTATTTTGTGTGTATAATTGTTTGTTCCTTCTCATTCAGATTGTTTTCCACTTACTCAATTCCATTAATTTTTGTTCTTGGATTTTTTTTATCTGTGTGATGTTCTCTGTATGTTCTCCATGTGTACAATTATTTGTTCGTTATTTCAGAATGATATGCGGCGCAGAATTGGTTTAAACCTGCACAATAGAAAATATTTCGTGTTGTTGATGGTCTAAATCCGCACAATAGAAAATATGCAGATTGTCGAGTTTAGGAACTAAAAATCGAAGAAGAAGACGTCAGTTAGGTGGCGCGGAAGTAGGAACCTTGAGGAGCCACTGACACAGTGTAGAGACGGGCATGCAGGGTTGGTGAGATCGGCGGTTGACGGAGAGGTTAGGTGGGCGGGTGCTCTACTTCTCCACGCACAGGGACTAGTGCTCCATATCCATTCAGGTAGGTACTTTTTCTTCGCCACATTACGAAATTGAGGTATGTTCGTGCCTTGATGGTAGGAAGTGAATTAGTTTAAACTTTTATATCAGTGAATTAGGCCCTTGCTAGCAATGTTTGAAAATGCCGAACCTCCGCTAAACATCTCATTGTGGGCAGAAATCTAAATCTCACTCGTAACAGTTTCTAACCGGAGAGAAAGACTAAGAATTACAGTATATAGCTCTACAAATTCTCGTGAAGTAGTACCACAAATATGTTCATGAAACTATTAGTCTATGTTGAACTTTGGTTTTGTATTTTAGGTTTATTTATGATTCGGAGTTAGTACCTTAGAAGGTTGATGAAACTATTAGTCTATGTGAACAAGATAGTAAACCTATAAACTAAGGGCAGAACCTTCGATCTTTTATCCTTTTGAGGGGTCAATCATCATCTTGTTTTTATCATCGATCTAACCTCAAATCACTTAGCACACAGTTAAATATTTATTTTGTTGTTAACAAACACACAGAAACAATTTTTGTACCAAAAATGCCCTTTTAGTGTTAATGAAGGAGCAGTCATGGTAAAAAAGACAGAGATGGGACATCACGTCAGGTTCAGGCGACATGGCTGCCGATGGTCGAGCAGAGAACTTTCTGCATTTGCCGGACAAGGTGGAGTGTGTCGACTCTTAGCACCGTTCCTCCATGGACTTTTGGTGTTGTAGATGAGCCTTCATGGAGTTGTCAGCCAAGGGGGAGCCAAATTTGTGGATTTTGGTGGCTTCCTGCAAAATTAGGGGTTACTCTATTTATATAGGTTGAGACCATGCTTTTCGGCCTTACAATCAATGGCTATTTGATTCAAGGGCTCTTGGGCACATCTAGAACCTTCCTAATGACCCCTCTCAGCCCCCATGAGCCCATAAAGTCGTATATTGGCCGAATCCTTCAACTTTTGTAAGACTTGGAGTGAATTCTTCACGAACTTTCTGATTTTCGTAATCGGAAATTTTACCTCCATCAAAATGGGTCCATCGGGGCGTTCAGATTTGCGCAAATTTTCGATCTAAGAAAATCCCCATTAAATTCATAGAGTTCTATAGTTTTAGCATTGTTTTTTCATTTGACGTCATATTCACGGGGTACCCTTGATGATATAAAATACTCAGGTTTCAAAAAAGTCAGGGTCCACCTCTACAAAGGCTCCTTTTGCGTTTTTACCGGTTTCCAATTAATTACTACTCCCTCCGTCTCAAAATAAGTGTCTCAACTTTGTCTAGATATGGATGCATCTCTGCATCCATATCTAGACAAAGTTGAGACACTTATTTTGAGACGGAGGGAGTATTAAAATGTTAGTCCAAGTAAATGGCAAAACTTAATATAAAAACATGTAGCAATGGCATAAAAGTAGCATGAAACAAAAAAAAATGATAGATACGTTTTGGACGTATCACTAAGAAACAACAACAACAACTTCTACTACTACTATGTAAAAGAATCCATCTTCCTACTCCATCCTTTCGTCGCCGGAGAAAGAGAAGGAGAGGGGCAGAGACGGCTCTGGGCAGTTGAATCTCAACGGGCAGTCGGTGGCCGTGCGGAAGCAAAGTAGACCCTGCAATCCTCCAAGAAATTCTTTTATAGTCATCTGATATGTTCTTCCGCCATGTGCCCAATGTCCACTCCCCCTTTCCACTACTAGAGAAAAGCCTATAGGAGGAAATGAGGGCTCGAGGCTTATATTGGCAAAATGCGCCTCCCCATATTCCGCATAAGGCTTACTCCCAAGATGTGCCACCTATAATGCATATATAGGAGGCACATGTCCAAAATATGCGCCTCTTATACTTCATGTGGAGACCACAGCCTCTCGGCCCCAGGTTATGCATCTCCTATAATGCATGTATAGGAGGCGCACTTTTACATAATGTGCCTCGTATAGTTTGTGTGGACCCGGGTGGCGTCGGTGGCAGCGAAGGCGAGGCGCATCTGGCACCATGCGCCTTCTATATTTAGAGGTATAGGAGGCGCATATTGAGCTAAATGCGCCTCCGATAATATGCAGCACGAAATGCGCCTCCGAGAATATGCAGCACGATTTTTGCTGCTTTTTGGCACATGGGAGCCACTACCACCCCACTCACATGCCTCACTTCTTCCTCCTCACCAAACCTAGATCTGCTCGTCCCCAACCTCCTCCCCACCTTATTTCCCCCATTAATTCACCATAGGAGGTTCCTCAACCTCCCTTGGCTGAACCTCATATGTAAGTGAAGTCTCTTACTCCTCTAGATCTACAACATGCCCCTTTATTTCTCGTCCGGCACTGTTGCGCAAACCGTTGTTGGAGGAAGCATAAAGGAGTTGCTTGCATGTATGTGCGTTGTCGGCGGCACCGACTATGTGATTGTGTTGTGGTGCTTCTTTTTGTGTAGTGTCCGGCTCTCTTGCGCAAGCCGTTGTTGGAGGAAGCATGAAGGTGTTGATTGCATGTATGCGCGTTGTCGGCGGCACCGACTATGTGATTGTGTTTGTGGTGCTTCTTTTTGTGCAGGGATTTCATTTTGAGATGCCGATGTTTCGCCAGGAAGTCGATTCATTTCTTTCCCGGCGAATTTCTGGCACTCGCAGTTATCCTCTTTTTTAGGGGAGGTCATGCCGAATTTTTCCGGCGAGATCCACGTCCATATATGCTCTAATTATGTTCTTTTTGGTCTTTTGTACCGCGCAGGCGACCATGGTCCGACAACTGGTGAACAAAGCCCTCTTGGATAGATGGATGACATGCGCGAGGGCCGACATGGCACGCTCAAACAAGACGGAGATACGATGTCCGTGTCGCGACTGCATGATGATGTTCCTGATAAGGCATGATTCCGGATTGCTAGAGTCGCACCTGCTCTAACGTGATTTCATGGATGGCTACACTCGTTGGATATGTGATGGCGAAGATGGTGACGAGGAGGATGTCAATAACGGTGAAGATATGGACGCCAGCGGCAAGGCAGGTGATGACGATCATGAAGATGATCATCGGGGTGGCACCGGGCATGGGCACGAGGATGATCAGGGTGGTGCCGGGCATGTACACGAGGATAATCAAGGTGGCGTCGGCCATGATTCGAGCTGGCTGCGAGACCCTCATTACCAAGATCTGCTTCTCAAGGAGACGAGTAACGCCAGAGAGAAAGCTAAGCTTCCGCGCATGGAGAAAGACGCGGTCACTCCACTGTATGAAGGATGCAACGACGGGGATACCCGTCTGAATGTAACGCTCAGGGCTCTGGAGATGAAGGCGAAACACAAAATGACCGACGAATCCTTTGACGACATCATGGGATTCTGGCACAATATTCTTCCAAAGAAGGGGAACACATGTCCGACTGGTATCGCCGAGGCCAAGAACTCGTGTGCCCTCTCAATCTACCGCACGTGAAATACCACGTCTGCATCATCTATCGGGGTGAGGACGCGGCGAAGACCGCGTGCCCGGTGTGCAAGGCCTCTCGATACAAGATGGGGAGCAAGAAAGCTCCTAGAAAGGTGGCGTGGTACTTTCCTCTAACTCCTCGTCTTCAGCGGTATTTCGACCCTAAGGAAGCAAGGCTCATGCTCTGGCACGCGGAGAGAAAGAGGCCGGAGGACGATGATCCGGAAAACGAGGAAATGCGGAGGCACCCTTCGGATGCTTGCCAGTGGAAGGTGTTGGACCTCCAATATTACCATCATTTCGAGAAAGAGTCAAGGAACCTAAGGCTGGGCGTGAGCACCGATGGGCTCAATCCGTTCGGAAGCCAAAGCAGCACACACAACACCTGGACCGTGTTTGTATGGATCTACAACCTCCCCCATGGATCTTCATGAAGAAGAAGTACATAACCATGAGTATGCTGGTTCAAGGGCCGAAACAACACGGCACAGACATCAATCTGTATCTCACGCTGTTGAAAGAGGAGCTGGCCACGTTGTGGGAAGAAGGAGCCCGTACGTGGGATGCCTCGAGACATGACTACTTCGACATGAGAGCGGCGGTGATCACGACGGTGTAGGACTATCCCGGTTACGGATACTTATCGGGCCAGGTGACCCAAGGATTCTATGGGTGCGTTAGGTGCAAGGATAATACAACGTACCACCAGCTAAAGAAAGATCCTGGGTCCGGGGAAACCGTGTACCTCGGGACTCGGAGGTGGCTTCCCCCGAATCACCAATGGAGAAAGCTAGCACATATGTTCGATGGGACGGTCGAGCGCCGAGAAAAACCGGACCACAGGACGGCGCGGAAATCTGTGACCTATTGAATAACTGGGAGTGCCCTGCGCCGGGAAACACCCAGAAGAAGCCAGAGCCGCTGCTGATGGTATGGAAGGCGAGGTCTGTTTGCTGGGACTTGCCATACTGGTATATCCTCCGCATGCCTCATAGCCTCCATATTATGCATATAAAGAAGAACATTGGCAAGAGTCTGCTTTCCACCCTTCTTAACAACGACAAGACCAAAGATGGGCCAAAGGCAAGGAACGACCTAAAGCATATGGGCATCAGGAGTGAGCTTCAACCACCATCTAACGATAACGACGAGGAGGAGGAGGAGGAGGATCATGAGCAAGACGAGACGGAAACGCAGAATAGCCATCGTCGTCGCAAGGGCAAAAAGGTCAAGAAGGGCGTGGTCAAGCTCAAGGCCGTGTGCTTCACCCTGAGTAAGCAGGAGGCCATACAGTTTATGAAGTGCCTCCTCGGAGTCAAATTTCCGAACGGCTACGAGGGGAAGATAAGCAGGTGGCTAGACGAGGCGAAGCAGCGCTTCAGCGGGATGAAGTCTCACGATGTCTCCGTGCTGTTGACGCAGGTACTCCCGGTCGCGCTACGAGGTATAATGGACCAGCACGTCCGTGAAACGCTTTGGGGGCTCTGCAATTTTCTCGACGTCATCTCTCGGAAGTCCATAGTCATTAAGGAGCTCAAAAGGATACAGGAGGAGATCGTGGTGATACTATGAGAGCTCGAGATGTATCCCCCCCCCCCGCTTTGTTCGACGTCATGCTTCATCTGCTTCTCCATGTCGTGGAGGATATCGTCAAACTCGGTCCTCCGTTTCTGCGAAGCATGATGCCCTTCGAAAGGCTCAACGGAGACATCAAGGGATACGTTAAGAATAGGTCCCGTCCAGATGGAAGCATAGCAAACGGCTTCCTGGCCGAGGAGTGCGTCTCTTTCTGCTCGAACTTTCTAGAAAGCGAGGACACTCTCGGTCTGCCATTCACCAAGCACCTCGGGAGGCTCGCTGGATGGGGTCATAGTGAGGGCCGACGCGTGAAGCATGTCAACTTCGAGAACCGAAGCAAGGAATATAAAAGAGCAAACCTGGTCGTCCTGCAACACCTGCAAGTGGTCGATCGATACATAGATGAGCACAAAGCGTTTATCAAGAAGAGTTATACGGACCGGGGACGCCCGGCCCCGAGGAAGGAAGATGTCGTTAAGGAGCAAAACTCCAGTTTCACGCGGTGGTTCAGGGAGAAAGTGCTTGCTAATCCACTGCAGGGCGAGTACTCGGAGGAAGATAAGCTCATATTAGCCTTGTCACAGGGCGCCTCGCGAAGCGTGATGACCTATCAGGCATACGATATCAACGGATACACGTTCTACACCGAGGAAAAGGACAATAACTGCGATTACCAGAACTCAGGGGTAACAGGGATATTCTACACCGGGATGTCCCAGAAAGATACTACGGAAGGATCGAGGAGATCTGGGAGCTCAGCTACGTTACGGAGAAGGTGCCAATGTTCCATGTCAGGTGGGCTAAGAGCATCCTGAAAGAAGGCCGGTATTTCACCACCATAGTTATACCAAAAAGACCACCAGCGCGAATGCACCCGCGAGCAACGAGCCTTGGGTTCTGGCTAGGAAAGTCGACCAATGCTGGTTCATCACAGACCCGTCAAAGCCTAGCCGGGTTGTCGTCACGAGAGGCAAAAGAAACATCATCGGAATGGACGGAGTCGCCAACGAGCAAGACTTTGACCAGAACGGCGACCCAAAGATGGAAGACGAATACGGCGACCAAGCACCGTACATCACAACCCTACCGAAAAAACGAGTACACTCGTTCAAGAGAAGTAGTAAAGACGTCCCGGACCTAACCTATGCACCCGCGACGAAGAGGGGCAAGAAGAAGATGGCGGCTAAGAAACGCTAGCTACCGCGCTTCGCCCATTGTCAAGAACCGCGTGACATGTGTGCCCTACTATTATGTATCGAAAAATTCATAATTACCACTTTGTGTAATGTTATAATATTGCATTACGAATATTATGTATTGATAGACAGATTCATAATTGTCAATTTTATGTTTTGAAGCTATTCAGATATTTAAAATACTTTCACTTTATTTTATAGTTCACATTATGTTTCGGTAATGTTTTCACATTAGAAATAGCCTTAAAAAAGGCAAAACAAATATGGTCACACCAGGATTCAAACCTGGGTCGACAGAGATGCAGTCACCTCTTCCGTCCCTCTCCTCCATTTCACCTCCGACGCCGACCTCTCCGACCTCGCCGCGAGAAAAACGTCTAAGCACCGGAGGCGCGGGACGGTGCGCCGTCCTCGTGGCCCTACAGAGTCCGCCCGCCTGCCCGCTCGCCGCGTTCCGGCGCCCCCTCCGACGACGGGTCCTCGATCACCCCCCGCCTCCCTCTTCTGTGTCTGTAAGCCCCCCTCCTCTTCCTTCTCTCGTGCCCTCTCATCGTTCCTCAGAGCCACTTTGCTGGCTGCGACACCTGGTTCCTTTTTCGTTGTCGGAATTTTGGGTCTGCCTGCTCTGCTCATACGGATCCCTTAGTTGTTTGAAAAAAATTCTAGGACTTTTTCTGAAGTTTCTTGTTTTTTGCTCATTTAATTTCAGTTGAAGTAGGGTTTTTTCCTCTACCAGGAATTTCTCTTCTTTTTTATAGTTCGCCTAGTGTTGGACTACTGGATTTATTAGTGCGCTGGTGTGTATATATGCGCTCAAACATTGACAGTTTATGGCATCTCCAGTCGCCCCCCCCCCCCCCAGAGCCCCCACAAGCGGCGTTTTTGACCCAAAAAACGCCGTTTTAGCGCCGAATTCCACCCGTCAGCCCCCCAGGAGCTGAAAAAGCGCCGTTTTTGCGCCGGCGCACCCAAGCCAAACCCAGCCCCTTGGGACTTTCATTTTTATGGTGAAGGTAATTTATATTACTAGTCAAGTTATCATCGTTAAGTGTAAGTTGTCTGAGTACTTGTTAGCCAGCACTTTCACCAAGTCATCCATAACCGCGGACAACACGGCTTCTCGAGAAGATTTAACCCTACAGGGATGCACCAATTTGGCCGTACACGTAAGAGTATCCCGCCAGACGGGGATCAAACCCACCAAGCGAGGCACTCAACACAACCCAACTCTTCTTCGCATCAAGCCCAAAGAACCCCGTGCAGTTGAGCGCACGACTAATCAAGCCCCACGAAGAAAAGGGGACCCTCATAGCACTCAAAGACCGTGTCTCCCTAAATGCCTACAACAAAAGTTACCACCCTGGCGCCAAGGGTTCGCACCTGCATATGCATGCGGCAAATGGAAAACCCGAACTAAATGAGGCGATTTAGACGAGATGCAAATCGAATCAAAGTTGAGGGGCGCCCATACTCGCTTCCCACATGCGGTTAGCGCGCTCATCATGGATCAGTAGACAAGACTCTTTTCCTAATTAAGTTCGACACTAGCAGGATTCAAAACAACGCCGGGCCTCCTGCCCGTGCCTTATCATCAAATTATTATTACCCCAAGCATTAACATGTTGTTGATTAAGTTGAAACCCAACTATCAACTAAACAGGTGATACGACAAAGGACAACAAGACTCGAGCACAAACAAATCTAAGCATGCAACTACGACACGAGGGCCAACAAGGTAAACAAACAACAGTTAATAGGAAGTGGAAGGAAGGCTATATCATGGCTGCAAGGTAAACATATGATAGGATCGAGACACAAGCATAAAAAATACTAGGCTAGCATAAATACAACGGAAAGAATCGGTAACAAGTGAGGAAAGGCAACATAGGTAGCAACTGAGTATACTTGCCTGGAATCCAGCAAGTAGAGGTACATCCGAACTTGTCGTTGCTCACATCATCTCAGCGTCCTATCCGTGAAGAAGCAACGAACTAGAACAAACACCGGATGCAACAATTACAACTACGGCAAAAGATCCAGCATGATCCTATTTTATATGCATGACATGGCAAGATGCAACACCAGATGCAAATTAGGCAATTTAATCGGAACCGGAGTCCGGACAATAATTATTGGTTCAAGTTGTTTAGTTAACCATCAATTTAAATGTTGATTAGCATGGAGAACAATAGATAGGTGAGCTAAACAAGATTAAATGGAATAGGGCAACAATTGAATTAAATACCCCAACACATTCCATATTTATTTATTAGGTGAACATGCATAATACAAACTAAGATGCAACATACAAAATGCAAACAGTGGTAAGGATGGCATATTCATATTCCTTGCATTTTTCTGATTGAAAAACATATTTTATATGTTCAAAAAGAATTTAGTTTGACCAAGTTATTAATTTAGCAATTTTAAATGAATTAAACAAGATTTAAATTATTTAACCAATTTTAATTATTCAAAACAGGAAACAAAGTTTATATTTGGAAAGCTTGTTCAATTTTGCATGGAAACCATATTTTACATTTTAAATTTGGAGTTCATTTGAATTATTTATAAGCATTTGAAAACGAGGGGCTATTCTGCAATTTCTGGGGACTTGGGTGGAAGGGAAAACATGGCCAGGGGCCTGGTTGTGAAAACGGGTGCAGATCTGGGGCCAGATCCAGATCTGACCGTGTGGGCTATGACCCTGAGTCACTGCCGTGTGGGGACAGGTGCCACGCGGGCGCTGGCGTGGCGGCTAGCAGGTGATGTGGCTTCCTGGGTGGCTGACCGGTGGGGCCCAGCTCCCTGTGGTAATTCCACAAAAGAAAAGCGCCGAGGGGGGACTCGAACCCGCGCCCTCGAGCGTGCGCGTGCGCTGCACGTGTGCCACTGGGCTGCTCGCTGGATCGTGACAGATCTGAGGGGTATGCAGTTTTGAGGTGGGCGTCAGATGTGGTAACTCAACTTACGAAGGTTCAGTCTCTGAACCTGTCGTTCGACGACTGACGGTGATGGCTGGCGGCGGTGCTGGGCTTCCGTGCACGCTAGGGTCTGCAGCGTGCGTGCTTGGGAACAGAGGGGGTCGTGGAGGAGGACATGCTCACCGAGGGCGCCCGATCGTCGTGGAAGCAGAGCTCGAGGCGTGCAGGAGGCGATGGAGGCTGACAGCGGTGGTCGACGGTGACAGTCGGAGGCGAGGCGAGCTCTAGGGGCCTCCCCGAGCCCGGTCGTGGTGACGATGAGGTACAAGGAGGGTTGGGGGTTCCGTTACTGCGCCTTGCTGGCTAGGAGAAGGCCATGGCGGTGGCGATCCCCGTCGTTCCCCTCTGAATTTTTGGTGGGGCAGGTTCAGAGAAACAGAGAGCAGGAGGGAAAGAGAGAGAGGAGAAAAATGGCGGCGGCGCAGGGACGAAGAGTGGAGGCTTGGCTAGGGTTTGGGGGTCTCGGGGTAGGATTGGGGGTAGATAAGGGAGAGGGGTTTGGTGGAGGGGACCATAGGAGGAGGTGGACAGCGACAGGCAGGGGGAGGGATCACGTCCTCCTCGTGGTTCTGTACAGAGGGAAGAAGGAGGGGGGTAGCGGGCCGGAAAGAAGGGGGAGGTGGGCTGGCCGTGTGGGCTTCGGGGTAGTAGGTGGCGGGGCCACTGGCCTGGCTGCCTCCCCCTTTCTTTTTCTTCTTTTTTTTTGTATACAGATGTGACGCCCCTGGATCGGGCACTATGCAGATTTCAGCATTTCCGCCAAAATCCACATAATAACCGTTTCCAGGTTGCCACTTGTGATAACATTACAATAGTTCACGAATATTCCACAACAACAGAAGAGATGTATACAAGACAACTCAAACGAGTCAAGAATACGACTGATTCAATACAAAGATCCAAATGACAGCGGAAGAAACAACATAGTGTCCGACTACGGACAAGATACAAATTGGACTAAGAGTCCTGAAGATAACCGATGGCGTCCAATCCCTGCCCAGGCCAAGCCGGAGGGATTCCCAAACTAACGTCGTCAGACTTCAAACCTGTTGACTGCAATGTGGAATATGCAGCCACGAAATGGATTCGTGGGTCAGTACGGTTAAGTACTGGCAAGTCATACTCACAAGATACCAGCGTAACCAATCATCACAAGATACAAATACTTTGGGTACAACGGAAATGAAGGGGTAGTGCAAAGAAGCGGCAGCAGGCAGCACCAACAACTAGAGAGACACGCTACAACTTCCGGCTAATAGAAAGGGATAAGAGAGCGCGACAAAACCAAATACAACTACTCACCAAACAATACCCATCCAATGTTACCCCCTACTAAGGAAGCAACCCAAGGAAACTCACACTGTTGATTAATGAGGGTTCAGGTTATTGTGACAATATTCCTATTACTAGTTAAATTATTATTAATTAGGTGTAAGTTGTCTGAGTACTTGTTTGCCAGCACTTTCACCAAGTCGTCACATAACCGCGGACAACACGGCTTCTCGAGAAGATTTATCCCTGGAGGGGGTGCTCCAGTACCCGTACACACTCAAGCCACCAACTAAAACTCAGGTTGGCTCGACACGACCCAAACCGTCTCTACAACCCATCCTAGGAGCCACGGAGCTATAAGGTCCCAGCCACGCAGCCGAATACTCAACGCAAGTGTGCAAAACTCCCGCAGGACGCAACACCCCGGCAATACAGGCCTCGCCCTATATGCATCATCATCATCATAACCATCATAATCCTCATCAACCATGGGGGCGCCTCCCATTATGCATATGCGCAAATGGAACGCCCGAACTAAGTGTGGCTCTTCGGACAAGCTGCAAATCAGGTCTAAGTCAAGGGGGGTCCCATACTACCTCCCGGATGCGGTGAGCACGCTCATCATGGATCAATGGACAAGACCCTTTTCCTAGTTTCGACACCAGCAGGCTCCAAAACCACGCCGGGCCTCCTGCCGGTGCCTTATCATCAAGTTATTATTACCCCAAGCATTAACATGTTGTTGATTAAATTGAAACCCAACTATCAAACAAAACAGGTGATATGAAAAAGGACAACAAGACTCGAGCGCAAACAACACTAAGCATGCAACTACGACACGAGGGCCAACAAGGTAAACAAGTAACAGTTGATGGGAAGTGGAAGGAAGGCTATATCATGGCTGCAGGGTAAAACATATGATAGGATCGAGACACAAGCATCGAAAATACTAGGCTAGCATAAAGACAACGGAAAGAATCGATAACAAGTGAGGAAAGGTAACATAGGTAGCAAGTGAGTATACTTGCCTGGAATCCAGCAAGTAGAGGTACATCCGAAGAACTTGTCCTTGCTCACATCATCTCAGCGTCCTATCCGCGAAGAAGCAACAAACTAGAACAAATACCGGATGCAACAATTACTACTACGGCAAAAGATCCAGCATGATCCTATTTTATATGCATGACATGCGAGAATGGAACTAAACCAATTTAAGTTGAGAAAAAAGTCCAACATTTAATTAGGAAGGTTTAAGTTATTTATCTAGCCATCAATATTAAATGTTGTTTAGCATGGAAAACAGTCCATAGGTGAGTGACACAAAATTAAATGGAATAGGGCACCAATTTAATTAAATGCCCAGCACATTCCATGTTTATTATTTAGGTGGACAAATTGTATTGAAAAGGTTGAAAACATGTAACAAATGTTTCACTGAACATTTTGAGCTATTAAACATAATTTTTGGATCATTATTGAATTTATTATGCAATTTTCCATAAGCATTTTTATTCTGCCCCTTTTAGTAAACAGAAGGAAAACATGTTCAAATTTAGTTCAATTGTGACCAAATAAAATACCACTGTGTAGAGTTTGTTAAGTCAAAGTTTTAGAGCCCAAGTTTGCTCAATTTGGATGAACAGAACTCAAGTTATGAATTTCCAAAGTTTCAAATTTTAATAGCCTTTTCTGTATTTAATTATTTAGTGCAAAATTTATTACAGAAACATGTTGCAAGTTTGTTACTAACAGAAAGAGCACAAGATTCTGAATCTATAGAAATTTGAATCATTGAAATTGGAGCATTTATGAATATTTGGTGGAATTTACAATTTAAGATCTGATCTGTTTTGGGACTGAGCTGCAGGAAAAAAAAACAAAAGGAAAAAAATGCGCGGGGGGGGGGACTCGAACCTGGGCCCTGTGGTGTGCGTGAGAGAGGGCTCTAGCCACTGGGCTGCTTTGCTGATTCATGTTAGACTAGGATGCGGAAACAACTTGAGGTTAGGTTCTCGCGGAAAATTTCTGAAACTGAATAAGTTCAGTTACGGAAACTTTGCCTGATCGTGGACAGCCTGACGCCGGCGATCTGCAGCGATCTGCTGCTGCTCGTGCGTGTGCTCCGTGGTGCGCGGGCACTGGGGCATGCGTGGGACAGGGGAGAAATACAGAGGAGGACGTGCGTGCTCACCGAGGGGCCTTGGCGAGTTGGAGCGTGGCGACGGGAAGATGATGGCCGCGGCGCCGACGACGACAAAACAGAGACGGCGGGGTGGTTCTACTGCTCCCCGGGCTCGGCCGAGGTGACGAGGAGGAAGACGTGCCCGCGGAGGTTCCGTTCCCGCCCCTAACCAGCTCGGAGCGGCTCCATGGCGACGGCAATTCCCGGCCGCTCTCCCTTGTGGTCTCGGAGGTTCAGAGAAGAAAAGCAAGGGGATCATGAGGGAAGGGGAGAGGGAGACGGCGGCGCGAGGAGCGGGA
The DNA here is from genome assembly GCA_028641055.1 of Alopecurus myosuroides. Classification (NCBI taxonomy): domain Eukaryota; kingdom Viridiplantae; phylum Streptophyta; class Magnoliopsida; order Poales; family Poaceae; genus Alopecurus; species Alopecurus myosuroides. Next base: position 10,519,659 of record CM054057.1, read on the forward strand.
GGGTGGAGGCTAGGGTTAGGGTGGTGTGCGGCTCGGGGAGATGATATAGGAGGAGGGGGAGCAGGTGGATGCTGCCTGGTGGGGGATGGTCTCCCCTCCTCTGTCTCCGTACAGAGGAGGAAGACGACAGCGGTCGTGGGGGGCTGGGCTTGGGGTGGTAGGTGGGCTGGCCTGCCTCCCCCAATTTTTTTCTTTTTTATTTTATTTTTTTGTAGAAAAGAAAAGAGGAGAAAGAAAGGAAAATGGGGCATGAAGAATTTTAGCAATAATTTTTATGAATTGCCCTTTTTCAAAAATGTTCAGATTCACAAGTTTGTGTTCTGAAATTTTCGGGATTTCAAATTATTTGACTTTAAAAATTGAAATGGCATTTTGGGATTGATAATAGAAAAATTATTAGAACCATTTGCAAAATTCATTTCAACTCACAATTTTGGTAAACAATTGAATTATTTTATTTGGATGTTTTATTTGAAAAGTTGCAACAGACCAAGTGTGAAACATGTTGATTTGAATTGGTTTGAAAGTTTTAACTAGTTTGAAAACAAGTGCAATGCATATGATGCATGATGCTATGTGATGCGAAAAGACAATAATCAAATCTAATTGGGGGAAAACCCCCGGGTGTCAGACGACACCACTAACAAGGGATTGCGCCTTCGCAATCCACCCAAGGCAAGGGGAAGAGAGGTGTCAACTACGGAGTCTTCGTGCTGCGGTTGATTTCCCGGGTCAGTGGGCGGATCTCTTCTTCTCGACACCACTAACAAAAGGTTCTTGCTCACGTTGATGACGATGTTCTTCCGTTGAGAGATCTTCCGGAGATCGAACCTAGTAGGTTTAAAGGCTAAGAGAACGTCCAACCCACATCGGATCCTAACACTTTGAAAGATAGGTACGAGAGTAGACTCCAAAACAAATAAGGTAGGAGGAGAAGTAGAATAGAGGAAAGGAATAAACAAGAATCCTATCGAGAGGTTTCGGAAACAGGTTTTGCACAAATAGTTTTTGACACTCTAGAAACAACGACCGTTAGCGAGGTTATCCTACAGGCTTTGCGGTCCCGTTGCTTCGATAACCATTCGTATCGAAACAACATTGGGAATCGGAACCATGCTCTGATACCATTTGTGACGCCCCTGGATCGGGCACTATGCAGATTTCAGCATTTCCGCCAAAATCCACATAATAACCGATTCCAGGTTGCCACTTGTGATAACATTACAATAGTTCATGAATATTCCACAACAACAGAATAGATATATACAAGACGACTCAAACGAGTCAAGAATACGACTGATACAATACAAAGATCCAAATGACAGCGGAAGAAACAACATAGTGTCCGACTACGGACAAGATACAAATTGGACTAAGAGTCCTGAAGATAACCGATGGCGTCCAATCCCTGCCCAGGCCAAGCCGGAGGGATTCCCAAACTAACGTCGTCAGACTTCAAACCTGTTGACTGAAATGTGGAATATGCAGCCACGAAATGGATTCGTGGGTCAGTACGGTTAAGTACTGGCAAGTCATACTCACAAGATAACAGCACCAATCATCACAAGATACAAATACTTTGGGTACAACGGAAAGGAAGGGGTAGTGCAAAGAATCGGCAGCAGGCAGCACCAACAACTAGAGAGACACGCTACAACTTCCGGCTAATAGAAAGGGATAAGAGAGCGCGACAAAACCAACTACAACTACTCACCAAACAATACCCATCCAATGTTACCCCCTACTAAGGAAGCAAACCAAGGAAACTCACACTGTTGATTAATGAGGGTTCAGGTTATTGTGACAATATTCCTATTACTAGTCAAATTATTATTAATTAGGTGTAAGTTGTCTGAGTACTTGTTAGCCAGCACTTTCACCAAGTCGTCACATAACCGCGGACAACACGGCTTCTCGAGAAGATTTATCCCTGCGGGGGGGTGCTCCAGTACCCGTACACACTCAAGCCACCAACTAAAACTCAGGTTGGCTCGACACGACCCAAACCGTCTCTACAACCCATCCTAGGAGCCACGGAGCTATAAGGTCCGAGCCACGCAGCCGAATACTCAGCGCAAGTGTGCAAAACTCCCGCAGGACGCAACACCCCGGCAATACAGGCCTCTCCCTATATGCATCATCATCATCATAACCATCATAATCCTCATCAACCATGGGGGTGCCTCCCATTATGCATATGCGCAAATGGAACGCCCGAACTAAGTGTGGCTCTTCGGACAAGCTGCAAATCAGGTCTAAGTCGAGGGGGGTCCCATACTACCTCCCGGATGCGGTGAGCACGCTCATCATGGATCAACGGACAAGACCCTTTTCCTAGTTTCGACACCAGCAGGCTCCAAAACCACGCCGGGCCTCCTGCCGGTGCCTTATCATCAAGTTATTATTACCCCAAGCATTAACATGTTGTTGATTAAATTGAAACCCAACTATCAAACTAAACAGGTGATATGAAAAAGGACAACAAGACTCGAGCGCAAACAACACTAAGCATGCAACTACGACACGAGGGCCAACAAGGTAAACAAGTAACAGTTGATGGGAAGTGGAAGGAAGGCTATATCATGGCTGAAGGGTAAAACATATGATAGGATCGAGACACAAGCATCGAAAATACTAGGCTAGCATAAAGACAACGGAAAGAATCGGTAACAAGTGAGGAAAGGCAACATAGGTAGCAAGTGAGTATACTTGCCTGGAATCCAGCAAGTAGAGGTACATCCGAAGAACTTGACGTTGCTCACATCATCTCAGCGTCCTATCCGCGAAGAAGCAACGAACTAGAACAAATACCGGATGCAACAATTACTACACGTAAAAAGATCCAGCATGATACTATTTTATATGCATGACATGCGAGAATGCAACTAAACCAATTTAAGTTGACACAAAAGTCCAACATTTAATTAGGAAGGTTTAAGTTATTTATCTAACCATCAATATTAAATGTTGTTTAGCATGGAAAACAGTCCATAGGTGAGTGACACAAAATTAAATGGAATAGGGCACCAATTTAATTAAATGCCCAGCACATTCCATGTTTATTATTTAGGTGGACAAATTGTATTGAAAAGGTTGAAAACATGTAGAAAATGTTTTACTGAACATTTTGAGCTATTAAACATAATTTTTGGATCATTATTGAATTTATTATGCAATTTTCCCTAAGCATTTTTATTCTGCCCCTTTTAGTAAACAGAAGTAAACATGTTCAAATTTAATTCAATTGTGACCAAATAAAATACCACTGTGTAGAGTTTGTTAAGAAAAAATTTTAGAGCCCAAGTTTGCTCAATTTGGATGAACAGAACTCAGGTTATGAATTTCCAAAGTTTCAAATTTTAATAGCCTTTTCTGTATTTAATTATTTAGTGCAAAATTTATTACAGAAACATGTTGCAAGTTTGTTACTAACAGAAAGATCACAAGATTCTGAATCCACAGAAATTTGAATCGTTGAAATTGGAGCATTTATGAATATTTGGTGGAATTTACAATTTAAGATCTGATCTGTTTTGGGACTGAGCTGCAGGAAAAAAAAAACAAAAGGAAAAAATGCGCGGGGGGGGGGGGGGGGGGGACTGGAACCTGCGCCCTGTGGTGTGCGCGCGAGAGGGCTCTAGCCACTAGGATGCTTTTCTGATTCGTGTTAGACTAGGATGCGGAAACAACTTGAGGTTAGGTTCTCGCGGAAAAATTCTGAAACTGAATAAGTTCAGTTACGGAAACTTTGCCCGATCGTGGACAGCCTGACGCCGGCGATCTGCAGAGATCTGCTGCTGCTCGTGCGTGTGCTCCGTGGTGCGCGGGCACTGGGGCGTGCGTGGGACAGGGGAGAAATACAGAGGAGGACGTGCGTGCTCACCGAGGGGCCTTGGCGAGTTGGAGCGTGGCGACGGGAAGATGATGGCCGTGGCGCCGATGGCGACAAAACAGAGACGGCGGGGTGGTTCTGCTGCTCCCCGGGCTCGGCCGAGGTGATGAGGAGGAAGACGTGCCCGCGGAGGTTCCGTTCCCGCCCCTAACTAGCTCGGAGGGGCTCCATGGCGACGGCAATTCCCGGTCGCTCTCCCTTGTGGTCTCGGTGGTGGAGGTTCAGAGAAGAAAAGCAAGGGGATCGTGAGGGAAGAGGAGAGGGAGACGGCGGCGCGAGGAGCGGGAGGGTGGAGGCTAGGGTTAGGGTGGTGTGCGGCTCGGGGAGATGATATAGGAGGAGGGGGAGCAGGTGGATGCTGCCTGGTGGGGGATGGTCTCCCCTCCTGTGTCTCCGTACAGAGGAGGAAGACGACAGCGGTCGTGGGGGGCTGGGCTTGGGGTGGTAGGTGGGCTCAGCCCACTTGGGCTGGCCTGCCTCCCCCAATGTTTTTCTTTTTTTTTCTTTTTTTTTTGTAGAAAAGAAAAGAGGAGAAAGAAAGGAAAATGGGGAATAAAGAATTTTAGCAATAGTTTTTATGAATTGTCCTTTTCCAGAAATGTTCAGATTCACAAGTTTTTGTTCTGAAATTTTCGGGATTTCATATTATTTGACTTTAAAAATTGAACTGGCATTTTGGGATTGATAATAGAAAAATTATTAGAACCATTTGCAAAATTCATTTCAACTCACAATTTTGGTAAACAATTGAATTATTTGATTTGGATGTTTTATTTAAAAAGTTGCAACAGACCAAGTGTGAAACATGTTCATTTGAATTGGTTTGGAAGTTTTAACTGGTTTGAAAACAAGTGCAATGCATATGATGCATGATGCTATGTGATGCGAAAAGAAAACAATCAAATCTAATTGGGGGAAAACCCCCGGGTGTTACAAGAGAGAAAAGATGGAAAAGAAGGGGTTTTGGGAAAATAAAAGAGCTCAAACAAAATGGAATTTTCTGCAATTTAGTTGATTTGAAATTTGTGAAGGAAAATAGATGTTTCAAAATAAGATGCAATGCATGATGCCATGATGCGAAAAACGAAACAAACAAACAAATTCTATTTGGGGAAAACCCCGGCCGTTACATTGGGCGTGTATGGGAAGACAAATGATACAAAGGAAGCACGGCAGGACCAGCAACTTTTGAAAGACCCAGATGACCGGCATCCGGAATGGTTTCAAGGTCGTGCCAGCTACGCTCTTACCAAAGAAGAGAAGGTCATTTTTTTTGAATGCCTGAGCAGTATGAAGGTCCCGTCTGGCTTCTCGTCGAATATAAAGGGAATAATAAACATGGCGGACAAAAAGTTCCAAAACCTAAAGTCTCACGACTGCCACGTGATTATGACGCAATTGCTTCTGATTGCTTTGAGGGGGCTCCTACCGGAAAATGTTCGAGTAGCCATTGTGAAGCTATGTGCATTCCTCAATGCAATCTCTCATAAGGCAATCAGTCCAGAAGATCTACCACGGTTACAGAACGATGTGGTCTAATGTCTTGTCAGTTTCGAGTTGGTGTTTCCACCATCCTTCTTCAATATCATGACGCACCTCCTGGTCCACCTAGTCGAAGAAATTTCCATTCTCGGTCCTGTATTTCTACACAATATGTTCCCCTTCGAGAGGTTTATGGGAGTATTAAAGAAATATGTTCGTAACCGTGCTAGGCCAGAAGGAAGCATCGTAAAGGGCTCTGGAAATGAGGAGGTAATTGAGTTCTGCATTGACTATGTTCCTGACCTTAAGCCGATAGGTATTCCTCAATCGCGGCACGAGGGGAGACTAAGTGGAAAAGGCACGATCGGAAGGAAATCAACGATACGTATGGACGGTCATTCTATGACTGAAGCACACCACACAGTTCTGCAAAATTCGAGCTTGGTGGCTCCGTACTTCGAGCAACACAAGAATATTTTACGCTCGGACAACCCGGGGAAGGCTGAATCATGGATTAGAAAGGCCCACATGGAGACTTTCGGCAGTTGGTTGCGAAAACATTTAATGAATGACAATGATGTTGGAGATCAGCTGTACATGTTGGCCAAGACACCATCTTCGACTATAACGACTTTCCAAGGGTACGAGATTAATGGGAATACATTTTACACGATCTCCCAAGATAAAAAGAGCACCAACCAAAACAGTGGTGTCCGCTTTGATGCAGCAACCGAGATTGGGCAAAAGGTCACATATTATGGTTACATAGAGGAGATATGGGAACGTGACTATGGACCCTCCTTTAAGGTCCTTTTTGTTCCGGTGCAAATGGTTCAAGCTAACAGGAGGTGGGGTAAAGGTGGACGAGCAATACAGAACGACAATGGTGGATTTCGACAATCTTGGTTACCTTGACGAACCATTTGTCCTAGCCAAAGATGTCGCTCAGGTTTTCTATTTGAAGGACATGAGTAGCAAACCGAGGAAACGGAAAGATAAGAAAACGATCAGTACATCATGCGATGATCCAAAGCGCAACATTGTTCTTTCAGGGAAAAGAAACATCGTCGGAGTGGAGGACAAGACAGACATGTGAGAAGATTATAATATGTTTGGTGAAATTCCGCCCTTCAAAGTAAATACTGACCCAAGCATTAAGTTAAATGATGAGGATGCTCCATGGATACGGCCAAATCGTAAGAAAGCGGGGACATAAGGGAAGAATTGATGTGTAATAATTTATTGTACCAAACTTTGTTGAATGGATCATGTGAATTATATTATCTCTGATGTGTTTAATTAAGACTAACTCCTTTGCAAAATATTTGAGAAAACGAGTGGAAAACATGGAAAACAGAAGGTTACTTAAATGTCTCAAATCCTTGTGAGATAAAATATCTGATTTCATAACTTTTATTAAAAACAGAAAACAGACGCGCTAGCGCGCCGCAGTATCGCCGGAATACAAATTCTTTTATTAAAAAGAGAGAACAGACGAACACTACTACTCCTCGTCGTCGTCGGGGAAATCGTCGGTGACCTCCTTCGGGTCATCGTTGTCGGCGAACTCGTCGGTGACCTCCTCGTCGTCGTCGGAGGTGCATGATGGTATGTCGGAGATAGGCCCCCACCTCGGATCGTCGGAGTCCCAGACTTCGCCGGCGCGGTCGGCCCGATGAAGCTCTTGCATCACCTTCGTCCTCGCCTCCCGAGCGGCATCTAACGCGAGGTGGCGTTCGAGGCGGCGCTCCGCCCGCTCAGCCGCGCGGGTCTGCCAGAGCTCCTCGTCGGCGCTCTCCTCCCTCGGGTTGTTCCGGTAATACTCGCGGACGACGCGGTCTTCCCTGGCGTCGACTAGGCCCTGAAACGCGCGGTGGCGGAGGTGGAGGTGGTCGGCGGCAGTGATGATCTGCGGCTTTGGTGCCCTGGCCTCCGCTTCCCAAACGGTGTGGCAGTCGTTGAAGTTCATCAGCGACCGTGGGCGGTTGAGGCGCCAGGCCGCCGCGTCCCAGGCGCGGACGGCCTCCGCTGCCGTCGCAAAGGAGCCGAGGGGGATGCGGTCGTCCCCCCAGCGGATACTTGCGCTGAACATTCCGTTCTGCCGTGCTCGGACGCCGCGGAAGCTGGTGGTTCTGTTCCTCCTCGGAGGCATGGTGGAAGAGCGACGGTGAAGAGGGATGGAGAAGACGCGCTCGAGGCGCGACAGTTTATACCGCGCCCTCCAGGCCACGCGTCACAACTCCCGCGCCACGCGTCACAACTCCCGTGCCACGCGCCACCATAACACAACCCAAGCATGGATGGATGTGTTAAAGGGGGGTGTAGAACAAAACAATCGGTATCGCCATCATACAGCCCCACCGTGGCTACTGGGTGCAATATGCATACCAATTGCACGGCAGGACGTATGATGGCGAATCTGGATGTTTTGTATTTGCTCGATGAACTGACCGGTGTATGAAGGTGGGCTATATATAGGGTCCTCTGGCTCACAAAGTGTTGTGCTAGGGTTTTCATCCAACGGTTAAGAAACCACCTCATCCAACGGCTCACAACAGCTCGAAAGAAACACACCGTAGCCCTGATCGAACGGCTCACAACGGCTCGAAAGAAACACACCCCGGATCCAACGGCTCACAACAGCTCGAAAGAAACACACGATCCGTGTGATTCTATCTGATTGGTCCAAACGAAACCCTAACCCATTTAGTCCCGGTTGGTGTCCCCAACCGGGACTAAAGGGATGTTTTCTTCTCGCTATATATATGTATGCATTGCCACACCATTGGCATAAACACATACAAACTCACCACTCCCTCCTGGCTTCTACCGTACCCACTCTAACATTCATCCAGGCGGAGGCACTTTCCGCCTCGAAGTACCCCTGCCCGTGCGGCTACACCGTTCCTGCCGGTTGGATGCTCACTAGTAGAAAACAGGGCATTGAGCCAAGCCCAATGGAACCGGATGTGATACAAACCGGTTCAGAAGGGTCTGTCCCTGGGCCCCACCCATGCAGCAAAATGCCCGCAAGGCCTTTAGGACCGGTTTGTAACACAAACCGGTCCTAAAGGCCTTGCGGGCCATTTGCTGCAGGGAGGGGGGCCCAGGGACAGACCCTTCTGAACCGGGTTGTATCACAAACCGGTTCTACAGGTTTTCTCATTTTTTGCAGCCACTGCGGGTCCCGCTGTCATATCCTTTAGAACCGGTTTGTAACACAAACCGGTCCTAAAGCCCTCCCCTAAACCCTTCATACCACCCCGATCTCAGCTCATTTTTTCCAGCTCGAGCTCAACTCCATTTTTGCTCTCTTCTTCCTCTTGTGAGGTCCAATCCATCCTCATTTTCTCCACCATTTGTCAAGATTGTTGGTACCCATCGGTTCTAAGGTTAGCATCAACGTTCCCTCTTCCGGCATTGCAGGTTTTGCTCGTTTTCTTGCTCATTTCATTTTTGTTGTGCTAGCTAGGTGTTTGATGAAATGCCTAGCTAAGCTAGAATTTGTTATTCATTTTGTTATGTATACAAATTGATGCAATTTGAGCTCAAAATTAATTATGATTTGTGCTTTTTTTAGTGTCGCGCGCCTTGTCCCCTTCCTCACTACCGTCGATCGCCCCATCATCGACACAACCTTGGTGAGCCTATTGTTTTTATTTACCAAAACAAATTTTGATTTGTATGATTTACGTATTTACTTGTATATAATTTTCTAGAGCCATGGTTTTGATATCCGTCCCCGTTGGCCCTCGTCCAGTCTATGATTCGGATGTGGTATATTATCTTTTTTCACTACATATTTTCATTTCCTGATTATACGACAATTACTTACGCCGACCAACTTGACATAGATATTTTTATATAGGAGGTAGTGGAACCGGAAATGCCAATCGACCCTATTGTTGAGAAGTTATACTTAGTTGAACAACAAAATATTGGCTTGAAAGAAAGATTGAAAAAAACTGAAGAAAGGTTGGAAAAAACTGAAAGAGAGAAGATGACCTTGGAAAAGGTTCTTGCCGGTGTCGTCGATAGTCACAAGAGCGAGATGGACGCAATGCGCCTGAAGATTAGAAAGATTAGGAAATATGCAATTAGTAAAGAGGCTTGGTATCATTATGTCGTCGGGTCAATTGTTACCTTTGTTGCGATTTTGATCGCATTTGTTGTTGTTTTTAAATGCATTAATTAGAGAGAGTTTTTACGGATGGTTTGAGTGTGTATTTTTCTGAGAACTATATATGTATGGTCACTATACGCTAGTTTGGTATTAACGTGTGATGAACTTTTTATATTAATTAATTAATTTAGTCATGATGATTTCGCATAATGGTTGTTGATAAATTTATATAATGCAGATGAACCGGCAATGGATGTACAGTGATCGACGTCGTCCCGAATTCCTTAATGGCATGCATAGTTTTCTCAATGTGGCTGAGAAAAACAGGCAGAATGGATTTATTTTTTGTCCATGTAAAAAATGCCAGAATAAGAGGAATTTCCCTAGCTCAAGAACCATACACACCCACTTGTTGCAAGAAGGCTTCATGCCCAGTTATTTTTGTTGGACCAAGCACGGAGAAAGAGGGGTTATAATGGAAGACAATGAAGAAGAAGAGGATAATGATAAGTATCCTATGTTCGATGAACACGGTGATACTGAAATGGGGGAAGACGAGCCTGAACTTGAGGACATTGTTGATGAGTCTGATGATGATCTTCGTCAGGTCATTCGTGAAGAACAGATAAACTGCGCAAGTGAAAACGAGAGGTTGAAGTTGGAGCGCATGTTAGAAGACCACAAAAAATTGTTGTACCCAACTTGCGAAGATGGCCAGAAAAAACTGGGCACCACCCTTGAATTGCTGCAATGGAAGGCAGAGAATGGATTATCTGACAAGGGATTTGAAAACCTGCTAAAAATAATGAAGAAGATGCTTCCAAGAAATAACGTGCTGCCCTGCAGTACATACGAAGCAAAGAAGGTTGTCTGCCCTCTAGGATTGGAAGTGCATAAGATACATGCATGCATCAATGACTGCATCCTCTACCGCGGCCAGCACGAGAATTTAAATGCCTGCTCGGTATGTGGTGCATTTCGGTATAAGATCGGGCGAGATGACCCTGGTGATGTTGAGGGCGACGATCGCCCCAGGAAGAGGGTTCCTGCCAAGGTGATGTGGCATGCTCCTATAATACCACGGTTGAAACGTTTGTTCCGAAACAAAGAGCATGCCAAGTTGTTGCGATGGCACAAAGAAGACCGTAAGGAAGACGATATGCTGAGACACCCCGCTGATGGGTCGCAGTGGAGAAACATCGACGATAAGTACGAGGACTTTGCACATGACGCGAGAAACTTAAGGTTTGGTCTGAGTACAGATGGCCTGAATCCATTTGGGGAGCAGAGTAGCAGTCATAGCACCTGGCCCGTGACTCTATGTATCTATAACCTTCCTCCTTGGTTATGCATGAAGCGTAAGTTCATTATGATGCCAGTGCTTATCCCAGGCCCGTCGCAACCCGGCAACAACATTGATGTGTACCTGAGGCCACTGGTTGATGAACTTTTAGAGTTGTGGGCTGACGAAGGTGTACGTGTGTGGGACGAGTACAAACAAGAGGAATTTGACCTACGAGGGTTGCTGTTTGTTACCATCAATGATTGGCCCGCTCTTAGTAACATCTCAGGACAGTCAAACAAGGGATACAGCGCATGCACACACTGTTTAGGCGAGACAGAAAGTATACATATAGGCAAGAATGTGTACCCGGGGCATCGTCGATTTCTTCCAGACAGGCATCCCGTAAGAAAGAAAGGAAAGCATTTCAAAGGCGAGGCAGATACACGGAGGAAGCCAACCCTCCCTAAAGGTACTGATATATATGACATGGTCAAAGATATAAAAGTAATCTTTGGAAAGGGTCCTGGCGCACAATCTGTTCCAAATGACGCCGACAACCACGTAGCCATGTGGAAGAAGAAATCTATATTCTGGGAACTACCCTATTGGAAATTCCTAGAGGTTCGCTCTGCGATCGACGTGATGCACGTGACGAAAAATATTTGCGTGAACCTGCTAAACTTATTGGGCGTGCATGGGAAGAAGTCGAGAGATACACCAAAAGCACGGCTGCACCACCAACGTATGCACGAACGAGACGACCTGATGAATCCAGAGAATTTCAAAGGTCCTGCCAGCTACGCTCTTACCAAGGAAGAGAAGGAGATCTTTTTCCAAGTCCTGAGTAGTATCAAGGTCCCGTCTGGCTACTCGTCGAACATAAAAGGAATACTAAACCTGGAAGAGAAAAAGTTCCAAAACCTTAAGTCTCATGACTGCCACGTGATCATGACCCAGTTACTTCCGATTGCATTGAGGGGGCTTCTGCCAGAAAACGTGCGAGTACCCATTGTGAAGCTATGTGCATTCCTCAACGCAATTTCTCATAAGGCAATCGATCCAGCAACTCTACCAAGTTTACAGAAGGACGTGGTCCAATGTCTTGTCAGCTTCGAGTTGGTGTTCCCACCAACCTTTTTCAATATTATGACGCACCTCATAGTTCACCTAGTCCAAGAGATTTCCGTTCTCGGTCCTGTATTCTTACACAATATGTTCCCCTTTGAGAGGTTCATGGGAGTCTTGAAGAATTATGTTAGAAACCGTGCTAGACCAGAAGGAAGCATGGTCAAGGGCTATGGAACAGAGGAGGTCATTGAGTTTTGTGTTGACTTTATTCCTGACCTGAACCCGATCGGGGTTCCTCAGTCGCGCCATGAGGGGAGACTGCGTGGAAAAGGCACGCTAGGAAAGAAATCAACAACATGTATGGACGAGCAATCTTTCAGTCAAGCACACTACACAGTTCTAGTTAATTCCAGCTTGGCGGCTCCATATATCCAGGAACACACGGATATTTTACGCTCGGAATATCCGGAGCAACCTGAAGATTTCATTGCTAAAGAACACGCGAAGACTTTCGGAGGTTGGTTGCAAAGACGTCTGATTAATGACAACATTGTTGAAGATGAGCTATACTTGTTGGCCAAGCAACCATCTTCGACTGTATTGACCTTTAAAGGGTACGAGATAAATGGTAACATATTTTACACGGCAGAACAAGATAAAAAGAGCACCAACCAAAACAGTGGCGTCCGGTTTGATGCAAAAGACGACAACGGGCAAAGGGTCACATACTATGGTTACATAGAGAAGATATGGGAACTTGACTACGGACCTTCCTTTAAGGTCCCTTTGTTCTGGTGCAAATGGTTCAACCTGTCAGGCGTGAAGGTAGACCCGAAGTACGGAATGACAACAGTGGATCAGAAGAATCTTGGGTACGGCAATGATCAATTCGTCCTAGCCAATGATGTGGCTCAGGTTTTCTATGTGAAGGACATGTCTAGCAGACCGAGAAAAACAAAAGATAAGGAAACGAATACATCAGACGATGAGCCAAGGCGCCACATAGTTCTTTCAGGGAAAAGAAACATCGTGGGAGTCGAGAACAAGACAGACATGTCAGAAGATTACATTAAATTTGATGAAATTCCTCCCTTCAAAGTCAAAGATGATCCTAGCATTCAGTTAAATGATGAAGATGTTCCATGGTTACGGCGCAATGAGAAGAAAGGCAAGAAGAAAAATAGAAACGGATCGTCCCTTTAGTACCGGTTGGGGACACCAACCGGGACTAAATGGGTTAGGGTTTCGTTTGGACCAATTAGATAGAATCACACGGATCGTGTGTTTGTTTCAACCGCTTGTGAGTCGTTGGATCCGGGGTGTGTTTCTTTCCAGCTGTTGTGAGCCGTTCGATCAGGGCTACGGTGTGTTTCTTTCGAGCTGTTGTGAGCCGTTGGATGAGATGTTTCTTAACCGTTGGATCAAAACCCTAGCTCAACACTTTGTGAGCCAGAGGACCCTATATATAGCCCAGCTTCATACACCGTTCAGTTCATCTCCCAAATACAAAACATCCGGATTCGCCAGCATACGCCCCGTTGTGCATTTGGTATGCATATATGCACTCAGTAGCCACTGCGGGGTTGTATACTGGCGATACCGTTTGTTTTGTTCTACACCCTCCTTTAAGGTTTGATACATCATATACTCAGTTCATCGAGCAAATACAAAACATCCGGATTCGCCATCATACGTCCGGCCGTGCATTTGGTATGCATATATGCACCCAGTAGCCACGGTCGGGCTGTATGATGACGATACCGTCTGTTTTGTTCCACACCCCCCTTAAGGTTTGATACATCATATACTCAGTTCATCGAGCAAATACAAAACATCCGGATTCGCCGTCATACGTCCAGCCGTGCATTTGGTATGCATATATGCACCCAGTAGCTAGCCACGGTTGGGCTGTATGACGGCGATACCGTTTGTTTTGTTCTACACCACCCTTTAAGGTTTGATACATCATATATTCAGTTCATCGAGAAAATACAAAACATCCGGGTTCGCCATCATACGTCCAGCCGTGCATTTGGTATGCATATATGCACCCAGTAGCCACGGTTGGGCTGTATGATGGCGATACCGTTTGTTTTGTTCTACACCCCCCTTTGGAAACAGAAAGAAGAAGAAAAAGAAATGTGCGCCCCCCCTGTACAGGCCTTTAGGACCGGTTGCCGTTAACAACCGGTGCTAAAGACCCTTTAGCACCGGTTGTTAACCGCAACCGGTACCAAGAAAGGCAAGAGTAAGATTGTGACGACCGGTTGTCACAGAGGCAGACAGAAGAAGTCACGGTATGGCAGTCACGTATTCAACATCAACCAAGAAAGGCAAGCGTAAGATTGTGACGAAAGGTTGACAGAGGGAAATACTCGCGATATATGTATGTACTTTTTAAAAGTGAGAAACAAAGTACCAGCGGGCTAGTATACCAAAATCAATCTACATGTATGGTATCTCGCTAAATTAATCTATATATATGTATCCACGATATATATGCTCGATGTATCACTTGCGCTCTCACTTCTCGTTGCCTTACTCATTACCCACCCTAACTAACCACAGGCGCATAGACCGCAATATGCGCCTGGGGTAACATTACCGCAGGCGCACAGACAAAATATGCGCCTGGGCTAAGATCTATACCACAGGCGCATACTTTGTAATATGCGCCTAGGGTAAGTTATCAGATTACATTAAATTTGATGAAATTCCTCCCTTCAAAGTCAAAGATGATCCTAGCATTCAGTTAAATGATGAAGATGTTCCATGGTTACGGCGCAATCAGAAGAAAGGCAAGAAGAAAAATAGAAACGGATCGTCCCTTTAGTACCGGTTGGGGACACCAACCGGGACTAAATGGGTTAGTGTTTCGTTTGGACCAATCAGATAGAATCACACGGATCGTGTGTTTGTTTCAACCGCTTGTGAGTCGTTGGATCCGGGGTGTGTTTCTTTCCAGCTGTTGTGAGCCGTTCGATCAGGGCTACGGTGTGTTTCTTTCGAACTGTTGTGAGCCGTTGGATGAGATGTTTCTTAACCGTTGGATCAAAACCCTAGCTCAACACTTTGTGAGCCAGAGGACCCTATATATGCACCCAGTAGCCACGGTCGGGCTGTATGATGGCGATACCGTCTGTTTTGTTCCACACCCCCCCTTAAGGATTGATACATCATATACTCAGTGCATTTGTTCTACACCCCCCCTTTAACACATCCATCCATGTTATGGTGGCGCGTGGCACGGGAGTTGTGACGCGTGGCCTGGAGGGCGCGGTATAAACTGTCGCGCCTCGAGCGCTTCTTCTTCATCCCTCTGCACCGTCGCGCTTCCACCATGCCTCCGAGGAGGAACAGCACCACCGGTTTCCGCGGCGTCCGAGCGCGGCAGAACGGAATGTTCAGCGCAGATATCCGCTGGGGGGATGACCGCATCCCCCTCGGCACCTTCGCGACGGCGGCAGAGGCAGCCCGCACCTGGGACGCGGCGGCCTGGCGCCTCAACCGCCCGCCGTCGCTGATGAACTTCAACGACTGCCACATAGTCTGGGAAGCGGAGGCCAGGGCGACGAAGCCACAGATCATCACTGCCGCCGACCACCTCCACATCCGCCACCGCGCGTTTCAGGGCCTAGTCGACGCCAGGGAAGACCGCGTCGTCCGCGAGTATTACCGGAACAACCCGGGGGAGGAGAGCGCCGACGAGGAGCTCTGGCAGACCCGTGCGGCTCAGCAGGCGGAGCGCCGCCTCGAACGCCACCTCGCGTTAGATGCGGCTCGGGAGGCGAGGACGAAGGCGCTGCAAGAGCTTCGTCGGGCCGACCACGCCGGCGAAGTCTGGGCCTCCGACGATCCGAGGTGGGGGCCTATCTCGGACATACCATCATGCACCTCCGATGATGACGAGGAGGTCACCGACGAGTTCGGCGACGATGATGACCCGGAGGAGGTCACCGACGAGGTCCCCGACGACGACGGCGAGGAGTAGTGTTCGTCTGTTTTCTCTTTTTAATAAAAGAATTTGTATTCCCGCGACACTGCGGCAATCGCTAAATCAATCTACATGTATGGTATCTCGCTAAATCAATCTATATATATGTATCCACGATGTATATGCTCGATGTATCACTTGCGCTCTCACTTTTCCTTGCCTTACTCATAACCCACCCTAACTTACCACAGGCGCATAAACAGCAAAATGCGCCTAGGGTAACTTTACCGCAGGCGCACAGTCAAGAGATGCGCCTGGGATAAGAGCTTTACCGCAGGCGCATGTTGTGTACGGTGCGCCTGGGGTAAGTGATCACATATACAGAAACAGTAGTTTTTCTGTTTTGTTTTCTTGATGTGTTTTTGTTTGTTTGTTTTGAAATGTGTGTTTGACATAATATAGAAATAGTATAGCTAGGAATTAATATAGAAATAATATCCATTACATAATAATATATACATTACATACTAATATATCCATTACATGCATATATCGAACACAAGATGCGGTACACAAACAACATCTATGGATCCGTCGAGTAGATGCGGAACAACTCGTAGGAGACGTATGCATCTATGGCTGCATACTTGATGTTGGTCCAGTCCAGTGGGTTCTTCTCCCACAACCAGTGATTCTTCGAGGGGAAATCAGTCTTCATGGTTTCGTAGCCCTCGTGGATGAAGGCAGTTTCCATGAGAGCCATCCCGGTCTTCGGCCTGTTCAAATCAGCAAAATGGATAAGATCCTGAAGATCAATGTAGTGATCTTCAGGTATCACAATACCAAGCGCATCAACTTCGGACGGTCTTGCGTGTTGTCAACGCTGCAAAAGTCATACCCCTTGTTGATAAGAAAATCAACAAGTGCTGGAGAATGCTTTGAACTACTGCAACAACAAAAATTTGATACGTGTACGTGTTAGATATATTGCAACACATGTATTCTTCACATGCAACAAACAAATCAAAGATGCAAGATTGTACGTGTGCGTTACCTTGACCATTGGAAGACCAAAACGGACTCCTTGAATGCAATCTGGATGACTGCAACATTCCGTTTATCCGCCGTATACTCTAAATCAAGCCCGAAAAACCGGTGTTCTTCGGGAGAGGAGAAATGCAGATCGGTCAAATACCGAAGAGCACCGGGGATCTCCTCGCAATTGTTGGTGTAGAACACGTCGAGACTTTTGCCGCATGGTGTGGCCACATCATATCTCTTAGAAACTTCAGCCATGGTGCTTAGTGGAGGAAGATCAAGAGAGGAAGAAGAAAAGACAGAGGAAGAAGAGAAGAAACAGAGACTCACGATCGGGCCGGTGCGCACTGTAGCAATAAAACCGCTGCGCGCGGGAGGCGAGCAGTTTGTATTAAGACCTTTAGCACCGGTTGCTAACACAAACCGGTGCTAAAGGCCTGTACAGGGCGCGCAGTCTGGGTGTGGCCCCAACTACAGACCTTTAGCACCGGTTTGTGTTAACAACCGGTGCGAAAGGGTCTTTAGCACCGGTTGCTAACACAAACCGGTGCTAAAGGCCTGTAGTGGGGATATATCTCTAGGGACTTCTGAAAATTTGGCTCATTTCCCTTCGCGCGTCTTCTCCTATACGTCCACGTACGGCGAAGCCCCGCTCCGGCGCCGCGCCTCCGTCCGCCTCGTCGCCGTCGACCGCCTCGCCTCCGTCCGCCGCGCCTCCGTCGGCCTCGCATCCGTCCGCTCTCTGTCTCCGTCGATCCCCCGCGCGGCCCCGCGTCCGTCGCGCCTCCGCGGTCGCCGTCCGCCTCCGTCGCACCTCCGTCTTGCCTCCGCCTCCGCCGCCCCGCCTCTCGCCCCTCGATCGCCGTCGCCGGCCTAGCTAGGTAAGTTTTATTTCGGTTTTTTTTAATTTTGTTTTAGTGTTAGAATTTTTAGAGTTAGTGTTAGTGTTTAGTGTTAGAAATTTTTAGAGTTAGTGTTAGA
Source organism: Alopecurus myosuroides (assembly GCA_028641055.1). NCBI lineage: Eukaryota > Viridiplantae > Streptophyta > Magnoliopsida > Poales > Poaceae > Alopecurus > Alopecurus myosuroides. The sequence continues at coordinate 10,537,462 of CM054057.1, forward strand.
TTGTTTTTAGAGTTAGTGTTAGTGTTAGAAATTTTTAGATTTAGTGTTAGATTTTTTTAGAGTTATTAGTGTTAGTGTTAGAATTTAGTGTTAGAAATTTTTAGAGTTAGTGTTAGATTTTTTTAGTGCTTTATTTTTTTTTTACAATTTTGTTTAGTGTTAGAATTTTTGTGTTAGAATGTTGTGTTAGAAAATTTCACTAAGTTAGTGTTAGAAAATTTCAGAAAGTTAGAATATATAATTTCAGTAAGTTAAAAAATTTCACTAAGTTACCATATTGTTCCTGTTTAACTTTCATCTTATTTCTGTTATATTTCTCAATTTACTATTTTTTACTAAGTTAGAAACACTAAGGTATTTTACTTAATTATGGAATATTTACTTAGTCCGGGCAGGTTTTTAGTTCATGTCTTTGTTGGACCCGCCGGGGGATGTCCGGGACTGGGCCCCGTCAGGCTGGCACTGGGAGCTCCTTAGTACCGGGGCACGCGGCTTGGTGAGAAATCCGGGTGACGTTGTCGACCCGGATATTCTTTGGTGGCCATCACGTGGGCCACGCTCGGTGCGGAGAGAGCCGGCCCCTGAGGAGGTGGTACAACAGCGTATCAGGGAGGAGGACGAGCACGTCCGTCGCTACATGTACTTGCTCGATAGGCAGTATAGCAGCAGTTGGTCGATTATTCGGAGGGTTCCTTACCACGTGAGCTATGACCCTATGAGGGTTCCTTATCTATGGATGCGTAGCACCCGTGACTCAGCACCCCGCGGCTTAGGACCCGGTCGGAGTTAATTATTTTGAGAGATGTCACGATCGAGACTATGTATAAGTGATATTATTCGATCGTGATGTATTAGGGTTTAAAAAATCAACCCGAGCTATGTAACTCTTGGTGTGTCCAGAACTATTATTTCATTAATATGTCCAGAACTATTATTTTATTACTGTCCGATGAAATAATTTCGCCAAGTGCCCGATGAAAATTTCGCTAAGTGTTCTTCATTTTATAAATTTTACTAGCAGGTGTTGAGCTATGGATCCCCAAGAACCTGCACATGATCAGCACGCCGATCAGCTCGCGGGAATGGGTGAGGCGGAGAAGGAAAGATATGTGTGCGAGATGATTTTTGATAATGCAACGGCCATATATCGTGATGACGACGATGGACAGGCGTTTAGCACTCAATTTTTGAACGACTCCGGTGACGGAGATCAGAATATAGAAGATGTAGTAGATGATGACGACGACAACGTCGAGGATGAAGAAGTGCCCTCCAGAACAAACTCTGCGAATGTATATCTCAAGTCACTGTTCACGCAACAATTAATTTGTATTGCACTTACTAACGAATCATTATTTTCCCGTTTAGGCGCCTTCCGGAACAGCTAGCGCAAGTACTGAGACAAAGTCGAAACGAGGCCCGGCCGCAAGGTTGAAAGATACCGCAAGGTTCCCGATCGATACAATTACTGCTGATGGCAAACCACAGCAGCCCCCAGAAACTTATCGCAAATTCGTAAATCAGTGCGGAGTTGTTGTAAGAGACCTGGTCCCGATCAACTTAATAGAATGGAATAAGCCGAAGACCGGGGCCAACGTTGGAGCTAGTTATGTCGATGAAAGATTGAAAAAAATTCTTTGCGAAACGCTATGGCTAAATTTCAGCGTAGCAGAAGATAAGAAGAAGAAAGTCGAGAAGTGGGCTTTGAAGAAGATGGCCACACAATTCCAGAGGTGGAATAAAGAACTGTGGAAGAAATATAAGGACGAAGATCCAGTTTTCACTGGGAACCTAGTGAAGATAAGAGACGCTTGGGATGATTTTAAGGCGTACAAGAAATCGGGTGTCTTTGTATCCCGATCGGCCAAAAATTCGGAGAATGCGAAGAAGAAGAAATATCACCATATTTTGGGGTCAGGTGGCTACATGACTGCCCTGCCTAGGTGGCGAAGCTATGAAGCTGCGCTTGTGAAAAGAGGTATCATTCCACAGACACATGACTGGCCCGATAGGTCCAAGTTCTGGTTGTTCGCGCATGGGGCAACGTTGGACGCTGAGACTGGGATGATTGTTGCTCAGGGACCATGGTCGGAAAAAATAACAAAAGTCATAGCAGACCTAGAGAAGGCAATAGAAGCTGTTCGAAAAGGAACTTTTGTTCCCGATAGAGAGAACGACGAGCTGACGAGGGCACTCGGGAACCCCGAAAAGTGGGGACGAACACGAGGCTTTGGAGCGGATACCCCGTGGAGCCAAGGGTTTGCAGCAGACATTGCCACTTACAGAAGCCGTGATAGAAGCAAGAAAAAGACGAGTGAACGGATATCGACATTAGAACAAAAGGTGGATTTTCTCTTGAAGAAAGGGGGACACCCTCTACCTGACACAGAAGAGGAGGTAGAACATCGTCCTGCACCTGATCAGCTGCAAATAGAAGACGATCATGCCGTCCCATCTCAGCATAGAAGCAGCGTGGGTTCCACCCACCTGCAGCTAGAAGACGGTCGTGCAGTCGAACCGTCGGCGCCTCACTACCCCGTGGATGATATCACGGAGAAGACAAACTGTGAGATACATATGCCAATGGGGAACATATCCTTCAGGGTGGCGTCAGGCTATGCTTTACCGAATCAACCTGGAGCAACCTACCATGGTGGTCAGATTCCAGAATCCCATGCTCGTGTCGGGTTGTCAACAATTACGCCGGGATGCCATTCAATTGAGCTCAGTATTCCTGGAGGTGAAGGCGAGAAGACACTGGGAGAAATGGAGCTTGGTATAATCTTGTGGAATAAGAAACACATCGTGTTCCCTAACTCGGCGCCAAGGCCACCGACTCCTCCAGGTACGAATGCACCATACCTCCATCAATTACTGAATGTTGCACCACATGTTATCTTATTTTTAATAGTTTTTTCACTTTCGTACAGAGAATGCACGACCTCCAAGTCCACCCCCCAACGAACCTCCAAGTCCACCCCACAACGAAGATTGGCCGGAGCCCGAGGCCGAGGGTCCATCGCCCGTGCACTCCCGTGAGCCGACGGATGCGCCCACTACGGGTACGACAAAGCGGAAGCTGCAGTTCAGAAGAAACGGGACTCCTCCCAAGAAGAAACCAAGGAAATCCAAGAAAGTCGAGAGTCCCCCGAAGTTACCAGGCTTGATGACTGAGGAGGAACTAACCAATGCAGTGGCATCCAAAACCAAGGCATGGTTCGCACAGTTTCCCCTGAAGCCCCCTCCAGACCACTGGAAGGAAACTCTGAAGGACATCCCAAAGTGGAAAATTGAGCGGACCGTCGACAACTTATATTATCCTGCACCGCCGCCACCGCCGCCCCTTTCAGACTATGAACGGTATATTGAAAAGAAGCACGCCGCACAGATGAAGCAGGCGGAGCAGACGAAATGCGGGAAACAAGTTCCCCAGCTCGGACAACAAGAAGCACGGTCAGTTGCCCCGCTCAAGGTCTTATCTGACCAGGCTTCAGTGTCCTGTCCACGCATGGGCGACGTGGGTTACGCTATTGCTGATGTGGTATATAAATACAAGCCCGGGCACCCTCTGGTCGAAAATCCTACTGATCTAACAACCCAACTACGGAGTTTACATGATTGGTACTTGGAGGCCGCAAGGCAGGAGAGAGACTGTATCATGGCTCAAATTCAGGATCAACACTACTTCGGAGATTACGGTGTCGAGCTTGGGTTCGATGATTTCTTCCAGATGTACAATCAACGTGCCCTCGACAAGTCTATCCTCAGCTGCTACTGTTTGTAAGTGATTTATTTGTGTAATTTAATTATTTAGTTAAGCTCGCGTTCGTTGCCCGTATAATTATCACTCACGACATTCTTTTTGTACGCTACTATGCAGAATGAAGATTCGTGAATGCAGACTGGCAGGAATCTGGGACTTTGGGTTCATTGACCCGTATTCGTATCATGAAAACACAGTAGAAACGTTCAACAAGACTACACCGGATGATTTGCTAAGGTTTTTGAAGCGACAAAGTACCAAAAAAGAAATACTTTGGCCCTACGGATTCAAGTGAGTGTTACTGTCTTGTAGACATTCCATTTTGCTTACCTGATGTTAAGTGTAATTGATGAGTATGCATGACTGCGTGTGTACACGTGCGCAGCGGCCACTTCATATTGTTCATCATTAGAATCGATAAAGGACAAGTTGAAGTCTGGGACTCGTTAACCTGGGGCGCTGACAGATGGAAGAGCGCGCGTCAGATGTTTCAAAAGTATATATATATCGGCCTCTTTCGTTCATCGGCCTCTTTTTCGTTCATTCCCTGATATCAAGTAAGTAATAATTAACTCTTCTATTCATTTTTCTTTTGTCGCCCAGGGTTTGGCAAATGTTCATCAAGGAAGAACCCGGTACACGGGCAGACAAGCTCAACTTTCACCTTAACAAAGTAAGTAGTACTACGTACCCTGATTTAAATACCATTACCATTCTCTTGATTATTATTAATTTGACTGAATTATGTTTCTCGTATATAGAAAGTCCCGCAACAACCACAGGGAACTGATTATTGTGGATACTACGTTTGCGAGTTCATTCACAGGAAGATCAATGAGAAATCCCGTACTACTAGAACTCTAGAGGTACGTAACCGGATCTTCACAACTTTATTTATGTTGCCATTAATTATGTTTAGTTTTGTTCATAACTTAATTGTTTTCATCTACTTCTTTTCAAGATGGCACGAAAGCGGGCGCAGCTCAAACCAATCGACCGTTGCAAGGCTATTGCAGAGGAATTGGCAGGATTTCTTCTCACACAAGTCATAGCAGAAGACGGAGAATTTTTCCATCCTATGAACCAATTATATCCAGCTCCCTTCTCTATGCAAGTATACAACTATTCAAAACGAACTTCAGATTATGTAATTCTCGGTCGATTACTTCGTGTTACATGTATATATATATATATGTACTACTATTTGGTGCATCAACATTTAACCGCAAACAGAAACGGAAACACGTAAACGGAAACCCTGAAAATACGGAACATGCCCTAAACCCTAAACCCTAAATACGGAATTGGAAACCCTGAAAAGAAAAAAGACAAAAAAAAGAGAAAAAAAAAACTTTAGGACCGGTTGGTGTTACCAACCGGTTCTAAAGGTCCTCCGCCTGCGCGCTCTCTTCGGCGCCCACGTGGAGGCCTTTAGAACCGGTTGGTGACTGACCGGTTCTAAAGGGGGGGGGCTTTAGTCCCGGATACGTAGCACCGGTTTTGTATCCGAGTCCAAAGGCCCTTACAAACCGGTGCTACTGGCCTGTTCTCCACCAGTGGCTCAGCGCCGGAGGAGTGCCGGTCCCTCCTCTTCCTCAAGGTGTGCCGCGTCGGGCGGCCATCACGAACCACTACTATCACGAGCTCACGCCGGAGCAGCGGAGGAATCCCAGTTGGCATCCCGATAACCAGCATACTTGGGATGCCTTCTTCATCAATCGGCGTGAGAGGGCGCTCGCCAGGTATGAGGAGGACGGCCTGCCTCCTGGGAACTTTCACGAGGCCGGTCGTCGGCTATGGTGGTCCGGCCGGACTCTACAGAGCGTCATGGACTACATCAGGGCCGGCGATATCCCCCGCCTGCGCTACCCTCAGGCCCAGTCCTGGAGTCGTGATCCTCCGAGGGAGTGCAGAGCACCGTCAGACGATAGTGACGACGACGGCGGCGGCTACGACGACTACGAGTGGATGTACTATAGGCCTACGCAGGAGTATGACTAGCAGCAGATATCAGATCATGCATCTATGCTCTCCGTTTAGGTTCAGATCCACTCTAGCCATTATGTACTGCCTTTTTATCTATATATATATTCAAGATGTGTGTGAATCTTTCTGATTGGATGGAACAAAACCATAACCATTTCGTCTCGGTTGGTAAAACATGCCGGGACTAACGGGGTTTTATTTTTCTGAATTTTCTGATATATTATTTGTATTTTTAAGATTGGAAAAAGAATTAGTTTTTTTTTCCTGAATTTTCTGATATATTATTTCTATTTTTAAGATTGGAAAAATAATTAGTTTTTTCTGAATTTTCTGATATATTATTTGTATTTTTAAGATTTTAAAAAGAATTAGTTTTATTTTTCTGAATTTTCTGATATATTATTTGTATTTTTAAGATTGGAAAAAGAATTAGTTTTATTTTTCTGAATTTTCTGATATATTATTTGTATTTTTAAGATTGGAAAATGAATTAGTTTTATTTTTCAGAATTTTCTGATATATTATTTGTACTTTTAAGATTGGGAAAAGGAAATGTATTCGAATAACCACCTTTAGTCGCGGTTCGTGTCACGAACCGGGACTAAAGCCTCGTTCTGCGCGGGAACGAAAGCGCCGCCAAAAATTTCACCTTTAGTCCCTGTTCGTGACACCAACCGGGACTAAACGCCCACGGATGGCACCCCCGGGGGACCTTTAGTCGCGGTTGGTGTCACCAACCGGGACTAAAGGCTGGCCCTATATATACTCTGCCCAGAAATTTTTCTAAGGACCAACCACATCTCCACACTGCTCGTCTTCCTCGCGCCGATTCCACCGTCGCCGTCGCCGATTCCGCCGTAGCCGTCGCCGTTGCCGTCGCCCGCCGTCGCCCGCTGATAGAGAACCGCGTCGTCACCGTCACCGCCGTCGCCCGCGCCCTTCTATCCACCGCGCCCGCCCTGCTCCGCCTCCGCCCCGCGCCGGCGCCGTCTCCGGTAGGTTCCCCCGCGAGCCTCTCGTCGCCCTCGAATGGGACCACGAAGGAACGCGAACGGACTTCGAACGGGACCACGAAGGAACGCGAACGACGACCATCGCGCGCCGGTGAGGACGACGGCGAGCACCCACAGAGGAAGAGTGACGTCACGCTGGCGTCACCGGTGGGTTCCACCTGGCAGAGAGAAAGGGGCGCGGGCTGCTGGCATTTTTTTTAGACAGGGCGGTGGCGCAGTTGGGCTGGGCTCCTGGGCTGCTGGCAGTTTTTTTTGCAGCTCTCGTTTCTTTCTATGTCAAAAAAAAGTCAAAACAATTTGAATAAAATTCATTAAAATAATGAAAATAAGTTTTATTTCAATAAATTCAGAATATTAAGTGTTATATACCAAAATGACCAGGAAATCAAATGCAACCTAGCTATGGGTTTCTCCAAGTCATTTGAGAAACTAATCTTGGACACACCTCTAAAGTATGGTTTTCCCCCTCCGGTGGTCATCGTTCTTCCACCCAAAACCCTAGCAATCTGTTTTCGCTCCTTCTACGATAATATTTGCTAAGTCTCCTATATACTTAATTAATTTTTACTACATGCATGTCTGCAGGAGTGACATATGGCGGACAATAGAGACCTGACGGAACAGGAGGCTGAAGGTTATATATTAGAAATTATAGCCGGAGAACATGATGTAATCTCTTCTTATCTGAACCTTGATGATCAAGAAGGTGAAGGAACGGACATTGTCGTTGATCAAGGAGGTGAAGAAACGGACATTGTGGATGATCAAGGAGGTGAAGGAATGGACATTGATGACGGAGGTCAACCGTCGACAAACGACGATCTCCAATTGCAAAGAACAACCACCTCCGGCGAGGTATATATATATATATATATACATTGAGCCTCTCGTGATACAAACTTACTGAAATGTGAATACATATGCACTAACGCGCGCGACTCTCTTTCTTATCTTAGCCCTCGGCCGGATCGAGTACGACAACGCGTGGCAAATCCAAGGAGATGAAAGAAGGAGAAACATATACCATCGAATCAGTCGGTGAAACCGGCAAGCCCCTACAGCACACCACAAAGTTTATCAACCAATGCGGAGTCATTGTTAGAGACACCGTCCCGATCACCGTCCAGGATACTATGTTTGTGAGAACATACGGAAAGAAATCTCTGAGAGGAAGAAGGACGAGAGCACGCGGAGGAGTCTGCACTTACTCCAGAAGCTCGCTTCCGACCAATTCAAGAGGAAATAGCAGGATTTTTCCTTAGGCATGTCGTCGATTCCAAAGGAGATCACCATGCGTCCACCGACGATGATGCTTATATGCATCTCCGACAATGAAACTTGTTCGAAGTTGTGTATGGTCATTTATCTTAATTGTCTATATAGAAACTTGTTCGAAGTTGTATATGGTCACCCGAGATTAAATATATATTATATATTCCTATTGAATTCTTCTTGTTTGAAATTTCATATATATATATATGCATGTATATAGTAGCGTAAAATATATATATATATATATATATATATATATATGTACTGAAACTTCATCAAAATTAAAATAAAACACAAAATAAAATATAAAAAAAATAAAACAAAACAAATTAAAAAGAAACCAGATTTAGGGGGCCTAAAACCCTAAACCTGCGCAGGAGGTTTTCAGTCCCGGTTAGCCATAAGAACCGGGACTAAAGGTCCTCCGCCGCGACGGACTCCTGGCGACCACGTGGACGGGCCTTTAGTCCCGGTTCGTAAGCGGCGCGACTATAGGGGGGGTCTTTAGTCGCGCATAGCTAGTCTCGGTTGCGCGGCTGGGACTACTGGCCCTGGCGAACCGGGACTATAAGCCTATTTTCTACCAGTGCCGGTGCGGCCCGGCGCGGCCGCACGGGAGCGGGAGCGCAGAAACGGAGAGGTCCCGACGGACACATGCGCCGGGAGAGAGACAGCAAGGGGGGCACTGCTTTTTGGATCGCTAGAGAGAGGAAGGTGGGAGGATGACGGATCTAAGCTTGGTTGGGGCAGAGACGGGCGTAGTTGGGAGATCAGCCGCCGGCGGCGGCGGCAGTTTCCGCGCTCGGTCGCGAGAGCTACGCGAGCGGTTCGCGGTTTCCGGCACTCAAGTTTTTATGCCTTCCATTAGTGATTTTAAATTGAACTAGTATCTTCCCTTTTATAACTTTTCTTATGTTTTTATGCTTGGTCAGCTTGCTGCTCAGGTGCTACCGATTGGTCAACATCAATGTGCCTTGTGTTGGTAAGGGCTAGGACATTTGTTCCTGATGTATTCATCTTTTTCAAAAGCTAACATTTTCTTTGTTTTTTTCTCTAGATCAATCATATACTGGCTATTCACTTTACTTGGGCTTGTTGTTGTATCTGCTAGATCAGCTTCAACTTTCACTGCCGTTCTCTCTGGATGTGCTCGTCAATCCACATAGGCACCGTGACCCCGAAGAAAAGGGGGGATCGGGTTATCACCTATAGTGAACCCCTACAGCCAGAGTATGACAAGGAGAACCCACCCGCCAAGTGCACCAAAGCCGTGTGCACGCTCTGGGTTTGCATATATCCTGTCCCCAAACTCGAGGTCATTTTCCTCAAAAACACATATTCCGCATTCCTTGTGAGTTTGAAAAAAAAAAACACAGGCAAAACGTGGCATCCCTAACTTCTCGTACTTGACCATGAAGTCACTCGACTTGCCACTTTGCTAGATCAAATAAAGACCATTGTACTTGCTTTGCTATCATACTGTTAGAGAAAATTTATTTTATTTTATAACGAAAATATATTTTAACTCTGTTTCTTCCTGCTGTCCATTGCAGTTCAGAACGGGGAACATATATGCCCAAATCGATGCTTCGTGCAAGTAGAGTGATTAGCGTTACGGAACCAAAAATATCGTGACAGGGTAGCCCACACGGTGGGTTTGTCCAGCCCACGTTTTACCTGGTCCCTCTTCACGATAAGTGGGTACTTATCCATCTAGCCCATCTCATCTATATAACGAGGCAAAAACTGTACGTACCTAGTTCACAGAAACACATCAATAAAGAGATCTTGCCTATTCCTCTGTGTCATTTACTTTCCCGTACGTGTATTGTTCTGTGCCTTCGTCTACTTTCCCACCGCCGCACACCTTCGGGACCGGCCAGCCGGCAGAGGTTATGCAACACGTTATCAGCACGTGCCTCTTCATCGAGCCTGCACCGAGCAGGCTTTCTGCAAAAATCGCGAAGGTATAACTCAGATCTGATCGCAAAAATGGAACCGTCTCGCATTTTCCTTTCCGTTTTTGCATTCCGCATAATTTTTAGATCGCATCTAGGGTGTGGATTTCTCTCCCGGGGATCGACCTGACACGCTGTCGCCGGCCAATGTCGATATCCCCGGATCACGAGAGATTTGATGACTACACCTTAGAGAGACGGTACAGATCCTGATCCCGCTGATCACGGTACCGCCACGATTGCACCAGCTGTGCAACGTGCCGTCAAAATCCCAGATGGATCTGACGATGAACATGATGATTTTTCGTTTTTTTTTTCTGGACACGCACACGCCTGGGAACGGACAGTGGCCGGCCACGCGCCGCGCCGTCTCGTGCATGGCCGTCGTCGCCGCCGGACGACCTGCTGTCGTCTCGTGCATGGCCGCCGTCGCCGCTGGCCGACCCGCTGTCGTCCGCGCATGGCCGCCGGCCTTGTCCGCACTGCCGACGTCCCTGCCCAGCTCGTAGGCATGCCGGTCCGCCACCGTGCTCGTCGGCGCGAGGCCTGCTGCCCGCGCCTCGGTCGCGCCTTGTCAGCCGAGCTGGGCCTAGCCTCGACCACGCCACCGCGCCACATCGCGTCATGACGACCGCGCCCCATCACCGGCGCGAGGCCCTGCTAGCCGGCCGTGGACGCCCGCACGCCGCCGCCGTGGGAAGCGCCGCCCAGCCCCGTCCCGCCTCCGTCGCGCCCCGCTGGACGGCGAGACGCGTCGCCCCCTACCGCGTCCGCCCCCCTCGCCCCGCCCGGCTCGCCGGAGCTGGCCGCCCGCGGACGCCGCTGCGCCGCGAGCACGAGCGCTGCCCCGCCGGCCGTCCGCCGCCGCCGCATCGGCCCCACCTGCCTTGCCGCACGCCGCCCCGCCGCCCCCACAAGCGCCGCCTCGCCCTTGGCCCCGATGGCCGGCGGCAGCGTCGCAGCGACCTAGCCACGGGAGCCTCGAGCTCTCCAGGTTCGCAGACGGGGTGGGCCGGCCCAGCACGCGGGAGCCTCGCAGACGGGCCGAATACGGCCCAAGTTCTGTCTGCGTGAGACCGAAAAAAAAACAGGCGTGGACAGAACAGTGCGGACAGGATGGGTCGAGGCCGGAATTATGGCCCGTTTTTGGGCCTGCTGCCAATACGGGCCGGACCGAAAGCGTGTACGCGCGAAATTTACGTTTTAGCATCCGGATTATTTCAGAATTACGTATAATTTATTCCTGTTGAATAATTTTACCTGTAAACCCCTGGAACTGTCTGTTTTTGCTGAAATTGTAAATTTGGGCACAAAATAAATTCGGAAAGTCATTTTTAGGGCTAATTTTCACGTTTAGAACGCGCTTAACATAATATCTCTTCATACATGCTTTTATATCATGTTTTACTACCGTAATTAATTATTTAATTCATAGTAGAGCACTGTTAGCATGTTATTTAAATTTTGGAACGCCGTCATATTGAATTTTTGTATCACCATCGCTTTATGCAATCGATTATCTGCTGTAATCTGATACATGTTTGCATAAATCACAGATGGCCAGAATCATGAACCACGAATTCGAGGAGTTGTCCCAGACTGGGCTGAACTACCTTGCTTGGGCCTCGGACGTGGAGATCGTCCTCGAGGGCCGAAAGATCAAAGGAGCGCTGGATGCGGGGACCCCGACGGCCCCTAGCACCACGACTGCTGCAGAAAATGCGCAGGCACTGTATTTCCTCCGCCACCACATGAGTGCTACGTTGAAAAACGAGTACATGGCTGAACGGAGTGCTTCAACCCTGTGGGCCGCTTTTAAAGAGAGGTTCGCTAGGTTGAAGTACCACGTCAAGCCAAAGGCGGAGGGGGATTGGTTGCGTCTGAGGTTTGCGGACCACAAATCGGTACAGTCGTTCAATTCCGTGTTACACGTGATTTGTGCGAATCTCGAGATGTGTGGTACGAAAATCACAGACGAGCAGAAGCTAGAGAAAACTCTCTCCACCTTCCATCCAAGTAACCTCCAGAATGCGCGGAACTACCGCCAGGAGAACTTCACGCAGTACTCGGCGCTCATTGACGCCCTCCAGGTGGCTGAGGCACAGGATGAGGTTCTGAAAAAGAACTTCAACTCGCAGCCTTTCGGAGGGGGCCCAAGCCAGGAAGCTTATGCCGACGCCTACAAAGTGCGCCAGCCAAAGTTCAAGCAGTGCGGCAGAAAAGGCAAAGGCAAGAAGGGACCTAACCACCCCCACCCGGCCAAGGAGCAAAAGGCGGGTAAGGGGGAGGCGAGGCCCCAAGACTGCTTCCGCTGCGCATCGAAGGTACACTTCTCCAGGTAGTGTCGTGCTCCCAAGCACGTCGTGGACGCCTTCAAGGCCAAGAGAGCGCATGAGGCGCACCTTGTCCAGATGGAGGCACCATCGGCGCCCGCTGCGGCGCCCGTGATGATCCCCACGGCCCCCGCCGCGCCCGTCGTGGCGCACACTGGGGCACCTGTGGAGGCACACGTGGCGGTTCCCACGAACGCCACCGTGTCCATGGAGGTTGAGCACACCGTGTCCCCTCCAACGCCACAGTTGGACATCGCCGCTGCCGCCACCATGATAGCCACTGAGGAGAAGCTTAGCGAGATGGAGATCTCGGCTGAGCTGGATGGTTACCTTGTGGACTCCATCTATAACTCCGCCCCATTTATTCATGATTCTTATGGCAATAATTTGATACAATTTATTCACTTTGGTTGTAAGCTCTATGAGAGCAACAATTATTTGTTTCATTAAGCATTTATCGGCGCATTGGATGACTTTGTCATCATTCAATTTATTCATTATTTTAAATAGAGATACTTATGTTATGTTCTAAAATATTTGCATGTTTAATTATTATTACTAACGCATCTTCCTGTCCTCGCTCTCGTTTTAATAATTAGACACTATATTTTAGAAAACGTGTGGCGCCCGAATGGAGGAAACGTGCCTTGCCGATAGCGGTACCACCAATACCATCTTGAGAGATACAAAGTACTTTGAGTCCATCAAGAAAATTCTAGGGAGTATTACGACGATCGCCGGCTGCGGTCCTCATATAGTTGGCTCTGGACGAGCCACTATAACACTCCCCATGGGAACAACTTTGATCATTAATGATGCATACCGCCCGTTATAGGCAATGGGACCGCTCCGTAAGTCGGGGATATACGTTGGTTATGAGACTGTGTCCATAATCAGGTTTCTGGACCCCGCGACAGGTGACTGTCATACGGCCCGTTTCGCTGATTGCATTTTTGACGAGGATCTTTTTCCGACTTTAGGGGGAGATAATCAACCCCTTGATGATAAAAGTCGAGAACTTACGTGGCAAGCCACGGGGATCCACGCTCATGACCCGCGCACTGCTGAGTCTAATAGAGAAGTTCAAAAGATAATAAATTTGCACTCGTTGGCGAATCAACTGCCTGATCACTTTAGTGGCTTAAAGACTGTGACAAAGTCGCATGTGCCTGCGCGCAATGCACAGGAAAGGGTTGAAATACCAAAGAGAAATCACGGTATACCCGCTCCCGTTCTTAGGCCTAAGAGGACGAGGAATCCGGTTTCTCAAATCCCAAGTACCCGGGGACGCCCGAAGAAAAAGGATAAGAGAGATTTATCGCAGCCTACCCCTGCAAAGGGGAGCCAGTTGAGACCTGGCACAAGTACGGACGTTTCTGTGCACGAAATTCCGGACTTGAATTTTCCTACTACGGATATACCCAGCAAAGATGTGTGCGCACACATTGGAGCGGGAAAGCTAAAGGACCTTGCTCCCGGAATAGGAAATCCGGTGGAGGAAGGGAATGTGCCTGATGCACGCCATGACGAAATGGCCATTAATTATATTAATTCGGGCGAGTCAATTAATCGAGCTATGGCAAATGTCGACATTTATTTTGCCAAGAAAATTGCCTCAATCATAGATCTTGACCCAGAGCCTAACACTCTCGCTGATTGTAAGCAAAGGTCGGATTGGAAAGATTGGAAGAAGGCAATAACTGCTGAGTTATTTTCTCTCAACAAAAGAGAGGTGTTTGGACCTGTTTGTCTAACTCCTCCCCATGTGCGCCCCGTTGGTCACAAATGAGTCTTTGTTCGAAAGAGGAACGAGAATAACGAGGTAGTAAGGTACAAAGCAAGGCTCGTTGCTCAAGGTTTCTCCCAGCGACCAGGTGTCGGCTTCGAGGAAACTTACTCCCCAGTCATGGATGGAATTACCTTTAGATACTTGATCTCAATGGCAGTAAACTTGGACTTGACAATGAAACTTATGGATGTTGTCACCGCTTACCTTTATGGTAATTTGGATTCGGACATATACATGAAGGTACCCGAAGGTATCCCTGTCCCGAACCAAGATAGAGCTAACAGAGGTTTATACAGTGTTCAGCTTAAGAAGTCACTATATGGACTTAAACAGTCAGATAGGATGTGGTATAATTGTTTAAGAGATTTCCTTCATCAGAAGGGCTACACGAGCAATGAAGATTGCCCATGTGTTTTTATACGGAGATCACAAGATGGTTTCTGTATTATCTCGGTGTACGTGGACGATTTGAATATAATAGGTACACCTGAGGATATTGAGGAAGCAAGTTCCTACCTGATGTCGTGATTCGAAATGAAAGACTTAGGCACAACTAAGTTCTGCCTAGGTTTCCAACTTGAAGATTCCCCTGCTGGGATGTTAGTGCACCAGTCTGCATACACTCAGAAGGTGTTGGAAAGATTTGGATTTGACAAGGCATATCCTTCTAAGACCCCGATGATCGGGAGATCTTTACAGCAGGATAAGGACCCGTTCAGGCCTAAGGAAGAGGGGGAGGAAATTCTGGGATCAGAATTCCCTTACTTGAGTGCAGTTGGTGCTGAAATTCGAATGGGCTAGCAGGCCCATTAGGCAATTTCCATTTAAACCCTAAGGCCCATGCTGCCATAGCAAATGGTGGGACTTTAGTCGCACATTGCTAGTTGGGAGAGTTTTGCACCAGTTTATAAGGTGAGCTCTCTCCCTACTAGTGTGAGTTGGTATGAAGAGAGAGGAGTAGTGGAGGTGTTCCACACGCGCGCTCCTCCTCCTCCGCCGCCCGCCTCGCCACGCCTCGCCTCGTCACGACACGTCACGACGCGCCGCGCCGCGGGTTGCGGGAATGAGCCGAGCCGATGCCTTTATTTTGGCAGTTGGAAACGGAGAGTCAACAGACACGCCAATAATATGAGACGTCATATTGATTGCTGTCTATTGCGTCACATTTATTTTGGTAACAGCCGCGCGCAGTAAAACGCCGCATTGATCACGTGGTAACCGCGCGCAGTAAAATGGCGCATTGAGTACGTGGTAACGGCTGTAGTAAACGCCAAATGAATTCGTGAGCTGGCCGTTCTCCTACCCGGTCGTGCCTATATATTGAGGGCGCAGGGGCGGACACAGACACACAACTCATACCCTCTTTGCGCCCTGTCGTTCCACCTCCTGTTGCTGCCGCCGGTGATCCCATCCCGTCTACCGCGTACACGGCCGACGGGAGAGCAGGCCTCCGAAACCCCGCCTCTCCAGATCCTGTACGGGAGAGGGGCGATTAGGTTTTTGGGGAGCGTCTCCTACGCGACTGCTCGCTGCTACTATACGTCTACTTCGTCTACTACCGCGTCGCCCTCGTCATCAACATGGCAACCGAAGCCGAACGAGCTGCTGCTGCCGCAACTGCTACAACCGACGCTGCTGCGGCCGCTGCTGCTGCTGAGGCCGCCAACGCTGCTGCCGCCGCCGCCGCGGCTGCCGCCACTGCTACGTCTACGGCCAACTGGCCGGTGTCAGGGTATAATACATTTATCCCTGCTCTTGTTATTTCCATGTGTGCGATACTAGTAGTTTGCGCAGATGTGTCTACTGTCAATCTAGTATGCACGAACATGATTAAGTATCAGTATGTTTACGTCATGTTCATGATTTATACTTGGATTAATTTAATCTGTAAATTGTCTAAATTCCTAACAATCCAAAAACCTAATATGTGTAGGCAATTTTCGATTCATGGTTTTGCTACTGCACTGAAACCGGACCCGTTTACGGGGACGTACTTTAAGCGTTGGCAGACCAAAACATTCTTATGGCTCACGGCTATGAACGTGTTCTGGGTCGTCGGTGTCACTCCCACGAAAACGATTACTCCTGATCAGGAGAAGGCGTTTAGGGATGCCACCGCCGTCTTTGTTGGATGCGTTCTAAGCGTGATCGGAGAAAAGTTTGTTGACGCATATTTACATGTGCGGGTTGCCAAGGACTTGTGGGAGCCGCTCGAATCCAAATTCGGCGCAACCGATGCTGGCAGCGAGATGTACAGTATAGAGCAGTTCCATGACTACAGAATGGTCGAAAACCGTTCTGTTTTGGAGTAGGCTCATGAGATACAGTGCATCGCTAAGGAGCTTGAAATTCTCAAGTGCGTGTTACCGGGCAAGTATGTCGCGGGATGCATAATCGCCAAGCTGCCTAATTCCTGGAGGAGCTTTGCCACCACTCTGAAACATCAGAGGCGTGAATTCTCAGTAGAGGATGTCATCGGCCATCTGAGTGTTGAGCAGAATTCGAGGGCAAAGGACTCGCATGGAAAAGGGAATGAAGGGACTTCTGCGGCCAATATGGTACAGAAGAACTACAACTCCCACAAGAACAAGGCGAGGACTGGTGTCCAGCAGAATACCGACTTCAATAAGAAGGCTAAGAAGACCTTCAAGAAGGATAAGAAGAAAGATGGCTGCTTCACTTGTGGTTCACTGGAACACTGGGCTGGGAAGTGCCCAAAGAAGTATGTGAAGCCAGGACAGGATTCCAAGGCTGTCAACATGATCGTGAGCAACAATGAGAATGGGGCATCTGGGTATGGTAATTTGTTTACTGTATTCTCAGTTTGTCAGTCTACTGATTGGTGGATTGACACAGGTGCAAACATTCATGTGTGTGCTGACATCTCATTGTTTTCTTCTTATCAGGTCACAAGGAACGGGTCCGTATTGATGGGGAACGGTGCAAGTGCTTCTGTACTTGGTGTTGGCACGGTCGATCTGAAGTTTACTTCGGGAAGGATCGTGCAGCTCAAGAACGTGCAGCATGTCCCCGCCATCAAGAAGAATCTCGTTAGTGGCTCCCTTCTATGTAGAGAAGGATTTAAGTTGGTTTTCGAGTCCAATAAAGTAGTTGTAACGAAATATGGACTGTTTGTTGGAAAAGGGTATGAGTGCGGAGGTCTTTTCCGCTTTTCCCTCGCTGATTTCTGTAATAAAGTCGTGAACAATATTCATTCGAATGTTAATGAAACAGAAGTTTGGCATTCACGTCTTTGTCACGTTGGTTTCAGTTGCATGACGCGGTTAGCAAAACTAAATTTAATTCCAAGTTTCACTTTAGCCAAAGGTTCTAAGTGCCATTCGTGTGTACAAGCAAAGCAACCTCGCAAGCCCCACAAGGCTGCGGAGGAGAGACATTTGGCGCCATTAGAACTCATACATTCTGATCTCTGTGAGATGAATGGTGTGTTGACTAAAGGTGGAAAGAGATACTTCATGACGTTAATAGATGATTCCGCTAGGTTTTGCTATGTATATCTATTAAACACTAAAGATGAGGCTCTACACTACTTTAAAATCTATAAGGCAGAAGTTGAGAATCAACTTGAAAAGAAAATTAAACGAATCCGGTCAGATCGTGGTGGAGAGTATTTCTCTAATGAGTTTGACTCTTTCTGTGCGGAACATGGCATTATTCACAAGAGGACGCCTCCCTATTCACCTCAGTCAAATGGGGTTGCCGAAAGAAAAAACCGTACTCTAACAGATTTGGTTAACGCCATGTTAGATACATCGGGTTTATCCAAGGCATGGTGGGGGGAGGCTATATTGACATCATGTCATGTCCTGCATAAAGTTCCGACGAAAGACAATGAGGTCACTCCCTATGAGCAATGGGAGAAGAGAAAAACAACACTCTCGTACTTACGTACTTGGGACTGTTTGGCGAAAGTCAATGTGCCGATCCCCAAAAAGCGTAAACTTGGACCAAAGACCGTGGATTGCGTTAATTTGGGATACGCTAAAAATAGCGTTGGCTATAGATTTCTAGTAGTGAAATCTGAGGTACCTGACGTGAAGGTCGGTACGATTTTGGAGTCTAAAGATGCTACATTCTTTGAGGATATTTTTCCTATGAGAGATATGCAAAGCACTTCTAGACATGAATCAGAGGAGACTCCTGAACCTGCCATTCCTATGGAATATTATGAACAAACACATGATGAGAATCCTGAGAAGGATGACGAGGAAACCCTTGGTAGGGGCAAGAGACAGAGGACTGCAAAGTCCTTTGGTGATGATTTCCTTGTGTACCTTGTGGATGATACTCCCACTTCTATTTCAGAAGCTTATGAATCTCCAGATGCTGACTACTGGAGAGAAGCGGTCCGTAGAGAGATGGATTCCATCATGGCTAATGGAACGTGGGAGATCACTGAACGTCCTTATGGCTGTAAACCATTAGGATGTAAGTGGGTGTTCAAAAAGAAGCTTAGGCCTGACGGTACGATTGAAAAGTACAAGGCTAGACTTGTGGCAAGGGTTATTCCCAGAAAGAAAATGAAGATTTCTTTGATACTTATTCACCGGTGGCCAGACTGACCACCATTCGAGTATTACTCTCGTTGGCAGCCTCGCATGGTCTTCTCGTCCATCATATGGATGTTAAGACGGCTTTCCTAAATGGAGAGTTAGACGAGGAAATCTATATGCAACAGCCAGATGGCTTTGTGTTAGATGGTCAAGAAGGAAAGGTGTGTAAGTTACTGAAATCTTTATATGGGCTGAAACAAGCACCTAAGCAATGGCATGAGAAGTTCAATACAACTTTAACATCTGTTGGCTTTGTTGTTAATGAAGCTGACAAATGTGTATACTATCGCCATGGTGGGGGCGAAGGAGTTATTTTGTGTTTGTATGTTAATGACATACTGATATTTGGGACCAACCTCAAAGTAATCAATGAGGTTAAGTCATTTCTATCCCAGAACTTTGAGATGAAAGATCTTGGTGTGGCTGATGTTATCTTGAACATCAAGCTATTGAGAGACAATGAGGGTGGGATTACACTTCTGCAATCCCATTATGTTGAGAAGGTTTTGAGTCGTTTTGGATATTCGGACTGCAAAATTTCTCCAACACCATATGATCCTAGTGTGCGGATTCGAAAGTTCGAAGGCACAGCTAAGGATCAGCTGAGGTACTCTCAAGTAATTGGTTCACTCATGTATCTAGCGAGCGCTACGAGGCCTGACATCATGTTTGCTGTGTGCAAACTAAGCCGGTTTGTTTCCAATCCGGGTGATGTGCATTGGCGTGCTGTAGAAAGAATTATGCGCTATCTGAAAGGTACCGTGAACCATGGACTTCACTACAGTGGATATCCTTCGGTACTTGAAGGGTATTGTGATGCGAATTGGATCTCTGATGCTGATGAGATGAAAGCCACAACGGGGTATGTATTTACCCTTGGAGGTGGTGCTGTTTCCTGGAAGTCTTGCAAGCAAACGATCTTAACGAGATCGACAATGGAAGCAGAATTAACAGCATTAGACACGTCTAGTGTCGAAGCAGGATGGCTTCGAGATCTTTTGATGGACTTGCCTGTGGTTGAAAAGCCAGTACCGGCTATCCTTATGAACTGTGACAATCAAACAGTAATTGTCAAGGTGAAGAGTTCAAAGGACAATGCACAGTCCACAAAGCACATAAAAATGAGATTAAAAGCTGTCAGATATTTAAGAAACTCCGGAGTGATAGCGGTGGATTATATCCAGTCGTCTAAAAATCTGGCAGATCCCTTTACTAAAGGGCTATCACGTGTTGTGATAGAAAGTGCATCGAGGGAGATGGGTATGAGACCCACATGAGTTGCCATGGCAGTAACCCAACCTATGTGATCGGAGATCCCGTGAAGTGGGACCTGGGAAAACAAGCTAGTGGTTAACTGAGGAGAGTAATTTTTACTAACCCACTCCACTGGAGATGCAGTACTCTCAAAAACTGTATGGCAGGTTGACTTTTGTCTTAATGTGTTCCAAGGCTTATATAAGCAAGATGCTATCCTACAGAGCGATCTTTGGAGGAACACACCTATATGATCCTGACTGCTGGTCACAGTCTATGAGATTGGGTGATCTCTAATAAGTTCATGAATAGGCCAGGAGTATGACTAATATGCTCCACCCGAGGGGTCAGCCTTCGGCGGCCTAGTACTGGCAAGACATTTAGTGAAACTATTTTACGCCAAACTGACAATTCAAGGCATAGTCCATTGTTCAGTTGTGATATAGTGTAGCTACTTGTTCTAGGTGGATGTTAAACCTTAACGGGTCTCCACTGAAAATGCCGGTATATAAAAACAGTGAATGGAACAGAGGACAACACCATGGGACTTCGGGATCTGGTGGGGGATTGCTGAAATTCGAATGGGCTAGCAGGCCCATTAGACAATTTCCATTTAATCCCTAAGGCCCATGCTGCCATAGCAAATGGTGGGACTTTAGTCCCACATTGCTAGTTGGGAGAGTTTTGCACCAGTTTATAAGGTGAGCTATCTCCCTACTAGTGTGAGTTGGTATGAAGAGAGAGGAGTAGTGGAGGTGTTCCACACGCGCGCTCCTCCTCCTCTGCCGCCCGCCTCGCCACGCCTCGCCTCGTCACGACACGTCACGACGCGCCGCGGGTTGCGGGAATGAGCCGAGCCGATGCCTTTATTTTGGCAGTTGGAAACGGAGAGTCAACAGACACGCCAATAATATGAGACGTCATATTGATTGCTGTCTATTGCGTCACATTTATTTTGGTAACAGCCGCGCGCAGTAAAACGCCGCATTGATCACGTGGTAACCGCGCGCAGTAAAATGGCGCATTGAGTACGTGGTAACGGCTGTAGTAAACGCCAAATGAATTCGTGAGCTGACCGTTCTCCTACCCGGCCGTGCCTATATATTGAGGGCGCAGGGGCGGACACAGACACACAACTCATACCCTCTTTGCGCCCTGTCGTTCCACCTCCTGTTGCTGCCGCCGGTGATCCCATCCCGTCTACCGCGTACACGGCCGACGGGAGAGCAGGCCTCCGAAACCCCGCCTCTCCAGATCCTGTACGGGAGAGGGGCGATTAGGTTTTTGGGGAGCGTCTCCTATGCGACTGCTCGCTGCTACTGTACGTCTACTTCGTCTACTACCGCGTCGCCCTCGTCATCAACATGGCAACCGAAGCCGAACGAGCTGCTGCTGCCGCAACTGCTGCAACCGACGCTGCTGCGGCCGCTGCTGCTGCTGAGGCCGCCGCCGCGGCTGCCGCCACTGCTACGTCTACTGCCAACTGGCCGGTGTCAGGGTATAATACGTTTATCCCTGCTCTTGTTATTTCCATGTGTGCGATACTAGTAGTTTGCGCAGATGTGTCTACTGTCAATCTAGTATGCACGAACATGATTAAGTATCAGTATGTTTACGTCATGTTCATGATTTATACTTGGATTAATTTAATCTGTAAATTGCCTAAATTCCTAACAGTTGGCGCACTCATATACCTCGCGAATTGTACACGGCCGGACATTGCGTTCGCCGTCAATTTGCTTGCCAGGTACAGTTCTGAGCCTACCAAGAGATATTGGAAAGGCGTTAAGGACATCTACCGATACCTGCAAGGGACCAAAGATCTTGGCTTGTTTTACCGGAGGAATCAAGACCTCACGGTTGTAGGCTATGCTGATGCTGGTTACCTGTCGGACCCGCACACATCCAAGTCTCAGACTGGATATGTTTTCCTTTGTGGTGGAACCGCTATTTGCTGGAAATCGTCTAAGCAAAGCCTAGTGTCAACTTCGACGAACCACTCGAAAATCATTGCACTATATGAAGCATCACGTGAGTGTGTATGGCTTCGACGGGTGATCGGCCACATCCAGCTATCATGTGGGCTGAACACCGTCCAAACCCTCACTATTATCTATGAAGATAATGCCGCTTGTGTTGCACAAGTCCAGACGGGTTATGTGAAGAGCAATCTCACGAAGCATATCAACCCCAAATTCTTCTACGCACATGAGTTGCAGAAGTTAAATGAATTAAAAATCTTACATACTAAGTCGTGTGAAAATCTTGCTGATTTGTTCATTAAATAATTACCTGCATCTTCTTTCGAGAGATGTGTTCGTGGAATTGGTATGATGAGACTTAGAGAGATGTAAGGTTCAGGGGGAGAATCTTCACAAACTCATCGCTAAAATCTCGATCCCGATGATTGAGTACTTAACTTAATGGTTAAGTGAGTTGTACTCTTTTTCCCTTAAGTGAGTTTTTCTGAAGTTTCTCACACGAGATTTTTAACGAGGCAATTCGTGCAACGTAGAAATAGTATACCATGTGCTTTTTCTCCATATTTTTTCCACTGGGTTTTTCGGAGTTTTGAGGCATGGCTATACGGATAAAACCCAAGGGGGAGTGTTACGGAACCAAAAATATCGTGGCAGGGTAGCCCACACGGTGGGTTTGCCCAGCCCACGTTTTACCTGGTCCCTCTCCACGATAAGTGGGTACTTATCCATCTAGCCCATCCCATCTATATAACGAGGCAAAGACTGTACGTAGCTAGTTGACAAAAACACATCAATAGAGAGATCTTGCCTATTCCTCTGTGTCATTTACTTTCCCATACGTGTATTGTTCTGTGCCTTCATCTACTTCACCACCGCCGCACACCTTTGGGACCGGCCAGCCGGCAGAGGTTGTGCAACAATTAAAACAAATTCCATGTGGCAACCGAGTAAACATGTTTCTCTTCTCTCCTATATAAAAGAAAAGATTGGTTCCTTCAACCGTCAACGACACGTCCTGTCGTCAACTTCGTCCGTTCGTCCCTTTTACATTTTACCGCCTCCAAAAACTGGGTATTAACCCGCGGTCGAAGTTAGGTCACCTGTACGTTCTTCTCTCCATCCCTCTCCATTTGCTCAGTCGCTGCGCCGCCGTCATTTGCCGAGGTCGCTGACGATTACCGCCGCGCGATCCCTGGGGCATGCATCTTCACCGGTATTCTTCCCCTCCTACGGTGCGTCTCTCTCCTCTCGCTTGGTCCTTGGAGCGCCGCCGCCCCCTATAGCCATGAGCGCCGCGAGTGCCAACTGTGAGCCCGTTTGATCCGACTTTCAGCGGTCCCACTGCCAGAAATCTCGCTGCCGGAGAAGCTGGAGAGAAGAAACGCACCACACAACGGCACCACACACCATTGATTTGCCGGCACGCTGCTGTTGAAGGAGTCACCTCATGGAGGTTCAGATCCGGCGTCCCAACCACCAACCGCCTCCTCATCCTTTCGATTCTCTCTCCTCCGAAGACGACCAGCGATGCCCCTTTGAAACGAGTGTCCCGGCTGCCTCTGGAAAAATTCATTGTGCACGGAGAATCGCCAACCTCGCATGGCAGCGCGTGCATCTTGTGAACACTTAACTGACCGCTGATGCCGCCTAATTCCTATGCCTGCCGCGCCGACCTCTGCCATTGGTTGCTACCGCAAGGTCTGAGTCCATCCGCTCGCTCACGTCATTATGATCTAACGCAAGCTCTTTATCACTACCACCAAGCAGTGGCCAACGACAAGGTCGCCACCGCCGGCAACCGGCAGTGAGGTACGCCTTTTCTCTCTGCCCTACATATTCTTCGGCCAGGTTTGGTAATATTGAGTACGGCAGCATGTTCAACAAACAGAATGATTTCATTCAAAGAATCAGTCACAACACATCATGCTTTTGCAATTTGTAATTTGCGTTCGCTATAGGATGCTGTGATCGAAGAGCTAATCACGTCAATCTGGTACCATGGTTCTAGGTGACAAGTTTCCTGCCGCTCCGCACGATTTCGCCGCCATGCATCCTGTGTCCAACATGAGGCTCTTGCTGATGTCCTGCAGACGCAAGACTATCGTGGACATCCTGCTTCACGACGATAGGCTCCCATCGCCGCCGTTGCATGGGTCACCCAACTCCGCAACTGTCGGCATTTGAGTGCCCCTCGCTGCCGGTTCCATGGAAATCTATTTTCTAATAGTGTGTAAGTTCATATCTCTACTCAATTGGTTTTGCAGTTCCGTTGATTTGGCTTTAGTCTTGTATGCATATTTGAAATAAGCAATTTGTGATCTAACTCTGAATTAGAAGAAATTGATTTATGGTTGGGAGATTGCCTATTAAATTGATTTATGTTCAAGTTCAAAGGATATAAGTTGTAGGGAGGAAAAATATTCTTGATCCTGATATCCAATAATGTCGCATGGTTGAAGCAGACCATAACATATATCTACCTTTTTGTGTACTAATGATTGCACCATCAGGCTGGTACATGGCTTATCACTAACTTTGTCCCACGGCTGATTCAGGTAGTCCTTCAATTCATAAAATTTAATTGACATCAAGTAAGCACAAGGGCGACCTAAGGAGCTCATATCAACTAAGGCTCAGGAGGGTTATCCACATGTGGAATTCATTTCAACAAAAGGTCTTGGTAATAGATTATATCCACATGTAGAATACACTTATCGTGTTTTTCTCATCTTCACAGTTCATATTTATCTAGGCTGAGCAGTGCCGAATTTTAGTTCAACATCCAGATTCCATGACAAGTAAACCAGACATAGTTTCTGCTTTGAGGTCTTCTCGAATCTATTATAAACTAAAGTTACATGTATCTTTTATGGGAGGTGACTCTGAGGCTTTTCCCAGCATCTATGAAAATTTTCAATTGGAATCCTGTTGTCAGTCTCTTCATGCTGTAGGAATAACAAGGAAGAAGTCAGAGATATACTTTTGCTCATTTCCTGGATGCTCTGTCCATCTTGTCCTTTTCCATCGTATTATCATTTTGAATATCTGTCTTCTCCGTAATTATGTTGCCAATTTACCTAAGCTGGATGTGTATATTATCAGTTATGTGCCTATGTGTATGGCAGGAAAGATCTGAGATACGATTCACTGACATGTATTCATTGTCATCCAAAGCAAATAGCCCTATATTACAGGTTGCTATATTAATGTTCAACTCGGTGTATTAAGAAATGGGAGAAAATTGCGATATTAATTTTTATGGTCACTTGCATCACGCAAAACATTACTACACTTGATGTTAGTTTCTTGCAAGTAGGAGTTTACCACACCTGCCCACGAACTTTTTGACTGATGATCATGGTTTAAATTCTTCTTATTATGGTTTACTTTGAATGAGATTTTATCAAACAGGTGGGAAAGTTGGTGTTTAAAGCACCCATATTCCTTCGCTTGCTATAGTGTGAGCCAACAAATTTTGCTTCACACGCCATCTCATATCTTAGAGAAGATTCTGTAAGACATATTGGAGCCACTCATAAATGCATTTGAGAGGATTATGAAGTAAGTACCTCCTTCTAACATTACCTTTTAGCAGCTAATTAAAAATTATTTTTCTTCTTCTAACATCCATTTGAAAAGGACGCAAGGAGAGGTGCTTACAAACCCAAAATCAGGTCCCTGTTTTGAGAGAAATGGGGAGTAGTCGAGGGGTTTGTGTTGCAGTTCCTCTTGTAGCTTTGTTTGAAGATCTATAAGTGTCTCATTTCCATGAAAGAATCCTCTACATTCTAGAACGCTGGAAGTGGCTTGATAAAATTACTCAGATATATGTATTTTCATATGCGTGATTGATTTCTGAATTTGATAATTCAGTTACTTCGATCTATATATGAATAGTACCTTGGTAAGACCTAGCCATTCTTCGCGGGAAAGAAAGAGTATCATAATACGTAGAAGGATCCTTATGGCGAAATACGTAGAAGGATGGCTATGGGACATCCATTTTTTCTATTCAGTCGCACACACTTTATCGGTGCTAACTTTGGGCGCTGCTAAATGCAAGGTTAGGTCAGCAATTGTACTAAACTTTGGAATCTTGTATTATTATTTTTCATGTGCAATGGAATTTTTGGTGCATCTCTTTAGTCATAGAAAACTATCCGTCCTCACGATCAAGGTAGAAGATAGAGAATGCACTTGGTAAAATGCAACCCTGAAGGTCACAGATTATCACGGGGTACAATTTTGGTCTGTACGGTTCATCTTGACGCAGAATGAAGGATATCATTCATATGAAATGCAGGTTCCTACATGCCCTATTGCGAAGATGGTAGCACAAAGCTCGGTACCACACTAGAGTTGCTGAAATGGAAGGCACAGAACGGTGTGACTGACAAGGCATTTGAGAGTTTACTTCAACTAATGAAGCCAAAACTTCCAAAGGATAACGAATTGCCTGAGAGTACGTACGAAGCAAAGAAATCTCTCTGCCCTCTAGGATTAGATGTGCAGAAGATACATGCATGCATTCATGACTGCATCCTCTTCCGCGGTGAGAAGTACGAGAATTTGGATGAATGTCCGATATGCACTGCACTGCGGTATAAGATCAGAGCAGATGACCCTGGTGATGTTGACGGCGAGCCCCCCGTAAGAGGGTTCCTGCTAAGGTGATATGGTATTCTCCTATAATACCACGGCTGAAACGTCTGTTTAGAAACAAAGAGCATGCTAGGTTATTGCGATGGCACAAAGAAGACCGTAAGAATGACGGAAAGTTGAGGCACCCCGCCGATGGATCGCAGTGGAGAATGATCGAGAGAGACTTTCCAGACTTTGCAGGAGAGGCGAGAAACTTATGGTTTGGTCTAAGTATAGATGGATTTAATCCTTTTGGGGAGCAGAGCTCCAGTCATAGCGCTTGGCCTGTAACTCTATGTATGTACAACCTTCCTCCTTGGTTGTGCATGAAGCGCAAGTTCATTATGATGCCAGTTCTCATCCAAGGCCCGAGGCAACCTGGCAACGACATTGATGTGAATCTAAGGCCATTAGTGGAAGAACTCTTACAATTGTGGGGCAAACCAGGTGTACGTGTGTGGGATGAGAACGAACAAAAGCCATTTGACCTACGGGCGTTGCTTTTCGTAACCATCAATGATTGGCCTGCTCTTAGTAACATTTCCGGACATACAAACAAGGGATACAATGCATGCACACACTGTTTAGATAAGACCGACAGTGTTTTTTTGGATAAATGTAAAAAGGTTATATACCTGGGGCATCGTAGATTTCTTCCGATCAAGCATCCCGTAAGAAAGAAAGGAGGGAAGCATTTCAGAGGTGAGGCAGATAACCGGAAGAAGCCTAAGCTCCGTAGTGGTAATGATATATTCGATATGTTCAAGGACCTAGAATTAATCTTTGGGAGGCCCAGCAACGTATGAAAGACCCAAGCAACAAGCACACAGATACAGGGCGCCATTACTTAAGCAGCTACGCTCTTACTAAAGCAGAGAAGGAAATATTCTTTGAAGTCCTTTACAGTATCTAGCTGAACAACAAGCTAACTACCTTGGCAAGCAAAATAAGGTACAACTCGCTTTGTCGAACTTTATATAAAGTTGCAGCAAAGGCTGGAGAAAATGTTTAAGCTCATGCATTGCAAGCAAAATTGCATGACAAACCTTGCTTGAGCACTATCCTTGGGTTCATCGACGGAATATAAATCACCCGGATGCCTTGTATGCTCTGGACTCAATCGGAAGATCACAAGAGAAAACAATAATTATAAGATATTTATATTCAAATTATATGCAAATAGTAAAATAATTAATAGTTTCAATAGTTAGAATAATTATTTAGTTAAAATAAAAATGGATTTGAATTAGTTATGCAAATTCTAGCACTTTTCATGTTGGAATTTTTGTCAAATTCGAAAGTATGTAGAAGTTATTTAATGTGCAAACTTAAACATTTTTCAAATTTTGGCGCTAAAAAATTTGGGCGCGCAGGGGGCAGCAAATTTCGAAAAACATTTTGGTCCCGGGCCGTGCTACCAACCGGGACCAAAGGGGGTACCTCTAGTCCCGGTTGGTGGCACGGGCCGGGACTAGAGGCCCAGTTGTATAAATATCTCGGCCCTCTCCCCAGGTCGAGCCACCACCCAGGACAGCGGACTAGCCTTGGCGAAGCCCTGCCGGCGGCGGGAACGGGTAGGAAGATCCCGCCGGCGTTGGTTCCGCCAGCGGGGTTGAACTAGGGACGACGCGGTGTTTCGACACAAATATATATTAAAAAAGGCCCAGGGGCCGTGCTTACATAGGGGGGCGGCGCGGTCACAGGCGGCCGGTCGTGCTTACATATAGGGGGCGGCGGCGCGGCCACAGGCGGCCGGCCGTTTCTTGGGGGGGGGTGGTGGGTAGCTTAGTCTATTTTGGGGGGGGGGGCGCACCGGCACCGGCCTACTCCTCCTCGTCGGAGGAGATGCAGTGGTAGGCGGGTGCCTGCCACAGGTGGGCAGGCAGCTGGGGCGGGCCCGCGGTGGCTGCGGAGTCATCGGGGGCGCGTGCGGCGGTGGCGGGGGCAGCTCCTCCGGCGACCATACGCCGCCTGTCCAGGCCCAGGTCATCCCGTACTCCAGGCCGGGGGGCAGCGGCTGTGGCGGCGGCTGGTCCTCGGACGCCTCCAGGTCGGCGTTCATTGTCTGCCACCAAGGGGCAGGCGCCGAAGGGGGCGGCATGGCTGCACCGTCGGCGGCAGCGGCGGCCAGGACCTGCTCCCACCGCTTGACCTTGTCCTCGACGATGGAGCGGCGGGAGGCCTCGTAGGCTTCCTCCAAGCCGGCCTGGAGCTCGGGGTCCTCGTCCTCGGCAATGTTCTCGGCGATGTCCTCCAGGAGCCAAAGCTCCGGCTCCCTGCCCGGCGGTGGCGCGGGGTAGTCGGCGGTGCTCACCTCCTCGGGTGTGGGGATGTAGGAGCGACGACGCTGGTCGTGCTCCTGCAGGAACCAGGTGGCCCAGTACGGGGAGCTCTGCGCGTACGCGCGGTCCCTGAGGAGGTGGGCCGGCAGGAGACGGCGCCGGCGGTCGATCTTCTCGCGCGCGGCCTCGTTGGTCGGGGCCGGCGGCACGGGGATGCGCTGGGGGTTCAGGTGCCAGCCGTCCGGGAGGTGGACGTCCGGCCAGAACACCGGCGTGGAGTGGCTCCAGTGCCACTCGGCTTCCTCCTTCCGCACGTAGCGGCGGAAGCGCTTGCCCTTGGGCGCGGCGCGGGGCGGCGCGCGTGATGCCGGAGGTGGAGCGGGGACGCGCGGATGCCCGCCAATGCGGACACCTCCCGGGCCGAAGCCGAAGGCCTCCGCCGGAGGCGGGGGGACGCCGGCGCCTCTCTGGCCGGCGCCGCTCGAGGACCCGGCCTCGTGGTCGTTCCTGGGGCGCTTGAACCAGCGCGACATGGCGGCTAGGGTTGTGTGGGCTGTGACGCGGCCAGGGTGAATGGGATGTACGGGCGGCGGGGGCCCTTTAAAAAGGACCCGGGGGAGGCTGGCATGCCAACCGGCGTCCGGAACGTGGCGGCGGTTGCAGGCGGCCATGAATGCGGGGGGGAGCCGAGGCGTGCCGTTCGTGACCACGCGCGCGTGGGGAAAGTGGAGGCGTGGGAAGACGAGGCGGCCAGTGGGCCCTTTGACCGCGCGTCCCTGTGGTCTTAATTTAAGGGACCTGGCGAGCCAGCCACTAGGCCGCTGGCCAGTGGCCCCTTTGACCTCGCGTGGCCGGTGGCCCTTTTGACCGAATGTAGCCAGTGGGCTTATAATAAAAGACGTGGGCCAGTCGGCCCTTTGACCAAAATGTGGCCAGTGGGCTTAATTAAAGACGTGGGCCAGTGGACGCGGTTGGGGAAGGGGAGCCCGGTTGGGGATTGCAAGACAGGAGCCAAAAAAAATGAAAAAGGAAAAAAAACCTACCGCGGCAGGCAAAGTGGGCAGAATATTTGTTTTTCAGAAAAGGTATCCATCCCGGTTCCTAAAACGAACCGGGACGAACTCCCTGGCCATGTTCGCCACGTGGGCCATCCCTACCATCCGGGTCCTGGTACAACCGGGACCAATGGGGGATGGCCAGTTGTCCCGGCCGGCCCATCCCGGTTGCACAACCGGGACAAATGGGCCTTACCAACCGGGACTAATGGCCCTGTTTCCACTAGTGATCATATAATGCAGATAAACCGGCAACAGATGTACGCTGACTGACGCTCTACCGCGTTTATGGAAGGCGTGGTTTATTTTCTCGAGGTGACCCAGGCAAACAAGCGGAATAATTTTGTGTGTTGTCCATGTGTTGTATGTCGGAATCATAAGGAACACTCTTCTCACAGAGTCATCCACTTCCACCTGTTTCAATCCGGTTTCATGCCCGGTTATAATTGTTGGACCAAACACAGAGAAATAGGGTTATGATGGAAGACAACGAAGAAGAAGAGAATGATGGCAACTATCATGACATGTTCCCTGAATACAGTGACGGTACTGGAATGGAAGATAACAATAAAGTGGAAGCAGAAGACCGGGCACCAGATGAGCCCATCGATGATCTAGGCCAGGCTATTACGGATGCAAAGATCGAAAGCGAGATTGAAAAGGTGAGGGTGAAGTTCGACCAGATGTTAAAGGATCACAAAACATTGTTGTATCCAAATTGCGAAGACGGGCAAAAAACGCTGGGCAGCACACTGGAATTGCTCCAATGGAAGGCCGAGAACGGTGTGACTGACAGTGGATTTAGAAAGTTGCTGCAAATAGTGAAGAAGCAGCTTCCTAGAAACAATGAATTGCCCGACAGTACATACCAAGCAAAGAAACTTGTATGCCCCCTAGGATTAGACGTGGAGAAGATACATGTCTGCATTAATGACTGTATCCTCTATCGCGGGTGAGAAGTACGAGAATTTGGAACAATGCCCGGTATGCACTGCATTGCAGTATAAGATCATACCAGACGACCCTGGTGATGTTGTGGATGAGCTCCCTGTCGAAGAGTCGTGTCGACAAATCCCTCGGGTGATCCGGTAGGGTTTCGAGTAAAGGAACGATGTACGCGCTGGTAGTCTCGACGGCTAACAAGGAGCAAGATTTACCCAGGTTCGGGGCCCTCGTAGAGGTAAAACCCTTACTCCAGCTTGTCTGATCTGTATTATGACGAGATAGTCGAGCTGTTTACAATGGCGATGCGATGGTGAGGCATACGGGGTATCCCGTGTATTGCCTAATCTAGTTGTGCCTTGTATCTTCCTCTCTCTAGATTGGATCCCCCTTTTCTCTCCTCCCTCCTGGATTATATATGCAGCCAGGAGAGGGTTACATGAGTCCTATTAGGCTACGTATTGGAGTTCTTATCTTGACCCGCAAGTCTTGCGGGTGGGCTTCTGTTGGGCCTTCTAGAACCGCAGGATATCAACTATCTTTGGGCCTAGGCCTTGGACCGGGTAGGCTCACCCGATAGGTCCAGGATTCATCCCCACGTCAGTAGCCCCCGAGTGTTTAGTCGACTGAGAATCAGTCGGGTGGGCACTCAAAGTCCATTCGCGATTTCTTCGATTGGTTATTCAATCGTCTGGTTTTGAGGGTGCATACCCTGTGTGCGATGCGCCTCTATACTCGAGCATCGAGTGATAAATGTGCCTTGTGTTGGCTATTTTCGCAGAAGGATGTGGCTCAGTCGCTTGACTCTCCCGAAAGATCAGGGCCAATTAATTGCATCTAGGGCAAAAACGGTTCTAGCCTACACGAATTCGAGACCTCCGACTCGAATCTGGCAAGGTGATCGTTGCGACTGGACCGTGGAGGTCTTACCGAGTCGAACTTAACCTAAAGGGGTACCCGGCGCGTCCGCTAGGATTTTTCTTCGTGTCGTTGACACGGGATATTTACCGGAGGGCGCAGCTTGAGTGCGATTCCAGGCCCAAAAGAGAGATCCTTGGGTCTTACCTTCGTACTCGAAATAATACGGCATCCGGATGTGCCTAGTCGGCCGAACGATCCAGGATATGGATGTGTAAATACATCGTGTGGCAGAGTTGCAGGAGCCGCACACTCGCGATTTTACCTTAATCATGTTCTTGCGATTCTTCGGGTGAAGAGATCTTCCTTCTTGATCTTGTGCGAAAGAGATTTCGCGTTATGAAGTTTACGCGAGAGAAATTTTGTCTTGATGTGCCCATACGAAAGAGATTTCGTGTCAGGGTGCTTATGCGAAAGAAATTTCGCGTCTTGATGTGCCCATACGAAAGAGATTTCGTGTCAGTGCCTGAACCTTATATTGATAAAAATGCCTTTCCCTGCTAAGGTAAAAGAACATTCTATGTTAGATAGTTTGGTTAATAAAAGTGCAAGGAAACATGTAGAACCCAAGGAACAAATAACTGTAGAACCTACAATAGCAATAGTAAAGGATCTTGTTTATGAAAATATAGAAGAGGGACACATTATATTTTGTGAAGATGCTTGTAATATTGTCTCCCGTCCTAGTAAATCTAGAAAACCTAGTGTTCCTGTGCTATCTGTTAGGATAGGTGATCATTGCTATTATGGTTTGTGTGATATGGTGCTAGTTCTAGTGATATTCCTTATGAGCTTTATAAACAAATCATGCAAGAAATTTGTTCTTGTGAACTTGAAGACATTGATGTGATTATTCAACTTGCTAATAGGGAAACTATTTCTCCGATTGGTATTGTTAGAGATGTGGAGGTCTTATATGGTAAAACTAAATATCCTGTTGATTTTCTAGTACTAGGCACTTCTGCTAGTGATACTTGTCCTATTATATTTGGTAGACCTTCCTTAAACACTTGTGGTGCTGTTATAGATTGTAAAAAGGAGAAAATCCTTACAAAGTTTGATGGAGAATCTTATGAATTTAATTTCTCTAAATTTGTTAAAGCACCTTATGAAGCTGAATTACCGAATGAGAATTATAGAGTTGAACAATTGGCTGCTATTGCTCTTTCTCCTAACAATCATTTGCAGCAATACATGGAAGACCACGAAAGTAATGTCTTTATGGAAGAAAGGAATGAAATTGACGAGATTTTCCTACATCAGCCAGCGATGCTGAAACATAATTTACCAGTGGAAGACTTGGGTACCACATTACCACCCAAGGAGGATCATGTTTTTGATTTAAAGCTGTTGCCTGACAATCTTAAATATGCTCATATTGATGACAAGAAATTATATCCTGTTATTATTAGTTCTAAACTTTCTGGTGAAGAAGAGGAGAGATTATTGGGAATATTGAAGAAACACAGAAGTGATATTGGTTATACTCTTTATGATTTGAAGGGGATTTCTCTTGCTATATGTCAGCATGCTATTAATACTGAACCTGATGCAAAGCCAGTTGTTGAACACCAACGCCGTTTAAATCCTAAGATGAATGATGTGGTAAGAAACGACGTATTGAAACTCCTTGATGCTGGTATTATTTTTCCTATTGCTGATAGTAGATGGGTCTGTCTAGTGCATTGTGTCCCTAAGAAAGGAGGGATGACTGTTGTGCCAAATGAAAATAATGAACTTATTCCTCAAAGAGTAGTGGTTGGTTATAGGATGTGCATTGATTTTAGGAAGGTTAACAAAGTTACTAAGAAAGATCATTATCCTTTGCCTTTTATTGATCAAATGTTAGAGAGGTTGTCTAAGAAAACTCATTTCTGCTTTCTTGATGGTTATTCTGGGTTCTCTCAAATTGTTGTTAGAAAGCTTGATCAAGAGAAAACAACTTTTACTTGTCCTTATGGAACCTATGCTTATAGACGTATGCCTTTTGTTTTATGTAATGCTCCTGCTACTTTTCAAAGATGCATGTCTGCTATCTTTCATGGTTTTTGTGAAGAAATTGTGGAAGTCTTCAGGGATGATTTTTCCGTCTATGGAACTTCTTTTGATAATTGTTTGCAGAATCTTGATAAAGTTTTGCAGAGATGTGAGGAGACTAATCTTGTTCTTAAATGAGAGAAATGTCATTTTATGGTTAATGAAGGAATTGTTCTTGGACATAAAATTTCTCAAAGAGGTATTGAAGTTGATAGAGCTAAAGTTGAAACTATTGGGAAAATGCCCTGTCCTAGGGATGTCAAAGGTATTCGTAGTATTCTTGGTCATGCTGGTTTCTATAGAAGGTGTATTAAAGATTTCTTATAAATATCAAAGCCTCGTACTAATCTTCTTCAAAAGGATGTACCTTTTGTTTTTTATGAAGATTGCAAAGAAGCTTTTGAAATTTTAAAGAAGGCTTTAATATCTGCTCCTATTGTTCAACCACCTGATTGGAATTTACCATTTGAAATTATGTTGATGCTAGTGATTATGTTGTAGGTGTTGTTCTTGGACAGCGGATAGATAAGAAGTTAAATGTTATTCACTATGCTAGTAACACTCTTGATGCTGCTCAAAAGAATTATGCTACCACTGAGAAAGAGTTCCTAGCTGTGGTTTTTGCTTGTGATAAATTTAGGCAGTATATTGTTGATTCTAAAGTTACTATTCCTCCTGATCATGCTGCTATTAAGTACCTTATGGAAAAGAAAGATGCTAATCCTAGGCTTATTAGATGGGTGCTTCTTTTACAAGAATTTGATTTACATATTGTGGATAGGAAGGGTGCTGAAAATCTCGTTGCTGATAATTTGTCTAGATTAGAAAATATCCCTCATGACCCTATTCCTGTTAATGATAGTTTTCCTAATGAACAGTTAGCTGAAATAAAAGTGAGCTCTCAAGAGAGTTTATGGTATGCTGATTATTCTAAGTTTATTGTTTCCAAGTATTTGGCTCCTACCTTTACAGCTCAGCAAAGAAGAAAATTCTTCTATGATTTGAGGAATTATTTTTGGGATGACCGACACTTATATAAAGAAGGCGTTGATAGTATTATGAGAAGATGTGTTCTTGAAAATGAACAACGAGAAATATTGAGAAAATGTCATAGTAGTGCTTATAGAGGACATCACGTTGGAGATAGAACTGCACATAAGGTTCTACAATCAGGTTTTTATTGGCCTACTCTCTTTAAAGATGCTACAAAGTTTTTTTTATCTTGTGATGAATGTCAAAGGGTTGGAAATATTTCTAGACGTAATGAAATGCCTATGAATTATTCTCTTGTTATTGAACCGTTTGATTGTTGGTGTTTTGACTTTATGGATCCTTTCCCTCCTTAAAAATGCCACACTCGTATTCTTGTTGCTGTTGATTATGTTACTAAATGGGTAGAAGCTATACCTACTAAAAGTGTTGATGGTGAAACCTCATTAAAAATGATAAAATATATTATTTTCCCTAGGTTTAGTGTGCCTAGATATCTTATGACTGATGGGGGTTCTCATTTTATTCATGGTGGTTTTAGAAAAACTCTTGCTAAATATGATGTTAATCATAGAATTGCCTAACCCTATCATCCTCAAACTAGTGGGCAAGTAGAATTATCAAATAGAGAAATCAAATCTATCTTGCTAAAGACTGTTAACAAATCTAGAAAAAAATTGGGCTAAGAAATTAAATGATGCTCTATGGGCTTATAGAACTGCTTAAAAAAAATCCCATGGGCATGTCTCCTTATAAAAGGGTTTATAGAAAAGCTTGTCACTTGCCCCTAGAATTAGAACACAAAGCTTATTGGGCAGTGAAAGACCTAAATAGAGATTTTAAACTTGATGGTGAGAAAAGGTTGCTTGACATAAGTTCTTTAGATGAATGGAGGAGTGAAGCATATGAAAATGCTAAGCTCTTGAAAGAGAAAGTTAAAAGGTGGCACGATAAGAGAATTATTATAAGAGAATTTCATGTTGGTGAGAAAGTCCTATTGTATAGGTCTCGTCTCAGATTTTTTGCTGGAAAATTACTCTCGAGATGGGAAGGACCTTTTGTTATCGAAGAGGTATGTCGTTCGGGGGCAATTAAAATTGTTTCCCTTGAAGATAACTCTTCACAAGTGGTGAATGGTCAAAGACTCAAGCATTATATTTCTGGAGATCCTTATAATGAAAATGTTGATTGTATTCGAGCTATGATCCCGGAGGAATTTATTAAGAAGCATATTTCAGAAACTGCAGAGTCAGTTTTTGAATGGGTGTCAGTTTTGGTAAGAAAACATTCGTGAAACATCTTGCAACTTTTATTTTTACCGTTTTTGGGAAATATGAAAATTATGAGCCAGAAATGAGGCGGAGACGGAGCCCGGAGGCTCCACACCATGGGGTGGTGCGGGCCCACCTCTGGTCGCGCCAGCCTATGGTGTGGGTGCCCCGGAGACCCTCTCCGACTCGTTTTCGACCTGGACTTCCCTTTCGTTATGAAACTTTTTGCTATATAATCCCCTGGACCCCCCGAGGACCGTATATCATTTTCTCGTCGTGTTTGTGTTTCGAGGTTTTTCTGTCAGGATCTGTTTTCGGTTTTAGAAGCATCATGGTCTCCGCTAACGACAACAAGGGGAAGGGACCAAAGGAAGATGATATCCAAGACCTGGAGCCGGAAGAGGAGATCAAGAGTGGAGCTGAAGAAGATGTAGAAGAAAACCCACGAGTGCATCACGCGCCTCCATCGCAAGCATTGGAGCGGTGGCTAATGCCTTGAAGCTCAAGAGAAGCGCGCGGATGAGCACTGGAGGGAAGGTTCCACGTCACTCCTTAGCTTCGAGGACACCTGCTGCGGGCGTCAAGAACTACTTCCACTCATTAATTCATGATTATTAGTACAAAAAGGTACCCAATAGGGATTTTCCCTCTATGTGGGATATCAATCATTCTAACCGCGCAGATGAAGGAAGCTCTCAATCTAAGGAAGAGTGGGGGAAAAATCTTGGTGGCTGGGATTCACAGTCTGATAGGCATGCAAACTGTGTTGATCGTCAGAGGTGATGCATATGCTTATGTTCTCTATTGAATATCTAAATAAATCAATTGATAAGCTCATCGAGAAGGATTCACCACCACCACCGAAGAACTGATTCGGCATTGGTATTGGCATCCCCTAGGCTTGTTCCAAGCTTGGGGGAGTGCCGGGGTATCGCATCCCTATCTTTTATCTTTTTAATTTTTCAGTAGAGTCATATCATGAGTAGAGAATTTATCATATAGGATGGTTTGCAATATGGAAGTATCTCTCCTTAGTTGGTTATCATTGTATCCGTTGGTGTCAATTGCCGGTTTGAAATATTAATGAGAAGTTTCATCATTTACTTTCTGTGCACATTATTTTAGTTTTCAATTTCTATCATATGATTGAGCTTGTTATTAGTATTTGGTATCACTCTAGAGATCATCAAGTTAATCTAGTTGGTTTTGGAAAACTTAGCTTGGGTCAGTAGAAATAATAATTTTAGATGCTAGCTTGAGAAAGAGGAATTTGCCTATTAGCTCATAAAATTAGTATTCTCAAGTTAAGATCGCTTGGGCTTTGAATGAAGATTGCATGATCGGTTTCATCATATGTATATTTGTTTATTTTCGCTCAACTCTTATGCTTGCTACCCATTGCTAGCCAAAAACCTTGTACTGAGTATGAGCTCTACTCGTGCATCCAAACCCTGACCCAAAACATTGCCATTTGTGTCCACCATACCTTCCTATATGTGGTATTTCACCGCCACTCCAAGTAAATTGCTCATGTGCTACCTTTAAAACTTTCAAAATTTCTCCAGTTTTGTGTTCCTGTTTTTGCTCATGAGGACGTCAATGGAGAATCTTTATCTCACTTGTTGACTGGACTTCAAACACCTGTACTAGTGGCTTCACCCGCTTATCCAAAATGCTAGAAGAGCTGGCAGCGGGTGCCCAGCCCCAAACTAATACATAAATTTTCTTCACTATTTTTCCCCTGATTTATCAGTCAAAGCATAATCGTGTAAACAAAAGAGAATGAGGGATGAACTTCTATACCAGTTGCGTCCCTCATATGGGAGCCGCTCTTAAGAAGTCTAGTTGGCTTGTGACGTACTGTATTTTTTGTTTACCATTCGTTGACACTAACATACACCTCTCAAAAATTAGACACTCCTCCATGGTATGTGATTGTTGGCAGGTACCCGAGGATTCAGTTAGCCATGGTTTCTGTAAGAAAGGTTAGGAGGAGTGTCAACTATTTTATAATTCTGTTTTACAAAATAAAATCTCTAGCACATGAGTGATCAATGTTTCCCTCTGTGAAGGGCCTATCTTTTATATTTATGTTGAGTCAATACACCCATTCCTTTCTGTCTCCAGCAAGCATTTGAGTTATTGTGATCTCATCATCTATATGTTGATATATTCAATCATGTTTTCTATCCTTCTTTGTTTATCTCATGCTTTATTATCTGAATGAATATTACTTTGAAATCTATGAATCACTGTAAAAGGATTGTTATAATTAAACATTTTAAGGTCTACAATATAAGCCTTGTTATAATTAACATTTTAAGGTCTACAATATAAGCTATTAATCACATTTTAAGGTTATATGAGAGGAAGTTTATGTCTATAATGTTTGGTGCATAGATAAATGTGATGCTTCTTGTCCGTATTTTATTTATCGACTCTTCACTCCATAAACCTGTGGTCATGTTTACTGAGTTCAGTTTCGCTTGGGGACAAGCGAGGTCTAAGCTTAGGGGGAGTTGATAGGTCCATTTTGCATCACTATTTTATATCATAATTGTTTGTTATTCATCGATATATTTCATGTTATGATGCATCCCTTATGTTATTTTATTTTATTTTGCATGTTTTATAATTTTTGGAGAATAAACACCGGGACCAGGAATCTGATGGAAAAAGCACCGCCGAGATACCATATTTCAGAAGATCAGAAGAAGAAGTGGGACACCGGGGGTGTCTTAGAAGTTCAGAGGAGGAACTCAGCCAGAAGGACATCCAGAGGGGGGCCACCAGGGGCAAACATCATGAGCTGGCGCCCCCTTGGCCGCGCCACCTAAGGGTGTGTGGCCACCCTGGCCCACCTCTGGGGGTTATTTTTGGCGTACTTGGCCCCAAGGAAACCCTAAGCCTCATACCATTGTCGAATAATTATTCCTCTGCCGCCTCGGGGCGGAAAACACCCGAGATAGAAAAGCTCTCTCGCAGGGAGAAATCTGCCGAGGAAATTCCTCTCCGGAGAGGGGAAATCACCGCCATCGTCACCGTCATCACTCCGGGCATCATGAAGATCGTCATCATCATCATCATCACCACCACCACCATCACCCTCATCATCCACCGTCATCCCGATGTAACAATTAGGGGCCTCTATCGTTGTTTTGCATTAGATCTCTCTCCCGGTGTGGATTACTTGTTAGTAGTTGATGCTTGTGAGATTTATCGGTGTTTGCACTTTATGACCAGATTGTTATCATCCATTATACACCTCTGATCATGATCCATATGATGTCTTGTGAGTACTTCGTGTTTTCTTGAGGACATGGGAGAAGTCAAGTTGTTAGCAGTGAACTAATGTTGAATAATATTTAATGTTTGATATCTAAGTTGTGGTGTTATTCTTCTGCTAGTGGTGTCATATGAACATCGACTACATGACACTTCACCATTTATGGGCCTAGGGGAATGCATCGTGTATTTGGCTATTAATTGTCTGGTTGCCGGAGTGACAGAAAGCTAAACCCCCTTTAGGAAACCATTACACGAGGGAGCGTAGGATCCCGGAGTTTAAAGCTATGGTTAGATTTATTTCTTAACTACTTTCTTGTAGTTTCGGATGCTTGCAAGGGGTATAATCACAAGTATGTATTAGTCTTGGATGGGACGGTACATTATCATACGTTCACCCACACAACACTTATCAAAACACCTAACATTATTCAGCTGCATGGAACAAAAGCACTTGACAGGAACCTCCCGTGTGTCCTCGAGAACGTTTGTTAATCATAAGTAAACCTGACGGCTTGTCCTTTGCTGAAGAAAGGATTGGGCCACTTTCTGCAATTATTACTGCTGCATTTTATTTACTCGCACTTTATTTATTTGCAATATCAAAAAACCCTTCAAATCTATCTTTCAGTATTTACAGTTATTCCTTCATCGAAACCGCTTGTCAACACCTTCTGCTCCTCGGTGGGTTCAACACTCTTATTTATCGGAAGTACTACGATACACCCCCTATACTTGTGGGTCATCATGTAGCGGCAAGTTTTCCCTTAGAAAAGAAACCGATGTTGAATCGACCAGTAGGAGGACAAGCAACTTCTGAAGGTTGATGTAGTAGGGCGCACTACCGGTTTAGCATCAACGTGGAACTACACAACACAATCAATTCCCTTTGCCCCAACGAATCAGTGAGGTTGTCAATCTCACCAGATTTGCTGATCACAAAGAGGTTAAATGTATGGAGTCCAAAACAGTAGGAGAACAATGTGAAAACAGTAGTAGCAGTGTGAAAACAGTAATTGTAGTGGTTGTATTATCAGTATGAGAAAATGGACCGGGTTCCACAGTTCACTAGTGGCGTCTCTCCATAAAAGACAGATAACATGTGTGGTGAACAAATTACAGCTGGGCAATTGATAGGTATTTAAACATGTATGACATGATGATTACTATGTGATTTATGCGGGCATTACAACAAGACTCATAGACCGTTATCCAACTTCATCTATGACGGATAATCCACCCTCAGAATATCATCCGAACAATATTTGGATATTAAGTTGCAAGCAATAGATAATTGCATTAAGCAAAGTGTGTAATGTAAACAATGTAAACATCGTTGTTTTCTCCCTAATGGCAACAACACATCCTCCATCCGTCACGTTTCTATCACTCGAGCACAGATGCAAAGGAGACATGAACCCACTATCTAGTATAAATACTCCCTCTTGGAGTCACTAGCTAATACTTGGCCAGAGCATCTACTAACAACGGAGAGCATGCAAGATCATAAATAACATACACATGAAGATAACATGATAGATTGATAATCAAGAGACATAGAATTCAATATTCATCGGATCCAAGCAAACACAACATGTAGCATTACAATAAGATGATCTCGATCATGTACGACAGCTCACGAGATCTAAACATGAGGTATAAAGAGAAGAGAACAACCATCTAGCTATTACTATATATGGACCCATAGTCCAAGGATAAACAACTCACACATCATTCTGGAGGCGGGCATGCTGGTGTAGAGCCCTCCGGTGATGATTTCCCCTCCCAGCAGGGTGCCAACCCTCCCGAACTCGGGTTGACGATGACGGCGGCCTCGAGTGTTTTTGTGGAAAAGTGGTATCTTTTTAGGGTTAACTATCCGAGGGGACTATATAGGCGAAAGGGCAACGTCGGTGAGCGGCCAGGGGACTCACACCACCCCATGACGTGGCTAGGGGGCGCGCCGCCCTATGGTGTGGGGCCCCTGTGGCCCCCCTCCGTGCCTCCTCCGGACTCCGTGTGCGCAACAACATTCTAAGACTTCTGGTTTTCCAATTTTCCAATTCCGGGAATATTTCCATAACAACTTTTCTGAAACCAAAAACAACAGAAAACAAGAACTGGTTGTGAGACATCTTGTCAATAGGTTAGTCCCATAAAATCGATAAAAATGACATAAAGTGTATAGCAAACATGTAGCAAATAACATGAAAACAACATCAAACATCAGAAATTATGGATACGTTTATGAAGTATCAACATCCCCAAGCTCAAGGATTTTCTTACATCCGAGGAACGATGTACTCGGTTTAAATTATTGATTTCTAAACGAGATATTTTAGCTCTAACTTGGGATCGGTTTGGTACTCAACAAGGAAAAATTACCTGAATAAATTTACCTAGGAGATATCTAGGGCGTTTTCGAAGGGAAACATTTTCAAATAAGTTTTTGAATCAATTGGAAAAAAATAGATGTGATCTTATTCGGCCGAATTCCGACATTGTCTATCTTAGCCGAGCTGTCCGAAATAGGGTTAACAACTCACCCCCGGCCCCTTTCTCTCCATTTACAGTTCCAACAGTAACCCACTTATTATCCATACAAATGTTCTCCTTAGCACAGATTATGCCTACACCAACCTCCTTTTTGTCATCCTTCCCTCTCTATCGATTCATGCACGCTTCTCGAGACTTATTTCTGCTTTCACCAACAGTCCAACATTTGATTTAAATTAATACTAGTTATACTAAACGTTTGTACATGTTTATAAAATATGTTTATTTATTGTTATTTACTTGGAAAAATTAATCACATAAATAGTTTAAAAAGATGCTTTTATGAAAGTTTTAATTTATTTGTTGGTCAATTTCTGTTTCATATTAGATCTCTCAATTTCAGTGCATCTATTTATTAGTAGAGCGTTTTGCAACATGTTGTTTAATGGGTGGGCTATAATATAATATTGAGCAAATACCAAACAATGATACTATATCCATATATTCTAGTTTTTTGTAGCATGGATTGAATACGAAACGAATACATAACTTAATTATTGAAACATTGATACTTAGTATGTCTTTGCATATGTTTTCCTGCACCCTTTATATATGTCACAGTTACTTATGGAGTGCATATATATGAATTTTCGATATGTACACAATCACGGAAAGTACAATTAATGAATAGATATATTTACAAATCTTGTGTTGTAGTATTAATTATTATCCCTTACTTAATACATGGATAAAAGTGATGAATATCTAATGTATTCAAATTTGAGTGGACAATGCGACATACAAACACGGCCAATCGTTTTTTCTAACTGCTCATGGACCGAGCTTTGATTAATTTGAGTGGACAATGAGACATACAAACACGGACAATGAGTCCACTTTTTTCATGCTATTTTTTATTAATTCTCCCACGGGTGCAACCAACATATAATCTTCATTTTCTAGAATCACTAGTTGACTACCCGTGCATTGCTACTGCATCACTTTATAAATCAGGGTATTGAGTTTAGTTATGTATGTCTCTCAAAATAATAGATGTGGTTTCTTCTTAAGAGGATTATATGGTCTCTTTATTATACTCAATGTTAGAATTTTGATTTAGCTATTAATTTTATATAAAACAGAATAAAAATTATGAAAACATGACAATACAATTTATCTTAGAAGGTATTACCTTAATTGAATGTAATGATAGTGGTCTTCTGATAGGGCGGCACAAAATAATCACTGCCATCATTCTTGCTCTTGGCTATGTGGTGAAGGCCGTGTCGGCTCCATAACCAAAAATGGCATGAATCTCGTTTCTAGCACATTGGCATAGTGGATAGACCTAAGAGGGGGACGAATTCATTGGAGATTAAGACCATGGGGGATGTTTGACGAATGAAGTGGGGACATGAGATGAGGAGGAAAGGAAATAAGACAGTCGTGCGATCGTGCCTCATGTTGTTATCCGACTTCATTAGCGAGATCAGTTCTAGCTGGGGTTTTCCATGGTGGAGAGGTGCGACGCAACATCGAATGGACATTTAGTCACGGAATAAAAAAATATACTAATGACACAATTATTTTTAATCCAAATATTTGTTCTGAATATAACAAGTGGCTTCCATTCATATAGCTAAGCCAAATACAAAACATGGCCATAACACCATGTTCTTTCCATTCATATAACAAGGTCAAATAACGATCGTATCCCGCTGATTTGTACCGGTAGTGATCGTGTCTCCCAAACTGCTCTTTCAAAGACATCCATTTATCTCTGTGACCCTCCTTCCCTTCTACCTCCATTCTTTCCAGCCATCCTTGTTCTACCACTCACCACTTCAAAGTCGGTCATCTTTCCTTACCGGCACTTGTAATTCTTTTAACCTTCACCAATCTATGGAATAGTCCTCATATACCGTGAGAGATGTGGCATGTTAGATTTCTCGATTACAAATGGCATAAAATTCACGTAATGCAATGCCAATGTTTGCCTCGCCTGATCTTTGACGATTCTTTTGCTGCTGCAAGAAACGTACAGGAAAACATATGTTGAGTATAACTAAGAATAAACTAAACAAATAAGTCAACATTCTCCCTGCGTACTTGAAATTAATAGTAAATAAATACATATCCCTGATTTGATGGCTTATTCGTCAGAGGGACTGCTAATTCAGAAATATGCCAAGATGGAATTTTGCCGCTATCCACACAGATCATGAGCATTTTCCGCGCTTTTAGTACTGCAATTCGGGGAGGTATTAACTATATATGTAATGGGGCTGGTCTGTTCTTGTTTGA
Source organism: Alopecurus myosuroides (assembly GCA_028641055.1). Taxonomy (NCBI): domain Eukaryota; kingdom Viridiplantae; phylum Streptophyta; class Magnoliopsida; order Poales; family Poaceae; genus Alopecurus; species Alopecurus myosuroides. The sequence continues at coordinate 10,581,607 of CM054057.1, forward strand.
TGTATGAAAACAAAATCATATCTCATGTTTAAGGTCACCACCACCATTATTTCATACGAGTACTTCTCTCCTCGATCGATCCTTTGTAGACAGGCCAATCAATCCATACATAGGTACCAAGCGAATCGATCAGGCTAGTTATGTACAACGCGCGCGGCACCTAGAGGAATCATCATGGGATAGTTTCTGCGCATGGGCTTGGACCCCACCCCGCCGCCGCTGGTGTCGTTCATGTCCATCGTCCGGAGTAGAAAGGCCTTTCGACGATTTGCACGTGGTTGCTCTTCCGGGCGGTCGCTCGCATCACAGTCTAGTTCTACGCTACGGCGCCTGCCCGACTTCATCAGCATCGACTTGAACCTAAATGGGTGCGAGCTGGGGCCGCCATGGCTCCCCCATGGTAGATTTTTTTTTGTTAAATCTCCGTATTTAATTTGTAGATTTGAGCCCCAAATTTAGCTAAAAGCTCCCTCCAACTTATTTAACTTGTACTCCCTCCGTTCGGAAATATAAGACGTTTAAGGATTTTCGGACAGCAACAAAAAAACCAACCAAAGACGTGTCTGCCCCTCCCACGTCTCCCACGTCTACTCCTCCCAGCGAATCAATTAAACATGACGGAAATCACGGCTCATCAAGTCAGGCAGCGGAAATCGCGGAAATCCATTACACAGCGGAAATCGTGGCTCGTCTCACGACTAATCAAGAAGTTACACAACGAAGGGGAAATTTGAATCTCCCAGCACCTCGCCGATCTGTTCGTCGCCGGCCAGGGAACACCTTGCCGATCTGTTCGTCGCCGGCCAAGAACACCTGACCCCCAAGATCGTCGCTAGAAGCCGTCTCCAGCGCAGCATCACCACCACCCCACCTCCGACGTCCCCCAGTAGATCTTCTCCCCAGGTCGCACAAGCTTCAGGTCGCCGGTGCCACGAGGGGGAGAGGAAGAGCTTCGGGTCGCTGCCGCCTGGAGCAGATCGCCCCCTCCAGCAGATCGCCTCCTCCAGCAGGCCGCCCCCTCCAGCAGCTCGTCGCCCATGCGCCTCGCCGGCCAGCCCCTCTCCCGTCAAGCCACCCCGTCCGACAGTCAGGCCAGAGCAATACTCCACGTGATCTCGAAACGGTTCATCAGGGCCTGCACTGCACATCAGTGAAATCTCCACTCCAGTTAGCAAATCAGATACTCAAATAGTGTATCAGTAGGAGTACTATGTTGTGCTATTGACAGGTTCCAACAGTAATTAGATACTCTCCATTGTGTATTAGTAGGAGTACTTGAGTCAGCAAATCAAGTGCTCTCCTATGAGCCCTTAGCTAGTGTAACTCAACAATTATTTGAACTGCAAAGCATTTGAAATATTTTCAATATCATGTCGTCTTTTTCATTTTTTATAAAGTGCCCGTCTTTTTCATAGCAGGAGTAGAAAGAAAAATGTGTACTGCTATATGCTTACATTATTAACTACTGTTATATGCAGCAGCAAGTACTGCAGAATTAATGAACACTTTATGCAAGCAAGCAAACAAGCAGAATTAATGAACATTTTTTGCAGGCAAGGAAGCACAAGCAAGGATATTTAATTAATGTACACCTTTTGCACAGAAGAGAAAAAGATGAAACATACTCCATTTATTCAAGTATCAGGCAGATTAAATAAGTACTCCTAAATATTGCAGGAGTAGCAACACAAGAGAACCAGAACTACACGAACTCGACACTACTCGACACCATAACCATTACAGACCAAGAACCAGAACTACACAAACTGACACTCGATGCTTTTTAACCAATTACTCCAGGAGTACACAACAGAACCACACACTGAAAGAAAGCTCAGCTGCTACAGTTCTAACTGAAGATTCACACGTTATTCAACCTACAAAGAAAAGAGAGATTACAATGATTTGACACGCTAGAAAACGAAGTAAATACCAGCTCAAACATTCAGCACAAGTAAAACATGATATCTTACCGAAACATTGTGATGACTAGTAACCAGTGCAATGAATCCCATATGCAAAGCACAATGGTGGTTCAATCCTTAGTGTCTAGCTCAGTTTTCAGAATGTTTGAAGAGGTTGGCTAAATTATATGCTGACAATGGGTGACATAAATAATGGGAGGACATGTATCCGAAAATTCTAACAGAATGGTTGGAGAAGCTAGCTAAATTGCTAGACCAACTAAGAAAATTCTGTTTTTTCCTTTTTTTGAATGGCTTAGGCCTCACCTGTTTGATTCTCCTGTATCAATATAAAAGGCAAACCTTTTCCATGTTTAAATTTCAAAGTGTGAGATACTGCAGCAAATGAACACACTGTACGACACTCAAGATTTACAGTACAACATGACACAAACCATCAGGTACAGTTTCTACTTGGTCCAGTTTCTACTCAAAATACAGAGATACTCCTTGATCTAGTTTCTACTAAAAAACACTAAGATAAGCAAGCAAGCAACGGTCCAAGAATTAACATTGACAGAGAATTAACATTAACAGTAGGCAACAATGAGAGAATATCAACATTAGACAAATAAGAAAAGCATGCAGTCAAGAAAAATTCATAAACTTTACAAACTGTGACCGTACAAGGAAGCATTACTCCAGTTTATCTTGCATACCAGCATACCCCAGAACTTGACAGAGAGAGGAGTGTACACACCGAGAGGACGACGAGGGCGTCTTGCATCTGCTCCATGGCGTCGTCTTCCAGCTGCTTCGGTGTGCCTTCTTCCATCTGCTCGATACCCCAGAACTTGATAGAGAGAGGAGTGTTAACTGCAAGCAAGCAGCAAAATTAAGTAGTGAACGTGCTATCAATCCATATTTAGATACTCAAAATTCAGTTAGTTTTAGAATAGCTACCGCTGCAAGCTACAACTAATATAAATGAACCTACTACTGTCTAAGATGTAATCACTACATCTACCCAAATAATATGTGACAAGCTATTTATTCTCCATAGCATCATCATTTCGTCCTTAGCAACTAACTTAGCCGAGCGACACGAAAACAATTACTGCAACAGCTTCATACTAAGACTACGGACTAAAGGGATGAACCTAGGAAGTAGGGGCTACTTGGACTAAAGAGATGACAATCGACAAAGTGTGGATTTGGGATGTTAGAGTGTTTCAGTTAATGGCGTAATGCGTTGGTGCGGGTTTCAGGCAACCGATACATTCCTTCCTGCAAGGGTTGAAACAGAACTAAACCAAATTGACATCGCAGAGAGGTCGCCATAACTAGTGAATTTCCGAATATACTAAGACAAAATCCCATTGGAAGGCTTGAGCTGAAGAATTTTTTAAAGATATGCAGCACCTTTGTTGGCGGGCATCTCCTTGCCGTCCTTCAAGTATACTCGCAGATCGACACCAGCATCATGCCCTTGAACTCCTACAGCGTCACCCTCCTGTTGGACGACACCAGCAATAATTTCGGTTAGTCCTAGTTGTGCAGTGTACCATTTCAAACATAATACTCCTAGTTGTTGTACAAGAAACTACTGAATCAAACTGTAAATATTGCACCGCACTATACTGAATCAAACAACTGTAGATATTGCAAGAAAATCATACTCCAACTAGTACAGTACCAAATTCATTCTACTGGTACTCTTGCTACAAGTAGAGTATACTGCAACAAGTTCAACTGTTGTGCTACTACACCTACTCTGCTACTGCCACACCAGATCAAGGAAAAGAGAGACGAGAAGTACCTTGCACGGAGGAGGAGGACTTCATCTTCCCCGTGCTCCGCTGCTCCGACGCGGCTCCAGATCAACAACTCCGCTGCTCCGGCGTCGCTCCAGAACAACAGCTCCGCTACTCCTCGGTTCCAGATCCACAGCTCATCGTCTGCGCCGCTCTAGAGAGCAGATCAAGCGCCGGCGCACGCAGATGCGGCATCGACGCACGCAAATCCAGTGCATCCTCGCCCAGAAGCACTGTCACCGGGGGATAAAAAATCGACCTTTGACCTCCGGGATGTGAGCGAACTAGGGTTGTGTGGTGCGAGAGTAGGCACAGACGGTGGGAGCAAGGCGTACACCGGGAGGAAGTGGGCGTCAACGACGGGGAGGAAGAGGGACAGGGCGACGACGGGGAGGGAGAGAGAGAGCAAGCAGGGAACAAGAGCGCCATGCCTGCGCCTGCGCGAGAGGGGATCGTTTGTGCGAGCGAGTGGCCAGGCCGCTGCCGTCTGCGTGAGGGCATTTTCGGAAAGTCAAAATATTTCGTAACGTGGCGAAAGTTGTACACGGAATGCTTAAACGTCTTATAATTCCGAACGGATGGAGTATTTCATTTACGGTTCCGTCCCTACGTACGTCCGGACATTATAAAAAAAAAACATACGTCCGGACGGACCTCGCTCTAGCCCCGGAGTCCAACCTGATACTCCGTGTTGCCTCCACGACCCGCAATGGTGAGGATGCGTGCGTCCAGCTCGGAACGTGGTGGCCCACCGATGCATCACTCTGGCCACCAGTCCACCCCTCGGGGCATCTCAAGTCGTTCGCCCCCCCACCCCCCTCCCCTCACCCCCAGGTTTTAGATCAGCGTTTTTAGCGAAAGCGCCGCCCCGCACCAAAACCTGGGGGGACGATTTCACCAGCAATTCGTCGGCCCAGAAAAAGGAACGGCGATATCATTTGAAACTTCCTCTTTTCCGCCCCAAAAAACAGAGCACTAGTTCGGCGATCACAGCAGCCATGGTTTTGGACAATCATATTACAAAAGACGGCACAGGTGGGCGATCAAATAGTCTAGATCGAATCACAGACGGGCGCGCGCGGCGTGGGCAGGTAGGCGATAAGGCAGAGGCGTCGGCCGGCGTCGGAGCAGGCGCCGAGCTCGGCGCAGCATCGTCGAGGTCGATGACGGGCGATGCATCCTCCAGGTCGATGGCAGGCGCGGCATCCTTGTCAACGACGTGCGCGTCATCCTCCGGGTCGACGACGGGCTCGGCATGCTTGTCGACGACGGGCGCGGCATCCTCCAGGTCGACGTGCGGGCTCGTCGGCGCGGTGGTGTAGCTAGTTCCACCCGACGACGTAGCCGGAGCCGGGGTCGCACTGATATCGCTCAGGACGAGGGAGCACTGCGCCAGGAACCAAGTTCTCACCTCGGGGGTCATCGCGGCCGGGTCGCCCCCCGTGAGGAAGGCGAGGTCCTTGTTCCTCTTCTTCGCCGCGGTGCCAGTCCTGAGGAGGTCGATCTTCACCTGCGAGTTGGCCATGAGCGTCGCCCATCGCTGTTTGGCGACCTCCTCCCTTTTACCGGCCTGGGCCTGGGTGTCGGCGATGCAGGTCTCGATGGATGCCTGGAGCATTGCCGCTGCCGGCGCGCCGTCCCTTGCCAACTTGGATTTTTTGTGGCCCATCGCCGGACGCCCTTCAGACGCACACGCAGCCACCGCGTCGGGAACGTACTCATTGCCCTTGCCGATCGAACGCCGCACCTCCGCCCACTTCTCGCACTTCTCGATGACGACGAAGACGTGGAGGAACTTGAAGTTGGAGCCCTCGTCGTTCTTGTACGCCTCGAGCATCCGGACGATCTCCATCTCGCGGTTGGCGCCGCTCTGCGGCCTCATCGAGATCTCCTCCTGGATGCCGTGCCACTTGTTGCAGTACGCCTGGATGTTTGCCCAATGGTACGCCATGGCCTTCTGGCCGCGGTCGGTGACGCAACAGGCGAAGTAGGGATCGATCATCCGGCGCTCGTCGTAGGCAGTCTTCACCCGCTTCCAGTAGTTGTCGACGTGCTGGTTGGCGCCGACGATCGGGTCCATGCTGATCGTTTTCCACGCCTCGACGAGGAGGACATCCTCCCTGTTAAACCACTTGATGCGAGGCTCCACGGGGGGCGGGGGTAAATTGGGTTCCTTGCGGGGACGACCAGGACGGCGCTTTCGGCCTTCGCCGGCCGGATCTGGCCTCTCTGGCGCTACCGGCGTCTCGTCCACCTCGTCGTCGTCGCCCTGCACCTCTGTCGCCTGCGTGCCGGCGGAGCACCCTTCGCCGTAGTCGCCACCTCCCTGCGTGAAGAACTCCCCGCTGTGCTCGAGGAAGCCCGGGCTCACCGCCGCTGCCATCGAGCCGGCCACGATTATCTCCTCCATGTAGCTGCTGTCCTGGGGCTGAAGTCCGGCCATGATCGCACGGCGGTGGGACGGGGAAACTGCGTAGCCCGGCGAGGCGCCATACATCATCGGCGGGTGGTAGGGGAAGGTGAGGTTGGGGTTGAAACCTCCCAGGGTGTCGCCTTCGACGAACCACGCAGGCGTCGGGTACGGTGACAGGCGTGGCGACGGCGACGGCGACTGCTTCCATCCGGCGAAGATGGGGCTGAAGGGGCTCTTCCGCTTGGCGAGCGGCGATGTGGCTGCGACCGGAGTAGGCGGCTCGTCCTGCGCGACCTCGTCCTCCTCCTCGTCCTCCAACTCCTCTTCCTCGGCGGCGGCCTGCTCCTCCGCCTGCAGCTACGCCATCAGCTGCCTCTGCCGCTGCGCCACCTCCCTCCCCGACGCTTGACGTTGGCCATTGCCAGGCGCGCTCTCTCGGCGATCCACTCCTTGTTGGTCATGCCGGGCGGCTTCTCCTTCGGCGCTCTCGGCTTGCGCAGTTTCTTGCCGAGATCGGAGGTCGCGGGAATGGATACGGCGGTGGCGGCGGCGCGGGGTCCTGTAAATCGGACGGGAGCCATGGCGTCTAGATCTCGGGGACGGGGGAAAATGGCGGGAATGAAGTGGGGGGAGACGTACATGAGGGGGGAAAGTGGAGGGAAACGCCAAAAAGGGGAGGGAAATCGCCTTCCGTCGCCGACAGTTGTGGCCCACGCGCGCATTTCGCCCCTCCAAGCCGAACCCAGCGCGGTGGGTTTGGCCTGGGTTCGGCGGCGCGAAACTACGCAAAAAAACGGTGCTAAATCGGATCCTGGGGGGTGGCGACTGGTGCGAAACGGCGCAAAATACGCCGATTGGGGGGCTCTGGGGGACGGCTGGAGATGCCCTCAGCACCAGCTTTGCGTCGCCGGGCCAACGAAGGTGGTTGAGCAGAAATTTCTTGCTAGGGGAACCAGAGTGCGGGTACTGGGGACTGTGCCCCCACCCGTATCTCGCGGAGGAACCCTGGCGCTTGTCATGGGTTCTTGCCCGCCTGTTGCCACAACAAGGAGGCGGGTTCCTCGCTTGCAGCCGCACACGCTGCATCCGACCTACTTGGCGCTGGAGGGGTGGAACGCCCGCCCAGCAGTAGCGTGTGTTCCGTGCGTACTCCCTCCGTCCGGGATTACTGGGCTCCTAGTCAAAAAATATTTGTCCAGCAATTAGCCCCTCACAAGGCCCCTAAACATTAATTCTCCTAAAAACCTGTAGCCTAATTATTGCTTAATCCCACCCGCAGCCCCATTTTTCTCTCTCTTTCTTTTAACTGCCCAATGCATGCTAGCATGCGCATGGTTTGTCTGGCAACATTGATTAGGCTTTAATTGAAAATTTTGGAACTCTTGCTTTGATTGACTCCTGTACAACCAGTAGTTGCATGCCTTGGTCGCGATGCAAGACACTACAAGCCCAGTAATCCCGGACGGAGGGAGTATACCGAACATGCGTGCAATCACTACATTGATGTCCCCTCCTCCGACGAGGAGAAGTGAACTCGGCGTCACTTCCACGGGTGCAGGCCGGGTGAAGGTCCCGGTGGCCGCTTTTGCTTGGGATAGGGTTTTAGGCATTTCGCACTCAATCCGTGGTTTAAATTATGGTGTTTGCATGCATCTGTTCTAAACCTAGATGATGAACTACTTTGTGACTAATCTCTGAATTCAAGCGCGAACTTGTTTTTCCAATTTTACCGTTCGCATTTTTTACTTCTTATTCTGCCTCACTCGGTTTTCTACCTCAAAATGGATGGTGGGGTACCTTATACGAGTTTTACTTGTTGCTTTTTATGGGATCTCCTAGAGATGCTTTAACACGCTCGATTTTGTCATTTACGTGAAGTAGATACTCAGATTTTTTTTGTTGGCTATATTATATCATCATTGCCCCATAAGTTACCTATTTCCAAAACATTGTAAATTATACTACCATTTAGGTGGATATTCGGTTTTGGGCCATTTTTCCTCATAAACCGGTCAACTCTTTTCTAATACTAGTGGCATTGCACGTGCAACGCACGACCTCACTATTTATTAGTATATTTAAAATTTATAGAAGCATTAATTCAGAACATATGCTTGTGTTGTTGTTTCTACATTTTTCCTGTACGAATTGCTTCATATATAATATTAAGGTTATGAAATTCTGCACTTTATTTCTCTAATATATGTATGCTTTCAGAAGCATTGGCTCGAATGATGTATTTTCTAAAAAAAATTCATCAATGAGATTACGAGGAAAAAATATCTAAAATCGATGTCACCAATCAAAAGATCGGACATGGACATCTAATATATTGTTGTTCAACTCATCTTTTTTTTTTGAGATTTTAGAATTCATTCAATAAACAAAACATTCGTACAAGAATCTTTAATACATAAATCAAGGACGAAGACAGGCATGGGAGCCAGCCAAACATTGCTGAGGACCTAGCTACAGCAGCAAGTTCATGTGCAGCTTTGTTGCACAACCTATCAATTTTGATAATTTTACAACTGGGAATACGAGTCTGCAAAGCTTCAATGTCCTTGAATATACTCCAGCTTTGTTGTTCAACTCATCTTGCAATCCGCTAATGCATTGTTGTTCAATTCACAAAGACATTAGCACTCTAATTAGAAGACAAAGCAAAATTTCTATCTATTGCAGCTAGATGGACAATTAAGACCAAACAATTAAAGGCAGACGACAGAGACAACATGGTATATATGATAGGCACACCTTAGAAATATCCTCTTTGAGCATTGCTTGACCATGTATGCTCCAATATGATTCTTCCTTGGTTCTCTAATCATGGAAATGTCACGTGTAAAATTAATGCTCTTCTGCATCTTTCGCTCATCCAAGCTAGTGATGCAAGCGTAGTCTTACCGGTGCAACCATTGCTGTGAACGTTCAACCATTCAGAGACGAACCTACCACTAATGTCTCTCACCGAGAACCCTCGTTTGACGCCCAGATAGAGAAGAACATCTACAGCAGCTAGTGATACATCATCTGAAGTGATCTAATGGCAATAAGTAGGTGGTTCCGTTTCCAGTAAAGCTTACAATTACAAAAGGAAATCAGTCATGGAAAAAAAAAACATCATCTTAAGTATCTTACAGGATCCGGTTTGTATTAATCACCAAGTCATGAAACAAATCTCATGTCTCTTGGACGTATTATTCACTCCACCTAATAGTAATAAACTATTTACAGAAACAAATCAGGGAGAACCAATTGATCTCGACTGTGGAGGATCTTACCGTGCAAGTCAGTCAAGGTACATCCGATGGCATCAAAATTCGCAGCGACATACAACCGAACGCCTTTCGTGCAGCTCTACAAACGGCCTTGGCCTGGCAAAACAAGTGCTGACATCCTGGTATTGAGAACCCTTGCATAGACCTGCCGCGCAGATCCCAGGTCCCCGCCGCAGCTCGGGGAGATGGTGGAGCACGTGAACCCGTCCGGCGCCACGGGACTGCGCGAACCTTCACGGTTCTGGCGCGCCGTGGCTGCAGGATTCGGAGGCCTGGGATGGGCACAAGCGCAAAGGTTCCGCACGTCGCAACAGCAACCTCCGGCTGCCCGCTCATGGCCGTCCCCGACACGCAGACTCTTACTCGATGGATCGATCAGTTTTCGCTGTTATGTGAACCGTTTTGTGCTCAACATTAAGATGATCTTGATCGTTGATTAGAGGCTATTGAACGCATTAGATTTAATGTATCCCAACATGTTTGCTCTTTTATAACTAGTTTAGATGACAATAAAATGAAAAGACAAAGAAAATATCGTGTTTCATAAATAATTAAATTAAATGGATATATATTGCGGTCAGTTTAGTCAAATTTAAACCAAACTCTGACAATTCAGTACCGAAAAATATTATATTTCCCTAAACCAAGCCATTGGGCCTTCCTAGTCAGTTCGCATGTCCGAGACCTTAAATATGGCAAATTAATTCATGCTAATAGGTCTCTAATTGGTAACTCGAATTTAATTTTTTTTTTCTTACCTAGCTTGGCCGCTGTGCGTACATGGCAGACTTGATATGGAAATAAGCGCGCGAAAAGGAAAGAAAATAAGGCAATTCTGAACTGAACACACACGTACGTACGCATCAAACAAAAATAGAAGCCATCCTGCTTGTATGGAAGTCGGCATTTTCTTTTGGAAAGTACACGCCATGGAATCCATCTATAAATAAAAAACCCTTCTTCTCCATCGATCTTACTCAAACAAGCAAATCCATCGATACCTACAACAAGCTAGGTACATCGCGCGCGGCAGCAGATCATGATGGGATATTTTCCGGGCATGGACACCACCCGGCCGCCGGTGGTGCCGTTCTCGTCCACCGTTCCGGAGGAGAAAGGCCAATCGACAGTGTGCGCTCGCTTGGTATCCGTGGTCGTCGTCTTTGTGCTCGTCGGCGGCATGATGTCCTTCCTTGTCTGGATGTACCTTACGGTGCCCTCCTACCCACGCTACTCTGTGGCCATTGATTCCTTTTCCGGCCTTGCTAGCAACCGGACGGACCTCGCGCTGGACCCGGAGTTTAACCTGACCCTCCGTGTCGCCTCCACGAGCCGCCGTGGTGACGATGCGTGCGTCGAGCCCGGAACGTACCTGGTTGTGTCATACCGATGCGTCACGCTGGCCACCAGCGCCACCGCGAAGCGCCGTCTCTGTGCCGCCCGGCCAAGGAAGGAGGTAGAGCAACAATTTCTTGCTAGGGGAACCGGAGTGCGCGTGCCCGGAACCATGTTGGACACAGGGCCGGGCCCACAGTTGTGCCAACTGTGCGGCCCGCACAGGGCCCAGGATTTTTAGGGGCCCAAAAAAATTTACATAGCTTGTATAGACTTCATAGGATGTCGAACAGAACAAAGCACGAAGGACTCGTTTCGGAACGAGCGAGCGATCGCCTGGCTCGCAGCCTCGCACAAATAGGCATCACGGTTGTGGGCTTTTAGCCTTAACTGGGCTGAGCGTGCATGTACCATCCATGATTTGGTACTTGCACGATCGGAAAAAAGAAGGGCCAGGACAAGCGGTCCCTAATCGCTAGTCGTGACCTAGAATCGCTGGCCGCCTTGCGCCTGGCCGCCTCGGCGTCTCCCTCTCGACCCTCCGACGAGCGCATCTAATTCTTGTCTTAAGTTGATTGGCCGGTCGACAACTCGCAGGTAGCCTGTTCGCCTTCTTATTATATTTTGGCCGATCGTCTCTTAATCTGATTTCTCAAATCATAATTATTAATAAACTTTTGGAAGGGACTTTTACAGATCAGTTATAATAATACAGATTTGGGGAAACAAGAGTCTGGTTTTCAGAAGCGCAAGACAAATGAAAAGGAAGAGTATTTCATTAAATCTCAACAAGGTGATATTCGCAAGTTTATTAGAAAAGAATCATCACAAGTGCCACCTGGTAATGGGTTTGTCGATCCTTTTACTCTTACACTTGCAATTGTTTCTTACACTGAATGGGACGGTCAGACGGAAAAATATAATATTGAGGTAGAGGAAGATATTGATGTTAACTTGAATAGTTCACTTGTTGTGGATGATAATGATTCTTTACGGTCTAATATATTTGATCCAAGAAACCGGGATTCTCTTACTCTAAACAGATTGATATTTTAGCAAAAAAGGGTCCACTGAGAGACTGATATCGTAAAAGGTTTACTGCACTATTCTATATTAGATTGCTACCAAATGGGGAGCATTGTGATAGGTCAAACTCGATAGAGTATTTTGCTAGGTTTTTAATGAGACGGCTTGCTAGGTATGATTCCTCATATACTATTGTTATGTGCAATATTGCGTTATTTACATTACAATTTTCTATTATAGCAATTTTTCACCTGAGATAGGGCCCCGTTTTAGATTTTCGCACAGGGCCCCGGATTTTGCCGGCCCGGCCCTGGTTGGACAGCCTCGCCCAGGATTTACGGCAGGGAGAGCCTGTGTTTCAAGTCACCCTCAGGCAGTCCGGTGGCGGGTACGCCGACGACATGCTGGTGGCGTCATGCGGGGGTAGGCGAGTCGGAGCCGCCTCGGACGATTTAGGAGATAGCTGTGATGCGTGGCCCCTTTGCGGTTAAATTTAGCCGGAATTAATACACTCCTCGAGTGAAAAGAGATCGACAGTCAGGATTTAACCCAAGTACAAGCCCTATTATCCATATAATTTTTCTAGATTTTAGTTTTTTTGTGGTACCATCTGCCATGGTCTTCGAGTTAGATGTAGTTATTGGTGTAGTTTCATTTTAAATTTCAAATTGTGTTTGTTTTCACTTAATAACGTGTTTGAATCCGAGTGTACTACTACTTGCTACCGTTTTTATACGAGTCAGTAATTTAGATATGATTTCTACTTCAATCAACAAAGTAAAACAAATACAGAGATCACACACAAGCTACCTTGTCCCGTCCATCATCAATTAAATCCATACAAGCTTATTATCCGAAGGTGCACTAGTGCAGAACAGGATATTAGCCCCGGTTGGTAAGAGTCTAATGCCCTGGCTGCCCAACCGGGTTCCACAAACCCGGGCTAAAGGCACCCCTTATGCCCCGGTGGGGTTACCAACCGGGGTAAAAGGCGTGCCCCACCTGGTCTCTGCGTAGCGTGCAGGCAACCCCTCCTTTTACCCCGGTTGGTGTTCCTGCCGCGACAGAGTTTTGGGTGTTTTTCTCTGCCGCGGCAGAGCTTTGGCATGTTTCTTTTGGGGCTGGTTTTTTTTTTTGCTGTTTATTTGGTGAGGCTGTTAATAACTTATTCTTTGCACATCGATAGTAATCATCTTAAAAAGCATTGCATGCATTGATATCATCAAAATATAATTACACACTGATCTCAATTAGATCATTACACCCGAATAGAGTTATACACATTGAGATCATTACATGCAGATCATTGTTTATACTTAACAATGCAATCTTTCATTGTTTATGACCTCCTTCAGCGCAAAACCCGTAAATTCCTCTTGAAGTGCTTGTAAGCAGTCTACCGGTAGGAGCTGCCTCTGGAGATCGTAGAGCCTTATATTTACTCTTCTTCCTAACCGCTCATTCACGATTATCCTTATATTCTCCATGACATAGAAGCCACATAAATTTGTTCCCTGTGGCTGCTGAGGTCACTTTACGAGAAATATAATTGAGTCAAATAATGATCAAGGAATTAAAGAGAGATGCGTGAATGTAGCAAGAACTACTTAAGATGAGTGTGTCAAATCTCATATTCAACTCCGTTAAACCGGGTTGTTGCTTCCTAAACCGGTTCCAAGCCCTGTCCGAGAAAAACAATTATGGGTCATCGTACGATAATGATTGAACAAAATGGGACGGTGTAGTGCGACAACGATTGAACTTACTTTAATTATGAGCATTGAAATAATGGCCGGGTACTCTTCTTGGCCTTTATCCATAGAGTCCATGAGATCAACTATTCCGATGTCAACGTGATTGTCGAAAAGAATCCAGTGAAAACTGCACAGGCGATTAACTCATCAATTACACTTAATTAACACCGACTTAGAAAAATAGAAATGTGTAGGAATATGCATAAGATAGTAACACTCACTTATGTCCGTAAGGAAATAGTATTTCACTACAGTGAAATTTATTCTTCAAAAACATAACTAAGTTATTCTCCGTATCTTCAGCGTGTTGCTTTAAAACGATATCATTGACGATAGGGATAATTAACAGGGTGCCCTCAGTTGGCACCACGACCTCAGTTTTACCCCTAGCGCCGAATCGACCTCAGTTTTGCCCCTAGTCAGTGCGCAAGGACTGCTTTGGCTGCTTCCACCGTTACTTTCACCCCCCCGTTAGAATCCTGACCTATGGGACCCAACATAGAACCGTTGGCGCGGCCTGTGGGCCCCAGCAGTTGAGCGTTGCCGCAGCTTGTGCGCCCAACTGTTGACCATTGGCGCGGTTTGTGGGCCCCAGCGGTTGACCGTTGCTTGCGGCCGGCGGTTTAAAAGCGGCGGAGCTCGCAGCGGTGAGCAGGAAATCAGCCGAGCTTCTCAGGAAGCGCGTCCCCTTCTTCTCCGGCGGCATGTCGTCGACCTCTACTTCCGAATCGCCCTCTAGATGGCCGCGCTTCGGGCCAGTTCCGCTGGGAAGATGCCCTGCCTGCCCACGGACGGCGTCCCTGCAGCGGCGGGTCACCGAGAGCGACAAGAACGGCAACCGCGGGCGTGAATATGTGAAATGCGGGAGCAAAGAACAGCTTGGGGAGGTGAGATCTGTGTTCCCCCCTGTCAATTTCGTTTTTTTTCCCTCAATTTTCAGCCGATTTGGGTTTTCATCCGATTTGGGTTTTCGCATTTGCAGGATCTTCTTCCATGTGACCATTTTGAGTGGCTTGAGGACTACATAAAGAGGATTCAAAAGGAGGACAAAAAAAGGAGCAATTGGGATCTGCTACGGTGCACAATGGGGTGCAGATTGACGAGTTCAAGAAGATGGCAAAACAGATGGAGACGCTTGTCGGTCTAAAGAAGCAGAGCAATATGATGGCTGCATTTTTTTATTTATGTGCAGTTGTTCTTGGAATTGTGTATTTGAAGATCGTTAGTCAAAAATAATGTAGTTAGTGTTGTAGTTAGCTTGACATGGTCAATTTTAGTATGGCTAAGACTTGGAATAAATGCGTCAGGAATCCAGCCCTGATTTGGTTTGTTTCAGTTCGTTTTCAGTTCAGTTCAGTTTTCAGTGTTCAGTTCAGTTTTAGTGTTCGTATGTACAGGTTCAGTGTCCAGTCCAGTTCAGGTTCAGTTCAGGATAAAATGGTAGGCCCATCTAAAACCAAGACAGGTCCAATGTTAAATGAGGCCCAACGTATACTAGCACGGACAAAAAGTGGACAAAAATAATTTAAACATTGGACAAATATAATTTAAACATTTGGACAAAAATAAATTTATAATTTTGGACAAATATAATTTAAACAACTGGACAAATATAATTTAAACATTCGGACAAATATAATTTAAACGGGGGGACAAATATAATTTAAACATTGACTTCATTTGCGCAAACAGAATTTAAAAATAAATTAATTGGCAAACATAATTAAACAGTGGATATTATATATATGGATAATATTGGCCCCACTTTACATATATTCAGTGGGGCCCGTCGGACATTACATCTACTAAAAAAGGCCATCCGGCCAACCGCCGGCGGTTGGCCTACTTCTTCCACTCCGCCGCCCTGATCTTGATCTCGTCGTCGATCCGGGCGCGGCGGTTCGCCTCCTGCCGCCTCTCCACGTCGTTCTCACGGGCCCTCTTGATGCGGGCCCGGAGAGCCTTCTCCTCCCTCTCCTCCTCCTTCTTCTCCTCCTTCTCGATCTCTTTCTTCTCCAGCCGCTCCTCTTTCTTGAGGAGGCGGTTCTTCGTCTTGGGGGAGAGGTTGTCGGCGTCGGCGGCGGGCTCGTCGCTGTCGGGGACGTCGGTCGACGGCGATCGCTCCCGTTTGGGAGATTCGACGGGCACGAGGCCCGTCTCCTCCGGCGTCCAGTCGGGCTCGTACCAAGGCCGAGCCTTGGGGTGGTTGTCCTCGTCGGAGACAGACTCGGGGCTTGAGGGGAGAGAGTAGGAAGACATGGTGTTCGGGGCTTGAAGGGAGATGAGAAGGCAAAGAGGCTGGAGAGTGATGAGAAGATGGAGGAGGAGAAACGGGCTATTTAAAG
The DNA here is from genome assembly GCA_028641055.1 of Alopecurus myosuroides. NCBI lineage: Eukaryota > Viridiplantae > Streptophyta > Magnoliopsida > Poales > Poaceae > Alopecurus > Alopecurus myosuroides. The sequence goes on from CM054057.1 coordinate 10,597,479, forward strand.
ACACGATGAGACGTGAATTTATTGGGGTAGATGAAGCAAACTGTGTGAAACGTAGGATGCAGTGTAGAAAGTACAGTCGATGCATGGTCAAAGCGGTGGTAGAACAGGCCTAGGTGTAGGACTGAGCGCTTAGGGAGTCAAAATGATTTGACGTTGCATGCGTGTATTGAAGAGGTGAAGAGAAGAAATCCAAAGTCTCACGCCAAATCCTGCCTCGCTGCATATGCATTGATGCGTATCATATAAAAAACTAGGCGTGGAGGGCTGCGTCGCTGCAAATGCGACGCGACTTGTGTTTCTGAAAGGAGGCGTGCAGGGCTGCTGCAAATGCGACTCGACGTTCACTCGATCTTTTCTTCTTCTGCCACGTGTTGTTTACTCTGAAAAAACGAGGCGTGCATGCACCGGGCTGGTGAACGGGGCCCCAGTAGACAGTGTCCGTTGTTGCATGCAGTTACATTGAGCCAAAACACCATGTCCATGCACCTGCGTCATTTTCGACCGTTTGATCGGAAGGAACGGTGCAGATAGAGTCCATGCATGCAAACTACGGCGGCAACGGCCTGCAGACGCTGAGACGCGATCCTCTGACTTTAGGTCACTGACAAATGGAGCCCATCACACACCGGACCCACGTGTCATGGGAGAAAGTCAGAGAACATAAGGTGGGCAAAGTAAGAGGATCGGGTTCCCTCTGTTTTTAGTGCATGTACAATAGTCTAGACGGGTGCTGTCTGCACTACTCGGCCATGTCATTTCTAGACATTTTTAGAGATAGTTGGTACAGTGCGTTGACCCCCTAGCTTGTGTTGGGATCCATACGCTCCGTAGCCGCCCTCCCGGTGAAACCCTAGCCCCGCTGGAGAAATACCGGACTTATACGGAAACACGCGGTAACAGCGTCGAAAGGGGGTAGCAATGTGGAACTATTTGCTTGGTTGTGCTAGGATAGCCCATAGGAACACAAAACAAAAAGGTAGAACCCACCTCTTCGGAAGATTCACGGTGTTTGGTCCGATACGGGAGTTTCACCCTGTAATCGCCTACGAGAGAGAAGTGGATGCCGGTGAAGCCGGGTCACACCCCAGAGAGCAATCTTGGACATAAAAAGCACACAACACACCTATACTAACATGGTATGGCACCCCCTAGCTTGTGTTAGGATCCAGACGCTCCATAGCCCCCTCCCGGTGAAACCCTACCCGCTGGAGAAATACCGGACTTATACGGAAACACGCGGTAACGACGTCGAAAGGGGGTAGCAATGTGGAACTATTTGCTTGGTTGTGCTAGGATAGCCCATAGGAACACAATACAAAAAGGTAGAACCCACCTCTTCGGAAGATTCACAATGTTTCCACCTCTTATTCTTTGAAATCTCTAGTCTTGTATTCGAGGAATCTCATTTTAGTGATGGATTTCGTTCTAATGTTTATAAATCCTATTTATATTTTTACTAGACTTGTATTAGACCTATATAATGCAATTCCGAAGCCCAAAAATTTATTGGATGAATATTCGTATTACTTATTTTCTTTTCAATAATAATGGTTTTAATCGAAAATCGTAAATAAAACAAGTTTAAAACATCAAAATGAAAAAATAACTTTGGATCTTTCTTAGTCACACCAAAATGAAGCTTTGGTGACATTTTGACCTTATTTGAGTTCAAAAGGTTTGAAACTCATCTCATTATCTTGAACTCTCTACTAGACTGTTCAAGATATCATATGTTACACAAGGTTTTTTCGTTCCATTCTTTATAAGACAGGTTTATATTTTTTTTTCTCGTTACTATATGACATAACACTACTATGTGCGTCGCCAATATATTTTTTCGATTTTTTTTTGAATTATTTATGCTCATTTCAAGCTTGGTCAACCCTCTGTTTGACCAGCCGAAAAGCTTCTAGAAGGAAACACAGAGATTCGACCTGGGCTGTTGGGTCGACGCCTTGTAGAAGGAATCGTGCATCGGACGGATGCGCTCGCAGCCACAGCGATCCGCGAGACGCTCGTTCTGCGCGCTGATTGGTTGGTCCGTTGGCCACAGGGATCGATGGTTTCTATATGTTCTACATATGATTTCTTTGCTGTTAAGTATTAAACCTTGTTATTTAAATAAAAAAAATAGAAGAATACCCTTATTCAAAACATAATGAAACTTCATATTTACTAGAGCGATGATTTTTATCTGTTTTATATATGAATTTTCTATTAAACCATGTTATTTAAATAAAATATTAAAAAAATAGAAGAATTATTGAAAACATAACGAAACTTCAGATTTACACTATATATGTACAATAGTTGTGTAGGAAATTAATTTGGCTGATGTAGACGAGATGCCAAAAATTGTTGAAGCACAAATGGGGGTGTTTACCCTAGCTTCACACCTCATTTGAAGCACATTTCTCATGAGAATATAGCGATGGTTTCAAATGAGCATAAATAATTCAAAAAAAAACAAAATGACATGAATCCAACGCACCATGTTGTTATTTGCGATATAGTTGCTTCTCAAATTTATTTGGATAATTTTGACAAGATAGAATTTTTCATGAAATTACAAACGGGGGTGTTTACCCTAGCTTCGCACCTCATTTGAAGCACATTTCTCATGAGACCACATCGATGGTTTCAAATGAGCATAAATAATTAAAAAAAAAATCAAAATGACATGAATCCAACGCACCATGTTGTTACTTGCGATATAGTTGCTCCTCAAATTTATTTGGATAATTTTGACAAGGTAGAATTTTTCATGAAATTTCCTAAAAATTTGGAACGACTTGGTTCAACATCATCCAACATTATTCAAACATCATCCAACTATGTTCTAACTTAGATACATCACCAGTCAACATAAATACAACATTATTCAACAGAAATACAACACCAACTTAGTCCAAATAGCGTCGGGGCTTCTTTGTGATCCTTGGCTGTTTTGGTGGCGCTTTGCTCCTTGTGCTCATCTTGCTCACAGCTTCTGGTCTTCTTCTCTTGGTAGTCGGTACCTTGGCTTTCTTCTTTGAAACTACACCAGATCTGTACAAAACATAAAGGATCATGATAAATAAATAAAAAATAAAATGAAAAATGAAAACTGGTGAGATCATGGCAGGATTTACATACCCATCTAAGCTTGTAACTGGTGACATCATGGCAGAATCATCCAATGGAGCATCCAATGAAACTTGTGTGTCCATGGCAGAATCATCCAATGGAGCATCCAATGAAACTTGTGAGATCATGGCAGAATCATCCAATGGAGCATCCAGCGGATCAGCTGGAGCATCTGGAGCATCGGGAGCATCATATGAATCATCAGCTGGATCATCAGATGGAGCATCCAGAGGATCATCAGCTGGAGCATCTGGATCATCGAATGGAGCATCATGGACTTGATCATCATATGAATAATCAGTTGGATCATGTACTTGATCATCATTTTGTTGTTCTGGAGCATCATCTGAATCACTTGACTGCTGAACATCATTTTCAAATGTTTCATCCGGCTGTTGATCATCATTTTGCTGTTGATCATCATATTGAAATGCTGCATCCGGCTGCTGACCATCAGTTTCATCAGGCATACTCTCTCCAAACCCTGGATCGACTGCGTTATCACAATATTTGTCGAAATGACCGGTCCCACCACACCTTGTGCACTTACGCACCCTCGCTCCACCTCCACCTTCACTGCGACGTCGGTGTCGACTCTTCCTCGGTCTACCTGCAGCTCTCTTCAGAACCGGAGCACAAAGTTTGAATCAAGGGTCCACTCTATCCCACTGTTGTTTTCCCTCCAAAGCAGGCAAGGCATGTGCATATGTGGCTCTGAACATTGCTACAGAGTAGTAATCATGGACATACTGCTGTATATCCCCTGCTGGACCTGTGAGAGAAGTGATGAAAAACAAGGCATGAATGCATGGCAAACCAGTTATCTGCCATTGCCTACAAGTGCAAGTCTTCGCTTCTAAATCCACCGGATATCTCCATTCTTTGTTACTTTTATCAAAGAATGATACCTATGATTTGGTATCCGAGACAAATCTCATGTTCATATTCAAGCCCAAAGTTTTCTGCTTCAACGCCTTCATCACATTCGGGATAATAATGTGGCCCATGAATTTTGCATTAGCTATTTCAAGACGGAAATGAAATTTCTCGGCGTATTCTATCCTTATCCTGTCAAGCAAATCAGCCAAATAAAGATCCTTATGTTTCCGGATCGTTGAGTTGAAAGATTCTGCAAGATTATTGTGCACATAGTCAACTTTGCTCAATTCACTGAATTGGCTTCTAGACCATAGCTTCGAGTGGTGTGTTTCCAAGTATTCCTTCACTTTCTCTTTTGTGTACAACTGCCTCATGTGGTAGTTGTGCTTCCTGACACTGCAAGTCAAAGATGCAGGCCATAAATGATCGGTATAAAACTTTCCTTTGAATTTCTTCACAAAATTTGCAGCAAGGTGACGCATACATTCCCTGTGCTCTACTCCTGGGAACACATTATCCACGGCCACTTCTAAACCTTTGCATGCATCTGTGTGGATTACCAATCCATTGGGATGTCCAATAGCCCGGCGCAGATTCTTCAAAAACCATGTCCAGCTCTCCTCGGACTCTGTCTCCAGCACACCGTAGGCAACTGGAAAAACAAAACTGTGTGCATCAACTGCACAAGCTGCTACTAGCTGGCCTTTAAACCTCCCTGTGAGAAAAGTAGCATCAATAGCCAAATAAGGCCTGCAGCCTACCAAAAAACCCATTTTGCAAGCTTCAAAGCACACAAAAACCCTCCTAAAGCATTGCTTGGTCCTTGTCACTTTCTTCAATGTGTAATCCACGGCGTGGTGATCAATTTCAACAACACTGCCTGGGCTTGCCCTCTCCACTTCAGCTTTGAATGCATACAACAACTGAAAACTTTCATTCCAGTTACCATGGATAGATTCCAATGCTTTGTTTTTACCAGTGAACACCCTCATGTATGGTAAATCTATCTTGAACTTGTCTTTCATGTTTTTCTGCAATTGCTTTGCACTCACTTGATGGTTTTCTGCCACCCATCTTTTTACTTCATTCGCCACCCATCTTGACTTGGCTCTGCTGATTGTTTGCCTCCTAAGGGTTGATTCTTCGCATGTGTGGGGAAAAGGGTTCACTTTTACCTGAACATTGGTGCTGCCCCGCATTTTAGATGCGTGCATCCTCCATTGACAACCTTCAGACACACAGTGCATGGTGTAGCGCCTTTTATCGCTCTTGTCAACTACAAGGGCACGTTCTACCTTCATGCAGTACGTCACAAGTGCATTTCTACACTCAGCCATGGAAGAAAAAATGCAACCTTCTTCCATAAGAGGGTTCGCAGGGTTCCATTCAACAGGTGTCCGGTCTTCCTCTTCGTCATCGTCACTGTCAGACTGATATTGGATTTCAACCCGAGGTGTCTGTCTTAAATTCCTAATAACATCAGGATATAGCCTCTCTTCATCATCCGCAGACATGCAGGCATCCTCCTCCACAGCGACTTGAACCCTTTTCCCAGTGCCCACACTTGTCGAGCCACCACGTCGAGCTGGTTTTGAACTGTTCTGGCTGGAGTTGGCAGTACGACGTGATGGTCCTGCCACAAAAGATGAACCCGCCACAACTGCCGGCACAACCACATCATTTTGCAGCTTCACATTAAAATTATCTGCCTCCGTATGCTTAGCAAACATGGTAGCGAGCTCTTCATCATTACTAATTTGGATCCAATCTTTTCCCCCATCAAAGTATCTAAATTCCACTTCATCATGCAAACCCCAAGGATATGGGCTGCAAACTATCTCCCCAAATTTTCTGAAACTCCAGTTACAATCCATTGGGACCGAATAACTGAAACCTCCTTGGTATTTCTTCTTACTGTCTGCATCGATGATGTAGCGCTCTCTTCTAACGTGCACCAAGAAAGCAAACCGCAACTCCATCCTAACCCACGAAAACAGAGACGCAATCAGCTGCAAATCAATGGCATCCGTGTCTAATCGATAATTCAAAGCTCAGTACTTACCCAATCAGCTGCAATCAGCTGCAAACCTGCGGCGTGTCTCCGGCCCCACGGCGCGGCCGCTCTCCATTTCATTCCTATCCATTTCGTCGAGCAGGTGGCAGGCAGAGTGGTGGAACGAGCGCCCCACCAGCGGCGTCGCAGGACGGCCCCGGCGGTGAAGCAGGTGGCCACGCGGAACGGCCGCAGCGGTGCAGGTGGTGCAGGTGGTGCTGGCGGCGCAAATGCGTGCTGCTGGCTGCAACACAGGTGGCGACACAGGTGGCGGTGGCGCGCTGGCTGAGGAAGGTGGCGGCGGAGCAGGTGGTGGTGGTGCCGCAGGTGCTCGTGGCGCAGCAGGGGCTGGTGCGGAGGTGGCGGCGGCGAGAGCGGCAGCGCACGACGGCGGGGCAACTAAATTGGGCGGCAGCGCACGACGGCTGTGGCGGGAAGCTCGGGTGTGGACTATTCAGATTAGTCAACTAACTGCCCGGTCCCATCTGTAAGCTCCGGACGGTTTCAGCGAACTGGCAGTCCCACGCGGTCCCACTTCGCCAAACGGAGCCTGACTCCTCCTGGCCCACTTCGACTAACGGATTCGACTCCAAACTTACCGTTCCAGCCTCTCCATAGTGGTTGCGCACGGACTAGGGGCAAAACTGAGGTCGATTCGGCACTAGGGGTAAAACTGAGTACAAGTGACCCTCTGTGGGCAATTCGATAAATGACCCTTGACGATATATGGGTCAATGAACCCAATGCCACCGTTTCCATTACATTCAAGAATCTTCATCCTGCATAATATATATTATGCAGTGAGGATATAATATATATAAGAAGCAATGATCGAACTAGCCGAGGTAGATACTTACAGACAATAGGTGCTGATGATGGATTTGTCGAGGCCGTCTAGATTATAGAAAAAAAACGATCTTCAAAATCAATAAATATCGAGTCATCGCGGAAGTAATCATGTTCTCTAACTTTCAGCGTCATGTTGTCTAGCCCATCTTTTGCGGCTTGCATATACCACGTATGCAGTTGGCGCTTCAATGTTGTCATAGAGCCGAGCTGATCAGGTTTGACGAGAGACTTCCCACACTCATATTTCCATGCCAATTCAGCCTGTTCGAAGTTGTCAGATTGGCCTAGGAGTTGCTCAACTGTTATACCACGGTCTCTGTCAAACCTCTCAACTTCTTCTCGATTAACTTGAGCAGCATGTACAGTGTCCGACACCTTGAGCGGGGGGACCGATTGTTTTGACTGCTTCCCGAGCTGGGGAATTGTTCTCCCCGCCTTCTTGGCTTTGGAATAACTCATTGTTACTCCGGGATCATAGTCAGTTAGAAGATTCATCTTAACTTGGGACGACATCTCCAGCATATTCTTGAAGTGCTTCTTTACAGCCGGATTTATTGGTTCCTTTGGCGGCTCCGGGGTTCTCTTTCCCCACGAAGCCATCTGAGGTTTCGTGTCCGCAGTCACCCAGTCGTGGGTCTCCTTGTCATTCATTTCGTAAGGCAACTTTTCTAGCGGCTTCTTGGCTTTCTTCTTCGTAGGAGGTTTCTTCTTCCGGGAAGACTTAGATGCAGCATCCTTCCGCTTAGAGGACTTAGTGGGCGGCGGAGTCGGCTCAGGCATCGGAGATCGAGCCGGACTCGGGCTGCTGACGTCCATGGCGTCGACGTGTGTTGGCGATGATCGAGTTGCGCTGTGTCTCAGAGAACTAGGTGGCGGTGATGGTGGCGGTGGACTGCGTCTCGGAGAAGGTGGTGGTGGTGGCGGCGGTGAACTGCGTCTCAGAGAAGTAGCTGCTTGTGTTGGCGGTGGACTGCGTCTAGGAGAAGGTGGCGGTGGTGGCGGTGGTGGACTGCATGGGGGAAACACTATGCCACTCTTTTTCCACTGAACGATGGAATTGACGGCATTTCCAAGTGTCTCTACCCCGTCACCTCCGGGATGTCAAGCCGCAATATCCTCCAATCCGGCTAAACATCATCAACGCCGACACGAGCATAGCCAGGTGTAACCGACGGCCATGCGAGGTCGCTCCCTCTACACAAGGTAAAGTGTAGTCGTCCTCCACCTTGATGGATATGACTGAGACCGACACGTATAGCGCACAACTTGTCTTCTCCTTGATTGATTCCACGGCCTCCGTCTGTGGAGGGTCATCAACAAGCAGAACTGCAGCGGAATCCGTACCTCCGTTGAAGCCACGCTGCTCCGGCGTTGAGATGGTTCTGTTTTCTCGAATGTACTAGTGTCTTGCGTCTGGGAGGGACGGCTAGTAATCTCATTAATCTGTAGTTGCTGCTTCATCACTATGGCTTCCAAGGCACCAACCCGCTCTACGACCGCTGCATCCTTCTTTATTTGTCCTCTCACTCGGCTTCTATATGGAAAGAGACAATCTTCCGGCTTGAAGCCAAAGCACCACGGATATCATCCTTTGCCTCGTGTCCAGCCGTCATGTTTTGCATTCCCGATGGCCTTTGTAAACTCGTCATTCTCTCGATCTGGCGTGAACTCTCCCTCTTTAACCTCCTTGAACACTTTCTCAAGTGCCGCAAAGGGGACCTTTATTTTTTCACTCATAGTAAGGTGCCCTTGTTCGTCAAACGTCGCCCCATGCCCAAGCAACCAATTCCTTGACCTCCGCGGAAAATCCTGAGTACCTGGAATGATCCCCTTCTCTCGTAGCTCAACCTCCAGTGCGTCAAACTTAGGCACTGCAACTCTGTAGCCACATGAACCCATCTTATGGTGATATACCTTCCTCTTGGCATTTGCGGCATTCCTGGCTGACCTCAGCTTCCCCTTTTTCTGATTCCTTGTACGCTAGAAATGCTGGCCAGTGTACCTTCTGCTTCTCAAGCGGCTCCTTGAATTTTGGGACTTTTTTTTCTTCTGATATTCCTTCCATAATCTTTTTCTTGTAAGCATTGAAAGCCTCGGCCATCTTCTTCAGAGCCCAGTGCTTCACTGCGTCCCGCATTTCCTGCTGTGCCGTCTCGTCCTCTTCATCATCACATTCTGAAAGCCTGAAATGGCTCATCAGCTTGTCGAACATGAGTTGTTTGGACCGGTCTGCGACAAAAGAAACTGTCATTCGTCCAGGATCGTTTTTGTCCTTTGCTGGCTCATTCCATTCTTTAATACTTATAGGGATCATGTCCCTAACAATAACTCCACATTGACTTCTAAACTTGGTTGCTATCTTGATGGGCCAAGCAGGTTCGCCGGTTCGATAGACTTGCTCGATTAACAGATGCACTTTCGAGCTCATCTCTTGGGCCGGGCCTCGTTTCGGCCTCTTGCTAGACGATGTCGATGTAGCCTTCACTAAGGCTTGTTCATCACTTGTGTTTCTCCGGTTCCGCATCTGTTCCTTGCAATTGATCGGCTTCCTCCATTCCCTGACCTTATTCATTCAGGTACTGTGAGCCGTCATCTTGATCCCTCCACCGTCATTGGGTCCACCGGGGAGTGTACCTTTTTCTATTATCGCGAACACATGTTCTTCACCCTCTCTGCCGTCCATAGCTCAACTAATACAAATGGAAGTTAAAATACTTTAGTAAGTTATAAATTCTCTTGAAAAAAGAATATTCCACTAAACAATCATCACAACAGTACACTTTAGTAAGGAGTATGACTAGCAGATCAGATCGAGTCTTGCCGAGTAAAGTTGTGACTCGAACAGGACATAACAGATGTAGCATCGCAGATTATCCAGTCATGTGTGAAAAACTTTATCTTCTTCTTGATAAGAGGGAAGAAGAAGAGAGAGTGATCTGCAATGTTTTTACACATGACTGGATAATCTGGAACGCTGTTATCCACCGTTCGAGTCACAAGTTTACTAGGAAAGAGTGGATATGTTCTGCTAGTTATACTCCTGCCTAGGTCTGTAGTACTCTGACGCGTAGTGTTCGTCTCGGTTCCCTCTAGATATATAGCTAATTTCCCTAGAAAAAAATACTCTCTCCGTATCGAAATATAAGATGTTTTAGCTAGAATTTCCTAGACATGTTTTAGTGTAAGATGCATATGAATCGACACACTAAAACATGTCTAGATACATTTTATCTACAAAATGCTAAGACATATTATATTTTGATACGGAGGGAGTACTATCTAAAAATTCTATATCATATCTTTATTTGAACAAGTCGTATCTAAAAATTCCTAAGTATACTAAAAATTCGTAAGTATACTAAAAATTCATAAGTATATCTAAAAAATTCTAAGTATACTAAAAATTGCTAAAAATTCCTAAGTATACTAAAAATTCCTAAGTATACTAAAAATTCCTAAGTATATCTAAAAATTCCTAAGTACACTAAAAATTCCTATGTATTTTGATACGGCAGTGAGCACTACGGCGAGTAGTACCTCGAGGGAGCTGAGGCGAGTCGAACGGCGACGAGGATCCCGACGGCGAGCTATAAGGCGCGGGCACGGGCACGGGCTCGGGGCCGGGTGCGGGCTCGGGGGCGAGGGGAAGGGCGCGGTGGCGCGGGCTCGGAGGCGAGGGGAACGGTGCGGGGCGGTGGATCTCTCTCCGGCGGCGGTGAAATTGGGCAGCCTGACGGCGTCGGAGAGGAAATCGGCGCCGGGGACTTAGTCGTTTCTGCGTCTTCTAAGGGTTTTCCCCGGGCGGTTGCTCCGCCCCGTGTTATATACTGGGAGGCCTTTTGCCCCGGTTGGTAACACGAACCGGGGCAAAAGGGTATCTTTTCCCCGGTTCGTATTACCAACCGTCGCCCATGCCGGCAGCAGCCGCGGCGAGCGCTCCGTGGTCACCATCGATCGTCGCAGTCATCTCCTGTTTCCCGATCGGTTCAGTTACGTTCAGTTTCGGCATGTATCCGCACCTGTTACCTCAAAAGCGCATGCCTCTGTATCCATCAACAAAACCGCAGCTAGCCCAGTGGCTAGGATCCCTTGCGCGCGCCCAGCAGGTCTTGGGTTCGATTCCCCCCCGGCGCAAAGCCACCCCCTTTTTCCTCCTTTTCCTTTTTATTTCTCCAATTCCAGAAAAGCAGATCTGATTCATTAATTGTAAAATCAATAACAAATTGAATTTTGCTCCAAATTCAATGATTCAAGTTTCTGTGGATTCAAAATCTTGTGCTCTTTCTGTTAATGTCAAAGTTGCAATATGTTTCTGTTACCAATTTTGCACTAAATAATTAAATACAGAAAATGCAATAAAAATTGGAAACTTTGGAATTTCATAACTTGAGTTCTGTTCATCCAATTTGAGCAAACTAGGGCTCTAAAAATTTGTCTTAACAAACTCTACACATTGGTATTTTATTTGGTCACAATTGAATTAATTTTGAACATGTTTCCCTCTGTTTAGTAAAAAGGGCAGAATAAACTGCTTATGAAAAATTGCATAATAAATTCAATAATAACCCAAAAATTATGTTTAATAGCTCAAATTTTAAGTGAATCATTTGCTACATGTTTTCAACCTTTTCAATACAATTTGTTTACTGTTTTCCCTAATTAAAAGTGGTGCAATAATTCAATGCTTTAATTAAACCATTTAAATTGCAAAATTCATAGCTTAGGCAATTCAAATCCAATTCCAACATGTAAAATATGTTTTCCATGCAAAATTGAATAAGCTTTCCAAATATAAACTTTGTTTTCTATTTTGAATAAATTAAATTGCTGAAAACAACTATTTCTTAATTAATGCATTTAAAATTGTCAATTTAATAACTTGCTCATCTAAAATCCAAATTCAACAAATGAAATATGTGTTCCATCTAAAATTTTGTGTTCCTTCCAAATATAAGTTTTGTTATCTGTTTCGAACAATTAAAATGGGTGAAAACAACAAATTCTTGTGTAACTCATTTAAGAAGCCAAATTTCATAACTTAATAAATAAAATTCCAAACTTGGTAAACAACATATCAAATTGAAGCTATTGTTGTTTTCTTATTGTTTTCCTCATCCATGCATCATTCTAATCAACTTTCACATGATGGTTATTTGTAGATCATTTAATTCAACCTTAATTCATGGGATTTTCTATATGCAAACCAAAATTGCATATGGGCCCATTTAATTATGTTACCATGTCAACTAGTTTATCTTTGATGCATCAATTAACTTTTCATGCATCCATATGTTGATCATGCTGGATCTTTTGCCGTAGAAGTAATTATTGCATCCGGTGTTTGTTCTAGTTCATTGCTTCTTCCCGGATAGGACGTTGAGATGATGTGAGCAACGACAAGTTCTTCGGATGTACCTCTACTTGCTGGATTCCAGGCAAGTATACTCACTTGCTACCTATGACTGCCTTTCATCACTTGTTACCGATTCTTCCCGTTGCCTTTATTCTAGCCTTATGATTCGATGCTTGTGTCTCGATCTTATTATATGTTTACCTTGCAACCATGATATAGCCTTCCTTCCACTTCCTATTACATGTTGTTTGTTTACCCTGTTGGCCCTTGTGTCGTAGTTGCATGCTTAGTGTTGTTTGCGCTCAAATCTTGTTGTCCGTCTTATCACCTGTTTAGTTTGATAGTTGGGTTTCAATTCAATCAACAGCATGTTAATGTTTTGGGTAATATTAGTTTGATGATAAGGCACCGGCAGGAGGCCCGGCGTGGTTTTGAGGCCTGCTAGTGTCGACCCTAATTAGGAAAAGGGTCTTGTCCTCCGATCCATGATGAGCGCACTAACCACATGTGGGAAGCGAGTATGGGCGCCCCCGCAACTCTGATTCGATTCGCATCTCGTCCAAATCGCCACACTTAGTTCGGGCTTTCCATTTGATGCATGCATATGCAGGTGCGAACCCTTGGCGCCAGGGTAGAACTTTTGTAGTCGGCATTTAGGGCGGCGTGGTCTTCCAGTGCTATGAGGGTCCCCCTTTTCTTCGTGGGGGCTCGATTAGCCGCGCACGCACAGCATGTGGTTCTTTGGGTTTGATGCGAAGAAGAGTTGGGTTGTGTTGAGTGGCCTGCTTGGTGGGTTTGCTCCCCGCCTGGCGGGTTATTCTTACATGTACGGCCAAATTGGTGCATCCATGCAGGGTTAAATCTTCTCGAGAAGCCGTGTTGTCCGCGGTTATGGATGACTTGGTGAAAGTGCTGGCTAACAAGTACTCAGACAACTTACACTTAACGATGATAACTTGACTAGTAATATAGATTACCTCCACCATAAAAATGAATGTCACCCTAATCAACAGTGTGAGTTTCCTTGGGTTGCTTCCTTAGTAGGGGGTGACACTGGATGGGTATTGTTTGGTGAGTAGTTGTAGTTGGTTCTGATACGCTATCTTATCCCTTTCTTTTAGCTGGATGTTGTAGCGAGTCTCTGTAGTTAGTTAGCGCAGCCCGCTGCCGCTTCTTTGCAATATCCCCTTCCTTTCCGTTGTACCCAAAGTATCTGTATCCTGTGATGATTGGTTACGCTGGTATCTTGTGATTATGGGTTATCCACTTGCCAGTACTTAACCGTACTTAACCACGAATCCTTTTCATGGCTGCATATTCCACATTGCAGTCAACAGGTTTGAAGTCTGACGACATTAGCTTGGGAATCCCTCCGGCTTGGCCTGGGCAGGGATTGGACGCCATCGGTTATCTTCAGGACTCTTAGTCCAATTTGTATCTTGTCCGTAGTCGGACACTATGTTGTTTCTTCCGCTGTTATTTGGATCTTTGTATTGTATCAGTTGTATCCTTGACTCGTTTGAGTCGTCTTGTATATACCTTTTCTGTTGTTGTTGTGGATTATTCGTGAACTGTTGTAATGTTATCACAAGTGGCAACCTGGAATCGGTTATTATGTGGATTTTGGCGGAAATGCTGAAATCTGCATAGTGCCCGATCTCGGGGCGTCACACAGACTTTGTTTCAAACTATCCAAACCAAACAACACAACGTACAAGCACACGAGTCGTGTGTTTCCGTCGAGCCCTTATGAACCGTTCGATCAGCGATGTGTTTCTTTTCGGGGGCTTCTGAACTGTTGGATCATCGCTGTGTTTCTTTTGGGACGAAGCACACGGAACGTGTGTTTCCGTCAAGCGCTTGTGAGCCGTTGGATCAATATTGTGTTTATTTCAATTGCTTCTGAGCCATTCGATCAACATGCTATCACGACCACTTCGTAAGTCACACGACCCTATATATAGCCCACCTCTCATACAAGTTCGGCACTCAGTGGGTACTCATCTTCCATACAAAGCATTCAGATTCCCCTTCATATGCCCGACGACGCATTTGATATGCGGGCACTTGATAAGGCGCCACTGTCGGGCTATATGAAGGAGAAACCGTGTGTTTTGTTCTATATATCTACAAATCCTCGAATTCATTGACCGTATACAAAGCATTCAGATTCCCCTTCATACGCCCGACGGTGCATTTGATATGCGGACACTTGATCAGGAGCCATAGTCGGGCTGTATGAAGGAGAAACCGTGTTTTTTGATCTATATAGCTACAAATCCTCCAGTTCATCGACCGTATACAAAGAATTCAGATTCCCCTGCATACGCCCGACAGTGCATTTGATATGCGGGCACTCAGGAGCCACAGTCGGGCTGTATGCAGGAGAAACTGTGTGTTTTGTTCTATATATCTACAAATCCTCTAGTTCATCGACCGTATACAAAGCATTCAGATTCCCCTGCGTACCCTCGATAGTGCATTTGATACAAAACATGTGGAAAACAGAGGTGGACTAATCCAAATACATGAACCATGAAGGTTTCATACTTTATTACACAACAGTTTAGCAATATTACATGAACCATGAAGGTTTAATACGTTATCCCCAACTAGTGCCGCCATTGTTTACTTTTCTGTCGTAGCCATGGAGCATATTCATTATTTAACACCATGCTTGGGTCAGTTTCCACTCTAAAGGGCGGAATTTATTCAAAGTTATTATAATCTTCTGACATGTCTGTCTTGTCCCCCACTCGCACGATGTTTCTTTTCCCTAAAATAACTATGTGGCGCTTCGGCTCACTTCATGATGTACCGGAATTATTATCTTTTCTTTTCCTCGGTTGGGTAGACATGTGTTGGAGCGCGTAGAGATAAACGAAAACTTTTCTTACGCGATGCTTCCAAGATCTAGTCGAGGTAGAAGGCCACGAGTATTACCACTAGACGCGCAGGTGCGGATTATCGATGAAGCGCGTCGGGGCAGTGCAGTCCCACGATCCGATCCAGCCGATCCGATCCAGCGAACGTCGAAGTGCTGAACGTACAACACCTCTGCCAGTATCCACACATACGAGGAGGAGCTCCGATGGCGGACTGCTAGGTCCGGTGCAACGGCTGGACTGAGTGGGGCTAGGGTTCCCAACGCATGGGGCGGACTCACGTGCCCGCTGGGCAACCTGCGCCCCTCTTTATATAGCGAATGGTAGTGGGCTTCACAACACTTGTGGCCCATTCCCTCTGTGAGTTCGACTCACAAACCTCAGTCCATTTCCGGTTCGGGTCCAACCCGACCAATACTTGCTCCCGCTCTTAAGTGTGCGACCCAGCAGGCTCATGGCGACTTGGACACGATTGGAGTCCAACTCCCAATCGGTCAATCGGTAGCGGCTCCTAGCAGAACGTGCCGATTCCCATGTCCCATTGAGTCATGACGACATACCTTCCAATGTGATATTCATCTTAGTCCCTTTTTCCTCACGATATACCTTGTCGAACTATAGGCGATTTATCGTCATCCCTTAAATAGCTCAACTCTCTTCTCGGTCCGTGACATATGATTCATCTGACTAACTCTTTAGTCAATAGACACAATTAACACTTAACTGAGTCACGCATGGCCATGCTTCCTGAGTCATATCACTCGAGAGGGTCCAGAGAATATCTCTCCATTCGGAGGGGCAAAATCCCATCTTGGTTATCCACATCACGCAGCTTGCTTCTCATTCGACCCGAACTCTACCTTTTTAACTGACTTGTCACAGAGCAGCGTTTGACAGAACCTAAGTCGGTGATCCACAACTCGGATTGTGCGACAACCTAAGGTCTAAGGATTACATTGATTGAGACATGCAAATGACGACTTGCTCGTTGCATCTCAATGTGGGTCAGTCCGACTTGCTAAACTCTTTAGCCAAGTCTGTGAACGTTGGAATGGCATCACCATGCCCATGACAAGTGGAACCGTGTCATCAGCCAATACTCACATTAGTCTGGGGTGTGTGTCCAACACAACCTTAATGAGCAAGGACAATTTAGTATGAACAACATGAATATATAGTTTCACAATCGAATCACATATTCAATGACATATATCAGATGTTCAAAACAAGGATGACTTAATAACTTTATGAATACATTGAGAATTACATCATACATGATTGCCTCTAGGGCATATTCCCAACAGTCTCCCACTTGCACTAGAGTCAATCATCCTGACATCATATGCCTAGGCATCGAATGCCCATACCTCTCATGTGCGCCTCATGCTTAGGCTGTGGTAGCGCCGTTGTCAACGGATCTGCAATGTTTGCATCTGTGTGTATTTTGCATAACTTGATATCACCTTGTTCGACAAACTGGCGAATGAGGTGGTACCGCATGAGTATATGTTTGTTCTTCTGGTGTTCTCTAGGTTCCTTGGCTTGTGCGATAGCACCATTGTTGTCACAATATACGTCCAATGGATTGGACGCGCCCTGAACCACACCAAGATCTATCAGGAGGTTCCTGATCCAAACAACTTCCTTTGCTGCCTCCGAGGCACCAATATACTCAGCCTCTGTTGTATATGCAGACACCGTATCTTGCTTGGAACTCTTCCAGCTCACAGCTCCTCCGTTCATTACAAACACGTATCCAGATTGCGAACGAGAATCATCTGAGTCGGTGAGATAACTCGCATCTGTGTAACTCTTTACACTGAAATCCTCATCACCTCCATAAACTAGGAACATTTCCTTAGTCCTTCTCAAGTACTTAAGGATGTTTTTAATCGCTGCCCGGTGGGCTTCGCCAGGGTCAGCCTGGTATCTGCTCGTTACACTTAGAGCATCGGAAACATCTGGCCTAGTACAAATCATGGCATACATGATGGATCCGATTGCCGAAGCATACGGGATCACACTCATCCGACTTCGCTCATCATTCGTCGAAGGACACTGAGTCTTGCTAAGTTTTATGCCATGGGACATCGGTAAGAATCCCTTCTTGGACTCTTCCATTTTGAATTTCTTCAAAACTTTGTCCAGATATGTACTCTGACTCAATCCAATGAGCTGCGTTGATCTATCTCTATAGATCCTGATTCCTAATATGTAAGTTGCCTCACCCAAATCCTTCATTGAGAAACTCCTTTCCAATGACTCTTTGGTTTCTTGCAACATCATGACATCATTCCCAATCAGTAATATGTCATCCACATATAAGATTAGAAAATTTACTTTGCTCCCACTAAACTTCTTGTATAAACAAGAATCATGATCGCTCTTGATGAAGCCAAACGATTTGACTACCTCATCAAAGCGAATGTTCCAACTCCGAGATGCTTTCTTCAACCCATAAATGGATTTCTGAAGTTTGCATACCTTGTCAGCATTAGCTGGATCGACAAAACCTTCGGGCTGTATCATATACACGTCCTCAGTTAAATTTCCATTAAGGAAAGCCGTCTTGACATCCATCTGCCATATCTCATAGTCGAAATAGGCTGCTATGGCTAACATGATCCGAACTGACTTAAGCATCGCTATAGGCGAGAATGTCTCGTCGTAGTCAACTCCTTGAACTTGTCGGAACCCCTTCGCGACAAGTCGTGCTTTATAGACGGAAATATTTCCATCCATATCAGTTTTCTTCTTAAAGACCCATTTGCACTCGACGGGTCTTGCACCGTCAGGCAGATCAACCAAATTCCAAACTTGGTTTTCATCCATGGACTTTAACTCGGATCTCATGGCTCCAAGCCATGACTCGGAATCAGATCCCACGATCGCTTCCGAATAAGTTGCCGGCTCATTACTGTCTAACAGTAAAACATCACGAGCATTTTGTAATCTGGCAGATCTCCATGGTTCAGGTGCTGTTACCGGTGTAGGTACCACGACCGTCTCAGCCTCCAAGGCGCTCGCCGATTCGCCCCTAGCCGGTTCCTCTCGAATTTCTTCGAGTTGCACTGTGCTCCCACTGACTTCCCGACCGAGAAACTCTTTCTCAAGGAAGACACCATTCCGAGCGACAAACACTTTGCCCTCTTCCCGGTTGTAGAAGTAGTACCCCAAGGTTTCCCTCGGATACCCCTTGAAAATACACTTATTCGACTTGGGCGTGAGCTTGTCCGACTGAAGTCGCTTGACAAATTCTTCACAACCCCAAATCTTAAGAAAAGACAAAATTGGCTTTTTACCAGTCCACATCTCATGTGGTGTCTTCTCTACTGACTTTGATGGTACTCTGTTTAGTGTGAAAGCTGCAGTTTCTAGACAATAACCCCAAAATGATAAAGGTAGATCTGTCCGACTCAGCATTGATCGTACCATGTCCAACAAGGTCCGATTTCTCTGTTCCGATACACCATTTCTCTGCGGTGTACCCGGCGGAGTGAGTTGAGGAACTATTTCACAACTCTTTAGATGGTCATCAAACTCATGGCTCATGTACTCGCCTCCACGGTCCGACCGTAGAAACTTTATTTTCTTGCCGAGTTGATTTTGTACCTCACTTTGGAATTCCTTGAACTTTTCAAAGGCTTCCGATTTGTATTTCATTAAATAGATATATCCATACCTACTCAAATCATCAGTGAAGGTAATGAAGTACACATAACCACCTCTGGCTGTCGTGCTCATTGGACCACATACATCACTATGTATTAGTTCCAACAAGTCGGACGCCCTTTCACAACTTCTTGCAAAAGGTGTCTTGGTCATTTTGCCTAGTAGGCATGATTCGCATGTCTCGAATGACTCTAAGTCAAACGAACTTAGAAGTCCATCATCATGGAGCTTCTTCATGCGCTTCCAACCTATATGACCAAGCCAACAGTCCCAAAAGTAAGTCATATTCAGATCATTTGGTTTCAACCTTTTAACATTTATGTTATAGACCGATTCACTATCAAGATTCAAAATAAATAACCCGTTCTGAACGGGTGCAAAACCATGAAACATATCTTTCAAATATAAAGAACAACCATTATTCTTAATATTCGACTCATAACCTTGTCTCATCAAACATGAGGCGGAAATAATGTTTCGGCTAAGCACTGGAACATAATAACAATAATTTAGTTCCATTAAAAATCCTGAAGGTAAATGAAGTTGCATCGTGCCGACTTCCAACGCAGCGACTCTCGCCTTGTTGCCGACCCGGATATCAACATCTCCTCTTGCCAAGCTCCTAGTTCTTACCAGTCCCTACAACGAGTTGCAAATGTGAGATGAACATATCCTCCAAGACACAAAGCGTTACGAGATCAAATCTCGTTGTTGGCGTAGTCGTACTCACACCGATCCCGAAAGCGAGAAGATGTGCACTGGAATCCGGCGGTGCCTCCATGATCGGTCACACGTACGGTTGATGACGACCTCCGTTCCCTCGATCCACCGGGGAGGCGGAAGTAGAGGATCTCTCGGATCTCCAGCAGCACGACGGCGTGGTGTGGTGGAGAAAACTTCGTTCAGGGCTTCGCCAAGCGCATGAACAAGTGGTGGAGCAGCGGGAGGAGGGAGGAAGAGATGACACAAGTGTGTGACCTTTCCTAACCTTTCGAGAGGGAAAGGAGGTGGCCTGCATGCGCGCCAATTCTCACCATTATAGAATTTTGGTTGATTTTCGGTTTCCCAGGGAAGGAGGGTAGACGGGTGGGCACACATTTATTTTTAGATTCGTTTTTCAAAAATGAAATATCTCTAGAACCGTATTTCGGAATTACGAACCGTTTTCATATTTCAGCTTCCCGCGAGATATTTCATTTTGAAAAAATAGTTCGTAATTTCAAAAAATGTTTGCGAGATATTTCATTTTGAAAAAACGAATCCCAAAGTAAATGCGTGCCTAACCATCCACCCGTACGTGGGTGGGAAAGGGAAAACCCACCAAAACTCTGGTGATGACACTTGACGCACATGCGAGCACCCATGTGAGACTGGGATGAAGGAGAATGCGACACTTGTCGCATGCACAACGCGCGCGGGGTGACCCTTCAAAAGGTTTCCCTTTTTCTAGTGATTTCGAGCAAGGTCCTTAACATATTTTTTTTCCTGTCATGGACGTTTGGACTCAATTCATATCCAATCTAACAAGGGGATAATGTCGGGGGAGTTCTCCACGGACAGAATCCCGGCAGGCCAAGAGAAGACTACACTCAATACAGGGGCCGAATCTCAGCAAACTTGCGTCTCTCGTTTCTGACTTAACCCTTTCAAGAGTCATCTAGTAGCTATGTAGGGCCGGCCCTGAACAGTCCAGGGCCCGGTGCAAGACCAAAAAAAGGGCCCTTATATACACAAAAAATGGGAAGGAGAAGTTAGGTCCTGGCAGATGTGGAGAACCAGGAGTCGAGGTCCAGGCTAGAGTTGGGTCGCTCGATTCATTTTTTCATTGAGAACATTGCGTTTGGTCAGCTGCTAGACAAATTTTATTACAACCGGGCCTTTCTATATTTAGCTGGGGCCCCTGGCAAGTGAGGGCCCTGTGCGGCCGCACATGCCGCACTTGCTAAGCTATGGCCTCACAACTAATTTCTCTTACGAGCACACTTGTCATGACAACCCTATGATAGGAGTCACGGATGGACTCCACCTCTAGAATTTTAGTAGCGGGTATGCCGGGGAAAAGACTGAGCGGACAATTGGGTACATTCAGACGCCGTGATACAATTTGTTACACCGATAATTTCTTTGATATGTTGTGGTAGCTTCGATTGTTCTAGCCATGTGATCCTTGGTTCTTGGTGGCCAGCATAGGATGAACTGGTATTCAACCTCACAGCAATACTCCGCGCTGGCGTCAAGATCCAGCGACCTGGCATGCGGCGTGGCAGGTGTGTTCAGGTCCGCTGTGCTGATTAAGCCAATCTGCTCTTCTTATTTTTTTGGGGAATATCTGCTCCGCTTGACCTTGTCACCACAATCCTCTGCAAGTTCGATAGACAAGGGTATGTCCCGTTGCCTCCTGCCTAGCATATGGATATGGGTTATGCGTTAGCAATTTTTTGTTTTCCATAGCACATTTCCCAACACAGCTATCACATGATATTTGATATAAATGACAAATTGATTTTGCACACTCACTTACGTGACTATACGTTGGTAGTAGTGACTTCCTTGCTTATTAATCCTATTCTTATTTTTCATGAATTCTGCAGAAATTTAGGCTTTTCCAATGCGGTTGTAGTTAGCTCATCAAAATTCATTAATGATATATTATCCAAACAAATAACGATAGAAAGAGTATGTGAGATGCACCGCTCTATAAATTATATCAAGTGTTTTATTTTTTACTTGTATGTTTCTCATTTCAAGTATTAATTTAGGAGCACCTGTAAAAAAAGTTTCTAATACCTTCATACTTACGCTCCAATCATTAATTATATTAGAAGTTGCTAGCACACGCTCAACGATATGCCCACATTGATAATTGAGATGATATTTGGATCCAAAATTCACAAATAAAAATTTGTACGCAGCATGTAATGTAGATGAGTAATCACTTATCAAACTTAACCCTTCTTGTAAAGTAGTGTACCTAGTATGAATGCTTGACATACTTTGGTATCTCCTCTCCACCATTGCTTGTTTCATCTGTTCAAAAGTAGTCATCTTGGAAGACATCATTAGTAACGGTTTTATAATTTTTAAATTTTATTATTTGTTTTTATTTTAAAATAACAGAAACAAGAATGAACTAAAACGAGTAAACAAACTAGAAACAATTAACAAACTAAAATAGAAGTTAAACTCATTTGTTTTTTATTTTTATATAAATTAAAACAGTAAGATATATATAGAAAACGGAATAAACCATATGCAAGTGGAAAGTAGATGACCAAGTGTTATGCTCACCGGAAACATTTCTAGAAAATAGATTCATATCTACAAGTGCACATGATGGTTACAATATACTTTTGTGGAAGTATTTGTTCGCACTTTTATATCGAACACACCATAGCAATAGGTATAGCACTACCAACCCCGCAACTACGTTTTCATAGTGTAGGTACATGCATAGCTACGTTCACACCCAGACTAGAGCTATAAGTAATTAGAGTTCGAAAATAGCCTACTATATCGGTTGTTACGGAAAACAGTTTATAAAAGGTGCTTGTAAATACTAAACTAGAACACAAGCAAACAAGTAAATAACAAAACAAAACTAAAACTGAAAGAAAACCGTTGTGAATATGAGAGGACAGTAATGCCACGAATACTAGATAGTATTATGTGGGTTTACTAGCTAATGCTATGTCTATCATGTACATTACCATACGCTAGGTTGTCCCTCGCATACCATTGTATCCCAATATTCCATCAGCAAGGACAACTAAATTGGTCTCCGCTATTGCTAGAATTCTTCTTTGCAACACAAGAATATTTATGAAAGGTATTAAGGTCATAAGATCATACAAAGTTATTAAGTTTTACTGACCACCGCGATCTTAGATGAGATGCATTTTTATCGATGTATGCCCAAGAGACAATAATATACATCTGTTTCATGATTAAACTATTGTGTTTCTTATGTTATAACTGCTATGTTCACTGAATATGAGATTCAGAGGAAAACCTTGTACGCACCTGGAGAAACCTAAACACATCGTTATACCATTTTCATGTGTCACAGAAAAACTTGTTAATATTAGATGACCATATTTTCCTTGTCATGGTCATATGTTTTTTCAATATTAACAAGAGCTCTTTGTTGTTTGAACAACATGGCTGGGTAGACCCAAGTAATTGAGATACTATGAGATTTGTTTTATTAAATAGTATCGTCATAGAAGGTTGGTTTGTTTGCTTCCTTTGACTATGAGAATGCCTGATGATGTTTACCAGAGAAATTATTTTAGTATCGTCAAGTATCACACTGTAAATTGGGTGATCAAAAAGAGCTATCATTGGGTGGTCTCAATCAAATTCTTTTCAGCGTGTTTGTTCAAGATGGAGAATTTCTTGGATCCACTTGATGAAATAGTATTGGTAAATAACTCTGCGCAGTCAAAGACATGATACTAGACATGCTGATACTATAACACAGTAGCGAGTAAAAGGAATCATACCCGACATCATAGACTCCGCAATGCTTAGACCTAGACATCTTGATTAGTTCGTGATGTGGAACCAAAGATAGTGTTATTTCTTGGAGATTAAAATTTATTTCTACCACTTATGATGCACAAACTTTATTATTCAGCAATCTTAGGGATACCCATGTAACTTTCTAGATTTCAGCACTATCTTGGATGTATGGTTCTTCTATCTTTTTGGTTGCCTTCTCAATTGAAATGACCCTTTATTTGAAGAAAATATGGTGAAAAAAGACTAGCAATATGTCAAACGGTCCATTTGGGGTATTGTGGAACCCCCATGATCTCTCTTGATGTGTCCATTTTCGCAATTTTGTTTGGGATACATGATTGAATAATCAGTCTACTTTATGGGAATATTTTTAGTTTCACTTTTCGCTTCACATAGTACCTAATAAAAATATTTATGCTCCCGTAGCTACGTACGGGTATTTTAATAGTAGTATAGATAAGAACTTTTTTCATCCGTGCAAGATAAGATTTTTTTAGTAACGTATCTCCCGGTCTCAGACAAACCGTAGTTTCAGAATCAGTGTCGTTACTAAACCTAACTTACTTGTGGCAATAATCGAACCACATTTCGACGTAGAGATTTAGCGTTGAATATATTAGAAACACAATTTGTGATCACAAAAAATTTATGAACATGCTAAGATAATTTTCGGCCATAGCTCGACTGTGGCAATGTTCACGCCATACATTTATATTTTTGAAAACCCAAAGTTTCCCGGTGCCTTCCTCTTATTAGCGTTAATCATACCTACACAACATTATATCTGTCTTTCTTTGATCTTTATAGGTTTCCGTGCACGCTCGTTGAAAGCATGAATTTGAACTCCTCCTCCACCCATCGTTTAACATGCGATTTAAATTAATATCATTTATAATAAAGTTTCATACTTGTTTATAATAATGATATTATCATAACGTATATGTTTTATCATAATTTACTTGTTAGTGTTAATTACACAAACATTATCCAAATATGATTTTTTTACAATTTAACTTGTTTCTGTGTTAAATGTTTTATTCATATTTGATCTCTTAGCTTTAGTGCATCTTTTTTCCAGTAGAGAGTTCTAAAAGTTGTTGCTTATTGAGAGATATATAATCTATCATCGATCAAGACACATAGAATGATGCTACATGTATATCCTAGTTTATTTTCCTATAGGTGTGTCGATTAGAAAAATGACTTAATATTTTGAAGAAGGAAACATTTATATTTTAGTATAGTTTCTACATAGGTTTACCCACACCCTTTATGTATGTCACTATAGTTCTAGAGTTTATAATTTGTAAAGTATCGAGATGTATAGAAACACTTAAAAATACAAGTAATGAATAACTATCTTTACAAAGGCTCATGTGGTAGTATTTAATTAGTTTAGTCATTAATTGAAAGACAGCTACAAAGTGATGAATATCTAGTGTAGTTAATTCTTTTGATTGGAGGAAGTTCACATGTTAGAGCAAGATTTCAAATCTTTAGTCTTAAATTTGCAACATTTTAGGCAATGCCGGGTACAATCTCTTTGTAATTGTTTTTCCTCTACTATAGTGGAAAAGCAGGGCTGCGGTGGCACTGGGATAATTCCTACCCGATCATAGACCGGGCTTTGATAATTCTTCCACACTTTATTCTTGCATATTTATCTATTCTCCCACGTTTACAACTGATGTATAATGTTCATTGTCTATGATCACTAATTGATTGTTTTTGGTGTTTTATTTTGGGTTTGTGTTTCACTCTAAGTTTTCTATAGGCGATTAATATCTCACATGAACAATTAGCCATCGTCGTCATCAAGTGTGAATTAAAGTGCATGAGAAACGATCACTACAGTTTGGTATAAAGGAGGAATGCACAAGATGATGTTAATTAATATTTATTTCAGGCGTGGGTCCAATAAGGCGGAAGAATAATTTTCAAACAGTCGTGTATTAGGAAAGAAGTGTCTTGCTGAAAACGTTTGCTTATCACAAGTACCAAGATTGGCACTCGCTCCCATGCCGCTCCCTAGGAGGCACCGGGGCGCTCCCCGCTCATAGCAGCCAGGCCACCTCCTCTCGCTCCTCCCCCTCGCCGCCATCGGCGAGCATCACCGTGAATAGCCCGTGCGGCGCTCGCGGCGACCGGGAAAACACCCCGTTTCTCCGTCGCATCAGCCGTCAATCGTCACGCGCATGTCACGTCGGCACGATGCATTCTTCCGCGGTTTGTGTTGCTGGCGCGGTGGTGCGGCCGTGCACCATTGCGTGGCGTGGCAGGAGCAGTCTATGCGAGCTACCTACGGCCATGTGGGGCCAGATCCGGGCCGCCTGGGCCCGATCTGTGCTGCGCGGCCCGCACTCGTCTCCGCTCCTTCCTCACCCGGCTGCAGTGGCACTGGCTACCTCTCTTCCACCCCCACCCTAGTGGTTCTCTGTCTATGTCTCGTGTGTGGCACGACGGTAAGATGCAGCTTGCGCTGTGCTGGACCTGGCGAGCTCTAGTGGCGGATCTCTCCGCCCTCTAGGCTGGTGCATGTGATCTGACTTGGCCTTGGTGGTGGTCTCGGGGTGGGGCCTTTTCCTGTCCAGCGTGGTGCTGGGCAGTGATTGTTGAGACGGTAATGCCTGTCTCTGTGCTGGTTTGCAGTTTGGCTGACTTCTCCCTCCCCACCCATTGGTCCCCGGCAGCGCGCTTCTGCAGAGGACGACGGTTCTCGGTTTGCAGATGACAACCGTGGTGGCGGCTCGCCCTCTACGCGGGGGGCAGCCGTGGGTTGGTTCCGTTGGAATTATATTGGGCCCAGCCCAGCCCCAAAGCCCAACTAAATTCTGAAATTGTCAAGGCTCATTCATGAATAATACAAGTGGAGAGTGGGACTAAAGTTTAGTCCCACATTACTAGTTTGTACAGGATGGAACCACCTTATAAGGCAAGAGGAGAGGTGTGCCACACACACACGCTTCTCCTCCGCCGTCTTGCACACTACTAAAAAATGTATGACCGCCGTGGAGTATAAGACATGCCAGAAGCAAGTTGATCCTCAGGAGGCTAAAGAAAAAACAGTTTCCACGGGCATGGACTTATATTCCATTCTAGTGGTACCGAAGGTATTACTGGTAGCGTTAAAAGATCACACCAATAGTATATTACAAAAATCGGCCCAACGCTACCAGCCGCATGGAATCATGGTACCCCGCCACTGGTACACTTTCAGCTATAAGCCTTTTCCTTGTAGTGGTGGGGTTATTTTAATGAGTAATACCCCCTCTAATGGATTTTAGATGATGTTTTATGTGAAGGAAGTTTTTAAGTTTCACGAGAGAGGATGATAAAGGAGATCAAGAAGGGCTATAAGTCTAAGATTGGGAATGCGTAATGGCACCCCACTGATATATTCAAGAAGAAAAAACATCTAAGCTTGGGAATGCCCAAGCCATCCACTCCTTCATCAACAAAGCATCCCTTTGTCTCTATTTAAACTATATTTTTATTGGTCCAGTTATTATGTGATGTTCTTCGAGCATCATTTTATTTTTCCTTTTTTTGTTTTGTTTTCCTCTGTTTTCTGGTCATTACAATGTTGTATCCTAGCACTATTGTTTGGGAGTGATAAACACTCCCCTTTTTCATTAGAATACTCTTATGCTTAAGTTATACTTGTTGAGTATTCAGTTTTTCTACTTCTTATTTTTAGGTATTGTTCTTCTATTTTATCTTGTTAAAGATATGTTAGTTTCTTTTATAAAAAGTATATTAGTACTCTCTTTCTTCACTTATATTTGTTTACATAGTTGCTCAAATAAGTTAATTGGTTTTTGAGTTCAACTTAAAAATAAAATTATATGCATGTGGTAGTGGTCTAAGAAAAGCTTTCATAGTTTTATCGACCATTGAACTTTGTTACCATGATACTTGAAATTGTTTTGAGATATTTAATGAATGTATGTTTAAACTTCCTGGATATTTTAATAAGACTCATTAGTGAAGAAATATTTTAAACTTAAAATTATATTGTTTCTCATATTTGGTGGTTCAAAAGTTAATTATGTTCATAAAAATGTTTGGTTAACAAGGAAGACAATGTTAAGTCTTGTGGTTATTCGTATCATATATTGAATATTATTTTGTACAAATTAGTATTGTGTGTTTGCTAAAAAAACCTTGCTAGCCTAAATCCCGTACTGATTATGAGCTCTACTAGTGCATGCAAACCTTGAGCCAATATTGATGCCATTTTTGCCAATAAATCGTATTTCTATGCCATTGCTAAATAAATTAGTCATGTGCTATATCTAAACATTCAAAATTATTCTTACTTCATATTTTTGTGTCTGTTTTTAGCCCATGAGGAAGTGGTAGATGGTTCTCCATTTATGTATGTTAGACATGCTTTACACTTGAATTGCAGCATAGTGGGCTTGTCCTTAATTTTTCAAAAATAATAGACAAACGGTTTCCCAACCCACAAGAGATAAAAAAAATTAACCAATAAAATCTCCTTCAAACTTTGTTCCTGAGGAATCAGCCAAACTTTGCTTGTGATAAACAAAGGAGAAAAGAATGTTTGCATTATTCTATGTGCACCACTCTTAAAAGCTTGGTTAGAAAGGTAAATATAGAGTTAGTTACTATCAGCCATTGACAAAGAACATACAACTCTAAAAAACTACATCTGTTATATGTTTCTAAACTTGAATACCCTCTAGCACATGATTAATTCCCGCTTCCCTCTGTGAAGGGACTTATTTTACTATTATGTCGAGTCAGTTTTCCCATCCTACCTACTCTCCACAGAAATACATGATGATGACCCTGGATACATTAATCCTGACTCATTGTATTGATATTATTCATGACATAAAGAAGTTGAAAGTTGAAGCGATGCTGAAGTTTCAATCTTAATTTGTGTTTCCTTCGAATAATTTTGACAAAAAAGTACTAACTTGCAAACTAACAAGTTTTGTCAAACTTTATTTTTTTATGTCTTTAAAGTATGTTTTATAAAAGGTTTGTATTTAGATTTAACAACTTATTTACTCATTATTAGTTTTATATCAACTATATTTTTTTTGAATTGTTTGATCTCAGTTTACATGCTTGCACATTACCATACTGATCTTGACTTTGTTGGCAGCATGTCACCTTAAACAAAATCTTATTTTAATTTACCTACTCGAGGACGTGCATGAATTAAACTAGGATATGTTGATATGTCCAAACATATCCATATTTTTTTATTGTCCCAAGATTGTTTTATACCAATACTCTATGTTTACTAATAAAGTTCATATAATGTTAAGACATTTTCCTGGACTGACCTAATGACAAGATGCAGAGTGCCAGTTTCTGTATTTGGGTTGTTTTTCCTTTTTATAAAACCCCCGTCAGAAAAAGTCCCAGAAAACCTGGAAAAATGAAGAATACCTATTTTTTCAAGAAAGGTAGATGGAGTCAAAAATTCTCCCATAGGTAGATTTCTTCCGATCAAGCATCCCGTAAGCAAGAAATGAGGGAAGCATTTCAGAGGTGAGGCAGATACTCAGAAGAAGCCTGACCTCCGTAGTGGTAATGATGTATTCGATATGGTCAAGGACCTAAAAGTAATCTTTGGGAAGGGTGATGGCAGCCAACCTGTTCCGAACGGCCCTGATAACCGCGCACCTATGTGGAATAAGAAATCTATATTTTGGGAGCTACCCTATTGGAAAGTTCTAAAGGTCCGCTCTTCCATCGACGTGATGCACGTGACAAAGAATCTCTGTGTCAACCTGCTATGCTTCCTGGGCGTGTATGGGAAGTCATAAGATACGTCAGAAGCACGGGAGGACCTGCAACGTATGGAAGACCCAAGCAACAAGCACACGGATACATGGCGCCGTTACTTAAGCAGCTACACTCTTACCAAAGCAGAGAAGGAAATATTTTTTGAAGTACTTTACAGTATCAAGGCGCCGTCTGGCTTCTCGTCGAATATAAACGGGATAATAAACATGGCAGAGAAAAAATTCCAAAACCTGAAGTCTCATGACTGCCACATGATTATGACGCAGTTGCTTCCGATTGCATTGAGGGGGCTTCTACCGGAAAATGTTCGAGTACCTATTGTGAAGCTATGTGCATTCGTCAACGCAATATCTGAGAAGGTAATCGATCCAGAAAGTCTGGAAAGATTACAGAGGGATGTGGTCCAGTGTCTTGTTAGTTTTGAGTTGGTGTTCCCACCATCCTTCTTCAACATTATGACTCATCTCCTGGTTCACCTATGTGAAGAGATTCATATTCTCGGTCCGCTATTTGTACACAATATGTTCCCCTTTGAGAGGTTCATGGGAGTCCTGAAGAAATATGTTCATAACCGTGCTAGGCCAGAAGGAAGCATCTCGAAGGGCTATGGAACATAGGAGGTCATTGGGTTTTGTTTTCACTTTATTCCTGACCTTAAGACGATTGGTGGTAATGAATCACGACATGAGGGGAGACTGAGGGGAAAAGGAACGCTGGGAAAGAAAACAATGATACCCAGGGACGGGCATTCTTTCACTGAAGCATACTACACAATTCTACAAAATTCCACCTTCGTGGCTCCGTATCTCGAGGAACACAAGAATATTGTACGCTCCACAAACCCGGGGAAGGATGACACATGGATTAAACGCAAACACATGGAGACTTTCAGAAGTTGGTTGCAAACACATCTTATAAATGACACCACTGTTGAAGATCAGCTATACATGTTCGCCGGGTCACCATCTTCGACTATTGGGAGTTTTCAAGGGTACTAAATAAATGGGAATACATTTTACACGATTGCCCAAGATAAGAAGAGAACCCACCAAAACAGTGGTGTCCGCTTTGATACAACAAACGAGAATGGAAAAAATGACACATACTATGGTTACATAGAGGAGATATGAGAACTTAACTATGTACCTTCTTTCAAGGTCCCTTTGTTCAAGTGCAAATGGGTCAACCTGAATGGAGAAGGGGTAAAGGTAGACCCGCTTTACGGAATGACAAAAATGGATCTCAACAATATTGGTTACAATGACGAACTATTTGTCCTAGCCAATGATGTGTCTCAGGTCATCTATGTGAAGGACATGTCCTCCAGATCGAAAAAAAGAAAAAACAAGCAAACAAATACATCATACGATGAGCTGAAGCGTCACATAGTTCTTTCAGGGAAAAGAAACATCGTGGGAATCGAGGACAAGAAAAACATGTCATAAGATTATAATAAGTTTATTGAAATTCCACCCTTCACAGTGAAAGCTGGCCAAACCATCCCGTTAAATAATGAATATGCTCCATGGTTACGGCAGAAGCGATCATAAGCAAGGGACATAGGGTTCATGGACCATTTCTACACGAAGAAAATTCAGAAGACTAGATAGGGATGTTGTTGGTGATGTGTAATAATAAACGTGGAATACATGGCATAGTTCTGTCGAAAAAGGTTCACAAAAACTTGCTATCTCCTTCTAACATTCTAGGGTTTCGGTTGAAACGACGGGTGTTATGGCCAAACAAACATGCATCTTGGAAGCACGGACAATTTTGACGAAGGAGTTGTGCCGCGTGGCGCGAGAGGGCGCGGGAGTTGTGTCGCGTGGACGCGTGGCGCGAGAGTTGTGCCGTGTGGCGCGGGAGTTGTGATGCGTGCCGCGGGAGTTGTCCCGCGTGGCCAGGAGCGCACGGTATAAACTGCCGCGCCTCAAGTGTCTTCTCCTCTCCACGCGCCCACTCCTCTCCACGCCCCGTCGCGCCACCACCATGACTCCAAGGAGGAATAACACCACCGGCTTCCGCAGCGTCCGAGCACGACAGAACGGAATGGTTAGCGCGGATATCCGCTGCGGGGACGACCGCATCCCCCTCGGCTCCTTTGCAACGGCGGCGGAGGCCGCCCGCGCCTGGGACGCGGCGGGCTGGCGCCTCAACTGCCCGCGGTCGCTGATGAACTTGAACGACTGCCACACCCTCTGGGAAGCGGAGGCCAGGGCGCCGAAGCCGCAGATCGCACTGCCGCCGACCACCGCCACCTCCGCCATCGTGCGTTTCATGGCCTAATCGACGCCAGGGACGACCGCGTCGTCCGTGCGTATTACCGGAACAATCTGGGGGGGAGAGAGAACCGACAAGGAGCTCTGGCAGACCCACGCGGCTGAGCGGGCGGAGCGTCGCCTCGAACACCACCTCGCGTTAGATGCCTCTCGGGAGGCGAGGACGAAGGCGCTGCAAGGGCTCCGCCGGGCCGACCACGCCGGCGAAGTCTGGGCCTCTGACGATCCGAGGTGGGGGCCTATGTCGGACATACCATCATGCACCTCCGACAACGACGAGGAGGTCAACAACGGGTTTGGCAACGACGATGACCCGGAGGAGGTCACGGATGAGTTTCCCGACGACGACGACGACGAGGAGTAGTGTTTGTCTGTTTTCTGTTTTTAATAAAATAATTTGTATTCCGTCGAACTGCGGCTTGCTAGCGCGTCTGTTTTCTGTTTTTTATAAAAGAATTTGTAGCCCCCTATTTCTTTTTGATAGAGCTTCTGTATTTTTTGTCGCACCGTGCTCGCGCTCATATTGCACACAAACATGCATCTTGGATTGATAAACAAGGCAGTATATAATGGAAAGAGTGGATCTAAACCTAAATGGAGAGCATAGGTATAGATAAGCAAGGCAAAACATTATGGCAAGACTGAATCTGATCTGCTAGTCATTCTCCTGCCTAGGACTATAGTACTCCGAATCGTAGTCGTCATAGTCGCCGCCGTCGTCGTCACTATCGTCGGACGGTGCTGTGGACTCCCTCGGAGGATCACGACGCCAGGACTGGGTGTGAGGGTAGCGCAGGCGGGGGTTATTGCCAGCCCTGATGTAGTTCATGACGCTCTGAAGAGTCCGTCCGCGGCCCCACCATAGCTGCGACTGGCCTCGTTGAAGTTCGAAGGAGGTGGGCCGTTCTCCACGTACCTAGCGAGCGCACTCTCACGCTGATTAATGAAGAAGGCGTCCCAAGTAGGGCGGTAGTGGGGATTCCAACTGGGATTCCTCTGCTGCTCCGGCGTGAGCTTGTGGTAGTAGTACTTCGTGATGGCCGCCCGACGCGCCACACCTTGAGGAAGAGGAGGGACTGGCACTCCTCCAGCGCTCAGCATCCAACCGGCGGGGATGCTGTAGCCGAGCGGGCAGGGGTAGTTCGAGGCGGAAAGTGCCTCCGCATGGAGTAAGGTTAGAGTGGGTACGGTAGAAGCCATGGGAGAGTGGTAAGTTTATATGTGTTTATGCCAATGGTGGCAATTCATACATATATAAAGTGAGAAGAAACATACCCTTTAGTCTCGGCCTGTTTTACCAACCGGGACGAAATGGTTCGGGTTTCATTGGGAAACGGATCGTCCCTTTAGTCCCGGCCTGTTTTACCAACCGGGACTAAATGGTTAGGGTTTCGTTGGGACCAATCAGAAAGAATCACACGGATCGTGTGTTTCTTTCAGGCGCTTGTGAGTCGTTGGATCAGGGGTGTGTTTCTTTCGAGCTGTTGTGAGCCGTTCAATCAGGGGTACGGTGTGTTTCTTTCGAGCGGTTGTGAGCAGTTGGATCAGGGATGTTTCTTAACCGTTGGATCGAAACCATAGCACAACACTTTGTGAGAGAGAGGACCCTATATATAGCCCAGCTCTCAGATTCCCTTCATACACCAGTCAGTTCATCGACCAAATACAAATCATTCGGATTCGCCAGCATACGTCCTACCGTGCATTTGGTATGCATATATGCACTCAGTAGCCACGGTGGGGCTGTATGCTGGCGATACCGATTGTTTTATTCTACATCCCCCCTTGAAGGTTTGATACATCATTCAGTTCATCGACCGAATACAAATCATCCGGATTCGCCATCATACGTCCGACTGTTCTTTTGATATGCATATGCACTCAAGAGCCACGGTCGGGGAGTATGATGGCGATACCGATAGTTTTGTTCTACATCCCCCCTTGAAGGTTTGACAAAAGGTTTGATACTACGTATATATCTGTCTGCCGTGTATGCGACGAAACTATGTGCATGCATGCATCAACTGGTCTCATGTGCACTTATTATAAATTTAATGTACCTTGTTTTGTATTTCAAATATGTGGAGTTATTATTTGAAACATAAAGGATATAATGGAAAACAAAATAAAACAATAGAAAACATAAAGGAAACAATGGAAAACATAAAGGAAAACAGTAGAAAACATAAAAGGAAACAATAGAAAACATAAAGGAAACAATATAAAAAAATAAAATAAGAGAAAACAAAAAGGAAACAATCGAAAACAAAATAAAACAATAGAAAACATAAAGGAAAACAATAGAAAACATAAAGGAAAATAATATAAAACATAAAGGAAACAATAGAAAACAAAATAAAATAAGAGAAAACAAAAAGGAAACAAGAGAAAAAAAATAAAACATAAAGGAAAACAAGAGAAACCATAAAGGAAAACAAAATAAAACAAGAGAAAACAAAAAAGGTAACAAGAGAAAACAAAATAAAACATAAAGGAAACAATAGAAAACAAAATAAAACAAGAGAAAACAAAAAGGAAATAAGAGAAAACAAAATAAAACAATAAAAAACCATAAAGGAAACAAGAGAAAATAAAAAGGAAATGATGGAAAACAAAATATGTAAAACAATAGAAAACATATAGGAAATAATGGAAAATATAAAGGAGACAATAGAAACCCTAACAACACATGTAAACACTTGGTATGCTAACTCCTAGTTTTTGGTGACATCCCGACGCTCCGGAGCCCCTCCGCGACGAAACCCTAGGCCCGCTGGAGAAAAGTCCACCTTATCAGGCGCCCAAGTGAGTTTTAAAACATCATAAGTGAGTTGAATTTATCGTTCTGATCATTTTGATATATAACTTGCAATTTTCAGAATTTATTGAATTATGTGATATTTTCTCCATTTCTTAAATTAATTAATTCAAATGCAAATAATTAAAAAATTTGAACTTCATAAAATATGTTTTGAAAGTAATATATTCAGTTAGTTTATAATTTTCTAAATGTTTTGGTATCTTGCTTATATTTTTCTGATTGTTATTTAATGTTTTATAGGAGTTTTGGAAAAAAATAATATAGGAACAAATATTCAACTTAAAAATAATAACAATAGGGCATTAGTCCCGGTTTGTATTTACAACCTGGACGGATGCACCCCCCCCCCCCCCACGTGCGCACTCCACGTGCCCCCCATCCGTCCGCTCAGAAAAAAAGGGATGAGCATCGCCATCCCGATTGGTAGCAACAACCGGGACAGATGATCCTTTCATCCCGGTTGTTGCTACCAACCGGGGCGAATGCCCCATTGTATATAAGCGTGTTGCCTTCCTCCCCAATCTACAGTCCCGCGCGAAGGAGAACGAACGCCGCCAGGCTGATGCACCATCGCCCGCCACCGCGCCGTCGCCGTTGTCGTCACTGTGGCCCGTGGAGGAGCACCGTACACCGTGACCATGGAGGAGCACCGTCTCCCATGACCCGTGCCCATGGAGGAGCGCCGTGGCCAGTGGCGCCCGTGCCTGTGGATCGGAGAGCGCCGCCGTCGCCCTTGCCCGTGGAGAGGAGAGCGCTGTCGCGCTGCTGCGCCCGAGCTGCCCCGTCGTTGCGCGCCACTGCCCCTCCCTGCTGCGCCCGAGCTCGCGCGGAGGAGAGCTCCTGCCGGTGGCCCACGTCGATCGCCCCCTAGCTCTCTGTAACTTCCTCTCTCGGTAAGAAAATAGAGAGTTAGCTTTTAGGTTTTTTTTACTGCTATTGTTTTTACTTTTTTAACTGTTTTCATTAGGTAAAATGCAATGTTACAATTTGTATATAATTTTAGTGTTAGAAACATTAATTAGTGTACAAAATTCATTAGGTATTTTACTTAGTGTTAGAAAATTTAGAAACATTAGAAATTTTTAATCTAGAAAATTTCACTTAGTAATTTTAGTGTTAGTGTTAGAAACATTAGAAATTTTAGTGTTAGAAACAATAGAAATTTTTGACTTAGTGTTAGAAACATTAGTGTAGAAAATTTGACTTAGAAAGTTTTGACTCCGAGATTTTACTTAAGAATTTTTAGAAAATTTTGACTCCAGAATTTTACTTAAGAATTTTTCAAAAATTTTAACTTAGAGATTTTACTTAAGAATTTTTAGAACTTTTTTACTTAGGGATTGTACTTAAGATTTTTAGAAATTTTACTTAGGGATTTTACTTAAGAATTTTTAGAAATTTGGCTTAGTGTAAAATATTAAAGAATTTTAGTACCACTACTTTATTTTTTACTAATTTAACTTAGTGTAATTTGACTTAGTGTAAAATATTATAATTTTAAATAATTTGTCTAAGTGTAAAAATATTAGAATTTTTAGAAATTTGACTTAGGGAATTTGACTTAAGAATTATTTTTTTGGGTAGTATTTTGACTTAGTGTAGAATCAAATTATACTTAGTGTAAAACTTTTGGTAATTTTTTATTTTTTGACTTAGGGAATTTTAGTACCACTACTTTATTTTTTAGTAATTTAACTTAGTGTAATTTGACTTAGTGTAAAATATTAGAATTTTCAGTAATTTGTCTAAGTGTAAAAAAATAAGAATTTTAGAAATTTGACTTAGTGTATTCGACTTAGGGAATTTCACTTAAGAATTATTATTTTTGGTAGTATTTTGACTTAGTGTAGAATCAAATTATACTTAGTGTAAAACTTTTGGTAATTTTTTATGTTTTTGACTTAGGGAATTTTAGTACCACTACTTTATTTTTTAGTAATTTAACTTAGTCTAATTTGACTTAGTGTAAAATATTAGAAGTTTCAGTAATTTGTCTAAGTGTAAAAAAATAAGAATTTTTTGAAATTTGACTTGGTGTATTTGACTTAGGGAATTTCACTTAAGAATTATTATTTTTTTGTAGTATTTTGACTTAGTGTAGAATCAAATTATACTTAGTGTAAAACTTTTGGTAAGTTTTTTACTTAGGGAATTTTGTGTAGAATCAAATTTTGACTTAGGGAATTATACTTAGTGTAGAATCAAATTTTGACTTAGGGAATTTTGTGTATTTGCAGAAAAGTATGGAGCCAAGAGATGAAGATGCGGAAAACTTGCTCGCGGGTTTAATTCGCGGGCCCGAGGGAGAGACCGATGTGAGCCAGTGGATGAACAACTCCGGTGAGGGAGATCCGGAGCTCAACTGAAGAGACATCTCTGCTAAGGGAGAAGCCGACGGCTCCAGTGGAGCCGTACAAATTACAAACATCGGCTCCGAGGTGCATATAGATATGTTAATTAATGAAGCATTCGTTGTCTTTATACATGTATTAACACTCTTTATTTTTTTAGCCATCCGGTTCAAGCATATCAACCGGAAAAAAGACTAAACGAGGCGTAACAAAGAAGTTGAAAGATACCGAAAGATATAGGGTCGAAATGATCGCAGCAGACGGCACACCCGAGATTCCCGCTGATGTTGCCAAAAAATTTCTAAAGCAATGCGGAGTTGTAGTTAGGGATCACATCCCGATCACTGTTCAAGAGTGGAATGAGCCAAAAGATCCACAAAGACAAGGAATTTCATTTGTCAGCAACTTAGCCAAAGATAATATTTTCAAAAAGATCATGTGTTATTTCACCTTACGGACGCCGCAGGTGGACGAGAATGAGGCGGATGAGAATGAGGAGGTAGATGGTGAAGCCGATGCTAATAAAAAGAAACTTGAGTTAGTGAAAAAGGTCAAGATGCGGACTCTAAAAAAGATGGCCCAGCAATTGAGCAACTGGAAGAAAAGATTGCACCTTGAATTTATCAAGAAGGGTAAGACTCCGGATTTCACCTAAGGGTATGAGAAAATAAAACCCTTATGGGAAGATTTTGTGAAGTACAAGCTGTCAGATAATGCGAAAATAAGGTCAGAAACAAATCAGAAAACGCCGCCAAAAAGGTATATCACCATATTATGGGGCAAGCTGGCTACAAGGGTTCACTGCCCAAGTGGGAGAAATGGGAGAACGACCTTCTTGAGAAGGGGATCACTCCCGAGCGATTCATGTGGGTCGAGCGGGCAAGGTCTTGGTTCTACGGGCATGGGAGCAAGTTGGAAGCCGAAGAAAATTGCATCTATAATCAAAGGCATAAAGAGAATCCTCTGCCCATCGAAGATCTTAGAAACGCAATAAAGGATGTTAAACAGGGGAGGTTCGTGCCAGATAGAGAGAACGACGAGCTCTCACGCGCCCTCAAGAATACGTAACATGTAAGGCGTACACGAGCCACAAGAGGTGGTGTTCCGTGGAGTATTGGGTTTGACGAGAGCAAAATGAAATATCCTGATAGAAGCCGTAAGCGGAAAAAGGACGCGGAGGCAGCTGAAGCAGTGAGTCCGGCAAACTGGAGGCCTCAACTTGAAGAACATATGAAACGGACGCAGGACGTAGCAATGAAGCAGCATGACCAAATTAACACACTTAGCCAGCATCTAGGTACTACCGGTGTACCACACGTTGTAGAAGGTGAAGTCGATGCTACCGGGGCTGCACATTCTCATCGGAAAAGCAGCGTTGCATCCACGCAGCTCCAGGGTGATGATGCACCGCGGATGATGTACCCGGTGGATGATATCACGGAGATGACAACTTGTGAGCTCCACGTGAAAGTCGTCAACATAACCATCAAGGTGGCGGTGGGCTATGTCTTACCAATTGGCAACGAACCAACTCACCATAGTCTTCCAGTTCCACGGGGCTACGCTGTTGTTGGGGTCGATTAAGTTGTCAACGGATTCGAGCGGGTGAAGCTTGAATTCCCTCAAGGTGAAGAAGGAGAGGTGACTGAACTCGGAGAAGCCAAGAAGTTCACCGCTCTATGGCTAAAGGAACACATTGTGATTCCAAATCAGACGGCAAGGACATCGACTCCTCACCATTGTCCAGCGCAACAGTCTCCGCCGTGCATGCCGTCTCCAGCGTGGTCGTCTCCGCCGGGCATGCCGTATCCAGCGCGGTCGCCTACGCTGTGCACGTCGTCCCCAGTGTGCCCACTAAGTTTCTGCGGAGTCGTAAAAGATCACCCAAACATCAACGGTAGCCCCTCCCGAAGGTACCAAAGGAGTTACCCAAGTTATCTTACGACTATACTCCTGAGCAAACCCAGGAAATCGCAAGGGACGAATACGAGGCGTGGAAATCGAAGCCGAAGGAGCAGAAAAGGGTAGATTTCCCCGACACCGAAGAAGATGTAGAACGAGCATGGAAAATGGTGAAGACTCTTCATCAACCCGAGCCGAGGCTGTTATCTGACTATGACCGCTTTATTCTGAAGTCACACCAGGAAATGGTGCGGTCAACGAAGAGTAGTAGCGCAAGCGCGAAAAGCGGGAAATCAGTTGCCCAGCTCGGAGAGCAGAAAAAACAATCCATCTCCCCGCTCAAAGTGATTTCCAATACCCAGGTCGGGCCGAGCACTAATGCTGACGAGCAAATTGATCCGGAGTTTATAGAACTGTACGGAGCAGGGACAGCTGTTGCGGGTTTGTCCATTGCTGAGTATATGCAAACAGTAGAGTACTTCCCCGCTTCTGAATGTGCGTATAAATACCGGCACGGGAATCCTCTCGTCGAACCCGAGGAGGTAAAGAATCTACCAACCAAAATGCGAAGAGTGCATAATTAATATATGGAAGCCGCTCAGAAATCTCAGGACTGGATAGTGGTCGGAGTTAGAGACGAGCACTATGGGTATGGAGATGGACTGGTTCCGATTCAATTTGAGGAATTGTTTCAGTTATTCCAGCAGAAGGCCCTCGACAAATCTATCGTTAGTGCCTATTGTCTGTAAGTACTTATTTATCTAATTAATTCTCTAGCTAGCTCACCTCGTTCATATATAGTACACTCATTATATTATAATTGCAGAATGAAGATTGTCGAATGCAAAAGAGGACAATTCTATGATATTGGGTACATTGACCCACATTTTTTAATCATAAGACTCTTGAGATATCTCCCAAGGATACAGAAGATAACCTTGTGAGGGCAATAAGGTTTCAAGAACACCGGCGGGAAATACTATTTCCTAACAACTTCGGGTGAGTGTTACTGTGTTGTACACATTCTGTTTTCATTACTCGATGTTTAGTGTATAATTGATGAGTTATGCGTGCGCAGCTTCCACTTTATTCTTCTAATCTTCCAAGTTGACAAATGAAAAGTAATGGTAATGGACCCAAACGTAAACCCCTTGAGCTCTTGGCGGACATGTAGGAAATGATCCAGCGGTAATTTCAATTTTTATTAATTTCAATCTTTATGTATGGCACTATATCGACTACTTTGTTACATTTTCGGATATCAAGTAATTACTAACTCTTTTTATTCTTTTTCTTTCCCGGTCAGCGCTTGGAAGAGATTCACAAAAAAAGCCAGGGGTGAATAGAAATCAGAGCTTACATTTGAAACTGTGCAAGTAAGGACTACTATCTAGATCCACGCATCTCCTTATTCTAGTTTCGATACCATTATCTTGGCTGGTTGATTATTATTTTGATAGAAACCATGTTCTCGTAAAGTTCTTGCAACAGGGAGACGGGAATCACTTGT
The DNA here is from genome assembly GCA_028641055.1 of Alopecurus myosuroides. NCBI lineage: Eukaryota > Viridiplantae > Streptophyta > Magnoliopsida > Poales > Poaceae > Alopecurus > Alopecurus myosuroides. Next base: position 10,637,467 of record CM054057.1, read on the forward strand.
GTGGATACTACGTCTGCGAGTTCATTCGTCAGACGACCTGTCCCAAGGGCAGAGATTTCAACAAGTTTCATGTACGTCAGTCGTCAATTTTTCTTATTACCATCTATTTTAGTTACTTAGTTTCATTAATATATTTTGACCACTCTTCGTTATACTAGATCGAACGGCTCCGAGACGGTCTTCTACCAAGGGACCGCATACAAGCAATTCAGGAGGAAATTGCGGGCTTCTTAGATGCAGAGGTCCTAAATGTAAATGGAGAATACTATCGCGCTTGGGAATGAACTTGATTTTGTAATTCATTCCATCGGTCATGTAATATTCTCGATATACTTTGATTCTATAATATAAGTGTTCCTTCTTTTGCTATATATATATATATATATATATATATATATATGCATTACTTAGTCACTCGTGGGATCCGGAGGTCCGGGGAGCGGCCACCGAGGCTCCTCTCTTCTCGTGGATCCAGGAGGTCCGGGGAGGGGCCACCGGGGCTCCTCTCTTCTCGTGGGATCCGGGATGTCCGGGGAAGGGCCACCGGGCTCCTCTCTTCTCCTGGGATCCGGGGAGGGGACACCGGGGCTCCTCTCTTCTCATGGGATCCGGGAGGTCCGGGGAGGGGCCACCGGGAGGTCCGTGGGGATCGCAAAACATAAAAAAAAACAATAAACACAAAAAAATAAAAACTCTTCCGCGACAGAGAAAAAGGAAAAGGTGCGGCCGCGGCAGAAGGGGAACTCATCCCGGTTCGTGGTAAGAACCGGGACGAATAGTCCCTTCAAGAATGGCGCCTGCCCTGCCATGTGGGCCACCCCTAGGCATCCCTAGTGCTGGTACAACCGGGACGAATGGCTTTGGGCCATTTGTCCCGGCTAGCCCATCCCGGTTGCACAACCGGGACAAATGGGGCTTACCAACTGGGATGGTTGGCCCTGTTTCCATTAGTGGTACGTGTCCGGCACTGTCATTCGGAAAAGATTGTCCGTTAGGACCCTTTCCAAAGATCACTTTTAAATCCTTGACCATATCCTATATAACATCCTCAGTAGGGCGGGTAGGCTTTGTCCGGTTATCTGCCTCACCTCTGAAAGGCTTGCCTCCTCTCTTTCTTACGGGATACTGTTGTGAAAGAAATCGATGACGCCCTAGGTAGACATTCTTGTTTCCCAAATATATATTGTCAGTGTCACCTAAACAGTGTGTGCATGTGTTGTATCCCTTGTTGGATTGTTCTGAAATGTTACTGAGAGTAGGCCAATCATTGATGGTTACGAACAACAACCCTCGTAGGTTAAATTACTTTTGTTCGTTCTCATCCCACACAGGTACACCTTCTTCACGCCACAACTGTAAAAAAATTCAACCAATGGCCTCAGGTACACATCAATGTCGTTGTCGGGTTGCCTCGGGCCTTGGATGAGCACTGGCATCATAATGAACTTCTGTTTCATGCACAACCAAGGAGGAAGGTTGTAGATACATAGAGACACCGGCCAGGTGCTATGACTGGAGCTCTACTTCCCGAAAGGATTAAAGCCATCTGTACTTAGACCAAATCTTAAGTTCCTCGCGTCATCTACAAATGTCTTGAAGTCTCTGTCGATTTTCTCCACTACGACCCGTCAGCGGGGTGTCTCAGCATCACGTCTATCTTACGATATTCTTTGTGCCATCACAACAACTTGGCATGCTCTTTGTTTTGAAACAAACGTTTCAACCGTGGTATTATAGGAGCATACCACATCACCTTGGCAGGCACCCTCTTCCTGGGTCGCGGCTCGCCCTCAAAATCACGAGGGTTATCTCGCCTGATTTTATACCGCAATGTACCGCATACTGGGCATGCATTAAAATTCGCGTACTTCTCGCCACGGTATAGGATGCAGTCATTGATGCATGCATGTATCTTCTGCACCTCTAATCCTAGAGGGTAGACAACCTTCTTTTCATCTTAAGTACTAGAGGTCAATAAATTCTCCCCTAGAAGTACCATTCTCTGCCTTCCACTGCAGCAATTCTAGTGTGGTACCCAGATTTTTCTGGCCATCTTCGTAATTTGGGTACAACAATTTGTTGTGGTCCTCTAACATTCTCTCCAACTTCAACTTCTCATTTTCACTTCTGCAGTTAATCTTCGCATCACGAATGGCCCAACCTAAATCGTCATCTAGCTCATAAAAAATGATCTCTTCTTCATCTTCGTCTCCCCCCATTGTCCTATCACCGTGTTCAGTGTACATAGCATATTTCTTATTATCCTCTTCTTCTTCGTTGTCTTCCATTATAAACCCTCTTTCTCCGTGCTTCGTCCAACAATTATAGTCGGGCATGAAACCGTTCTCAAACAGGTGGAAGTGAATAGTTGTTGAGTTGGAGTAATCCTTCATATTCTTACATGCACTACATGGACAACACATAAAACAAATTCGACCGCTTGCTCGCCTCAGCGACATGGAGAAAATTATGCATGCGATTAAGAAACTCGGGAGAACGTTGGTCACTGTACATCCATTGTTGGTTCATCTGCATTATATAAGTATATTAAGAATCTTCCATTACACTACTACATCATAGATGATTGACCAAATTAATTAATATACAGGTCCATTAGATTAAAAGTAAGGTAGAGTACTGACCAAATATAATACATAGTTCTCATAAAACATACACTCAAACTAACATACAACTATCTAAAAAAATTAAAACCAACAGAAAATGCGATGAAAATCGCAACTAAGGTAACTACTGAACCTACATCATAATGATACCAAGCCTCTTGATTAATGGCATATTTTCTAATCTTTTTAATCTTCAAGCGCATTGCATCCATCTTGATCTGGTGATCATCGACGACGTCGGCAAGTTTCAAGTCCAATTTCATCTTCTCTTCTAGGCATTGCAGACGAAGATTTTCACTTCTTTTCAATTTTTCTTTCAAATTATTATTTTCTTTCTCAAATAAATTTAGCATCTCGACCAAAGGGTTGGTTGGAATTTATGGTTCAACTACCTCTTAGATAAAATATCTACGTCAAGTTGGTCGGCTTAATTGTCATAAAATGAAATGAAACAAATAGTTATAAAAGTATACCCCATCTGAATCATAGACCGGACGAGGGCCGACGGGGACGGATATCAAAACCATGGCACTATACATAAAAAAGAATCATACAGGTAAGAAAATTATATATTAATATATGTGCATCTATCACATAAAACTAAGTTTTTTTAATAAAACATAAAAGAAAGTAGGCTCACCGAGGTGATGTCGGCTACGGACGACGCTGACGATCGATGGAGGTGAGGACGGGGAAGATACTAAAACCAACAAAACATATTTTAATTTAAGCTCAAATTGCATATAAAACGGATGAAATCCCTAACTTAGACATTTAATCAAATACCTTGCTAGCACTAAAGAATTGAAACGAGTTAAACTATTGGAAATGATATAAATTAGGAATGTTGGAAGAAAGGATAATGTTGCTAACCCTTGTATAGATGGTTTCTGCCAATCTTAACAAAATGGTGGAGAAAAATGAATATTTTTTGGAGTGTGGAGGACAGAATTATTTTCAAATGTGTTGGAATGAAAAATTGGAGAGCTAGTTGTGCTCTCGGGTGTGCTTGAGTTGAGAAATAGGATGGAAACCCTCTAGAACCGGTTCGTGATACGAAGCGTTACTAAAGGTGCAGCGTCGGACCCACATCCGCCGCAAATTTGGCGCGGAAATCTTTAGTACCGGTTCGTGTCACGAACCGGTACTAAAAACTCCAAACGAACTAGTGCTGAAGGTTTCCGGCACCCTGTGCTCTGGAACCGGAACTAATTCTACCTTTAGTACCGGTTCGTAATTAAACAGGTACTAAAGGTAAAATCCTTTGGCCCTGTTTGTACTAGGGACATCTTAAACTCGTTAGAAAAAGGCAAAATCGAAGGTCCTTCTTCAATCATAGCAGCACAAAGTAACTATCAGACACAAAACTATCCTAACCAAAGAGCGAAAAACCTAGACTTAAAACCTTCCGGGAACAGACCAACGGGCATAGGTGTTAATCTATCTTGTTTTTATCCCCCATGATTTTCAGGGTGGGCCCTCCAACCATAGGATGCCTCGTTATCCCGTAATCCCTTTTCGTCAGGAATTGATGGCTCGATGCCTGTTCTGGGAGGCAAGCGTCCGACTGATGGAATTAATGCAAAATTGTTGCCTGCAGTTTTTTCCTATGTGGCAAGAAGAACCGCGCCTGGATGTAACGTGAGTTTCTCTGAGAAAAAAAAATGCAAAAAGGTGACGGAAATTGCTGATGTAGTCGGTTGCTGAGCTGAATAGACTCATGTCAAGAGAAATAGTTAGTGGGGATAATACATTTAGTTATAATACTTAGATCTGTAGTAATTACCATAGCCAATAGGATCAAGTGAAAGATGTAATAATGTTCATAAACATTACTACTCAAAAGTCATAGACATTCCCACAAATGATAAATAAGGTCACCACGTAACACGGTAATATTATGTGTTTACAGCTAGGAGAAAATATATATGACATATGCACTAATAGGCTAATAGCAGTTACTTGTTGTTTCATTGTATATTATAATATGATCTGAGTATTGTTATTGCTATGGATTTTGCTGTCACTTATGCATAAAATATGTATATGCTTCGGTGCAAATGATTTTGTAGTGCCACTAGGTGAAAAGGCAACCAATCTGAAACAAAACAATGGTACGCAACCAACTGATGTAATAAAAAGTTCACAAACACAAGTAGGCATCTAAAACCGACAATCCATCGGAATTTGAGAAGTGTAAGTACTAAAACAAATGAATTATTTAGAGCTTACGAAAGAAAAGGTACTAATAAGTTGCCTGTAGAACTAATCAATGTTAGGTCATAATCACCGGTTTGTGAAAAATAATGATTATCCAAGCATCCAAGTTTTATCTACAGAGATGTACCTTGCCCATCTAAGCATTCGGCTGTATCTAAACAGTAATACATATGTATACTAAACACTTCTACTTTCTTTGTAATAGACTCCCCCCCCCCCCCTATCTCCTCTCTCTCTCCATATGACTTAACTCATAAAGTTTTCAATTGTGTATAACCAAATTGAACTTGATAACATTAGAACTAAATATTGAGTTAATGTGAAACATACTCCCTCCGTTTCTTTTTACTCTGCGTATTAGGTTTGTCCAAAGTCAAATTTGCTAAACTTTGACCAATTTTATAGAAAACTATATCAACATTTTGAACATCAAATCAATATAATTGATTCATTTTGAAATATAGTTTCATATTATATCAATTTAATATCACAAATGTTGATCTTTTGTTCTATAGACTTAGTCAAATTTTGCAACGTTTAACTTAAGACAATTCTAATACGCGGAGTAAAAAGAAACGGAAGGAGTATATTGCAAGGATACTAATCTTAGTTGCGTCTTCCTCTTATTTTTTTGGTTACACCGAACACTTGTAGATTGAAAGCTAAATGAAAATAATAAAATTGCATGTCTTAATATATATTAGTTTGTGCCACTTAGGTATACTTCAAGTCTATTTATATATTCATGCATATATACCGCAGTATCCTTAAGTATTATCACGAAGAGCTACAAAAGTGGTTGGGGTCTCTAGATTGCATGATTTTACTAGACTATGCAAGCGTGTGTTTCTACGCTCATCCATCTTGAGAAAAGAACCACAAAGATGTCCGAGAAAACGTAGACAGTAGAAATTTTGGATAAAAGTGAAAAATTAATTACAATGCGTTCATATAGATGGTGGAACACATTCATATCAAATAAAAACTAATTCCCTTAAAAAATTGTTTCAATTCATATATTTCCTTCATACCTAGCAATATGTGATTACAAAGTGGGAACGGTGATCCAGCAAAAGAATTGGGGGATGACGGAAGGCGACCCTGGCGATGGTGCCTCTGGCCCCGAACCTGCTGCCGCTCCTCTAGTAGAGTTGGCGGATGGTGGCCGTCGAGGCGTGTGGCTGGATAGAGCACGACGACTGATGCTGGACCCCGGGGGGCTTGCGCCGCCTACCCCCGGATCGGGATCTCGGTTTTTCGTACTCGATGAGTTCGTTGAACCGGGGACACTGCAGGCCGAGGTGACAGCGAGGACGTGCGGGGAGTAGGTGCTGGCGGAGCTGCGAGAAGTCTCGAGGGACGACGTCCGGCGGGAACCTAAGTCCGACGAAGAGCTCGCGAGGGAGTTTTGGGACGACATTGGCTTCCCGACACCGGCGTCGCGGTTCTAGGAGAAGGTGGATCCGGCTCTCGAAGGTGAGCTTGCTTCTTCTTGCAGGTCCAGGGACGCCGCGGAGGAGAGGACGCCGGAAACGGGAGCGAAGGGGACATGATCGGCCACGGCTGTGAATGCTGCACGGGGCATACCGATGCGGGTATCGCCCGTGATGTTGGGGTGGCGCGGCCCTATTCCTCGCCATAGGGTCACGCCCCACTCTTGCTTCGGAGACTTCCTACCGCCGTGTCTGCGCGACGGTGATGGCCAGGGTTCGCCGGCTGGCGGCTCGGTCGAGTTTTCGAGCCTCGTCGATCCGTGTTTCGCGCGTGGGTCTGAGGTTCAAACACCCGGGTCGCTGACTGGTGGACCTCGGCTGGGGCACACGACTGCGGCCAACTGGGACCACTTGGCCGATCGGTTCGAAGGCTGTGGTTACGGGAAGCACGCTTCTTCGACAGAAACCTCATCGATCAGCCGCCGCCTTCTGCCAGGGATCCGCGGCGAGGCGAGCACCAATCTCCACGGGAACCAAACCGGCGTTCCTTCGCCCAGGTGGTCATGGCGGCGCCGCGCCCCACCGCGCCCGTTGCTCCTCCTCCAGCGGTCGCTGCGGGTCGGGGATGTGGAGGAGTGGTCTTCGGGGCCTTCGCCGGACCTCCTACGTTCTCCCCGACCGTTCCGAGAGTCGTGGCTCCGGCCGGGGGCGGACAGATCGCCGGTGTGGCAGCCCAAGGTGCCGCCAACGTGACGCAGGGGACCAGGGCCTCCTTCGGCCGTGGACCGCCGATGTTTGCCCCTGTTCCTCCAGGGATGGGGATGCCGATAAATGTCGCTGGTCTTCAGCCGGGAGTGCCCGGGTTTGCTTTCAGTGTGGCGTAGACCGTGGCGCCGGAGCCGAGACAGAAAAGAAAGAAGAAGAAGAAGGCTGTTGCACATCCCGTAGCGCAGCAGCTGGATGGTGTGGCGCTTGTCACGGATGTCATGACGTCGCAGCAGGTTAGCGCGCCACAACAGGTGGGCGCGACGGTGGCTGTGGCTACGAAGACTGATCAAGTAGCAAATAAGACCAAGTCTTGGTACTGGAAGTGCGGAGTCGAGTCTCATGCGACAAAAGATTGCACAGTGCAGCACTATTGCTTTGTGTGTGATAATGGCGCGCATCCGAAGAAGAAATGTCCAGTCTTGAAGTTGCCGAGGCCAAATGTGATAGTTGCAAGGCAAGGCAACAGGGAGACTATGTTCAGCATGCTACCGGATGGTGTCTTCAAGGCGGGTCTGGCGCCTAGTTCATCACCGACAGCTCTGGTCATGGTGGAGGGGACTACGACAACGGCGTCGCAGGTGGAGACGCAGATTGCTAGGATGTGCCCGACACCATCTTGGGTGTGGGAGGCGGTACCTAGAGGAGATGATTCTTTCACGGTGCGTTTTCCCATCAAAGATGATTTGTTGCGGTTTGACGGAATGGTCCTTGGTATATCAGCTCAATCTACAAGACTGTTATTCAGCCAGTGGTCGCCAGCTGTGGTTGAGCCTATTATGGAGCTGCACCAGCAATGGGTTCATGTCACGGGGGTACCGGATGAGATGAGACACTTTCTTGGTCTGTCGGCTGCGGGTTCTCTCATTGGTACCACTATTGATGTGGATTTTCTTGCGCTTCTTCGGCAGGGTTTAGTCCGCATCAGGATTGGTATGGTTGATGATGACTGCTTCAAGAAGACTGATGATCTGGGACCGTTCATTACGACGACAGGGTGCTTTTGCTGAAGGGATATGCCTTTACTTATCGTCCGGAGCCGGCGAGTTATGTACCCGACCCTGATTTTTTACCTTTTATGTGGGAACGTCGAGGAGACTCAGATATAGGTATAGAGGAGGGTGACTCGGCTGGGCAGCAGAGGCATGGAGATCCACCGGTGCAGGGTTCTTCGGACAGTGACCATATGATGATTGATCCGAGACCTGAGGTTGGTTCATCTCAGCAGCATGGGGCGTCTTTGGCGGTGTTGTTGAGGGATCTGGCGGTTACTCCCATTAATCTTAACCCTCAGACACCGCGGGGTAAGGAGATTGTGCGCCAGTTCGTTTTTTCTGAGGGAAGGAGTGACGGATGTGGTGCTGCGGAATTCTGGGTTGGCTCCGAGGCTGTTGAGACCGAGAGTGCACGGTGGTACTGAGCTGGTAGGGAAGTTCGACGCGGCAGGGGTGGATCAGACGCGTCATTTGGACGTCGCTGTGGGCGAGGCACATCACGTGCCGCCCGTGGTGCAGCGTGTTGCGCCAGGCGGCGCGCAGCTGCGTACCGCGCAGGAGACGGGGCCAGCGGCGAGCCCAGCTAGCGGGCGGCCCTCTACCGTTTATGCAGGAGGACTGGTGCGGCTGTCGGCTGCTCTGAGCGACGAGCAGCTAGACGCTGCCCTGCTGGATCGGGCCACACCTAGCCCGGTGGCGCAGTCCACGGTGGTCGCTGCAGGGGGCGGGCCAACGCCGGTTGCTGCTGCTCCGAGCATCGAGTTGACCTCCGCTCGGGGGTCGTCCCAGTGCGGCATGGCGGCGGCCCAAGCTGGGCGCACGGATCGCTGCTTTACTGTGGTCGAGGGGGCATCTTCGTCACCGCCGCCCCCTTCCACTGTGTCGACAGCTACTGTGGAGAACAACGCGTTGATTCGGCGTAGTGCTCGGCACGCCGTGGCGGCGGATGGATCTTCAGCTACGGATGAAGATGCGCCCGCCAAGGCCATGTGTCGTAAAGCGGCGATGTTTTCTACGAAGGCTGTGGGTACGTCCGCTAATACTAGATCATTTATACCCTTTTCAAATTTCAAATTATCATCTTGTTTAGCTGATGTAGGAGTTAGTTTGGGTACAAATGAGAAAGAAATTAATGACTCGGCTAATGTATTGAAACACGTGGAGTATGATCGCCTTTGGCTTGCTCCAAATGGATCTACTAAGCCGATTATCTCACCCATATATGACCAGGAAGCGCATTCCATGATTGATGGACAACTTCTATCACATTTGGTGGGTGAGGTGACGGAGGTGGGTATGGATGAGGATGGGCTATGATCTTTAATTGATCTGTATGCCTCAGGCCGTAAATCTAAATCTGCCAAGGACAAAAGAAATAAACTATCTCGTAAAAACGAGAAGGTAACAAAAACTCCATATGTTTCCCAATGAAGGACATCTTCGCTAATAGCAGAGGTCTAGGTGACTTGGCTAAGCACTTGAATTTTTCTCAGTACGTGGGGGATCATAGGTTGGAGTTTTTGGCTATTTCGGAAACGGGTAGAAGGGATTTTACACCGAGTGTTTTGGACCGTCTTTCAGGCTGTGTCCATTTCACTTGGCACTCTATCCCTCCTCGAGGAAGATCTGGCGGCATTCTATTAGGCGTCAAATAAGATTCTATGGATGTGTTGGCATTCTCGGATGGTGACTTTCATATTAAGGCACATATCTGGAATAGAGCCGACAATTTCATATGGAGTTTGGTTGTCGTCTATGGTGCTGCCCAAGAAGAGCATAAAGCAGCATTCCTTCGCGAGTTGGTGAATCTGGCAAATGATAACCCGTATCCTGCGATTATAGGTGGGGATTTCAATATGTTAAGATTCCAGCATGAAAAAAGCAAAGGAAGATTCGATAGACACTGGCCTTTCTTGTTCAATGCGGTCATAGAGAGCTTGGATTTGAGAAAGGTCCATATATCGGGGAGACAATTCACTTGGGCTAATAGTCTCGCGGAGCCGACATACGAAAATCTGGATGGAGTACTTATGGCTACTGATTGGGAAGATAAATACCCATTGGTCACAGTACGAGCTCTAGAACGTATTGAATCTCTATCTGATCATGCACCCATTCTACTGTCTACTGGTACTTTCAGACCAAAGGTGCAACCACAATTCAAATTTGAATTGGGATGGTTGATGCGTGATGGTTTTGATGAACTAGTTAAAAAGGAATGGGCTAACCAGTGGTTGGGAATACTCCGATCCGAAGATGGAACATTAAGATACAAAATGTTCGTAGATATCTTTGGGGTTGGGCTAGACATACTGTTGGTAATCTAAAAAAAGAAAAAGAGCGCTTTTGCACCATTATTAATGAAATTGACCTTATAGCAGTAAGTAGGCTACTAAATCAGCAGGAAATTGAGCTAAAAAGCCAATCTAATGCGAAAGTAGCCAACTTGTTGCGTGAGGAAGATATCAAAGGCTAAATTCATCTTAGAAGGAGACTCGAATACACGCTAATTTCATAATGTAGCCAATGGGTGACATAGAAAGAAGCGGTTTCATTCTCTGGTACAGGATGAAGGCTTGATCGAAGGACAAGAACAGCTCAAGGCCTATATCACAAAGTTCTACAAAGATTTGTTTGGGGCTCCGATGGATACTAATGTATCGATGGATGAGTCGCGAACAAATGATATTCCCCAAGTATCTGTCGAGGAGAATGCCTTCCTTACTGCTCCCGTCACGGAAGAGGAGATTAAGAAGGCTATCTTTTTGATGGAACACAATAAGGCGCCAGGACCGGATGGCTTTCCTACAGAGTTTTACCAGCATTTCTGGGATATCATCAAGTATGATCTACTGGAATTATTTGGTTGCTTGCATGCGGGACAACTGGATCTGTTTCGTCTTAACTTTGGGGATATCATTTTGATGCCTAAGATATGGAACAAATGATTCAACAATACAGACCTACTGCATACTAATTTGCTTTCTCAAAAAGCTTACGAAAGTTGCTACCATGCGCTTAAATACGGTGGCTGATCATGTGGTGAAGCCTACACAAACTGCCTTTATGCAGGGTAGAAATATCCTTGATGGGGTCGTGGTTTTACACGAGACTATCCATGAGATGCACACCAAAAAGTTAAATGGAGTGATTTTCAAAATTGACTTTGAAAAGGCATATGATAAAGTTAATTGGTCGTTCCTACACCAAACTCTGAGAATGAAAGGTTTCTCGGAAGAGTGGCGTGCCATGATTCTTAATTTTGTGTCTGGGGGTAGTGTTGCTGTTAAAATCAATGATGAGATAGGAAAATACTTCCAGACAAAAAAGGATTGAGGCAAGGTGATCCATTATCGCCCATACTTTTTAATATTGTGGCGGATATGTTAGCGATCATGATTGAACGAGCAAAACAAAGTGGCTTCATTGAAGGGGTGGTACCGCATCTTGTGGATGGGGGACTATCTATTCTTCAATATGCAGACGACACAATTCTTTTTATGGAACATGATCTCCACAAAGCAACTAATCTGAAGTTAATTCTTTCAGCATTCGAGCAATTGTCTGGATTAAAGATCAATTTTCATAAGAGTGAATTGTTTTGCTTCGGCGAAGCCCAGGAGGCAATTGCTCAATACTCCGAGCTTTTCGGATGTGAGCAAGGCAAGTTTCCTATTCAATATATGGGTATCCCAATACATTATAGAATACTGACTAATGCCAAATGGAAACACGTTGAAGAACGTTTGCAAACAAGGCTAGCGAGTTGGAAAGGAAATTATTATCCCTATGTGGAAGATTGGTACTCATTAATTCAGTTCTCACTAATATGGTACTGTATATGATATCATTCTTCCAATTACCCAAAGGAGTCTTGAAGAAGTTAGATTACTTCAGATCGAGATTTTTTTGGCAAGGGGATAATGAGAAGAAAAAATATCGACTGGCAAGATGGGACGTAGTTTGCAGACCCAAAGATCAGGGAGGGCTGCACTTCTAGGTAAATGGCTATTTAAGATGCTTAATGGTGTTTGGCAAACTCTCCTGGAGAGAAAATACATCGGCACAAAAGCGTTATCACAGGTTGTCTGGAAACCAGGTGACTCACATTTTTGGGCCGGCCTAATGGCGACAAACAAGAATTTCTTTCGCTGTGGGGTATTCAACATCAGGGATGGATCTCAGATATGGTTTTGGGAGGATAATTGGTTAGGTAATGCCACCCTCCGAGAACAGTATATGACATTATACAATATTGTTCGTCACAAAGGTGATACGTTAGCTACTGTAATGCAAACGTTCCCACCAAATGTGTCGTTCAGGCGAGATCTTATCGGACCAAGACTTCTGTCTTGGAATGCCCTAGTTGATAGGTTGGCTGTGATCCAACTATCACAAGGCACCGATGAATTTCGATGGAGTTTAACTAAGGATGGAAAGTTCTCAGTTAACTCCTTGTATAGGGCGTTGGTACATTCAGATGTGCCGGTCGATAATAATAAGAAATTATGGCGCATGAAGATACCTCTGAAGATGAAAATCTTTGCATGGTACCTTTGTAAAGGAGTCATATTAACTAAATATAATCTTGTCAAGCGCAATTGGCATGGAAGTACAAAGTGTGTCTCATGTCCTATGGATGAGACGATAAACCACTTATTCTTCGAGTGCACCTTTGCGCGGTCTATATGGTCAGCTATCCAAATGGCTTCGAACTTATATCCTCCAACATCCATTACAAATATTTTTGGCAACTGGTTGAATGGAATTGATAATAGGTTTAAAACTGTGTTTAGGGTAGGAGCGTTAGCCGTAATATGGTCGCTCTGGCTATGTAGAAATGACAAGATTTTTAATGATAAAAACTTCTCTCGTTTCCAGGTTCTATTCCATTGCACGGGTATTCTCCGTTCGTGGTGCATATTACAATGGGCGGAGTTTCGAGGCCTTTTTACGGAGGCGTGTGTACGGCTAGAAAGAGTGGCGAGGGATATTTTGATCCCACATGGATGGCCGCTTGATTTACGGAGTACGGCTCCATATGAGACAATTGATTCTTCATCTTGATTGTAATCGATTTGTTCCGTTCTGATACACTTTTATTTTATACTTTGTCGGCTGTGTGCATCATGTTATGCAGAAGCCGGGTGTAATACTTTTTCTAAAGTAATAAAGCCCATTATCAAAAAAATGTGATTAAAAAGTATCAAATATTCTCTATAACCTTTGTAAAAAAAACATTTTCCCTGTATCACATCTTCAGAAATACATGCAACACAATAGACGGAGCACACAAAAAATATCAATTATCTTGCAAAGGATGGTATATTCTACTCTTGAAATTAAACATTGGGTTGCCATGCCCATCCCTTTTAACAGAACAATGATAAAACTGTCTGAGAGAATTTAGATGGCAAAAATATGTGATTTTTCATTACAAAGTAGAAAATTAGCTCTATGTGGCGAATTGGATGAAGTACATTGAGTGCAATTCACTAAACTAAGCTTGTAATTATTCTAGTAGCACTTCTAATATATACTCCCTCCGTTCATAAATAGATGACTTCCATTTGTCCCAAAGTGAATGTATGTAGACATGTTTTAGTGTCTAGATACATCCACTTTTGGACAAATAAAGTCATCTATTTGTGAACGGAGGGAGTAGCATTCTAGCAGGATAACCATTGAACATAAGTTTTCCTATTCGGAGTATAGAAACTTTTGTTGCGTTTTCATCTTGTCCTGAACCCTTGTTTAGGGTTTAGGGTTTAGGGTTTAGAGTTTAGGGGGCAGAAATGTGGAACTAGTTGCTTGGTTGTGTTAGGGTAGGACATAGAAACCCAAAACAACAAGGTAAAACCCACCTCTTCTAAAGATTCACGATGTTTTTTCCGATACGGGAGTTTCGGCCTATAAGCATGTGTAAACTCACGACAGAGAAGTGGATGCCGGTGAAGCGGCCCACACCCCGGAGTGAAATATTTGCCATCCAAAGCACACAACACACCTATAATAACATGGTATGGCACCACCTAGCTTTTTTTGGGATCCAGACGCTCCGCAGCCCCCCTCCGGTGAAACCCTAGACCCGCTGGAGAAATACCGGACTTATACGAAAACACGCGGTAACGGCGTTGAAAGGGGGTAGCAATGTGGAACTAGTTGCTTGGTTGTGTTATGGTAGGCCATATCAACCCAAAAAAACATGGTAGAACCCACTTGTTCTCAAGATTCACGACGTTTCGTCCGATACGGGAGTTTCAGCCTATAAGCGCATGTAAACTCACGAGAGAGAAGTGGATGCCGGTGAAGCGGCCCACACCCCGGAGTGCAATATTTGCCATCTAAAGTACACAACACACCTATAATAACATGGTATGGCACTCCCTAGCTTGTGTTGGGATCCAGACGCTCCGGAGCCCCCCTCCGGTGAAACCCTAGACCCGCTGGAGAAATACCGACTTATACGGAAACACGCGGTAACGACGTCGAAAAGGGTAGAAATGTGTAACTAGTTGATTGGTTGTGTTAGGGTAGGCCATAGCAACCCAAAACAACAAGGTAGAACCCACCTGTTCGGAATATTCACGATGTTTCGTCCGATACGGGAGTTTCAGCCTATAAGCGCATGTAAACTCACGAGAGAGAAGTGGATGCCGGTGAAGCGGCCCACACCCCGGAGTGAAATCTTTGCCATCCCAAGCACACAAGACACCTATAATAACATGGTATGGCGCCACCTAGTTTGTGTTGGGATCCAGACGATCCGGAGCCCCCCCCCTCCGGTGAAACCCTAGACCCGCTGGAGAAATACCGGACATATACAGAAACACGCGGTAACGGCGTCGAAAGGGGGTAGCAATGTGGATTCCCAAGCACACAACACACCTATAATAACATGGTATGGCACCACCTAGTTTGTGTTGGGATCCAGACGATCCGGAGCCCCCCCTCCGTTGAAACCCTAGACCCGCTGGAGAAATACCGAACTTATACGGAAACACGCGGTAACTGCGTCGAAAGGGGGTAGCAATATGGAACTAGTTGCTTGGTTGTGTTACGGTAGGCCATAGCAACCCAAGACACAAATAAAATAGACTTAGTGTGTGAAACCCACTCGATAGTGGTGTCGGTGTAGTATGAATAAATAAAATGGACTTAGATCTCGAGACACTCGGTAACGGTTGTGAGTTGTGAGTTTATATATTTTAAACATAAAATATTACTATATTAATTTTATCAATTGAGAGCAATTAATAAATACACATACATCTACGAACTAAGAAAAAAACTATTGCACCTGTGCTGACGGCAAACCAACGGCATAGAGCTTGGCAAACCCTAGCCATACGTGCTAGTACCCTGTCCCGACGCTAGGTAGGTGCAGAGGGCAGCCGTCGGCCCTATTGCCGATGTGCCGACGACTACCTAGGTGCCGAGGGCCACCGTCGGGCCGTTATCTCCTTCGCCGACGGTCCCTCCGTGCCGACGGCCGCTTTGGTAGGCTGGGGCTCCAGCCACTTACGCCGACGGCCCCCGACTTTTTGCCGTCGGCGCAAGATCTGGCTGTCGGCACATAGCTCCATTCCTGTAGTGGTTTGCATTTAACTATCGGCAAGCCACGCACAAGAATTCTGAGCAGGAACTTTTGTAGCTTTTTCATTATGTCCTAAATTCTTTCTTATGCTTATGTCATAAATTCTTTCGATAAGCTGGTTGTTAAATCACCTTTAGTCACTGTTTTCTATATGTGTTCTTTGCTCCGTTACTGGTCAGGTCTTTATGGTGAGGAGGACAAGAAGCTGATCGTTGGAGGAGCAGATCAACTGATGGCTAGGGCGGCGCAGGCGACCTCGTTTGCTAGAGGGGTGCCCACAGCTGGAGATTCAAGCAAGCTGATGAGGATTACTTACGGTGATTAAAGCTCGGTTATCTTCGTGGTATTCTGTTAGTTTATCTCATTTTGGCCCAGTTGTGTTGCTGGAAAGTTTGGCGAAATGTGCCTTTGGTTTCATTTTGTACTCTCCCCCGATGTCGGGGTGCGACTCCCTCAAACGTGTAGGGTGGTAGGTTTTTCGTCCCGTAATCCAATTACTCGAGCCGGGGATTGGATGGCGGGTTTTCCTACCGGTAGTTCCTTCGGGTTCCCGGTTGTTTTGTTAACTTTGGTTGAACTGTTGTATTTCCGTTATGCTTTATAATGGAAATGGGGGAACCCTGCTGGAAAAAAAAATATGATAGTATATACAAGTATCTGATTGTGGAAATGGAAATTAGTTGTTACGTAGGATCCTCCGTCTGCGCTTGCAGCTGAAGAGCTACAGGGAGATGGGTGACAAAGCTGAATTGAATCCCAGGTTCAACAAGAAGTTGGCGGCTTTGATATATGATGAATAGTGTGTTTGTTCGCTGGTACGAGAATGATGGCCAAGATGGAATTTTGCCGCTATCCACACAGATCATGAGCATTTCCGCGCTTTTAGTACTGCAATTCGGTGAGGTATTAACTAAATATGTGATGGGGCTGGTCTGTTCTTGTTTGATATAAGAAAAAAAAATCTTAACTCATGTTTAAGGTCACCACCACCATTATTTCATACGAGTACTTCTCTTCTCGATCGATCCTTTGCAGACAGGACAATCAACCGATACATAGGTACCAAGCGAATCATCATGGGATAGTTTCTGCACATGGGCTTGGGCTTGGACCCCACCCCGTCGCCGCTGGTGTCGTTCCTGTCCATCGTCCGGAGTAGAAAGGCCTTTCGACGATGTGCACGTGGTTGATCTACGTGGTCTTCTTCCGGGCGGTCGCTCCCATCATAGTCTAGATCTAAGCTACGGCGCCCGGTGCCCGACTTCATCACCATCGACTTGAACCTAAATGGGTGCGAGCTGGGGCTGCCATGGCTCCCGCCATGGCAGATTTTTTTTGTTAAATCTCCGTATTTAATTTGTAGATTTGAGCCCCAAATTTAGCTAAAAGGCCCCCTCCAACTTATTTAACATGTTTTTGGCCCCTTTTGTATTGCATTCATGGTTCCGTCCCTACGTACCTCCGGTCGGACCTTGCTCTAGCCCCGGAGTCCAACCTGACACTCCGCGTTGCCTCCACGAGCCGCCATGGTGAGGATGTGTGCGTCGAGCTCGGAACGTACCTGGTCACTGGTAGAAAATAGGTCTTTCATAAGCCCGCATTAGTCCCCAAAATAATCGAACCGCGACCAAAGGGGTCTTTAGTCGCGGTTCGGGAGGAGACCCGCGACCAACTGTCTGGCCCAGCGCGCTCGATCCACAACTGGCGGACGGGAGGGGCTTTAGTCCCGGTTGGCCTCCTCAGGCTGGCCCGAAGGCCTTTAGTCGCGGTTGTCCAGGCCAACCGGGACTAAAAGACCATCCCTATATAGGACTCAGCTCGCTGCACTTAGCCACATTTGGTGTCACTTCTATTCACAATATTCACAAGGGGGTGGTGGGTTTGCTTTTGGTTTCTCCTATGCACACAAGGTGTTCGATGAAATGCCCGAGAGCATGAAACACACATGATATAAAGTGTCCGAGCCATACTTATTTTTCCTCCGCGATCGCGGTTAGCAAGTTGAACCTTTCATGATTTGTATTATTTCTATCTAGTTAGTTTAACAAATGCATGACGGTTAATTATATACCTTATATAATAATAATGCAGATGAATCGGCAATGGATGTACGGTAACCGACTCTCCGGCGAGTTCACTACGGGTTTGAAAGATTTCCTCGTAGTGGCAAATGCGAACAAGCACCGAGGTTTTATTATCTGTCCATGTGCTGAATGTAAGAATCAGAAGGGTTACTCCTCCTCAAGAGTCGTTCACATGCATCTGCTTCGGCACGGTTTCATGCCAAGCTATAATTGTTGGATCATGCATGGAGAAAGAGGGGTTAGAATGAAAGAAGATGAAGAAGGGGATGATATCGATGTCAACTATCATTAGGCTTTCGGTGATACTTTCATGGAGGATGATGCTGAAGTTGGGGAAGGGTTTGGTGAAGGTGAAGAAGAGGCACATGATGAGCCCGCTGATGATCTTGGTCGGACCATTGCTGATGCACGGAGACGCTGCGAAACTGACAAGGAGAGGGAGAATTTGGATCGCATGTTAGAGGATCACACGAAGTCGCTGTACCCAGGATGCGACAATAGTCTGAAAAAACTGGGCTGCACACTGGATTTGCTGAAATGGAAGGCACGGGAAGGTGTAGCTGACTCATCATTTGAAAATTTGCTGAAAATGTTGAAGAATATGTTTCCGAAGAATAACGAGTTGCCCGCTAGTACGTACGAAGCAAAGAAGATTGTTTGCCCTCTAGGTTTAGAGGTTCTGAAGATACATGCATGCATTAACGACTGCATCATCTACCACGGTGAATACGAGATTTGAATGAATGTCCTGTATGCACTGCATTGCGTTATAAGATCAGAGGCGATGACCCTGGTGACGATGTTGAGGGCGAGAAACCCAGGAAGAGGGTTCCCACCAAGGTGATGTGGTATGCTGCTATAATACCACGGTTGAAACGTCTGTTCAGGAACAAAGAGCATGCCAAGTTGTTGCGATGGCACAAAGAGGACCGTAAGTTCGACGAGGAGTTGAGACACCCCGCTGATGGAACGCAATGGAGAAAGATCGACAGAGAGTTCAAAGATTTTGCAGCTGACGCAAGGAACATAAGATTTGGTCTAAGTACTGATGGCATGAATCCTTTTGGCGAGCAGAGCTAAAGCCATAGCACCTGGCCCGTGACTCTATGCATCTACAACCTTCCTCCTTGGTTGTGCATGAAGCGGAAGTTCATTATGATGCCAGTGCTCATCCAAGGTCCGAAGCAACCCGGCAACGACATCAATGTGTACCTAAGGCCATTAGTTGATGAACTTTTACAGTTGTGAGGCAGACCTGGTGTACGTGTGTGGGATGAGCACAAAGAAGGGAAATTTGACCGACGAGCGTTGCTTTTTGTAACCATCAACGATTGGCCTGCTCTCAGTAGCCTTTCGGGACAGACAAATAAGGGATACAAAGCATGCACGCACTGCTTACATGAGACTGAAAGTGTATTTTTGGATAATTGTAGGAAGAACGTGTACCTGGGTCATCGTCGATTTCTTCCCCGAAATCATAACGTAAGAAAGAAAGGCAAGCATTTCAACAGCAAGGCAGGTCACCTGCCGAAGCCTGCGGAACGTACTGGTGCTGAGATATTTGATATGGCCAAGGATTTAAAAGTCATCTTTGGAAAGGGTCCTGGCGGACAATCAGTTCCGCTGGGAGTTGACGGGCACGCACCCATGTGGAAGAAGAAATCGATATTTTGGGAGCTACAGTATTGGAAAGTCCTAGATGTCCGCTCTGCAATCGACGTGATGCATGTTACGAAGAATATTTGCGTGAACCTGCTAAGCTTCTTGGGCGTGTATGGGAAGACAAATGATACAAAGGAAGCACGGCAGGACCAGCAACTTTTGAAAGACCCAGATGACCGGCATCCGGAATGGTTTCAAGGTCGTGCCAGCTACACTCTTACCAAAGAAGAGAAGGTCATTTTTTTTTGAATGCCTGAGCAGTATGAAGGTCCCGTCGGGCTTCACTTCGAATATAAAGGGACTAATAAACATGGCGGACAAAAAGTTCCAAAACCTGAACTCTCACGACGGCCACGTGATTATGACGCAATTGCTTCCGATTGCTTTGCGGGGGCTTCTACCGGAAAATGTTCGAGTAGCCATTGTGAAGCTATGTGCATTCCTCAATGCAATCTCTCAGAAGGTAATCAGTCCATAAGATCTACCACGGTTACAGAACGATGTGGTCCAATGTCTTGTCAGTTTCGAGTTGGTGTTCCCACCATCCTTCTTCAATATTATGACGCACCTCCTGCTCCACCTAGTCGAAGAGATTTCCATTCTCGGTCCTATATTTCTACACAATATGTTCCCCTTTGAGAGGTTCATGGGAGTATTAAAGAAATATGTTCGTAACCGTGCTAGGCCAGAAGGAAGCATAAGGGCTATGGAAATGAGGAGGTAATTGAGTTCTGTATTGACTATGTTCCTGACCTTAAGCCGATTGGTATTCCTCAATCGCGGCACGAGGGGAGACTAAGTGGAAAAGACACGATCGGAAGGAAATCAACGATATGTATGGACGATCATTCTATGACTGAAGCACACCACACAGTTCTGCGAAATTCGAGCTTGGTGGCTCCGTACTTCGAGCAACACAAGAATATTTTACGCTCGGACAACCCGGGGAAGCCTGAATCCCGGATTAGAAAGGCCCACATGGGGACTTTCGGCAGTTGGTTGCGAAAACATTTAATGAATGACAATGATGTTGGAGATCAACTGTACATGTTGGCCAAGACACCATCTTCGACTATAACGACTTTCCAAGGGTACGAGATTAATGGGAATACATTTTACACGATCTCCCAAGATAAAAAGAGCACCAACCAAAACAGTGGTGTCCTCTTTGATGCAGCAACCGAGATTAGGCAAACGGTCACATATTATGGTTACATAGAGGAGATATGGGAACTTGACTATGGACCCTCCTTTAAGGTCCCTTTGTTCCGGTGCAAATGGTTCAAGCTAACGGGAGGTGGGGTAAAGGTGGACGAGCAATACGGAATGACAATGGTGGATTTCAACAATCTTGGTTACCTTGACGAACCATTCGTCCTAGCCAAAGATATCGCTCAGGTTTTTTATTTGAAGGACATGAGTAGCAAACCGAGGAAACGAAAAGATAAAAAAACGATCAGTACATCATGCGATGATCCAAAGCGCCACATTGTTCTTTCAGGGAAAAGAAACATCGTGGGAGTGGAGGACAAGACAGACATGTCAGAAGATTATAATATGTTTGGTGAAATTCCGCCCTTCCAAGTGAACACTGACCCAAGCATTAAGTTAAATGATGAGGATGCTCCATGGATACGGCACAATCGTAAGAAAGCGGGGACACAAGGGAAGAATTGATGTGTAATAATTTATTGTACCAAACTTTGTTGAATGGATCATGTGAATTATATTATCTCTAATGTGTTTTGGGGCAAACCTTAAAGGGAGGGTGTAGAACAAAACAATCGGTATCGCCATCATATAGCGCTACCGTGGCTACTGGGTGCATATATGCATACCAAATGCACGGCAGGACGTATGATGGCGAATCCGGATGTTTTGTATTTGCTCGATGAACTGAATATATGATGTATCAAACCTTATAGGGGGGTGTAGAACAAAATAATCGGTATCGCCATCATACAGCCCCACCGTGTCTACTGGGTGTATATATGCATACCAAATGCACGGCAGGACGTATGATGGCTGTAACATCCAAGTATGAAAACAGCCCTTAGTGGTTCAATTTCTTGTTTACTTTCAAGCAATGCATCATGTCATCATATCATTGCATTTGTTTTACTTATGGTTGCATTGTTTTCTTATTGAATCAACCTTGTTTTCACACTTGTCTGTTACAATCTTTCAAACAAAGAATTGCAAAACAAAACCTCCCTTGTTTTCCAAATAAATTCATTAATGTTCAACTATTAATTTGTTGCCTCAAATCATTCATTTAATTCCACCAATTAAATTCAAATCATTCCCAATTCTCAAATCAGTACCTTTTTGGAAACCATAAAACTCACCAAACATTTCTTCCCCCTCTAAATCATTCTAAAACCCTAGGGGTAACCCTACTCATATACATGTTTTTATTAAGGTTTTATTAAACTCAAATCCTTCTATTTTGGTTCCAAACACAAACTACTATTTTAAAATTTAATTTTTTGAAATCCAAGCTTGCAATGTGGTTTCTAATCACCTAAAAAGCTTAACTGAATTTTTCTGTAATTTTTCTTGATTAAAACCTTAACAACTTTCTTCCAAAAGCTATCTACAAAAAAAAAATATAAAACAGAAAAAGAATAAAAAGGAGAAAACCTAACTGCGCGCGCGGCAGCTAAGCGGCCCAACCACCTATCCTACGCGTGCGCCAAAGCCCAGCCCGCTATCTTCCACTTACCGGTTCGCTGCTGCGCCAAGATTCGTGCCTGCTCTCTCCGCCTTCGTCAAACAGTACGGCGGCCATCGGGGGACGCCACCGCGACAGCTACGCCGCCGTCCGACCGCTTCCGTGCGGTTCCGCCACTATAAGAAGGCCCTAGGGCCCTGGCAGGTGCCCTAGGCTCCTAGGGTTCCCCCATCCCATCGCAAGCGCCGCCATTCCTCTCCTCGCTGTCGCCCCACCTCTCTGCAATTTCTCCCGCCGGCGAGCCTCTGAAGAATTCGATGGCGCCGCCGCAGAGATCTCCCACCTAGTCACCCACAAGCAGGAATCAGATCGCCGTGATTTCCTCTTCCCCTTGGACACCCGCAATCGCCACGGTGAGCTTACGATCGTCGACGCCGTCCCCTCTTTTCTCTCCGGCCGCCGCGCCCCGTTCTCTGAACTTGCACACCTCGTCGCCGTTGCAGAGCAGCGCTACGGCTTTGGAGCACGGGAGTAGCACCGCCACCATCCCCTCTACCCTTTGGACACCTGAGCAGCCGCGGATAAGCCCCAGGAGCTCGCCGCCGTCCTCGACTGCCCGCGTCACCGCCGTCGTCAGCAACGTCATCGCCGCGCCTCTGCCTCGTTCTACAACGCGGTGAGCCACCGTGCACCTTCTCCTCCCCCCTCTGTTGCTTCCGTGCTTCTCTGCACGCGTCCAACGAGCCACCGCAGCGCCGCCGTGCACGTTTGCCTCGCCGCCGTTGATCACTGCTACCTGACAGAGTTGCAGTGTTGCGCTTGTTCGTCAGGTTCAGTTAATCC
The DNA here is from genome assembly GCA_028641055.1 of Alopecurus myosuroides. Taxonomy (NCBI): domain Eukaryota; kingdom Viridiplantae; phylum Streptophyta; class Magnoliopsida; order Poales; family Poaceae; genus Alopecurus; species Alopecurus myosuroides. The sequence goes on from CM054057.1 coordinate 10,660,364, forward strand.
CCAAACTGAACCTCAACCTGTTTCAGTCCTCCCTCTGTCAAACAACTGAAGCGTACCGCAGTGGTACAGAGCCTTGCGCGCGCTGCCGTGGTTGCGGGTTCGATCCCCCGCAAGCACACATTTTTGTGGAATTTCTTCCACTGCACTGGCCCACCAGTCAGCCACCCCACTGCCACGCAGGCACGCAAAGCCACAGGGCCCACTGGCAGCGTGTGGGTACGCTTCCAGTGCGGTAACAAAAGTATTTAATCGAATCTGTTTTAAATTTCTATTTTTCTTTTAAATAACAAAATTGAATAGAAACTTTGAAATTCAATATCTTTATTTTCATAAGTCCAATAAACACAAACTTTATATCTATTCTGATCCAAATTTCATAATCTTTCCAAATATTCAACTTGTGTTCTGTTTTGAATTTTCAAAATACTTTTAAATTTCAAATTTGAATAATTCAAATGCAAATTGAAATAATTCATAACTAATTCATACTGTTTTCAAATAATTCAAATAAAATATGTTTTTCACACCTTTTTGAATGTTCTATTCAAATATAAATTTTGTTTTCTGGTTTGAGTAATTTAAATTGCCTAAACAATTTAAACCTTGTTTAAGTCAATTAAAAATTGATAAAATCATAACTTGATTAATATAAAATATTTTTGAACATGCAAATTATGTTTTCAAACCACCAAAGTGTGAACTTTTCAAATATGAATTTGAATTTATGGTTTGAACAAATAAAATTCAATTAATATTTAAAGCTTGTTTTAAATTCAATTAAAAATTGTTTAATATTGTTTAAATCATAATTATTTAATCCTAAGTCCAATTTCAAAATGTGAAACATGTATTCCAACTAAAATTTGATAACCTTTTCAAATATCAATTTTGCTATTTGTTTTGCACACCCTAACTTGATGAAAACAATAATTGTTTGTGTACCATGTTTAAGTAACAAAATTCCAAACTTAATAAATGCTTTTCTAAATTGTTAACTATCATTCCATTTGCATTTAAATTGTTATGTTATTGTTATTCATCATGCATGCATCATGATAACAACCAACACCTAATAAATAGTTGTAAATCATTTGTTCCAATTGTTTCAATGGATCCTTTTCCATATGCAACCCTTGCATATGGGTCCATTTAATTTGTGCTATCATGTTAGTCAGTTTATCTAGATGCACCTATTAAATTGTCATGCATAATATTGACTGTGCACAATGCCATGAACATGATTGTTTACATTCCTGTTTTGTTTGTTTGCTTCTTCTCGGTTAGACGACGACTACGTTGAGACCGACGATCCTTACGACACCACTACTCAGGACCTAGCCCAGTACCCGGCTACTGAGCTGCCAGGCAAGTTATCACTCACATGAATCATCGAGTTCCTTTCCACACTTGTTGTCGATACTATCCTTTTGTCTACTATTGCTAGCCCTATGTATCGTTGCTTGTTCTCCGAACCTATCACATGATACCCTGAACCAATGATATTGCCTCACCTCCATACCTACAGCCTTTGTTTGTGCCCTAGTATTATCTAGCATGCTTAGGGTTGCTTTTACTCGAGTCTGTTGTCGGTTACTACTTTTACTATCTTATTACTTGTACCGGGGGCTCGATGTTAATCAATCAATCCTGTTAATTGCTAATGGTAATAATAATTTGATGATAAGGCACCGGCAGGAGGCCCATGAGAGGTTTTGGAGCCTGCTAGTGTCGACCCTAATAGGAAAAGGGTCTTGTCTACTGATCCATGATGAGCGCACTATCCGCATGTGGGAAGCGAGTATGGGCGCCCCCCTCAACTTGACCTGATTCGCATCTCGTCCAAATCATCTCATTTAGTTCGTGCTTTCTATTTGCCGCATGCATGTTTTTGCGAGCCCAGCGCAGGGTGGAACTTTTGTAGTCGGCATATAGGGGGACACGTTCTTAGAGTGCTATGAGGGTCCATTTTCTTCTGGGCTCGATTAGCCGTGCGCCCAAGGTGCTTTGGGCTTGATGCGGAGAATGGTTGGTTGTGTAGAGTACCCCGCTTGGTGGGAGGCATCCCATCTGGCGGGTTATTCTTGCGTGTACGGCCAAATTGGTGCAACCCTGCAGGGATAATCTTCTCGAGAAGCCGTGTTTTCCGCGGTTATGGATTACTTGGTGAAAGTACTGGCTAACAAGTACTCAGGACAACTTCAACATAATGATCAATCATGTTTCACCCAATGATTAATAACTTGACTAGTAATAGGTTATTCACACAAATAACTTGATTCATCTTAATCCAACTGCGTGAGTTATCCTCGGATTGCTTCTTTGGATAAGGGGCGAGATCCAGGATGGGTTTGGTTGAAGTTATCTTTCAGTTGGTTACAATCCTCGATCTTATCTTTTCTGTTAGCCGGAACTTGTAGATATCTTCTGTAGTTGGTTAGAGAAGCCAGCAGCAATTTTCATATCACCCCTTTCTTCCGTTGATCCCAAGCATCAATGCTTGTGTTGACGGGTAACTCTTTGATGAACTGTGAGTCTTGCTTGCCAGTACTTGGATGTACTGACCCCGTTGGGGCTGTGGTTTACGCAGAGTACGACTACGACTGCGGTGCTTCCCAGGATGGCTACTTTGTGGAGTTCGACGAGACTGCAGACGAGTAGTTAGCTGGACCAGGGCAGGATCCAGAACCTACGTGGATGGGCTTCGTCTTCTTTATTTTTCTCCGGCTTCTTAAGCCTGTTGGATTTGTCTGTACTCAGACCCCTTTGATTGCTTCCGCTGTTGTAATGAATGATATGTTGGGACATGTGTCCTCTGGATGACTGTATTCGATATTTCTGCCTTAGTGAAGGCCAGTTGCACTTATTTCATTCTTTTGTGTCGTAGAGACAGTTTGTGTTATCATTTCGTTCAAAGCTGTTGACGTACAGTGCGTGTTTGAATATGAAGTACGTCGACAGTAGTGCCTTAGGTTCCTAGCGGATAGTTTACTTCGACGGTGGAAGCAGGGCTTGTGTTGTCGCGCATAAGCGCAGGCCTACCAGGAAGCTGGGACGTGGGAGCAGTTATGCCCCATAATCCAAGCACCTGACTTCCAGTTCGTGCGATGAGTATCCTCTAGAAACCTTGGGTGCGACAAATGGTATCAGAGCCTGTCTGCCTGTAGGATCCCTTTTTACTGGTCGCAGTTGAGTCTAGAAACTATTTTGTAGCTATATAGGAAAAATGAAACGTGAGAGTAGGAATTCTGCCATTTTTCTTCTTTCCCCACCCACCCACCCTTTTCTGGTAAGGAAGTGCAACGTTGTTTTCTGTTCTCACCTAAACTTTCAAGTTAGGATTTCACGTGTTTTGGGTTCTCTGTAGTACCTCAGGACTTTTGGTCTCGTTTTCCCGATGTTGCTTCAATATCATGTTCTTTTCAACATCCTTTTCGTCCATTGAACCTTGTTGTTGTTTTCCACATCCTTTTTCTTCTACCGGAGTCTAATCAAAACCTTCCAAATCATCTGCAGATGGGTCTCAGCTACTACCCGCAGGTGGTTCGCATGACTCGCTGTGAGAGCACCGCCGGTTTTCCGCAGTTGCTGAGAGACATGGTTACCTATCTGGGGTTCCGTTGGGCACCAGAGTACCAGGTCTACGAGCACCAGCGAGAGTTTGACCAGACTTGCTACCGGGCTATCGTCTACATTCTATCGGATGATGGCAGGAGCATTGTCCACCAGTACGAGGCAGTAGGGTCCACTGTGGATATGGCAGTGCAGCAGGCAGCGTACGTGAGTCTCACCGTCCTCCGTGCTGACTACTGGGGGTTTGATAAGTCCAGTTTTCGTCACATCCCCCGTGGTTACATCACGGCAGCGGGAGTTCACTTCACTGTCCACCGCGACCTGGATACCTACGAGACTGATAGCTCCAGGCTGCAGACCACTGCCCAGTTCGTGTGGCACAGTGACGCCGTTGCTTCCGCACTTTCTCAGGAGTTAGCCTCAGTCAGGGAGCAGCTCCACCTTGCTCTCACTCGTCTGGCGACGTACACCACAGACTTTGTTGGAGACGAGCGCTTTGCACGTTTCCAGCAGACAGTGGGTTTTCCTCTGCCAGATGCTGGAGGTTACGAGCCGATCAGAGGCCCACTTCTCGACCTCGGAGCTGGTTACACAGGGATTCCCCGCTATGGAGCACAGGGACACGACGCTTTCTACTTCACCACACCGAGAGTTGCTCTCAGAGCAGTTCCTATCTACATGGATCGTCGTGATAACACTACTTCCGTGGGGTTCCTCTCACCGTATCTCTCGTCGTTACTACTCACCGCCGTGCCTGCGTGATGAGCATGGGAGTACCGTTGTATCCTTACTAGCTGTGGTCTAGTTTTCCTTGTCGTTTTCGACCATGTATTGGGGTCTGTTGGATTATTCGATGTATTTGAACATTTGATGAGTACCTGTTGGTTATCTATTCATTGCGTCGGAATAATCTAACTTTCGGTTCCGAAGTCTATCTTTCTGTTGTTGTGCTAAAATGAATTTCTGTTCAGGATGCCTCCAACCAGGAACAACCCGCCTCCGCCACCACCAATGGGGGAACAGTTGGCTCAGATGACCCAAGTGGTGACACAGATGGCCCAGATCCAGCTAACCAGCAACACAACCAGAATGCTCCAAGGGTCACCATCAAGGACTTCCTCAGCTTGGCCCAAAACTTTCGTGCAACACGTGAGCCCCTGGATCTGATGACTGGGATCCGTGACGTAGCAAGAGCTCTGGAGATTGCTCATGTTGCAGAAGAGGATAAGGTCAAGTATGCCACCTACCTACTGAAGGGTCATGCAGCTACTTGGTGGGAGAACTACCAGACCATGAGAGCTGGTTATCCTATCACCTGGGGATGTTTCAGGGAGGCCTTCCTGAAGCACCACATCCCGGATGGTCTCATGGAAAGGATGCGTGAGGAATTCTGCTCTCTCAGACAGGGCAAGCTGGACGTTCTCGGCTACCAGAACGAGTTCAATCGTCTCGCTCGGTACGCTGGTGACGAAGTGTCCACCGAAGCCAAGAAGATGGCAAGGTTCCGCCGAGGTTTTAACCCGGAACTGAAGTACGCTCTCACCAACATCAAGTGCAAGGACTTCGTGGAGCTTGTGAACACCGCGCTCAATGAGGAGAATGGGCGCAAGGCGTTCGAAGAGTCCCGCAAGCACTCGCGTGAGGGTGGTTCCTCCTCCAACATGACCACCCCTCCGCAGAAGCGCCGCATCTGGGTGCCAAATGGTGCTGTCACTCGGGCTCCAAATGCCCAAGCTTCTCCAGGCTTTGGTCCCCGCCCACCCAACCCATCTCAGATGCAGGGTCAGAGGTTCCCTATGGGGCAGCCAAGGCCAGTTCCTTCTCGTGTCGTCACTTGCTACAAGTGCAAGGATACTGGACACTATGCTGATAAGTGCACTCAGAAGCAGCTACCCCTACCTCCTCGCCCCAACACCAACCAGGCTATGGTTCGTGCTCCCCCGGCTAAAGCCTTCAACTCCAACAATAGGCCTGTCGGGAGGAACGCGAGGGTGAACCATATCAAGGCCGACAAAGCCGAGGAAGCTGCTGACGTCGTTCTCGGTATATTACACGTAAACTCTATTCCAGCTAAAGTGTTGTTTGATACTGGAGCATCGCATTCATTTGTGTCAAAGATTTTTGCAAAAGCATACAACCTAGTTCTGGTTCCGCTAAGCAATCAAATGACTGTTCACTCTCCGGGACCGCAAATGTTGACTTCCAAGATAAGCATGGACAATGAGATCCTAATTGGAGGTCGTGTATTCCTTGCTTCACTCATGTTGCTGGGAAATTCTGACATTGATGTCATTCTGGGTATGGATTGGTTGAAGACCCACAAAGCTAAAATTGACTGTGCTCAAAAGTCAATAACTCTCTCCCACACTTCAGGCCAGATAGTCTATTCTCCATATGGATCAAGTACTGTTCAGCTGTTCAACCTCGATGCCAAACCCCTTCCTGCAATTGAAAATGTTCCGGTGGTTTGTGAATTCCCTGACGTCTTTCCAGAAGAGTTGCCAGGGATGCCTCCAGACAGAGCAGTTGAGTTCGTGATCGAGCTTGAGCCAGGTACTTCTCCAATCTCTAAGCATCCATATAAGATAGCTCCTCCTGAACTGAAATTGTTGAAGGAGCAAATCGATATGTACATGGACAAAGGTTTCATTCAGCCTAGTTCCTCCGCTTGGGGTTGCCCAACTCTGTTTGTTGCCAAGAAGGATCAAACAAAAAGACTCGTGGTTGACTATCGTCCTCTCAACGAGAAAACCATCAAGAACAAGTATCCACTTCCTCGTATCGATGATCTTTTTGATCAACTTGCTGGAGCCTCAATATTCTCAAAGTTGGATTTGAGGATGGGTTACCATCAGATAAAGATCAGAAAGGAAGATATTCCTAAGACAGCTTTCACCACTCGTTACGGTCTATATGAATACACCGTCATGTCCTTTGGTCTCACCAATGCACCGGCAACCTTTTCAAGACTCATGAATTCTGTCTTCCATGAATACCTCGACAAGTTCGTTGTGGTATATCTTGATGACATTCTAGTCTACTCAAAATCTGAGGAAGAGCATGGAGAACACCTTCGTCTCACTCTCATGAAACTTCGCGAGCATCGTCTGTATGCCAAGTTTTCCAAATGTGAGTTCTGGATTCCAGAAGTTGCATATCTTGGTCATATCATCTCTGCCAAAGGCATTGCCATTGATCCGGAAAAGGTTAAGGCAATTGTTGATTGGAAACCCCCTAAGACGGTGAAACAAGTTAGAAGCTTTCTTGGCTTGGCTAGCTATTGCCGTCGTTTCGTCCAAAACTTTTCCAAGATTGCTAAACCTCTCACTGATCTCACAAAGAAGGACAAAAAGTTCGTTTGGACTCCACAATGTGATGAGAGTTTCAACCTCCTGAAGACAAAACTCACTTCCACACCTGTTCTAGTTGGCCCCGACACTACCAAACCTTTCCAGATATTCTGTGATGCATCTCTCCAAGGCCTAGGAGCAGTTCTTATGCAAGAACGTCAAGTTGTCGCTTATGCTTCACGTCAGTTGAACCCACATGAGGAAAACTATCCCACTCATGATCTTGAACTTGCAGCAGTTGTGTTTGCCCTCAAGAAATGGAGACAATACTTGTTGGGTAACAAAACTGAAATCTTTTCCGATCACAAGAGTCTGAAATACATCTTCACTCAGCCAGATCTGAACCTCAGGCAAAGGAGATGGATTGAGAAGATTAAAGACTTTGATCTCACCATTTCTTACACTCCAGGCAAGGCTAATGTTATGGCCGACGCTCTCAGTCGCAAATCCTATTGCAATAATCTCATGATCATGGAAAGCCAACCTCCACTTCATGAAGAATTCCAGAAGCTGAACCTTGGTCTTGTCCCTGAAGGATACCTGGCTAGCTTGACAGCCAGCCCAACTCTCGAGGACAAGATTCGTTCTGAACAACTTCGTGATAATGAAATCAAGAAGATTGTGGATCACATCAAGGAGGGCAATGATAAATTCAAGTCCTTCTCAATTGATGACAAGGGAACTGTGTTCTTCGAAGGACGCATTGCAGTCCCTCAGATTCAAAGTCTCAAGGATATCATTCTCAAGGAGGCTCATGAAACTCCTCTATCCATTCACCCTGGAAGTACAAAGATGTACCAGGATCTCAAGACTCTGTATTGGTGGTCTGGCATGAAACGTGAAATTGCTCAATACGTTTCTGAATGCGACGTTTGTCAACGTGTTAAGGCAGTCCATCAGAAGACAGCAGGTCTACTCCAACCTCTGAAAATTCCTGAGTGGAAGTGGGACATGATTGAAATGGACTTCGTTACTGGGTTTCCAAAGTCCAAAAAGGGCAACGATGCAATCTTCGTTGTTATTGATCGTCTCACTAAGGTTGCTCACTTCTATGCTGTAAAGGAAACTATCTCAGCTAGCCAGTTAGCAGAGCTCTACACAGCAAAGGTTGTTCCCCTTCATGGTGTTCCATTGGAAATAAGCTCAGACCGTGGAAGTATCTTCACTTCTCATTTCTGGAAAAGCTTTCAAGAAGCATTGGGCACTAAACTTCTGTTCAGCACAGCTTACCACCCTCAGTCTCAGGGGCAAGTCGAAAGAGTCAATCAGATTCTCGAGGATATGCTCAGAGCATGTGGTCTCTCCTTTGGCATGAAATGGGAGGATTGCCTTCCATATGCTGAATTCTCCTACAACAACAGCTACCAGGCAAGCCTAGGCATGGCACCATTTGAGGCACTGTATGGTCGCAGATGCAGGAGTCCAATCAATTGGTCTGGAGCTGGTGAACGTACACTTTTAGGCCCTGACATTGTTAAGGAAGCCGAGGAAAAAGTTCGTATCATTCGTGACAATCTCAGGATTGCTCAGTCTCGTCAGAAGAGCTATTATGATAGCAAGCACAGGGATATGGTCTATGCACCTGGTGATAAGGCATATCTCCGTGTAACTCCCCTCAGAGGCACTCATCGTTTTGGTGTGAAAGGAAAGCTTGCACCAAGATACATTGGTCCTTTCAACATTCTTTCGAGGCGTGCAGAGAATGCTTATCGTCTTGAACTTCCAGGAAAACTATCCAAAGTGCACGATGTGTTCCACGTGTCACAACTCAAGAAGTGTTTCAAAGATCCAGATCGTGCAGTTGATCATGATTCCATTGAACTGCAAGATGATCTATCTTATGAGGAGCACCCTATTCGTATTCTCGATGAGACCGAGCGTAAGACTCGCAACAAGAGCACCAAGTTCTTGAAAGTCCAATGGTCGCATCATTCTGATAAAGAGGCAACGTGGGAGACCGAAGAGGATCTTCACAAGAAGTATCCGGACCTGTTCATTTCTCAGTAGGGAATCTCGGGGCGCGATTCCTTCAAGGGGGGGCGTTTTGTAACATCCAAGTATGAAAACATCCCTTAGTGGTTCAATTTCTTGTTTACTTTCAAGCAATGCATCATGTCATCATATCATTGCATTTGTTTTACTTATGGTTGCATTGTTTTCTTATTGAATCAACCTTGTTTTCACACTTGTCTGTTACAATCTTTCAAACAAAGAATTGCAAAACAAAACCTCCCTTGTTTTCCAAATAAATTCATTAATGTTCAACTATTAATTTGTTGCCTCAAATCATTCATTTAATTCCACCAATTAAATTCAAATCATTCCCAATTCTCAAATCAGTACCTTTTTGGAAACCATAAAACTCACCAAACATTTCTTCCCCCTCTAAATCATTCTAAAACCCTAGGGGTAACCCTACTCATATACATGTTTTTATTAAGGTTTTATTAAACTCAAATCCTTCTATTTTGGTTCCAAACACAAACTACTATTTTAAAATTTAATTTTTTGAAATCCAAGCTTGCAATGTGGTTTCTAATCACCTAAAAAGCTTAACTGAATTTTTCTGTAATTTTTCTTGATTAAAACCTTAACAACTTTCTTCCAAAAGCTATCTACAAAAAAAAAATATAAAACAGAAAAAGAATAAAAAGGAGAAAACCTAACTGCGCGCGCGGCAGCTAAGCGGCCCAACCACCTATCCTACGCGCGCGCCAAAGCCCAGCCCGCTATCTTCCACTTACCGGTTCGCTGCTGCGCCAAGATTCGTGCCTGCTCTCTCCGCCTTCGTCAAACAGTACGGCGGCCATCGGGGGACGCCACCGCGACAGCTACGCCGCCGTCCGACCGCTTCCGTGCGGTTCCGCCACTATAAGAAGGCCCTAGGGCCCTGGCAGGTGCCCTAGGCTCCTAGGGTTCCCCCATCCCATCGCAAGCGCCGCCATTCCTCTCCTCGCTGTCGCCCCACCTCTCTGCAATTTCTCCCGCCGGCGAGCCTCTGAAGAATTCGATGGCGCCGCCGCAGAGATCTCCCACCTAGTCACCCACAAGCAGGAATCAGATCGCCGTGATTTCCTCTTCCCCTTGGACACCCGCAATCGCCACGGTGAGCTTACGATCGTCGACGCCGTCCCCTCTTTTCTCTCCGGCCGCCGCGCCCCGTTCTCTGAACTTGCACACCTCGTCGCCGTTGCAGAGCAGCGCTACGGCTTTGGAGCACGGGAGTAGCACCGCCACCATCCCCTCTACCCTTTGGACACCTGAGCAGCCGCGGATAAGCCCCAGGAGCTCGCCGCCGTCCTCGACTGCCCGCGTCACCGCCGTCGTCAGCAACGTCATCGCCGCGCCTCTGCCTCGTTCTGCAACGCGGTGAGCCACCGTGCACCTTCTCCTCCCCCCTCTGTTGCTTCCGTGCTTCTCTGCACGCGTCCAACGAGCCACCGCAGCGCCGTCGTGCACGTTTGCCTCGCCGCCTTTGATCACTGCTACCTGACAGAGTTGCAGTGTTGCGCTCGTTCGTCAGGTTCAGTTAATCCCCAAACTGAACCTCAACCTGTTTCAGTCCTCCCTCTGTCAAACAACTGAAGCGTACCGCAGTGGTACAGAGCCTTGCGCGCGCTGCCGTGGTTGCGGGTTCGATCCCCCGCAAGCACACATTTTTGTGGAATTTCTTCCACTGCACTGGCCCACCAGTCAGCCACCCCACTGCCACGCAGGCACGCAAAGCCACAGGGCCCACTGGCAGCGTGTGGGTACGCTTCCAGTGCGGTAACAAAAGTATTTAATCGAATCTGTTTTAAATTTCTATTTTTCTTTTAAATAACAGAATTGAATAGAAACTTTGAAATTCAATATCTTTATTTTCATAAGTCCAATAAACACAAACTTTATATCTATTCTGATCCAAATTTCATAATCTTTCCAAATATTCAACTTGTGTTCTGTTTTGAATTTTCAAAATACTTTTAAATTTCAAATTTGAATAATTCAAATGCAAATTGAAATAATTCATAACTAATTCATACTGTTTTCAAATAATTCAAATAAAATATGTTTTTCACACCTTTTTGAATGTTCTATTCAAATATAAATTTTGTTTTCTGGTTTGAGTAATTTAAATTGCCTAAACAATTTAAACCTTGTTTAAGTCAATTAAAAATTGATAAAATCATAACTTGATTAATATAAAATATTTTTGAACATGCAAATTATGTTTTCAAACCACCAAAGTGTGAACTTTTCAAATATGAATTTGAATTTATGGTTTGAACAAATAAAATTCAATTAATATTTAAAGCTTGTTTTAAATTCAATTAAAAATTGTTTAATATTGTTTAAATCATAATTATTTAATCCTAAGTCCAATTTCAAAATGTGAAACATGTATTCCAACTAAAATTTGATAACCTTTTCAAATATCAATTTTGCTATTTGTTTTGCACACCCTAACTTGATGAAAACAATAATTGTTTGTGTACCATGTTTAAGTAACAAAATTCCAAACTTAATAAATGCTTTTCTAAATTGTTAACTATCATTCCATTTGCATTTAAATTGTTATGTTATTGTTATTCATCATGCATGCATCATGATAACAACCAACACCTAATAAATAGTTGTAAATCATTTGTTCCAATTGTTTCAATGGATCCTTTTCCATATGCAACCCTTGCATATGGGTCCATTTAATTTGTGCTATCATGTTAGTCAGTTTATCTAGATGCACCTATTAAATTGTCATGCATCATATTGACTGTGCACAATGCCATGAACATGATTGTTTACATTCCTGTTTTGTTTGTTTGCTTCTTCTCGGTTAGACGACGACTAGGTTGAGACCGGCGATCCTTACGACACCACTACTCAGGACCTAGCCCAGTACCCGGCTACTGAGCTGCCAGGCAAGTTATCACTCACATGAATCATCGAGTTCCTTTCCACACTTGTTGTCGATACTATCCTTTTGTCTACTATTGCTAGCCCTATGTATCGTTGCTTGTTCTCCGAACCTATCACATGATACCCTGAACCAATGATATTGCCTCACCTCCATACCTACAGCCTTTGTTTGTGCCCTAGTATTATCTAGCATGCTTAGGGTTGCTTTTACTCGAGTCTGTTGTCGGTTACTACTTTTACTATCTTATTACTTGTACCGGGGGCTCGATGTTAATCAATCAATCCTGTTAATTGCTAATGGTAATAATAATTTGATGATAAGGCACCGGCAGGAGGCCCATGAGAGGTTTTGGAGCCTGCTAGTGTCGACCCTAATAGGAAAAGGGTCTTGTCTACTGATCCATGATGAGCGCACTACCCGCATGTGGGAAGCGAGTATGGGCGCCCCCCTCAACTTGACCTGATTCGCATCTCGTCCAAATCATCTCATTTAGTTCGTGCTTTCTATTTGCCGCATGCATGTTTTTGCGAGCCCAGCGCAGGGTGGAACTTTTGTAGTCGGCATATAGGGGGACACGTTCTTAGAGTGCTATGAGGGTCCATTTTCTTCTGGGCTCGATTAGCCGTGCGCCCAAGGTGCTTTGGGCTTGATGCGGAGAATGGTTGGTTGTGTAGAGTACCCCGCTTGGTGGGAGGCATCCCATCTGGCGGGTTATTCTTGCGTGTACGGCCAAATTGGTGCAACCCTGCAGGGATAATCTTCTCGAGAAGCCGTGTTTTCCGCGGTTATGGATTACTTGGTGAAAGTACTGGCTAACAAGTACTCAGGACAACTTCAACATAATGATCAATCATGTTTCACCCAATGATTAATAACTTGACTAGTAATAGGTTATTCACACAAATAACTTGATTCATCTTAATCCAACTGCGTGAGTTATCCTCGGCTTGCTTCTTTGGATAAGGGGCGAGATCCAGGATGGGTTTGGTTGAAGTTATCTTTCAGTTGGTTACAATCCTCGATCTTATCTTTTCTGTTAGCCGGAACTTGTAGATATCTTCTGTAGTTGGTTAGAGCAGCCAGCAGCAATTTTCATATCACCCCTTTCTTCCGTTGATCCCAAGCATCAATGCTTGTGTTGACGGGTAACTCTTTGATGAACTGTGAGTCTTGCTTGCCAGTACTTGGATGTACTGACCCCGTTGGGGCTGTGGTTTACGCAGAGTACGACTACGACTACGGTGCTTCCCAGGATGGCTACTTTGTGGAGTTCGACGAGACTGCAGACGAGTAGTTAGCTGGACCAGGGCAGGATCCAGAACCTACGTGGATGGGCTTCGTCTTCTTTATTTTTCTCCGGCTTCTTAAGCCTGTTGGATTTGTCTGTACTCAGACCCCTTTGATTGCTTCCGCTGTTGTAATGAATGATATGTTGGGACATGTGTCCTCTGGATGACTGTATTCGATATTTCTGCCTTAGTGAAGGCCAGTTGCACTTATTTCATTCTTTTGTGTCGTAGAGACAGTTTGTGTTATCATTTCGTTCAAAGCTGTTGACGTACAGTGCGTGTTTGAATATGAAGTACGTCGACAGTAGTGCCTTAGGTTCCTAGCGGATAGTTTACTTCGACGGTGGAAGCAGGGCTTGTGTTGTCGCGCATAAGCGCAGGCCTACCAGGAAGCTGGGACGTGGGAGCAGTTATGCCCCATAATCCAAGCACCTGACTTCCAGTTCGTGCGATGAGTATCCTCTAGAAACCTTGGGTGCGACAATGGCGAATCCGGATGTTTTGTATTTGGTCGATGAACTGACCGTTGTATGAAGGTGGGCTATATATATATAGGGTCCTCTGGCTCACAAACTGTTGTGCTAGAGTTTTGATCCAACGGTTAAGAAACACCCTGATCCAACGGCTCACAACAACTCGAAAGAAACACACCGTAGCCCTGATCGAACGGCTCACAACAGCTCGAAAGAAACACACCCCGGATCCAACGACTCACAAGCGCTTGAAAGAAACACACGATCCGTGTGATTCTATCTGATTGGTCCAAACAAAACCCAGTTGGAATCCTGACTACCGCTCTACTTGGGACGCCTTCTTCATTAATCGGCGTGAGAGTGCGCTCGCCAGGTACGAGGAGAACGGCCCGCCTCCTTCGAACTTCAACGAGACCGGTCGTCGGCTGTGGTGGGGCGGCAGACGGACTCTTCAGAGCGTCATGAACTACATCAGGACTGGAGATAACCCCCGCCTGCGCTACTCTCACGCCCAGTCCTGGAGTCGTGACCCTCCGAGGGAGTGCAGAGCACCGTCCGACGATAGTGACGACGACGGCGACTACGACGACTACGAGTCGGAGTACTATAGGCCTAGGCAGGAGTATGACTAGCAGATATCAGATCCACAGTCTTGCCATTATGTAGATCATCTATGCTCTCCGTTTAGGTTTAGATCCACTCTTGCCATTATGTACTGCCTTTTTTATCTATATATATATATATCCAAGATGCGTGTGAATCTTTCTGATTGGTCGGAACAAAACCCTAACCATTTCGTCCCGGTTGGTAAAACATGCCAGGACTAAAGAGACGATCCGTTTCCCAACGAAATTAACCCGAACCGGAGACAGGAGACGGCAAGAAATGAAGTAGTTTTATTTTTCTGAATTTTCTGATATATTATTTGTATTTTTAAGATTTTAAAATGAAGTAGTTTTATTTTTCTGAATTTTTTGATATATTATTTGTATTTTAAGATTTTAAAATGAAGTAGTTTTATTTTTCTGAATTTTCTGATAAATTATTTGTATTTTTAAGATTTTTAAAAGAATTAGTTTTATTTTTCTGAATTTTCTGATATATTATTTGTATTTTTAAGATTTTAAAAAGAAAAATATTTGAAAAAACACCTTTAGTCGCGGTTCGTGTCACGAACCGCGACTAAAGGCTCTTTCCGTGCGGGAACGAAAACGCTGCGAAAAAACCTTTAGTCGCGGTTCGTGACACGAACCGCGACTAAAGGTACCCCTTTAGTCCCGGTTGGGGACACCAACCACGACTAAAGGCCCACGGATGGTACCCGGAGGGGACCTTTAGTTGCGGTTGGTGTCCCCAACCGGGAATAAAGGCTGACCCTATATATTCGCGCTGTCTTCCTGCCCCGAAAATTTCTAAGTCCCAAACGCATCTCCGCCGCACTGCTCGTCTTCCTCGCGTCGGCGCCCTGCTCGTCTTCTCCGCAGTCGCCGTCGCCGATTCCGCAATCGCCGTCGCCCGCGCAGAGACTCTGGGAGAGGACCGCGACGTCGCCATCGCCGCCGACGCCCGCGCCCTTCTCTCCACCGCCTCCGCCCAGCCTGCTCCGCCCCCGCCCCGTCGCCGTCTCCGGTAGGTCCCCCGCGGGCCTCGCGCCGCACTCGAACGGACGCCCTAGAACCACGAACCACGAACGGAAGGGATGACGCGCCGCCCGCGAACCACGAACGCGCCGCCCTCGAACCACGAACGCGCCGGTCGAACGCGCGGCGACCACGAACGCTGACGTCACGCTGGCGATTTTTTTTTGAGACAGAGCGGTGGCTCCTGGCGCAGTTGGGCTGGGCTCCAGGCGCTGTTGGGCTGGGCTCCTGGGCTGTCAGTTTTTTTTTCAGCACTCGTTTTTTTCTAAGTACAAAAAAAGTCAAAAAATTTGAATTAAATTCATTACAATAATGAAAATAAGTTTTAATTCAATAAATTCAGAATATTAAGTGTAATATACCAAAATGACCAGGAAAGCAAATTCAACCTAGCTATGGGGTTCTCCAAGTCATTTGAGCAACTAATCTTGGACACACCTCTAAAGTATGGTTTTCCCCCTCAGGTGGTCATCGTTCTTCCACCCAAAACCCTAGCAATATGTTTTCCCTCCTAGGGTTTACATCATTTGCATTGTTTTATCATGCATACATATTGCGCATTGCACGGTTACCATGTATTGAATACGTTCCTTCTTTTCTGTGTTGTTCGTTATCGGTAGACCGAGACCCGAAGGGTGATCCAGCCTTCTACGACGATATTTGCTAAGTCTTCTTTATACTTAATTAATTTTTACTACATGCATGTCTTCAGGAGTGACATATGGCGGACGATAGAGCCTTGGCGCTTAGGGATCAGGAGGCTGAAGGTTATATAATGGGCATCATAAACAACGAGATCCCTTATGAGCCGGGCCCAGAAGATGAGCAAGAAGAGGATATAGTCTCTTCTTTTCTGAACCTTGACGGTGCAACATACATTGTCGATGATCAAGAAGGTGAAGGAACGGACATTGTCGACGGAGGTCAACCGTCGACAAACGACGATCTCGAATTACAAAGACCAACCACCCCCGGCGAGTTATATATATACATTGAGCCTCTCGTGATACAAACTTACTGAAATGTGAATACATATGCATTAACGCGCGCGACTCTCTTTCTTATTTTAGCCCTCGGCTGGATCGAGTACGACAAAGCGTGGCAAATCCAAGGCGATGAAACAAGGAGAAACATATACCATCGAATCAGTCGGTGAAACCGGCAAGCCCCTACAGCACACCACAAAGTTTATCAATCAATGCGGAGTCGTTGTTAGAGACAACGTCCCGATCACCGTCCAGGAATGTAAGGAGCCAAAGAAGGCACGTCTTGGTTTCAGTTTTGTCGATAAGAGAACGAAAAAGGATTGCTGGAGAAAGCTTATGGTACATTTCATTCTACCTCCGAAATACAACAAAGTCGATGAATTCGGTAACGAGGTTCCGGGTGGACGTGAGAGGAGGAGGCTAGTCAAAGAGCTCGCTCTTCAGAAGATGGCCGAAGCATTCAGGAACTTCAAGAAAAATTTAACCCTTGAATATGTCAACAAGGGCAAGACTCCGAAATTCACTGGACAACATGAGAAACTTAAAGATGATTGTCCAGAATTTGTGAGGCAAAGAAATCGGAGCATTTCAAGAAAATATCGAAAAAAATAAGGCTAATGCGGATAAGAAACAGTACCATCATGTTATGGGGTCAGGAGGATACCGCCTTTCGGCGCCTAAGTGGGAGAAGATGGAGGAGGGCCTGAGGGCGTGAGGAATCCCTCTAGGTACAGAGGGATGGGACGAAAGAGCCAAAAGCTGGTGGTACGGGCATGGGGGATCGCTAGACCCGGAGACAGGGGCGTGTGTTCATCGGCAGAAAACGTTTGCTCCCACCCAAGCCCTTATTGACGCAATGACCGAAGCTCAACAGGGCTTGATCACGTTCAACAGAGAGAAAGACGCACTGATAAAAGCCCTCGGGAATGCTGAACACGGAGGACATGTACGAGGCAAAGGCAGAATGCCGTGGAAAGTAGGGTTTTCCCAGGACAATGACCCGTACTGTTACAGAAGTCGTAAGAGAAAGACGGACCGGGATGCAGATCTTTTGGCGAAGGTTGCATCGGAACTTAGTGAGTTGAAGCAGACCGTGCATGGACTTGTGAAAGAAAGATCGGCGCCTGCAGGGCCGCATGAAGATCATGTGACGGATCTCGGAAGCCAGCAACAGCGGAGAAGCAGCATGGCTTTCACGGAGGCCCCGCCTGCAGGTGCTAATGCACCGATGATCGAGATTCGTGCACCGGAGCCTCACTACCCCGTGGATGATGTAAAGGAGATGAAATAATGTGATCTGCATTATCTCGTGGGGAACATTTCCACGAAGGTATCTACCGGCAGTGCTTTACCCTGTACACCTGGAGCACTCCACCACAACAACCCCATTCCATATGGCTATGCTCGTGACACGGTGGAAGACATAGTCCAAGTGTTTGAGGACCTGGAGATTGAAATAGCTACACCCGAAGGGGAGAGAAGACTTGGAGATGTCAAGCGCCAGTTCATTCTATGGAAAAAGAAGTACATAGTGATTCCAGGCAAGGCGCCAAGGCTAACAAGTCCACCCCCCTCCGATGGTGGTGGTGGTGGTGGTGGTGGTTCACCTACACCTCCTTCACGCCATTCGACGCCGTCCCCCGATCCATAATGTCCGGCGGGTAAGCAGGTGCCGCTCCCCAATCCTCCTCTGGCGGGTAAGCAGCCGTCGCCCCCCAATCCTCCTCCGGCGGGTAAGCAGCCGCCGCCCCCCATTCCTCCTCCGGCGAAGAAGCGGAAGCAGGCGGACAGCAAGGAAACCCGCTCCTGGACTATTAACCCGGAGCCTTATGTACCTAAGACCACACGGGTACCGGAGCCATCACTGAAGCCTATCCCCCCAAGTCCTTGGGAACTAAGTGAAGCTGAAACCAAATTGGCCGCGAATGCTGATTATGAGAAATGGAAGGCCGATCAGAAGGCGCTAAAGGAGCCTAAGCCCAAGGAAGTATACACTCCGAAGGCAAAGAAGTGGGCTACAAGTTTTTTGACGACACCGTCCCAAGCCGAGCTGAATATGCCTGACGACTATGGAAGTGAACTGCGTAGGCAAGCAGAAATATTGAAGGAGCAGAAAGAACAAAGGAAAAAAAACGGGAAACAAGTTGACCAGCTCGGGATGCATAATAAACAATCAATCCCCCCGCTCATAGTGCTGGTCCAGAACAGGACCCCGAGGTCATAGCAGCTTCGGCGGCAATTGGATTGACTGTAGCGAGTGCCATGAAAAATGCGTCCGAGATGGGTTTGACTCTTCGTGTCTCGTTAGGCCTGGACGATGCGCCAGTAGGTGAGGTAGCATTACAATATGTGCCGAATGGGCCTCTCGTCGAGCCGATGCAGGAAAAGAGTCTACCACCACAAATACGAAATCTGCTACGTTGGTACAAGAATTTCATATCATGGGCCGCCAAAGAATATGTTTATGCGGATGTTACAGAGCAGCATCACACCAAACGGTACTCTGTAACAGTTCATATGAGTGAGTTGTTCCAGCTGTTCAATCTGCGCGAGCTCGACAAATCTATCCTGAGTTGCTACGTTCTGTAAATGATTTATTTCTACCTCATCTCGTTCTTCATTGCCTGCACTATATATATATATATATATACACACACATTGTCCTAACTATATTGTTGCGTACGCTATTATGCAGATTGAAGATTTGGGATTGCAAAATAAGAAACATCCATGATGTTGGGTTCATTGACCCACAAATCATTAATGGACATGTGTTACAAAATCACCCCGAAGACGTGGAGAAAGACTTGTACAAGTTTCTTACAAAGCATCAACTCAAAAGTCATATTCTATTTCCTTACCATTTTGGGTGAGTGTTTCTCTCTTGTGCACATTCTATTTTGTTTACTCCATGCATGGTATGTCTAATCGATAAGTTATGCATGACTGTGCATGTAACGTGTCCGCATGTTCCACTGGATTCTGCTAAAAATTGAACTTCACACCTCCATAGTTTTTATCATGGACTCTATGAATTTGGATTAAAAGCGTTAGGCCGACATTAGAAAAATGCTGCAAAAGTAATTATTTTCAATAATTTGTGCTCTATATCGATCGGTCTCTTTTCTTCATTTCCTAATAAGCAGTAGCAAATAACTCCCTTGTTCATTTAATTTTCTTTGCCCTGTAGAGTTTCGAGACGGTTCTCAGAAGAAATTGTCGATGAATTCAAACATCAGCTAGAATTTAGAAACTTAGTTAATGTGGATAAGCAGCCACCGGGGACCAATCTATGTGGATACTATGTTTGTGAGAACATCCGGAGAGAAACCTCTGAGAGGAAGATGGAGGATAGCGTGCGGAAGGCGACGGATAACTTGCGGAGGAAGCTTAGTCCAGAAGCTCGCTTCCGACCAATTCAAGAGGAATTAGTAGGATTTTTCCTTAGGCATGTCATCAATCCTAAAGGAGAACACTATACGTCCGACGACAACCAATTCAAGAGGAATTAGCAGGATTTTTCCTTATGCGTCTCCGGGATTGAAACTTGTTCGAAGTTATGTATGGTCATCCATCGTAATTGTGTATGGAAACTTGTTCGAAGTTGTGTATGGTCACCCGAGATTAAATATATATTATATATTCCTATTGAATTCTTCTTGTTTGAAATTTCATATGCATGCATATAGTAGCGTAGAATATATATGTGTACTGAAACTTTATCAAATTAAAATAAAACACAAAATAAAATATAAAAGAAATAAAACAAAACAAATTAAAAAGAAACCAGGTTTAGGGGGGCTAAAATCCTAAACCCGCGGAGGAGGCCTTTAGTCCTGGTTAGCCGCGAGAACAGGGACTAAAGCTCATCCGCCCCGACGGACTCCTGGCGCCCACGTGGACGGGTCTTTAGTCCCAGTCCGTAAGAGGCGCGACTAAATGAGGGGGAGGGGGGGTTTTAGTCGCGCATATTTAGTCCCGGTTGCACGGCCGGGAATAATGGACTTTACGAACCGGGACTAAAGGCCTATTTTCTACCGGTGGGTGGTGGCCCATCGATGCGTCACTGTGGCCACCAGTCCACCGCTCAGCACCAGCTTTGCGCCGCCGGGCCAACCAAGATGGTTGAGCAGAAATTTCTTGCTAGGGGAACCATAGTGCGGGAGGGGGCAGAAATTGCTTGCCTGCCTGTTTCCACACCAAGGAGGCGGGTTCCTCGCTTGCAGCCGCACACGCTGCATGCGACCTACTTGGCGCTGGAGGCGTGGAACGCCCGCCCAGCAGTATCACTACATCGATGTCCCATCCTCCGACGAGGAAACTTGTTTTTCGAATTTTAGGGTTCGCATTTTTTTTACTTTTTGTTTCTCGGTTCTCTACCTCAAAATGGATGGTGTGGGGTACCATATACGAGTTTTACCTGTTGCTTTTTATCGGATCTCCTACACATGCTCTAACAAGCTAGATTTTGTCATTTATGTGAAGTAGATACTCAGCTTTTTTTTGTTGACTATATTATATCATCATGGGCCCACAAGTTACCTATATTTTTTTTTTGAAATAAAGACCGGAAGGGGTACCCCTACTTTTATTTAGCATTAAAAGTTACCTATATCCAAAGCATATACATAAAGGCATTGCTGCAGATGCTCTGAAGATGATTTAAATAATTCTAAATTCTCCAATTTAGATGGATATTCGGTTTTGGGCCATTTTTTCCTCATAAACCGGTCAACTCTTTTCTAATATGACAATAAAATGAAAAGACAAAGAAAATATCTTGTTTTATAAATAAATAAATTAAATGTATATATTTCGGTCAGTTTAGCCAAATTTAAACCAAACTCGGAAAATTCCGTATCCAAAAATAGTATTCCCCTAAACCAAGCCGTTGGGCCTTCCTAGTCAGTTCGCATGTCCCAGCCCTTAAATATGGCAAATTAATTCATGCTAATAGCTCTCTAATTGGTAAATCGAATTTGATTTATTTTTCTCTTACCTAGCTTGGCCGTTGTGCGTACATGGCGGACTTGATAATGAAATAAGCGCGCGAAAAGGAAAGAAAACAAGGCAAATTCTGAACTGAACACACACGTACGTACGCGTCAAACAAAAATAGAAGCCATCCTGCTTGTATGGAAGTCGGCATTTTCTTTTGGAAAGTACACGCCATGGAATCCATCTATAAATAAATAAAAACCTTCTTCTCCATCGATCTTACTCAAACAAGCCAATCGATCGATACCTACAACAAGCTAGGTACATCGCGCGCGGCAGCAGATCATGATGGGATATTTTCCGGGCATGGACACCACCCCGCCGCCGGTGGTGCCGTTCTCGTCCACCGTTCCGGAGGAGAAAGGCCAACCAACAGTGTGTGCCGTGCGTGCTTGGTATCCGTGGTCGTCGTCTTTGTGTCGTCGGCGGCATGATGTCCTTCCTTGTCTGGATGTACCTTACGGTGCCCTCCTACCCACGCTACTCTGTGGCCATTGATTCCTTTTCCGGCCTTGCTAGCAACCGGACGGACCTCGCGCTGGACCCGGAGTTCAACCTGACCCTCCGTGTCGCCTCCACGAGCCGCCGTGGTGACGATGCGTGCGTCGAGCCCGGAACGTACCTGGTGGTGGCCTACCGATGCGTCACGCTGGCCACCAGTGCCACCGCGAAGCGCCGTCTCTGTGCCGCCCGGCCAAGGAAGGAGGTAGAGCAGCAATTTCTTGCTAGGGGAACCGGAGTGCGCGTGCCCGGAACCATATTGGACAGCCTCGCCGAGGATTTACGGCAGGGAGAGCCTGTGTTTCAAGTCACCGTCAGGCAGTCCGGTGGCCGGGATGCCGACGACATGTTGGTGGCGTCATGCGGGGGTAGGCGAGTCGGAGCCGCCTCGGACGATCTACAAGCTAGCTGTGATGCGTGGCCCCTTTGCCGTTAAATTCAGCTGGAATTAACAAACTCTTCAAATGAAATAGATGGACAGTCAGGATTTAGCCAAGTACAAGTCACACACACAAAAAAAGATTTAGCCCTATTATCCATATAATTTTACTAGATTTTAGTTTTTTTGTGGTACCATCTGCCATGGTCTTCGAGTTAGGTGTTGTTACTGGTGTAGCTCCATTTTCCATTTCAAATTGTGTTTGTTTTCAGTTAACCACGTGTTTGAATCCGAGTGTACTACTACTTGCTACCGTTTTTATATGAGTCAGTAATGTAGATATGATTTCTACTTCAATCAACCAAGTAAAACAAATACAGAGATCACACACACGCTACCTTGTCCCGTCCATCATCAATTGAATATGTACAAGCTTGTTATCTGAAGCTGTGTGTGTTAATCAATCACTCCTACCATCCTCAAAATTGTTCATGGTAGCAGAGGCTCTTCTTGGTTCAATTTAACTCAGTAGAACTACTCCCTCTGTTGGAAACCGTAGATATCTGGCTAGTACAGTTTCCTTGTACATCAAGTTAGATCCTAACCTCTTACCTAATTCTGTTGTTATCCTAAGCTAGCCATCCGAATAACATGTGGAAGCAGCTAGGATATGTACCGGCTATGTGGCCTCTCTATATATATGAGCTCTCCCGGCATCATTGATGCACGGTTCACAAACCAGTCTTTATATTTCATATGGTATCAGAGCTAGATTAGATCTACACGATAATGACTTCCTCGGGCACCTCCGGCTCCACTCTTGGGTCGCTAGGTAGTCAAACTCTTGGAACCTCACCAGTCAGCGCCTCCACCTTCGCCGGACACATGATGTCTGGCGGCGCCCCCTCGCCAGTTCCCAATCTGGCAACGATGGTCACGGTGAAACTCTCCCGTGACAACTACCTCATCTGGAAGGGCCAAGTTGTTCCCATCTTGAGGGGAAACCAGCTCCTAGGCCTCGTCAATGGGACGCAGGCCGTCCCGCCCATGAGGCAGCCGGGTCTGGACAAGGACGCGGACTTCGTCCTCAGCCCGGCGTACATGCCCTGGTACACCCAGGATCAGCTGCTCCTCGCCGCGCTCATCGCAACCCTAGCACCAGAGGTGCAGGCGCGGCTCCTCGGCGTCGAGTCCTGCGCCGCAGCCTGGACGGCACTGGAACGGATGTACGCATCCACCTCGCGCACCCGGATCACCGGGATCAGGAAGCAGCTCGCCGTCATCAAGAAAAAGGACATGAGCATGAGCGACTACTTCGCCAAGGTCAAGGGCCTCGGCGATCAGCTGGCAGCCGCAGGCCATCCCCTCGAGGACGAGGATTTGATGGTGTACATCCTCGTCGGCCTCGACCACACCTACGACGGCTTCACTACCTCCATCAACATGAAAGGCGATGATCTCACTCTAGATGAGTTCTACGCCTATATGCTTGACTACGAGATGATGCGCGACACCCTCGACACCAGCTACCAGATCACCGCCAACCTGGCGGGACGTGGACGCGGCGATGGCGGCGGTCGTGGGTGTGGTCGCGGCAATGGAGGACGCGGCGGCGGTTTTTCCCATCAGCCCGCTGGTGGAGGCCAAGGCTACGGCGGCCATGGTGGACAAGGCTATGGCAGTGGCCATGGTGGACAAGGCTATGGCAGTGGCCATGGTGGACAAGGCTATGGTGGCGGCCAGGGAGGCAATCAAGGTGGTGGCGGCGGCAACCGCTACCAGGGCCAAGGCGGCGGCAACAAGAAGCCACGGCCCGTGTGCCAGATATGTGGCAAGACTGGGCACATCGCGATCAAGTTCTACGAGTGCTTCAACCACAACCTGCAGCCAGAGGAACCCAATCACCATGCCTACAACGTCAACACAAGGCACCAGACGGTCGACCCTGCGTGGTATGCCGACTCTGGAGCTACTGATCACATCACCTTCGAGCTCGACAGGCTGCACATGAGGGAGCAGTACAATGGGAAGGACCAAGTGCACACTGCCAACGGTGCTGGTATGTCCATTTCCCATATTGGTAAATCCTTTATTCATACACCGCACAAATCCTTTGTTCTACAAAATGTTCTTCATGTCCCTCAGGCACACAAAAATCTGCTGTCAATTCACAAATTACTAAAGATAACAATGTGTTTATTGCACTCCATCATGATTTCTTTGCTGTTAAGGATCGCACTACGAAGAAGGTTCTAGCTCTCGGCCCCAGTGACGGAGGGCTGTATCCGATCACCTTCGGCTGCCTGAGTCAACATAGGGCAGCCTTATCTTCCGTTTTCAAGCCTAGTCGTGGTCGGTGGCACTGCAGATTGGGGCATCCCTCCTCTGCGATCATCGACCACATCATCAGTCGTTTCAATCTTCCTTGCAGCAAAGAGTCCAATAAAGCGTCGGTGTGCGACGCATGTCAACAGGGAAAGAGCCACCAACTCCCCTTCCCTAGATCGACCAGAATTTCATCTTTTCCTCTCGAGCTTGTCTTCACCGATGTCTGGGGACCTGCGAGTCTTTCATCCGGTGGTTTTCGTTATTATGTTAGCTTTGTAGACGATTACAGCAAGTTTACTTGGCTTTTTTGCATTAAGAATAAATCTGATGTTGAACATGTTTTCCTTCAGTTCCAAGCTCATGTTGAACGCCTGTTAAACAGGAAGATCTTATGTGTAGAATCTGATGGAGGGGGAGAATACCTCAAGCTGCGCCCCTTTTTCCATAAGATAGGCATAGATTATCACATCTGGTTCCCCCACACTCACCAACAGAACGGCTCTGCCGAACGCAAACATAGGCACCTAGTTGAGACAGGATTGACACTCCTCTCGCAAGCCTCCATGCCGGTTCGTTTCTGGGATGAAGCATTCCAAGCCGCATGTTTTCTTATTAATCGGATGCCTAGTAAAACAATTGCCATGAGTACACCTCTTGAGCGTTTGCTCAACACCAAGCCAGATTATTCATTCCTCAAAACCTTCGGTAGTGCATGCTGGCTCTGCCTCCGTCCATATAATAACAAAAAGCTTCAATTTCGCTCCAAACGCTGTGTGTTTCTCGGATATAGCAGCCATCATAAAGGCTACAAGTGCCTACACATCTCTTCGGGTCGAGTTTACATCTCCAGGGATGTAGTGTTTGATGAACAACAATTTCCCTATTCTGACATCTCATCGCCTACTACACCTGATTTTTTATATGATCAACTCCTCCTACCACCTACCACGTATCCATTCCAATCCTTCCCCACGTGTGGTGATATGAATGTAGGAAATACTGATACAGGAAGTGGTACTCCTAGTACTCTAGTACATGTGCACGTTGATCCGTTTCCTTCTCCTGTACAGGATAATAATACAGACACCTCTCCCATGGTTGATGATCATGACCACGAGCATATGGGTCACTCTGACGAAGAGGCCTTCTCTGGTTCGCCCATGCCCTCCGAAGGATACACTACAAGATCTGCCGCAACTCCTGCTGAGAGTCCTACCGTGGCGGACGGCCGCGGAACAGATTCGGCAGAAAACTCTGCCACGCCTTCTTCAAGTGCCTCGGCCTCAGCAGCTCCCGCTGCTCCCCCACGCATGATCACGCGTCTCCGTGACAACACCTGGCGACCAAGGATCGCCATGGATGGTACTGTACATTACGGTACAAAAAGCGACGCCGGCGTGCGTCCCTCGCCGTTACCGAGCCAACCAATCATCTTGACGCTTCCTCCGATGCAAATTGGCGCCGCGCCATGGATGAGGAGTACCAGGCGCTGATCAAGAATGAGACCTGGCATCTTGTAATTCCTCCTCCCAAGTGCAACCTTATAGACTGCAAGTGGGTTTTCAAACTGAAGCATCGGGCTGATGGATCCGTTGAGCGCTATAAAGCGAGACTCGTGGCGAAGGGTTTTAAGCAGCGCTATGGTGTGGATTATGCTGAAACGTTCAGTCCAGTGGTGAAACACGCCACTATACGTCTCATCATGTCTCTTGCCGTGTCGCGAGGCTGGTGCCTGCGACAGTTGGACGTGCAGAACGCTTTTCTCCATGGAATTCTTGAAGAAGATGTGTTCATGCGACAACCACCGGGGTACGAACATCCTACTCTCCCTCACCATGTGTGCAAGCTGGACAAGTCCATTTACGGGCTCAAGCAATCTCCAAGGGCGTGGCATGCTCGCCTCAGCTTGGTCCTGCATGAGATCGGTTTCCGAGCATCTCAAGTTGATTCATCTCTGTTTATCTATCAGCAAGGGGGAGTAACAACATACATGCTGATTTATGTCGATGACATCATCGTTGCTAGCTCCTCCTCTCAAGAAACACAAGTTTTGATCAGTCGTCTCCGTGACTCGTTCGCGATCAAGGATCTCGGAGACCTGCACTATTTTTTGGGCATAGAGGTGGTCAGAAATTCAGATGGAATAGTTCTCCGTCAGGCCAAGTATGCAAGTGATTTGCTGCTTCGAGAGGGCATGAAGGACTGTAAATCAGCGCCCTCTCCAATGTGCACTTCAGAGCGGCTGTCCAAGCTAGAAGGAAAACAACTATCTCTTGTACAGTCAACGAGATATCGAAGCGTAGTGGGGGCCTTGCAGTATCTAACGCTGACGAGACCAGACATTGCCTTCGCAGTCAACAAGGTCTGCCAATATATGCAGAGTCCGACAGATCGGCATTGGATCGCAGCTAAGCGAATCCTTGGATATATAAAAGGGACACCACAAGGAGGGATGATGCTCAGCAAGTCCTGCTCTATGCTGCTTAGCGCGTTCTCTGACGCAGACTGGGCAGGGTCACTAGATGACAGACGCTCAACAAGTGGGTTCGTGGTTTTCTTTGGTCCAAACCCAGTATCATGGAGTGCAAGGAAGCAGGCCACGGTGTCCAGATCCTCCACTGAGGCGGAATACAAGGCGCTGGCGAACGCTACTGCAGAAATCATATGGTTTCAGTCGTTGCTGGGTGAGCTCGGCATCTCTCAAAACAGACCTCCCGTGTTATGGTGCGACAACTTGGGAGCAACCTACATGTCTGCCAATCCAGTGTTTCACGCTAGAACAAAACACATCGAGGTAGATTTCCACTTTGTGAGAGAAAGAGTGGCTCGGAAGGCGTTGGAGATCAGATTTGTATCTACTGATGATCAAGTTGCAGATGGCCCGACCAAGCCAATTGGAGCTGCTCAATTACGACGATTATGTCGCAATCTCAACCTAAAGGGTTGTGATTGAGGGGGGGTGTTAGAAACCGTAGATATCTGGCTAGTACATTTTCCTTGTACATCAAAGTTAGATCCAAACCTCTTACCGAATTCTGTTGTTATCCTAAGCTAGCCATCCGAATAACATGTGGAAGCAGCTAGGATATGTACCGGCTATGTGGCCTCTCTATATATATGAGCTCTCCCGGCATCATTGATGCACGGTTCACAAACCAGTCTTTATATTTCATACCCTCCGTGCATTTTTTTCAAGTCATTTTAATTTTGTCCACATACATTTCAACATGAGTGAATTTAGACTCATTTTATACATATATTCATTTATTTTAATATGTATGTAGTAAAAATTAAAATGAGAGCGGTGTGCTTTATAAAAATGGACAGAGGGAGTACCAAAAATTATGCTCGAATACCAGTACCCTGACCTTTTAGGCCTGTGTATTCCGAACCAATATAATCTTGCTGTTTAAGCAACACAAGCTTGATGTTCCGAGAGAAAAAGATCACCCTTTCATCTAATTACCATGTTTGGATAACTACCAAAAAGTTTGAACTAGCTGTTGAAATATGAAAATTTCATGTCTTTCAGGCAAACAAACATGGATGCACACAAGCCACCTATGAAGATTACATATTTTCTGTAGCTAAAATTTCAGTTACATATCAGCTGAGATTGCAGCAAGTTTGAGTCAAGAACTTGAAGATACATGCATGTATGATTCTGGACCAAAATTACACATGGATTGCATAGCGAATAAACCGTGTGGCTCCTAGCAAAAAACACATTGTTGCTTGCTCTAAAACAGGTCAGTTATATTGATGTGCACGTGTACATATGGTGGGACAGATCCTTGATAATTTGTCAAGAGCAACAAAGTC
Organism: Alopecurus myosuroides; assembly: GCA_028641055.1. Classification (NCBI taxonomy): domain Eukaryota; kingdom Viridiplantae; phylum Streptophyta; class Magnoliopsida; order Poales; family Poaceae; genus Alopecurus; species Alopecurus myosuroides. The sequence continues at coordinate 10,688,600 of CM054057.1, forward strand.
AAAAAAGCACATACTGAACAGATTTGCAAAACCTTCATCAGATACAAAGAAGATCGGGATCCTCCCCCACATACTCATATATTTTCTACTAAATTTGAATTTTCGTGGTACCATGGTCTTCAAATTAGATGCTGTCACTGGTGTAATTTCGTTTTCCATTTCATCTTTAGTTTGTTTTCTGTTAACAACGTGTTTGAGTCCTGAATGTACTACTACTCGCTAACGCGCGTGTTTCTAATAAGTTAAGCAATGTAGATATGATTTCTGCTTCAATCAACCAAGTAAAACAATTACAGAGATCGCACACAAGCTACCTAGTCCCGTCGATCATCGATTAAATCTGTACAAGCTTGTAATCCAAACAAGCTCGCTAGTTCGGTTGAAGCTGTGGGAATCAATCACTCCTCTCATCGTCCAATTTTTTTTTTTATCTTAGTAGGGACTCTTTTGCGTTCAATTTAACTCAAACATACCTCGCTGATAATAACTACTAAAAAGTATGTTTGAATACCAGGTCCCTGCCTTTTTAGGCATACCAGAACCAATATAATCTTTCTGTTTAAGCAACACAAGCTCGGTGTTTCTCACAAAAAGATCACCCTTGCATCCAGATACGATGTTCACGTAACTACCAAAAAGTTTGAACTAGCTGTTGAAATATGAAGAAATTTTCCTGTCTACCAGGCACAAAAATACGGATGCACACAAGCCACCTATGCAGATTACAAATTTTCTGCAGCTAAAAATTTCAGCTACATATCAGCCGAGATTGCAGCAAGTTTTGAGTGAACAACTTGTAGATGCTTGTACGGGTTCAGGTCCACAAGAAGGCATGTATAGTATATCGATAAACCGTGTTGGTCCTAGCAAAAAACACATTGTTGCTTGCTCTAAAACAGGTCTGTTATATTGCTGTGCACGTGTACATGGTGGAACAGATCTTCTACTCTATAGTTTGTCAAGAGCAAAAAATTCCAAAGAGCACATACAAAACAGATTTCGCGCCGGCCAAAACCTTCATCAGATACAAAAAGATCAGGATACTCCCCACAAATATCGGTCGGACAGACACAGACGTTTCACATTTTAGTATATGGTCGCGCAGTGTGAACAAACTATTATAGGAGTCTTATTACCGGAACCCCAGCAGATGCGCCTTGAGCAAAGGGTCGGTCGCTGTGAGTGCGGTATATGGTACACAGGTACAGGTTTATCAGGCTCGATGGTGTGATGATGAAAGCAGGCCCATCTGTTCCGTAAGGTTAGCCAGGTTCTCGGTGCGGGTCCACAACCCGTTCTCCTGTTGCTGCTGCTGCGCTTCCCTGGCCGCGTCCAGCAAGAGACCCGAATCAACCTCGTCGTTCTCCACGGAGAGAGGGCTGGCCACGAGGAACTGCTCCCAGAAGGAGTCGATGATGCCCGGGAGCTTCTGGGTGTCGTCGCTGGACAGGATCTCGTCGGTGTCGATGGGGATAGAGTCGCCGTCGTCATCGTCTTCGGACAAAGGAGGGAATAATATACCCTCAGGACCAGGCATCTCGAAGCCCCCTCCTCCAGGAATGTTGATGGCGTCGTCAGTAATGAGTTCGTGCAAGTCAGGGAAGCCAGGAATACTGCTGCTGATATCGCTTGGACCCGGTGTCATGATAGGGTTTGGAAGAGAAGGCACGGCAGCAGCACTCATCATGCTGGGAAGCAATACTTTGGGAGGGCTGTTGTTGTTGTCAAAGAGTGGATGCTGGATCTGAGGGCTGGGAATTGAAGAAGGCGAACAGATTGCTGAAAGCCCAGAGCTCGTAGCAGCCATGTAGGGCGACGGCATGCCTGAGCTGCCTGGGACCTCCGCAAGGGTGACCGCGGAGTTCCGAGTCGATGAGGAGGCATCAAAAGCCTGATGAGCAGTTGTTGGCATAGAACAGTTGTTCTCCAGAAGGAATGCATCTGAGTTGCCCGCCATGGTATCAAACCTGTGGTGCTGCGAAGAAGCAGAAGGGTCCTGCTGCAGGATCTTCCTGAGCATGGCCTTGGCGGCTTCGTTGATGAGAGGCTGGTACTTGATGATCTGACCGTCCAGCGTCACATTGCTCTCGGCAGAGGAGGAGTCTACTACCAGGCCATCGTGATGATCTTGCTTGGGTAGCCTCCTTTTCTTGTTCGCAGCCACGATCCTCCTCCTGCTATTCTCGTTTTGCTGCACGAACTGCGCCAGGAAGCCAGGGCTCTGCATCGCTTTGGCCAGGAAAGACATCATCTGTTGCTGCCGTTGCTCCATTCCTTGAAGACGCTTGCCCAAAGTCTGCAGCTGGTGGTCGGTTGTCTGCTGCTGCTGTCTCAGCCTCACAAGCTCTTGCATCAGCACGTTTTTGTCCCTCTTTAGCATCTCAATCTCTTCCTCCATCCCAAAGTTACCCACCTCTACACAAGAAGGTAATGGCCCATTCTGCAACTGGGGTTGCTGCTGCTGTTGGTGCTGATGCTGTTGCACTTGGTTGTTTGCTTGCAATGGTTTCCTTCTATTGATGGTCTTGAGTAGATGTTTCTGCCCTCTCAAAAAACCCTCATTTGCAAATTCCCACCTATCTGGATCAACTTTTCTGAACCCCTGTTACAGAAAGCAGCAATGAGATTATTTAAACGGAGATAATGTGCTTTGAATGGACTAGTTTTTGTATCATAAGGAAAATGCGAAGTAGAGACCAAGGCAACTGATGAAAGGCTCAGGCAAACACATGGTATACAAAGCTTTCGACTATACAAATGTAATCAGTAAGTCCTGTTGTTCAAAAGCCCAAACAGTGGTTGCTAAATTATTTTTTGCAAATGCAAATCAAATTAGAGATGACATGAGTCAATGACTGGCAATTCGTATATGCATTCATCAGTAAAGGAGTATGCCATCACACCCAGATCAACAATCATCAGAAAGGTATGTAATTACAGACAGCCAGTACAGAAAAGACTATATGGGACAATAATTCTTCGCTGGATATAATGTAAACAGAACCCGCTTTAAACTGAAGTAGATAATTCAGAAAGCAATAAAAAAATTAACAAGCAAAAGAAAAGATTCACTTTATTGTGTATTTCTTTCAATGCTACTTTTTCGATGCACTCTAGTTTCTACAGGTGCATGTGGTTGTAAGGTGTAACCCGTTGCATGCACTAGTATGCATGTGTATTCAGATACCTTGCAATTCCCGATGCAAATATCAATTTCATAGAACATGTAGTTAAATGTTTCATTCCAAGATAAAAAAAAAGTATATTGTAGGGATGTTTCTTATCAGTATATTTAATAAGATGATTATAGGCATTTGAGATTTCATTAAATTTACTCCCTCCGTCCACTTTTATAAGGCCCACTTCTTACTATTGATATGCTAAGAAGTGGGACTTATAAAAGTGGACGGAGGGAGTACTATCAAATGCTAAGAAGAACTTTAAAGGCAAGCATACTGTTACTCTGTGGCTATTTCCAGGTATCTGAGCACCACTTGAAAAGTATTTATTCAAGGAAAATATCTAGTGGTACCACACTTTAGGTGATACCATGATACCACTTATCAAAATCCGAATTTAAAAGTGTCAAAAAATTCCGAACAAAAATTGTGCGTGTTCACAAGATGTGTGTTTACATTGCCTAGAATTTTAAGAACTAAATTCAAAATACACGCGGAGAAACAAAAAAGAAAAATTGCTATGTAAATAGTGCCATTTTTTGTTGTTTCTCTGTGTATTTTGAATTAGGTCTGAAAATTTTAGGACTCGTATACACACATCTTGTGATCACCCACATATTTATTTCGGAATTTTTGAAACTTGGAAATTTGGATTTTGATAAGTGGTATCTATCACTATATATGCTCTCTATTTATTTAGATGCCACCAGACAAACTGGTTCTGGAGTACATGATATCTATTCACAAAGTTAGCTATTTATAACATATTTTGTGTGCTTTAGGATAAAACCTTATAAGTTAAAATGGAAGACTTATAAGCATGACACACACTAGGACTAAACTGTGATGCATGCACATCTAACACTCTAGCACAAGAAGCATCTCAAGCTTAAGGTGACTTCAAGAAATAGGGTCATGATGCACACATAAACAGGAACAGACACACGGATCTGTACCAGATCCATAGGCTTATTTATGCCAATTGGTGTCTCCTTGCGCCACAAATCAAAGCACTTGATGATTAAAACTTTAACACTTTAAAATGGTCAAGTACAGTTGCAAGTTGCAACATATGCTCACATGCCAAAACATTGGAGTCTACACACTCAACTGAGCTATCTTTTAAACTAAGAAGGGTTTATTGGTAGGACGGTTCAATTTCACATAAAACGAGGGAAATCCCATGACTCTGCGAAACGACTGCGATATTATATATATAACCACCCAGATATGCGTGACTTCAGTTCCTCAAGTAGACCTCTGCCTAGGAAAATGCGAACATATAAGTTCTGTTTGTACATCAGCTTGAGAAAAAAAACAGGAACCTGGCACACCCATACAAATTCCACTCTATGTTCTTTCAGTCAATAATAAAGTAACATTCCATAGAAAGAATTTTGTCATCGTAAGTTGGTAACCATAATCCAGCGATAGTTCAAACAAACACACTACCCTTGTAAAGCATCAATTCGGTTAAGGTTCCAAATCATCCACGTACCCAAAACAGTACTGGCTGTTAGTGTTGTGTTAAGAACCAGATCACGCTCAAATACACCTGTATACGACAACGACACGTGATCATTCATCCCAACGTTGTTTTAGACACAAATCCGCTCTCTCACAACCAAAAGCCCCAAACTCTAACTACAATGACAGATAGGCTTAATTTTGAACACAGAAGGCTAAACTGGTAGGATGGTTTGATTTCACACGCAACAAGGAAAGTCGCAAAACTCGACTAAAAACGGCTACAATACTCCACAGAAACCACTCAGATATCCATGACTTTAGTATCTCAAGTAGACATCTATATAGGAAAGTACCGATTCTTACATCAGCTTGAGGGAAAGAAGCAACCTATCAAACTGACACAATAACAGTATTAGACCTGACTAACTGTTCACTATGTTCTTTTAGTTAGGAATATATAAGCAAGTAGCAACCCAGACCAAGAATTTCGTCAGGTAAGCATATTCCAGCGACAGTTCAAATCAAGACACTACCCTGGCAAACCATCAATTTGGTTACCGATGGAAATCATCAACGTACCCAAAACTACAGGCTGTGGGTATTGTTTTCAGAACCAGATCAAGCTCCAAGAAACCTGTATACTACAGCCACACATCATCTTCCATTCTACCAACACTTTCGGACTAAAGTTGCGTCCTGTCCTCTAAAAGCCAAAAGTCCCAAAATCTAACTGCGACGACACATAAGCAAGATTTCAAACACGGAAGGATTTAACCGTAGGTTGGTCCAAGTATGCACACACAGCAAGGAAAATCCTAAGAGTTCGGTAATGGCTGCCTAGGGAAGTGGCCAGAGACCCGCAAACTAGATGCCTCAGGTAGAACTGTGTCTAGGAGAGTACCAACCAACAAACACAGGCGCACTCTGTTGTTACATCAGCTTGAGGTGAGCAGCAGCCTGTCACAGTCAACAGAAACTGAATTTGACCTAACTAACTCGCCTCCCCATGTTCTGAAGCTAAGCAAGCAGTTCTCCAGAGGCAAGAATCCCAGCATGGTAACCCTCCCTGACTCTGACTTCTTATGCAGTCCAAAACAACACAAGATCGCAATCTAGTGGAGGCACCGAACTGGGTCAACCGGTTAACGGGTGTCGGGGATCAGATCAGATCAGCTGAACCATACAAGCACGCTGGCATGATCATTTGGCTCCAACAATCTTACGGTAAACGAAATTCCGCCCTCTCCAAAACCTCTAGACGAGCAACTAGCAAAGCCCGAAAATCAAACTGCGTGAGAGAGGCGGGAGGAAGAGAGATGGGGACGTACGTATGTGTTGAGCTGCCTGACGAAGGATGAGAAGTTGCTGTGCTTGAAGTACTTGGGGAGGAGGTCCCTGGCGAACTCGGGCGTGCTCCACACGATGAAGCTGTTGTTCCCGGGGCCCCACGCCACCACCCCGTCCGTGCTCGGGTCGTCCACCATCTCGTACGTCTTCATCAGGAACGGCGGCGGCGCCGCGGCCGCCCCACCCCCTCCGTTGCTCGAAGCCGTCAGAGGAGGCGCCACCGCCGTCGTCACCGTCGACGCCGCCGCTGCCGCCGCGGCGGCCGCAGCAGCCACCCCGCTCTCCATGGCCTCGCCTCGATCGATCCGTACGGCCCGCCGGAGCTCAGGCCCGCCGCCCCACCTCGCTGGGTCGAGGGTACGCCTCCGATTTGAGCGCGGAGAGGGGATTCGGGGCCGTTGCTTGGCGGAATCGGGATTTGGGGTTGGGGATTCGAGGTTCGGGGCGGGGGTATTTGCAGGCAGCGGAGGGGAACGGGTGGGCGGAGGTAGAAGACAAGGTGGAGAGTGGGGGTGTGCCCGCCCAAATATAAATACTTTATTTTGGCGTAGGGGTGTTTACGTAAAAGTTACATCAGAGGCGAGAGGAGTGGAGCTGAGCTCGGTGGCGGCGACACGGCGCGACCGGCTCCTGACCCGTCGCCGTCGTTCGGCGGCGTCTCGGTTGGGTCGGTCGGGCATGCCCTACGCGCACACGCTACGGAGGCTCCCTATCCGTCCTACCAAACCAAAACAAAACAGAACGGTGAGCGCGCTCTCGTCCGGCCACGTCGCCGGGTCTATTCGGGTTAAGTGTTGACGATAGCACTTACTTTTGGTTAAATGGGGGAAAGAACTATGCGTCTTTGGTCTGTGAGTGAGATGTTGTTTTGGTAGGATGTTTTTCTGGTCTATTACATAAATGTGGAAAGAACTTTGCGTATGCATGGTCTTCGCGGAAAATGGAGAAACTTGTTCCTGCTCGTTTCATCCGGTAAAGAAAATAGACGGATCTGTCGACCAAAGTTTAGTTGCCGCGCTCTTTCCATGGGCAAACTATCTTCACATCCATGATGATGTCGAATGTCGGCACCTACATGCTTGGTTTCGGCCTTCGGTGCGCTCTCCTCCGCAATGGTAGGCGATTACAAAAACAAACCAATATTTACATAAGTAGATACCATTGCTTATTCCTATAGGAGAGGTGCCCAGTTAAGCATGTCTAGTACAGCTAAGAACTAATGCAATGTTGGAACTTCCTAAGATAATTTTGATGTACATACATCGCACTTTGCTTCGTACTATGCTCTACGAAGGTTGTCATCGGGATATAATTTCTTATAGATATTGTTGTGAATGGTTTCAGTTTGGGAAACCGTCGAAAGGACTCGTGTAATGGATGTTTGCCAGTAATTGAAAAAAAAAGATTTTTCGTGTCTGTGATCATCGTCCGTGTTGTTTAGCGAAAGTGTAGGTGGATCGGCGCCTCTGCGTTTGATTTTGCGTCAGAAGAGAGGTACCAACATGATATGAATTGCGCGATCAACGTGTATGAATCTTTTTTGAGCTTCAACATTTGGAAATCTCCAAAGTAGGCAGATACCAGCCGACTTTGTACGCGGTGCACCGCGCATGCCAAATAGTGACATCGTGTGTGGGAGACACTCTATTCGCAATGTAGTATATAGATATTGTTTTGTTATAAAATATTTTCGGCTCAGTGTGGAAAGAATTTTGTCTCAGATGATTTTGGCGAAAGTAGAAAATGCCGACACATGCCTGGATGATCGTGTCGATGAAGAACAGAACGCCTCAGCAAGGTCCAAAAAGCTTTCCAGTATACTGAGAAACCCAAAATTTTGATGTGCATACATTGCACTGCAAGCTCAACGGCTGAGATTGTTGAAGCAATGAGCATGGGAGGGCACTAGAGTAGCATATCCTAGAGAGGAGAGCCTGCCGAATGAACCCCAAAACCAAAGTCAGCAGATACATTCCCATCTGTGAATGTCCGCGGTGCACCGCACCTGCACAATACCACCATGCTTTCGAGTGCACGAGGCCGATTCGCCCTGCCACCCGGTCATGGGTCGCTGGGCCCACGCGCGCCAGAGCCCCGGGCCCCGGCTCGGGTCCAAACCAGCCCATACCCTGCACAAAGGCTCAGACCCACTCCGCCTCCCCAACAATCGCCACGTCACTGCGCCAGTTCACCAGCCAGACCTAAGCAAGCACTCGAGCAGCAGCAATGGCGACCCCGCCGCCAGCCGCCGCCCTCTTCCTCCTCCTCCTCACCGTCTCCGGCGCCTCGGCCCTGGACTCCTCACCCGCGCTATCGTCCTCCCCGTTTGACGCGGCGCTAGCCGCCCTTCAGAAGCAGATCGGCTACGCGTTCCGCTCCCCGGACCTGCTCCGCCGCGCCATGACGCACGCCTCCTACTCGCGCGAGAACGGGCGCGCGCTGGCGGTGCTGGGCCTCGCCGCCTCCCAGTCCGCGGCGGCGCTGCACGCCCTCGCCACCGACCGCGACGCCTCCGCCTCCGCGGTCTCCCGCGCCACGCGCGACGCTGCGGGTGAGGCCGCCTGCGCCGCGGCGGGGGCGCGCGCCGGCATACCTTCGATCGTGCGCGTCGCCGGAGGCACCAAGGCGTCCGCGGCGCCCGTGGTGTGCGGCGCGCTGAGGGCGCTGGTCGGTGCGGTCGCCGTGGATAACGGGACCGCCGACGCCGCCGCGGAGGTGTTCTGGCGGCTCCAGGTGCTCTCCACCGCCTCGCCGTGGGCAACAACCGCCGCCATGTAATGCGATTCGGGTGTTCGTCCACGAGGGTCTGCAGTTGCAGATCAGCGTTCCCTAGTAGTCGTATAAAACTCGCTGATGTAACCAAATTAGTACAGTAAGAAGCTTACTTCTGTAACCATCTTGTATGGAATCATGAACTGCCACTCTGAGTTCCACTATGATCAATGTGCTATCTGCCCAGGAATCTGCATTTGGATTTCTGGATGCAATGATTTCAGATGTTTGATCCTGGAGCATGAATCTCTTACCAAATCATGTAAAACCCAGGTTGGATGTTCAGGAATCAAGTCCTTTTGCATGCTGCATAACTGCTAACATCCCTACTGAAACAAAGAACATGCAGTTCCAACACTTGAGTGACACAGGACCAGCTTGTCTTACACAGAGAGCAGGCAAGCAAAAATGATGTCAAGTACATGATGTTACTACATAGATAAGCACCATCTTGACATTGTCACAGGAGGAACTAACTTAATGTACGACAAGCACTGCTACTCGTTTCGGCGTTACATCTGGAACCTTAACCTCGTATTCCCCTCCTTAACCCAAGGCTGAAACTAACAGGATCTCATCTTGCCCAAATTTGAAACCCCCCTTACAGAGTGAAAGACCATGATCCGTTTACATATATGGACGGCTACTTCCTCGCCTTCTTGCTCCGGTGTGTGTTATCGGGCGTCGAGCCATCCTGCTTGCGCTTCTTGGTCAGTTGCTTCGCCTTCCTCGCAGCCACGGCAGGGCGCTTGCCTTTGTCTCTCTGCCCCGTCTCGCTGGGCCTGCCTTGCTGCTTCCCCTGGCTGCTGCTGCTGCTCGGGCGCTGGATCACTTTCGCCTTCTTCACCACACCCGATTTCGTCGATTTCAGGCCCTGGTAAGACAGACTCGCCGGCTCCTTGCGTTTGTTGCTGTCGCCGCCTTCACGGGACTTGCTGCCTGGCGTGAAGGGTGTCTTCTGTCTTGGACCGCCATGTGTTTTCCCGCCGTCAGTCTTCTTCGGTGTGGCATCGACTGCTTTTGCATGGGTCAGCCTCAGAAAGCGATCTCTGATCTTGAGACTGCGTTTTTTGACAACGCCGTTAGCAGCCTCCTGCATAACACACATTAAAACAATCAAAAGACCATGATGAGATAACAATGTGCCCATAGCTTACGTGGAAAATGTACACAAGATGATATCAAAAGTTCAATCATTATAAGATGTTATGTTCCTCAAAAAACAGAGTTCCCTTAGCAAGTGGCCTGTACATTTATGATACAAGAAACGATGTGCGATTCTAGTAACACAGATGCAACTCACAAGCCTGGATCACACTTGGTAATTGAATTTGCTCCAGCACATCCTTTTTTGTGCGAACATTTAGTAAACTTGTCATGCTGACAAAAACCTATCGTTTTCCTATACTGAACCCAGTAAGTACACACAAGACAAGCAAAAATGAACACTGCAAGCCATAGTACAGCATGGATACAAGAGAACTCGGTTGTTGCTGTGGGGCTGCATGTTCAATTCACTTAAATATTTACAACCCTGCTGATGTTCAGTTCAGCAAAAAAAAAAAGTCTTACACTTAACCACTTGTACTGTAATACTAACATTTAGCCGCATGACATGACTAAAGTATAATAAATCCAACTGCCCACAGACTTCTTATGTAGCCAACAAACATTTCACTGTTGCAATGAGTCTGAACGCAGAATACACAAAACAAAAGAGGAAGGATAAGAATTATACCCTTGTTTTGAACAGAACATAGGCAATGCCCTTCCCTAGGCTTGAATCTGGATCCCTCACAACACGTATAGCTTCAACATCACCTTGTGGTCCACTGGGACCACAGAACAGCTGGTAGAGCTCTTCATCCTAATGTGCCACCAAGAAGCAAAATTGACACTGGTTACTTACTTAGATCAAGTGAACTATGATGCTTTGATTTTCATTCAAAGAGCAACAGAGCGCCATACAAGATTGAGTACATCAACATCATGCATACCTTTACATCAAATGGAAGGTTACCAACAAAAACTGTCCTCTTTCTGTCATAGAGAGGTCCTTCTCCTCTTAGCTTTTTCCGAGGCGGACACGCCATGTCAACACGCATGTGATTGCCATTGAACTAGAAAATTCAAATTCAGATAGATATATTATATTATTAGACATGACACAGAAATTCTTAAGATGCACTTAAGCAATATGAAGTAATTGTGTCGTCATTTGTAAGAAAGCCAACACACCAGTGCCATATTATGAGATAAAGCTGCCCGTGCACACTGCTCATCTTTGAAGACAATGTAGGCATGTACACTGCAAAGAATATAAGAAGATAAGAGTTTGAAAAGCAGCAGGTATACGGTATGTTTGTGGTATACAATAGGTAACCAATTTCATGTGTTCCATATCATCGTTTTACCACATACGGGTTTATTAACTTAAACATATATATTGAAAGGTAGTACAATTTATGCAAAGAACAAGAAAAATATGAAAACCCTATATGATACACTTCTGAATAAAAGGGGGTTGTATGAAGGATGTGCCTTTCTGGCCTCTATATGCTACTAAATAGTTGTAGTATTCCGGTTAGTAGACGGCTTTCTTCATCGGAAATCTAGCCAGTACTTTGCATTAGGCGTGCAACGAAGGATAGCGTTGCTTTTCTTCTGATTCAGTCCAAAGATAGAGACAAAAGAAAGGTAATTACTGAATCGGACTTGGCTTCTTTTTTGGCATGGGCATTTGGGCATTTCAGCTTAGTATGTCTAGCCTTAACTTCATAACAGCACAGTAGGAATAAACTAAAATGAAAAGGTAAATGCGGGTTATATTGCTTTACTATGAAAACTATTTTATGGAGAAACAGGGAATTACATATGTGCGTGAATAAGGGACTCTGCAATTTTTTCATGAAAGAAAGCCTATTGCTGTGCAGCAACAATTTTGTAGCTTTTGGCTCCTAACTACTCCTAAGCTATGACCATTTTGCAACCTTTGGCTCCTAGCTCCTTTTGTAACCTTGACTAAAACTTGTGCAACACTGAACATTACTTACATATATTACTATTTTCCAAGTATTAACAAGAACAAATTGTGCATATGAACCTCTCTCAGAAGAATCAAGGAAAAATATAGCGTAACGTTGAAATTGAGGCCATTTAACCTCGTACACAAGAATATTTAGACACTGCAGGGTTAGCAGGGGAATGTCGAGCTCTAACAACAAGAGAAAAGATGAAGTACGAAAGCAGCATTAATCCTGTGTGAGTATGTGGTAATTCCAAATCTCTAATTGCAGTCAGGTTCTTTTTATTAAGAAATTCACTTCAGTGAAATGAGCAAACATATTATCATTTCTGTGGCATAAATTCATCTAGTTGGACAACAGGAAAACAGTGCTTTCCCTATAAATATGTGGCAATTCTAAACTTCTAATTGCAGTCAGACGCTTCTTATTAAGAATTTCCATTTGATTTTTTCACTGTAGCAAGCACAGAGCAGAGACCCAATGCATTTACCTACTGGTGGTCAAAGAAACAAAGCTAAATATAGCATAGTTTTCTCTAATTAGGCAGTAATCCAACCAATTCATATGTGAGAATGCACTCACTTGTCGACCGAGTCATTAATCTGCCCTTTTATGACGGCTCCTTTCCTCGGAATCTTGGTCTGCAGCAAAGCACACAAGTGAGCACAGAAATCCAAAAATCTTCTCCACAGAAGCAATGAAGGAATTCATTGAATGGTACTGACGTCGCCGAGGGGCACGGAGCGGATCCTGACGGACTCGACCTCGCCGAAGGCGGCGAACTCCTTGGTGAGGGCCTTCTTCTTGGTCCGCAGTGGCAGGTTCCCCACGAACACCGTCCTGAGCAGCTTACTCTCGTCGTCAAATGACTCCTCTTCCCCCTCCTCCCCGGCCCCGCCGGCCGCCGCCACGGCAACATCGTCGGGCGCCTTCCTCTTCTTGCCGACCACCGGCCGGGGCGCGGGCTCCTCCGCTGGGGCGGGGGCGGCGCCGAGCTTCCGCCGCTCGTACCCCGCCTCGACCTCGTCCCGCTTCCGCTTCCGCCGCGGTGGCGCACCTTCCTCATCCTTCCGCTTCTTCCGCGAAGACTCTGCGGGCTCGGCCTCAGCCACAACCACGGGAAGCTTCGGCTTTGAGAGCTTACGCACTGGCGTGGCGGGGGCAGGGGCAGGGGCAGGCTCCTCGGGAGGGCCCTCCTTGCGGCGGAAGGGGTTGTCGGCGGAGAAGAGGGAGCGGATGACCGCCGCTTTCGCGTCAGGCTCGGCGGCCTCCTTCCCCTTCTTCGCCATCTCCCTCGTCGGCGTCGGCAGCGGCTGGGTGCGGTGTTGGCGGCGGCGGCGGCGGAAAAGAAGAAATTTGTTTGGCTCGAACCAGGCTGGTGGGTAACCAACCAGCCCTCTGAATAGACGTGAGGCTGGGGCCGCCCGGAGCGCTCACAGCCGTCCAATTTAGCACGGACGGTTCAGATCACCCCATACTCTGCCCCGAACGCCTCTTCAGGCACGGAGGCGGGAGGCGCGCCAGAGCACGAGGGTTTAGTCGGCCAGTCTGCTAGGGTTTCGTCTCGCCGCGCCGTGCCGCCGCCTCCGTCCGGTCAGCGCAGTCGTCTACCTCGTCGGCGGCGATGGAGGGGAGAGCGGAGGGGAGGAAAGCGAACCAGCTGCGGAAGTACTCATGCACGCGGAACCCGCTGAGCCGGGCGCACGGGTCGGCGCGGTGGGAGCAGGGGGACACGGTGGTGGTGGCGGCGGTGTACGGGCCCCGGCCGGGGACCAGGAAGGGGGAGAACCCCGAGAAGGCCTCCATCGAGGTCGTCTGGAAGCCCAAGACCGGCCAGAGCGGTCAGTTGCTTACCACCTAGCCTAGCTCCCGTCGGATTGCAAATTTGAAATGTGGCGATCAAGAACATGTTGAGCTCAAATCAATGGAAATGGTGTATATTTGTGTGTTTGTTTCGCAGGGAGGCTGGAGAAGGAGTACGAGATGACGCTCAAGAGGACGCTGCAGAGCATCTGCCTGCTCACTGTCCATCCCAACACCACCACGTCTGTCATTCTTCAGGTGAGGCTTTCTCCCCTGCATTTAGGGATGGCTTGCGCTTGTATCGATTGTTTTCCTGCCATGCTGATTCCTGTCTGTCGCAAGTGCTGTTTAGCTTTGTGCATTGTGCTGTGTCAGACTTAAGCCACCTCCTATTTACGCATGGTTTGGAAAGGAATATCAGCCTTGTCAGTGTGCAATGTGGTTGCTAGTTAGACTATGAATCTTATGTCAGCCTGAAATACTCTGAAGATATAACTAGGATGATTGCGAACATGAAGATTCTGTAGGAAATAATTCTAAACACATAGTTGTATACGTGCACGACAAATGTTTCTGCTGGAAATGCTTGTGTGGTATGTTGAGTTAGGGGTCTTGAAGCTTTCTGTTTTCAAAGAACTTAGAGTAAAGTTGTTTGTGTGGTCCATCACAGCAAAGCGTGTTATCATGATTGACTATCTTGATTGATTGATGTATCCTTCCAATTCATGCATTGATCAATCTCATCCCTGGTTTATTTCTATTTTTGCAGGTTATGGGTGACGATGGTTCTGTATCCTTTTCACTTTAATGCAGTTAATAATTCCTAATCTCAGCAGAGTTTTTGTGTTATGAAATGTGCTTCTTTGTCCTGCATCGAAATCCCTTCCTTGCAAACCATTTTGCTGACCTTGTGTGATGTGCAAAAACTGGTGGAAGTTGCATATTTGCTAAATACTCTTCCGCCATCCTCCAACCAGAAATTTCTTTATCTGTATGCTTTAGATTTATCATGCGCACCAAATTTATTTGATGCGCCTGCAAATTTCTGTGCCTTCCTCATTTCAATCAAGAGCAGTCCTTGACAGAACCTAGCTTCTTCCATGTGCGATTAATGCATCCTGTGCCGCCCTTGTTTTTGCTGGCGTTCCCATGAAACATCTTGCTGGTAAGTTGAGGAGTTTGTGTATGTTTACTCTTGGAACTCTATAGTTTATGATATTGTGTGCTGCAGTTGCGATTGGCTGTGGGGTGCTGCAGAATGGTGACGTGATTTTGGACACAAGCAAGGCAGAAGAGAAGGTATGAATTTATCTTTTTGTCTGAACTCCACTCTTTGAAATGGAAGCACAAAATATCGTCTGATTCCCACTTCAGGAATTCCTGCTGTGTTGGTTATTAGTTTACTCATCAAACTGAAGTGTATGTTGCATTTCCTATTAAGTGATGCTTCACATAAAGTTTGCTGGTCTATATGAAAAGTGTATGTTGCAACTGGGGCACTGTCATTAAGAACTGTTTTCTGGGATGACGTGATTTATGCTTGTGGTGTTTACTGCACTTCCAAGTGCCAATGGCACACAAAAAAATCAACCTCATGTTTACCATCCGTAATTCACAGATTAAGAACTATGTTATTTTTTTCTCTAACATGTTATTCTTGAAGATGAAAGTAACTTTTCCAGCATCTCATAATTTCAATACCAAAAGAACTTCTCTGGAGTATATTTCAGTACCACAGGACCTAACTGTTATTGTTTATCACAACATGCAGCAACTGAAATCGTTTGCTCACCTGGTGTTCCCCAACTCGAGCAAATCTGTCGATGTGAAAGAATCACAGCAGAAAGAGGGCCATTCAGAACGAGGCTTGATAACTTCGATCACCCACGGAGCAATGTCTGGTATGGCTCTGTCTTGTGCCTTGGATTTGTGTGTTCTTCTGGACATTATTTTGCCATTCTAATCCTGATTGCATCATTTGTATTCAGAGGACGACTACTTCAACTGCATAGAGAGGGGTCTTGCTGCATCCTCACGCATCTCGGATTTCATGAGGACGACCTTGGAGAAGCACACACCCGACTATCTCTGAGGACCATTGTAGCCCGGTACGAGTCATTATGTAGCGAACAGAGTGCGTCGAGGACACAACTTGTGCTGTAATGGAAAGCAGGGCAAATATGTATGGAAGATGTAGCGCTAGCTTTCAATTTCGAGTAACCGTTCTAGGCATTTTACGTACTTATAATAGGAATATGTAATTCCATTGAAAACTGGTAAACCTGGCAATCATTAGTTCTGGATTGGGGTGGCACCATCTACAAATTTTGATTGACCGTATGCCGGTGGTGGTGTCGAAGGAGAAACCTGATTTTTGTAGGAGAAATCTGACTATTGTTTCACAAGCTGATGTTGCCACCGCCTAAGCGGCTGCAGATGAACACCGACACGCCATAAAGAACAGAAAAATTAACTTGTGATGAGTACCTCTACCATAATCGCTAGAAGGAATACACAGGCAGAGGCTGAATCCCAATTATCAAATGTTCTTCCGAGTCTGAATTAAACCGCATTCTAAATTCGTTTGAACCTGTTCGTGTGCCTTATATATCTCCCAAAATTCGGTTCAAATTTTGGAGCCCAAACTAATCGCCCCATCTATCTTTACTATTAAGCTTGCTGTGGTGGTATGGTGTCACACTTCACTAAAATTACAGGAAGAATGCCACCGCACTCATCCTTTTATTTTTTTTGCCTTGCATGCAGCCTTATCTTATCAAGGTTGTTAGATTTGTTAGCTACATGTATGCAGCCTTATCTTTACGATTAAATCTCATGCGAGTTCAACTTTGTACCTCCTTCGGCAGACCATCCATCGCGCTCCTTCGTTCGCCTTTCCGCGCGCCCGATCGCGACACATGGGCCAAGGCCCAACAATCCACCGCAAGGCTCCTCCTTTCGCCGCCTCTTCTCGCCTGCCTCTTCCCTCCAGCGGCCGCTCCATGTTCTCGCCGCCCACCTCCAATACGCATCTGCGCCACCAAATTCCCTGCCGCCTGAATTGTTGCTTGTCGATTCCATCGATCTGATCCGGCTAGGCGACCATGGTGGACAGGTGTGGTAGTTTGTACTCCACGGACAATGACATGAAGGAGGTAGGGTCGTCGCCGCCATTTATTCGTGGAGGAACATGAGGGTACGCCGTCGCCGGACGGGGATGACGACGGCCGTGAAGAATGGTCGGAGCGGTGCCGGGCGTTGGTGTCGGGCGAGAGGCGCAGAGGGTGGACTGGCGCTAGCGGTGGCGCATATGTACAGATCGGGAGAGGGTGGAGCAGAGCGGGGACGACAACCATAGGTCAATGACCTCCTTCTCCTCCGGCGCCCCCGGAAACACAACTTCGTATTTTTGGGTTGCACCTCCTCGCAGCGGCAAACCTGCATCGGTAGCTTCCCTGCCCCTTCTCACACAATGGCTGCAGGGGGAGACCTGCAGCGGCTGCCCCTACCCTCTTCGCGTAGCTGCTGCACGCTATCTCTTCTCTATTTCTTGTGTGCTCAGATCAGATTTTCTGCAGATTAGGCGTTTCACAAATTTTCAACTTGCTCATCAATTCTCAATATTAGTGAAAGGGTGCATTGATCTTTCACCAGAACAATTATCAAAACGTTAATTGCTGCACCGTGACTTGTGTGCTCAGATCAGATTTTGCCTACAAATGCTTAAACTATGATTGGTTGTCTTTGCTGGGTCAATTCATTCTGATCGGACGCTGGTTTCTGTAGGAATGGGTTCCACACCATAGAAAAGATCAACGACTCTAGCAGACATCCAAACAGCTAGAAGGACTAACTGGGAAGATGAGGGAGTGTAAGTCGTAAGTCTGACGGAACGTTGTGATGTGCTCTCATAGTGCACCATTGTTTGTTTGAGACCTTCTATATGTGGTGGATAAATTTATGTACTTTTTCTGAGAGTTTTTGCAGCTTAATCAAAGAATTAGTCGTGTACTCAAAGATGCGGAGAAAATAAAATAATTCTGAGATCAACAAGCAGATAGCTAAATTACAATATTCAATTTAAGGTCGGTATTTTTTTTCTTAGTTGTCTTGGTTATGTAATCTCTCCACAAACACTGATTCGTCTCAAGCAATAATTTTTTTGTTGCATTGTCTTAAATCTGTTACTAATCATAACCTATTTATCTTTCTACCATCTTCTTTGACCACATGGCTAATGATACCCTTCTGATTTCCCTCAACTTTCTTAATCCATGTGCAGATCAATGAGGTGGGTGCCAAATATAGACGCTCACATATTTTCCATACTGTGACGTTCATGTTTATGCTGACGCTGGCCAAGGATAACGGGGTGAAAGACACAACACTTGCACTTTTCGAGAGATACCTGGTTCGCCTCTTCCCCACAAAGCAGCAAGAAACTGCTCCGCAAAAACCATATTAGAAGGCACAAAATAGTTGCAACTTTGTTAGCATCCTCGTTGTTCATGTAAACGTCTTTTGAACTTGCCTTAGTTACTTACAAGAAGAATAGAAACATCATTAGTCATTCACAGATTCTTTTTAATGGATTTTCTTAATCTGTTTTGGACTCCGTGCGCAGAGAATACATTATATACATCCCCACACTGACGGGGATTTACAGTTCCGCTATTTACACCTGGACCATTGTGTGCCAGATTTCTAGCTGGATTTCTTTGTTTCATGATATAATAGTGTTAGATAGTTAAATTTAAGGAGTAATAATTTGAATTCTACAAAAAGTCGTTTGCTTAGGCACTGTGAAAATTATTGGTGCTAATGGTTTCAAGGAATATTATCATTGCTACTAGCTGACCGTAGCATGCTTGTGTCAGTGTACAAGATCAAGTACGAAGATATATTTCCTCTAGAATCTAAAACTGATAAACTGGCCTTTGCAATTGACTCGGCACATCCAAGAGGACGACTGCAGCGAGACCAGTTGTGCAATAACCAGAGCACTAACAGTCAATTAACAAGCAAATGTGAACATGTGCATCACCAAGTTTCACCAAGTTTTCCGGTTCTACAGTTTGCTCCTTACCCAGCTACCTATTTTATTATGGCTCATGGTTTTTTTTTTTGCACTAAATAATTAACACTTTCTGAATTCTTGTTCAGGTTGCTTGTGGAAAAATTGGCTATGACTATCAATATGTCAGAAGATGGGCAACCCTCAACAAATTATGTAATGTGCTTGTTGAGTGTGATAAAGTAAGTTGGTAAGCATTTTCTCCTTTAGTTGATGTCTTAAAATGAAAATTAATCTCCGCTTAAATGATGTTTTAGATTTGAAGAACTATCTTCGGGAGTCAAGATGTATAGATCTAGCCACAAGTTACTTCTCTCGTGACTTGTGAGGAATAGTTTCTGTGGCTATTAAGGTTGTTGTGGTGGTACGGTGTCACACTTCACTAAAATTACGGAAAGAATGCCACCGCACTCATCCTTTTATTTTTTTTGTCTTGCATGCAGCCTTATCTTGTCAAGTTTGTTAGATTTGTTAGCTACATGTATGCAGCCTTATCTTTACGATTAAATCTCATGCGAGTTCAACTTCGTACCTCCTTCGGCAGACCATCCATCGCGCTCCTTCGTTCGCCTTTCCGCGCGCCCGATCGCGACACATGGGCCAAGGCCCAACAATCCACCGCAAGGCTCCTCCTTCCGCCGCCTCTTCTCGCCTGCCTCTTCCCTCCAGCGGCCGCTCCATGTTCTTGCCGCCCACCTCCAATACGCATCTGCACCACCAAATTCCCTGCCGCCTGAATTGTTGCTTGTCGATTCCATCGATCTGATCCGGCTAGGCGACCATGGTGGACAGGTGTGGTAGTTTGTACTCTACAGACAATGACATGAAGGAGGTAGGGTCGTCGCCGCCATTTATTCGTGGAGGAACATGAGGGTACACCGTCGCCGGACGGGGATGACGACGGCCGTGAAGAATGGTCGGAGCGGCGCCGGGCGTTGGTCTCGGGCGAGAGGCGTAGAGGGTGGACTGGCGCTGGCGGTGGTGCATATGTACAGATCGGGAGAGGGTGGAGCAGAGCAGGGACGTCAACCATAGGTCAATGTCCTCCTTCTCCTCCGGCGCCCCCGGAAACACAACTTCGTATTTTTGGGTTGCACCTAGTCGCAGCGGCAAACCTGCATCGGTAGCTTCCCTGCCCCTCCTCACACAATGGCTGGAGGGGGAGACCTGCAGCGGCTGCCCCTACCCTCTTCGCGTAGCTGCTGCACACTATCTATTCTCTATTTCTTGTGTGCTCAGATCAGATTTTCTGCAGATTAGGCGTTTCACAAATTTTCAACTTGCTCAATTCTCAATATTAGTGAAAGGGTGCATTGATCTTTCACCATGTCGTGGTGGTGTCACGGCAGATGCCATAGGATGGCTAAAGATGTAGGGACGATGGACGCTGGAGGCGCTCGGGGAGGGATCACGCAGCGAGTAGCCACGTGAGTATGAAACTAGCACTGCAAACAACAGGATCTACCCAGGTTCAGAGCCCTCGTGTGGAGGTAAAACCCCTACTCCTGCCTTTCTCTTTATATTCGTGTCTCACCGAGTAGCCACAGCTGGAATTCGAGCCGAGCCGAGCCGACTCGGCTCGACTCGCTCAAACTCGGTCAACTGACGAGTCGAGGTCGGCTCGACTCGTTCAACAAACGAGTTAAAAATCAAAACTCGGCTCGGCTCGGTGAACTCGCGAGTAGCTCGCGAGCTACTCGTTTAACTTATGTAATTTTATAAAACTATAAAAAGTCAATATTATATAATGTATATATAATTTTTTTGATTATTTGGGTCATGTATAATAAAATCATCACAATAATCAGTGAAAATATGTCACCATCAAACAATTTGTAGTAAAAAAAATTACAATAATCAGTAAAAAAATATTCAAATAACCAAGAATATCATTAAAAATTATTTTGACCGAGTTAAACGAGCTAAACGAGTACTCGGTAAACTCGGCTCGTTTAGCTTGAACTCGTTTACCGTCGAAAACGAAAAGTCGACTCGGCTCGTTGGACAACGAGTTCGAGCCGAGCCGAGTCGAGTTGCGAGTTACTCGTTTAACTCGCGAGTTCCGAGTTTTAATTCCAGCCCTACTTACCACCGAGTAGCCACTCTTCTCTCTGGGCGACTGTAGCCCTTAATCGTGTCGTCCCTCGCGCAGGAGGAGGCAGGGCACCTTATATACTGGTGCCCAACCGGATACAGCCAAGATGTCGACATAATATGCACACTGTACACTTCCATCTTCCCGCTGACAGCTTTGACTTCCAAGTTTGTCTCCGTGTGTAAAGTCGTTGTGCAAAACCAAGAAGCTGATCTGTTATCACTGACACTGTCACGGGGTAGGCCTCCCCTAACCTGCGACGCCCTGCTGACACACTGGCGCGTATGGGCACGCGCTCTGCAGATGAACAGTGCCCCAGTACGGACCCAGGATACGCGGGATCCTATGTCAGAACGGCTCCTTTGACTTCTGGCCCGAGTAGGAGACCGACATTTCTACTCGGACCACTTCCTCTACTCGGAGGGGAATAACTTCCTTGATTCTTCCTCCTGGCCATCAGTGTGTACGGCCGAATAGCAGTCGACCGGATAGCGAGTACCGGGTAGCCAGCTACTCTGCCAAACGTCTCTTCTGATCTTTGCCCTTAGCACTTGCCTTTACCCTACTCGGGGGTAACCCCCCGACATTAGTCCCCGAAGCTGGTAGAGTCCTGCGAACTTGTTCACTGGGCTCTGCCAGCTTAAAAACCAATCTTGCCTTTGAGCCTTAGGTTGCTGAGTAGAAACTCCGAAGCCCCCTAATTCTGGCTCAGGTCTCTTCTCTCCCGAACAGGACTATTTCTCTTCTCTGTCGCCGAGTAGAATGACTTCGCGGAATTCCTGGAGAGAATCTCGGCGTGGCAGACCAAATCCACCTTTCTGCACTACAACTGGACACGCGTCATGTTCTCGTACCCCCGACGCCTCGGTGCCCGGGGTATGACAGGCCACGCGTCCATCACTGCAGCCTGGGCCCACTGGCCCGTTAGGTCACATCAAGTGCAGTTATCACCCACGATCTCGACGTGGGATCGATTGCGGCCGTTACGTGCGCGAACTGCGCTGTGTGCGTTTCTAACCGGCCCATACCCCACGTCGCACGATCTCTGCGCACAACTGATCCCACTAGCGTTACTGGTAACGGCTATCCGAGGGGAGGGATAAATACCCCCTCGGTAACCCCTTCTTCCCCTTCCTGCTCGCATTCATCCCTTGTCTCTTCGCATCTCCGCCACCACAGAGTGCTCCGCCGCTGCACATCTCACCGTGCCGCTGCTCCCTGCGACGCCGGAAGGCTAGCGATTTCCACCAACTCTCCACAAATCTCCACCGAATCCTCCCGAATCTCCTCTTCTCGATGGCCCGCGACGACGATGCCCGCGCCGGGTGGGCTGGTTCCGAGGTCACGGCAGACGATTGCCAGTGGCTCGTGAACACCCACCGGGTTCCCGCCGGCGTGCGCTGCAGGCCCTCGAACGGCGAGCTCGTTCCCACCCCGGAGGTGGACGAGTTCGTCGTGTTCCTCGCTCACTTCAAGCGAGGATTCGGGCTTCCCGTCTCCGACTTCTTCCGCTCCTTCCTCAACCATTTCGGCCTTCAACCACACCACCTACCGCCGAACGCCATCGTCATGCTCGCATACCACGCCGTGGTGTGCGAGGCGTTCTTGGGTGTGCGCCCCACGGTGCACACCTGGGCGCGCTACTTCTTCTTCAGGAAGCAAAGCGTGCCCAAGCCGGGTAGCACGGAGAGCACCCGTAGCATGACCAAGACCGGCAGCGCGATGATGTTGCAACGCGGCGGGACCAACCACCCACGCATCAAGGGCCTCGACTCCGTACGCAAGTGGCAGCGGTCGTTCTTCTACGTGAAGAACGCTGCTGTCGAAGAGGGAGCGCCGATTGTGGACCGGATCCACCTCCCCAAGTGGACGAATACGGCGCCCACCCAACAGAATTGGGGATTCAAGCCCGCTCTGGAAGGCGACATCAAGCAGATGAACCAGCGCCTGGCCCAGCTGAAGGATCTGGGGCTGAAGAGCGACGACCCCATTGCCTGCTGGATTTCCATGCGAGTGCTCCCGCTGCAGCGCCGTGCGCACCTTATGTGCTACATGGGGGGCAACAGAGACTGCACACGGACGACCACGTTCGAGTTGAGCAACGCAGATGTGGCCGTCTGGGCGCGCTCGATCATGAGCACTGGCCTCACCGACAACTGGCAGTACGGCTTCGTGCCGTACAGCCGCATGAAGCCCATCGGACATGTTAGTACTGTTATGCTTTGTCTTTGCATCATGATGCCGAGTAGATGGCCTTCCAGCTTAGGATGTTTAGTATTCGCATGCTGTGCCGAGTAGAAACTCCCGCTAGTATCCACTAGGCTTCATGTGCTTTGTGTTCGCACGCCACGTTGAGTAGAACATTTGCTAGCATCTGTTAGGCCTTATGTGCTTTGTCTGTGCACGCCATGTCGGGTAGAGCACCTGCTTAAGTATGCTTTGTGTTTGCATCCCGCTCCGGGTAGAGTTCCTTGTATTACCCAACTGATTTTTGTTGTTTGCTTGTGTTTCCAGCACCTTGATCGCCAGCTTGCTGAGAACGAGGAGCTTCTTGAGGCCAACTGGGACCCAGACCGGACGGAGGATGACGAGACCGCCTACGACACCCAGACCACCCTCTGTGTCCCTCATGCCGAACAGCATGGTAAGCACCACATCGATGCTTCCATTCGGGATTGGTCTGAGGACGAAGAAGAAGGTGATTGAGCTTGCCTCTGCAGCTACGGGTAGCGCTATCTCTTCTTCCTTTCTGCTTCTCATCTGCTTTTTCTCTCCTACTCTGCAGACGATGCCGACACAGAGGAGGAAGACGAGGACGTCCTTGACGTCAATCCGGTTGCGGTGGCCGCTCCCACCACTCGGAAGAGGACGGGTAGGGGTGCTCAAGAGCCTCCCGCCAAGAAGCCGAAAGCCGAGAAGAAGAAGAAGCAGGTCTCAGGCCGAAGGCCACCTTCTTCCCGCAAAGGGTAAGTAGTTTTTCCCTCTGCTTTACATCTTGTTAATGCTTCCTGGTGTTCCTCTTTCCCTCCGCTTTTTTGAACTTCTTTTTCTCTTCAGCGCTCCCTTGGACGCTGATGCTGCTGCTGCCCCCGCCAAGTCCAAAAAGAAAACACCTGTCGACCCCGAGTCGCTCATCAATCTTGATGAGGACGAGGAGGAGCCTGCCGCACGAGACAGGACGCGTGAGTCCTCTCCCGCGAAGGAAGAAAAGGAAGGTGCCAACGCCCAGGACACGGGCGCTGGTGCCCAAGATATGGACACGGAGCAGCAGGCCCACGCAAAGCCAGACGCGCAGGATGCCGTTCATGACGAGAGACCCCCTTCTTCCCCTGCTGCTTCAGCTGGGGAGAATATCGAACAAGATACTGAGAATCACCACCGTGCCGCCCTTGAGCGGCAGGACGAGACCCAGGAGCAGCCGGATGCTGAGGCTGCTGCCCAAGATGATCCCGCGGTGCAGCCGCGGGTAGAAGAGCAAGAAGATGCCCAACTGGATCCCGCTGCCGAGCAGCGGGCTGAGACGACTGCGGTGGAGTAGGACCCGCAGAGTCAAACGCAGCCCGACACTGCGCCGAGTAGCCGGCCCCCTGTGCCGCCTACTCAGCAGGCTGCTCCACCTACTGCCTCCAGCCCTCCAGCAAAGAAGGCCAAGACCCTGGCAAACCCTCCAGCCAAACAGAACGCCGAGAAGACCGCACCAAGCCCTCCAGCCAAACAGAATATCAAGAAGATGGATGCTGCCGAGAAGCCGGCTACCCAGCCTGCTGCCGCAGTCCGCAAGAATCCACCGCGCAACGCTGCGCAGGATTCTGCCAAGATGCCGCCGCCTAAACTTCCCGCGAAGTCTGCCGCAAAAGCTGGGCAGCTCGTCATTGGCGCTCCTGGCAGTTCTGCTGGCGCAGGTGCTTCCGGCAGTTCCGCTGGCGTATGCACAGGATCAAGCGCTCAGGATCCGCCTGGCTACCTGCCCTACATGGTGCAGACGGCCCAGCAGTATGGCATCAAACTAACCCCGGACGAGAAGAAAGCCGCGCTTACAAAGGGCAAACAGGCCACAGCTGTGGATGCCAAGTTGTCGGAAAAGAAGAAGAAGGCCCTCTCGATCTTCTCACGCGAGGCCCAAGAGACTGAGGTGCAGTCCGCAGGGCTCAAGCAGATAATCGACCGGGTCGGCTTCATCGACGCGGTGTGGGAGAGCGATTTCCTTGGCAACCCAACCTGCGATGGCATGACCTTGGGCCCGCTGGACCATTGGCGCACCGACTGGAACAAGGCGGACATTGGCTACAATCCAATGACTATCTCGTCCGCCACTAGCACGCTGGCCGCGAAACTGTTCGTCCACCGAAAAGCTGCAGAAGACCTCGAGCAAACCTATGCTGTAAGTTATGTTTGCCTGTTCCGAGTTGCGCTTTATTGCTCCTAGTTGCGATTTCCTTCTTCTTCTACTCTTCTCTTTCTTCTTAACCACTATCCAGTCCCCGAGATTCGGGCCGAGTAGACGGGTACTCAACCGAGTTGCCGTCTTCTCGGGCCAAATCTTCAAAACCATGTCTAACTCCTTTTCTTTCTGCTTTTTCAGAATAGCCTCTTGAAGAGGACAACCCTCTTCCGGCGTCTGCTCTGGAACCACTCCATTGCCAAGAGGCGCCTCGAGGCCCTGGAAGCGGAGCGCAAGACCGATGCTGAAACGGAGAAGGCAGCCCTGGATCGTGCTCTCCAGATTTCAGCACTCGAGAGTAAGCTTCTAGCTTTTCGGTTAGTGCGTTTTTTGTTTACGCCCGTACGTGCTCTTTGCTCTAACTCCCTCTACTCTGCAGGCAAACTTGAGACGCTGACGGATGAGCACAAACACTGCCATGTCTTCGTCGAATCCGCTGAAAGCAAGATTAAGGAACTCGAGGGTGAGTTGCCGTCTTCTTGGTTGTTTTAGTCCTTTCTTGCGGCTATCCTGCTTACTGTACCGCTTCTGTCCGCAGAAGAGTACAAGAAGTTCCGCGAGGAGCATCTTGACTGTCTGAAACCTGTCGAGTTGAAGCAGCAGATTGCAGACCTGGAGGTGGAGTTCAAGAGTCGACATCTCACCGAGATGGAACCGCTGCAGGTTAAACTGAAATCTGCCCTCCAGGACGCCCTAGATCTGACTGCCGAGAAGGACAAGATGGAGGCAGACTTCAAGGCCAAGCAGCGGGCCCTCGAGTTGGAGAACGAGGTGCTCAAGAAGAGCAATGTGGACCTCATGAGCCAGCTAGCCGAGTTCCGCAGGGTTGAAGAGAGGCATATTGCTGACGAGGAGTCGTGGAAGAGGAAGCTGCAATCGCTACTCTGCGACCTGAACAGTAAGTTCTTGCTCCTCTGCACCCTCCTGTTTCCTTCTTCCTCTTTGTGTCATGATTTGTATCTTTTCTCTGCCTCTGCCTCTATTTCTAATCCTTTCGGATAGCATTTTCAGAAATTTTTCCCGACCTCTGCTCGGCTTGCAAGCCCGCCCTGTCCAAGGCACAAGAACTTCGAACCGAGAAGGGACTGCCCTTGGACACCAAGGCTTCTATTGAAGATAGCTTCACGAATCTGCAGGGGCAAGTTCAGCGGCTGAGGGGCTTGGGCACTGATTTGGCATCCACGGCCTTCAAGCTGCATGCGCTGTTCTGGCCCCAAGAACCTTTGCCAAGGACCATCCGCGCGTTTGCCGAGAAGCTCAACGGCGTCAAAGCCGAGTTGAAGAAATGGCGCGCATCCGGAGCTCGGGCAGGCGCCGACTTGCTCCTGCTCTTCATCTGCAGCTGGTATGAGAATCTCAATCTCTGTACCATCCTCGAGATGCGCCAGGACTCCAAGTGGGAGAAGGATCCCGAGTGTGTGACTCGCCGCCAGGCAGTCGCATATGAGATCGCCTCCTACGCGGACACCGCGCGTTTCATCGAAGGCCTCACCGAGCCCGATACGGACGCGGAGGGTGATGATGAGGACGAAGATGATGACGAGGAGACCGAGTCGGAGGACTTGGGCTGCTTTGAAGAGACAAGCCCCGATAAGGGGAAGGGCGGGAAGGGCAAGGCCACCGCGGGTAGCGACGAAGAAGCTGAGAGCCATGATGCCACCCAAGGTACAACTCCCGAGATGGGCTCAGCCTCCCGCACGACACTTGGTGACGCAACGCTACTCCGCGCCCAGTCCGACCCCATCTCGGTCGCCACCGCCACCTCCGATCAAGCTGCTGCCAACGCTGAAACGGATGCCGCCACTGCCAACCTGGATAACACCGCAACCTCAAGCTAGTTCTGTCCTGCAACACTTATGCCTCGAAACTTTTTATCAGATCCCCGGAATGCCGGGTGCAGATGTATCAAACAATTTATCTTCCCGTTGCTACTCAGTTTTATTTCACTTGATGTTTTATACTTAGCAATTTGAGCAGCTCTGGCTTGGTGCCGGGTTGCGTTATCATGCGAGTCCCCGAATTGCATTTTTCATCCACCCTTCCTTTTTATCTCAGCTCTTACCTGCAACTTGTTGCTTTTTTGGTATTCGAGTCACAAGAGTTCAAAGTTAGAGTTTCAAATACTTAGCCACTTGGAAACAGTCATAGTAACGCTACCCACCACATAGCCGAAAAAGTTAACAACAAACAGTAAAAAACACTCTACTCGGTTGCTACACGCGCCCTTCCCTTTGCAATCTTTCATGTGTTCATTGACTCTTTTCTTGTTCTCTGGCTTGCCATGAAGCCGGTTTGCGGACAACAGCAGAGTCACAGAGTGTCCGGTGAGTATAAACACACTACTTTGTATGCTTTTGGAATTCTAAGCGTAGCATCCGAGTAGACAAAAATACAGCAAAATAGAAACACTTAGAACAATCTTGGACGAGGGCAGTCCCCGAGCTCAATTTTAGATTGCAGAGTAGGAGTTTAACTCGGATAAGAGAGTACATACACACTTTTTGCTCATGAATGAAAGCGGCGAAGTAGAGCTACATTCCAGGGGCGCTTGGATTCCTCCCCAGCTTTATCCGGCCTGTTCTTCTTTGTTGGTTGCGCATCTACAAGGTAGTACGCATCATTGTGTAGAGCCTTGCTCACAATGAACGGCCCTTCCCACGGAGGGGATAGCTTGTGCATCCCGGCTGTGCGCTGCACGAGCCTAAGGACCATGTCTCCTTCTCGGAAAACCCTTGGGTTCACCTTTCGGCTGTGATAACGCCTCAGGTTTTACTGGTAAACAGCTGAACGTGACAGAGTAAGCTCTCTTGCTTATTCTAGCAGGTCAATGTCATCTTCTCGAGCTTCTCTCGCCTCCGCCTCGGTGTAGAGGGTTACTCGGGGGGAGTCATGCTCTAGGTCGATTGGCAACACGGCTTCAGCCCCGTTAACCAAGAAGAATGGTGTGTAGCCGGTTGACCGGTTAGGGGTAGTCCTTAGACTCCACAACACCGTTGGCAACTCGTCTAGCCAACACCCTGGTGTTTTCAGCAGCGGCTCAATCAGCCTTGGCTTTATGCCTGCAAGCACCATGCCATTTGCTCTTTCCACCTGCCCGTTAGATGCGGGGTGTGCGACGGACGCGACATCTAGTCGGATGTGCTTATCTCTGCAGAATCTCACCATGTCTCCCTCAGCAAAGTTAGTGCCGTTATCTGTGATGATGCTGTGCGGGTAGCCGTATCTCAGGATCACATCCTTCAGGAAACTCACAGCAGTAGCTCCATCACACTTCCGAATAGGCTTCACTTCAATCCACTTGGTGAATTTATCAACAATGACCCAAATGTGTGTCATGTTGCCTCTAGCCGGTTTGAAAGGACCAACCATATCCAGACACCAAACAACAAATGGCCAAGTGATGGGAATTGTTTTCAACTCGGAAGCAGGCAGGTGGATCTTACTTGCGAATCTCTGGCAGCCGTTGCACTTTCTCACGATGTCTTCAGCTTGCTTCAAAGCAGTGAGCCAGAAGAAGCCATGCCGAAAAGCCTTCTTGACTAGAGCCCGAGAAGAGGCGTGATGCCCGCATTCCCTTGGTGTATTTCCACCAGAATCTCTTCTCCTTCTTCCGGTTCCACACAACGTTGCAACACGCCAGTGGCACTTCTTTTATGCAGCACCTCTCTGAAGATGGTGTAGCCCTTGGATCTTCTTTGAATCTGCCTTGCGGTAACCTCATCATCTGGTAGGGTGCCGTCCTTTAGAAAGGATAATATGGGCATGGCCCAACTCGGCGTCTCCCGTGCGGGAAACACTGGTTCGTCCACTTCCATTGGGACAGCCACTGCTGCGTCTTTTTCTGGGTTGGGGTTGACTCTCTGCAGCCCCGAACGGTTTGCCAGGACTTCTTCAAGGAATGCGACAGTCCCCGAGCTGAGAGGGGCAGTCCCCGAGTAAGGAGGAGCAGTCCCCAAGTAAGGAGGAGCAGTCCCCGAGTAGAGAGGGGAAGTCTCCGGGTTGCAGGCGCCAGTCCCCGGGATGGAGACGGCAGTCCCCGGGTCTCCTTTTGCACCTTCCCAGTCAACCTCCATTGGAACTGCTTCTTCATCAGGCAGGAAAGGAATGAAGATGGACTCCGAGTTGGGAGATGGCCTGATGGACGGCTTTCTCAAATGCTCCAAGGCAATCCCAGCCGGGATGTACTGCCGAGAAGACCCCAACTTGGACAGCTCATCTGCTGCCTCATTCTCTGCTCGGTGCATGTGTTGGAACTCGCAACCCTCAAAGAATCCTGTCATGGTTTGGACCAGGAAGCGGTATGACGCCATATTGGCATCCAGAGCATCCCAAGTGCCAGAAACTTGCTGCACAACCAGATCCGAGTCGCCATAGCATATGATGCGCTGCACACCAACTTCCTTTGCTACCTTCAATCCATGTACCACGGTCTCGTACTCTGCGACATTGTTAGATGCCTTGAAGTGGATTTGCAGCACATACTTGAGTTGATCTCGCTTGGGTGACGTAAGCACCACGCCAGCACCAAGGCCCTCCTTCATCTTGGAGCCATCAAAGTGCATCTTCCAGTAGTTGGATACCGGAGTAGGAGGCTCATACTGCACCTCAGCCCAATCCACAAGGAACTCCGCCAGGATCTGAGACTTGATGGCTTCTCTTCTCGCATACGCGGGAGCGTACGCGGCCAGCTCGATTGCCCACTTGGCTACTCTGCCACTCGCTTCCTTGTTGCCCATGATATCCGAGATGGGAGCCGAGCTCACCACTGTGATAGGATGTTCTTGGAAATAATGCTTCAGCTTCTTGGCGCCCAGATACACGCCGTAAGTCATCTTCTGGTAGTGAGGGTAGTTCTGTTTGGAGCTGGACAGCACCTCACTGAGATAATATACTGGCCTCTGCACACTTTTGCCTTCATCTTCTCGCTCTACCACGATCACCACACTTACTACTCGATTGGTAGCGGCAATATATAGCAGCATTGGCTCCTTGGGTAGCGGACTAGCCAAGATGGGAGCGCTACCCAGCATTGCCTTTAGCTCTTTGAATGCCACATCCGCTTGCGGTGTCCAGACGAACTTGTCGCTTTTCTTCATCAATTGATACAAAGGCAGGGCCTTCTCGCCCATTCTGCCCAAGAAAAGGCTCAGTGATGCCAAGCAACCAGTGAATTTTTGCACATCCTTCAGGGATCTCGGCAAAGACATGCTCTCAATAGCTTTTATCTTTGAGGGATTGGCCTCAATGCCCCGACTGGATACCAAGAAGCCGAGTAGCTTGCCAGCCGGGACGCCAAAGGTGCATTTACTCGGGTTCAGCTTCATCTTATACTTGCGCAAGTTAGCGAAAGTTTCCTCAGGGTCACTAAGCAGAGTATGTGTTTTATTCGTTTTGATGACAATGTCATCTACGTACACCTGCACATTCTTGCCGAGTTGATCATGCAAGCATTTCTGCATGCAACTCTGATAAGTGGCACCCGCATTCTGCAACCCGAAACACATGACACGATAGCAATAAGCCCCGTACGGGGTAATGAAAGCAGTCTTTATTTGATCAGCAGGGTTGAGAGCTATCTGATGAAAACCAGAGTAGGCATCTATGAAAGACAACAGCTCACAACCAGCAGTGGAATCGATCACCTGATCGATGCGAGGTAGCGGAAAAGGATCCTTGGGGCATGCCTTGTTTAAGTCGGTGTAGTCGACGCACATGCGCCATGCGGTAGCGGCCTTGGGGTCCTCGTTTTTCTTCTCAACCATAACCGGGTTGGCTAGCCAATCCGGATGCAGCACCTCCATGATGAAATTGCTTATCAGCAGCTTGGTGATCTGGTCACCGATGGCCTTTCTTCTCTCATCTCCGAAACGGCGCATAGCCTGCTTCACCGGTTTGGCGTCAGGACGCACATGTAGCGAGTGCTCAACCAACTCCCTCGGGACACCTGGCAGATCTTCATTGGACCAGGCGAACACGTCCCGATTCTCACGGAGGAAGTGGATGAGCTCGCTTTCCTATTTCTCCCCCAACCCGGAGCCAATGATGGCAACTCGGTCGGGAAACTCATGGTCAACCTGGATCTTCTTTGTCTCCTGAGATGCCTGGAACGCCGTCCCGTGCTGGAAACTGGGCATGCCAGGTGCACCAGCTTGCGCGGATTGCGCCATAGCCACCACCTCGTACATCTTCTTCTTCTCGGCAGCAATCACCATGGATTCCGCCAACTGAGAACCGGCAGAAGCACACTCCATGGACTTCTTGTAATCACCAGAGATGGTGATCACGCCATTGGGACCAGGGATCTTCATCTTCAGATATGCAGTGTGAGTAGAGGCCATGAACTTGCTCAGAGCAGGCCTGCCGAGTAGGGCATGGTAGGGGCTCTGGTGATAAACCACTTCAAACTTCAGGCTCTCTGTGCGGCAGTTCTCCCTGGTGCCGAATAGCACGTCTATCCATACTCGGCCAATCGGATTGCAAGAGACTCCGGGCACAATGCCATGGAAAGTGGTCTTGCTAGGTAGCAGCATGTTCTCGGCCATTCCGAGCTTTTCTAGCGTGTCCCTGTACACAATGTTGATGCTGCTGCCGTTGTCAATTAGTACCTTGCTGAACCTCACGTTCTTCTCAGGACCCAAGAAGGTGGGATCGAGCACCAAGGCGTAGCTACCCGGGTTGGGCATCACCTTAGGATGATCTGCTCTAGACCATGTGATCTCTTGGTTGCACCAGTGCATGTAGTGAGGAACGGCTGGGATCACGACATTGACCTCCATGGCACGCCTGTGCTGAGACTTCTTGTCGACAGGCTCAGAGGTGAAGATCATGTAGCTCTCGTGGTGCTCTTGGTACCGATTGCGGTCTCCGCCACCATTATTGCCGTTGTTGTTGTTGTTACCTTGGTTGTTGTTGTTGTTGCCTCTGTTGTTGCGGGTGTAGTTGTTGTTGTTGTTGTTGTTGTTGTTGCTGCGGTAGCCATCGTTGTTGAAGTGGCGGTTGGCTCCTAAAGCTACCTGGTTCACATTCTCTCTTCTCGGGAAAGCTGGAGGCCGAGCAGCGGGTGCGCGAGCAGGCTGTACAGCGGCATTCGCAGCTGGTAGAGGAGGAGGAGGGGGCAGGCCCTCATTCTTGATTTCTTCCCACCAGCTGCACTGCCGAGTAGTGTGGTTGGCGGGTCTTGCGGGATGCCGAGTGTGGAAACTGCATGGGCCATCCTTCATGTCCTTGAAGACAAAGTTTGGTGCCGGAGCCGAGTTGCCGCTACCCTGCTGGGAAGCGCTGTATGGCTTCTTGTTGCCTTGGCCCTGATTCTGGTTCTGCCCGTATTGGGCTCCAGCAGTTTTTGGCCTCTGGCTACTCCCAGCTCCGGTTGCCACATCATTCACCTCCTCAGGATTGTACCGGGTGTCGATCCGGTCACATCTGCGCTTGTTGCGGAACTCATTGCGCTTGCTGGTGTTGATGTTGTAGTTCCTTCTCGGCTCAGCAGCATCAAGAAGAGGCTGTGTCGGGTCTCCAAGTGCGTACTGATCCGCAATCCGGATGGTCTCAGCGAGAGTACTCGGCATCTCCCTCTGGAGCCTTTGCCACAACATGCTGCCATGCCTGCAGCCCTGCGCAAACCAAGTGATGGCCTGAGCCTCATTCACACCTTCACAGGTGTTCCTCAGGGTGCTCCACCGCGTAAGATACTCTCGGTCCGTCTCCTCTTCCTGCTGTCTGCAAGCGGATAGCTGCTGCGGCCTATTCGGCCTCCGATAGGTGCTGGTGAAGTTGCTGACGAAAGCTTCCGCGAAGTCAAGCCAACAGTTGACGCTGTGCTTGGACAGGTTGTTGAGACAAGTTCTTGCTGGTCCCTCGAGCATCTGCGGGATGTACCGCACGGCCCATCTCCGGTTGCCGCCTGCAATGTGCACGGCCGTAACATAGTCATTGAGCCAATCTTCCGGCTTGGTGCTGCCGTCATAGCACTTGGTCCCCCTAGCGAGCTGGAACTGCTTCACGGATGGCTCCGTCATGATACGGGGGCCAAAGCATTCTGGGCCAGGCGGTCCCTTGCTCTCGAGCTGCGCGGACAGGCTGATCCGGTCCAGCTTGTGCCTGGCATCACTGGGCTCCAGCACGCGCTCACCCACGCGATCCAGGATGTCATAGCCCGCCAACCCCATAGCCGAGTAGCCATCATCATATATGTCCACCTGCACGACTGCAGGCTGCTCCACTGGGTTGACAGCTGGTGCGACTGCACGCGGTTGCTGCCTCTGCCGAGTAGGCTGAGCAACTGGATGCTGAGAAGGGCCTGGGCGCTCTCCATCTCGGGCCTGGCTGTGAGCTTTATGGGCTTGATAGCCTGCTCCTGCAGTGTTGTGTTTTTGACCGGACTGTCGCGCCACAGCGTGCTGTTTTGCAGCGACAGCCGGGTCGTACACCTGCATCTGCCTGTCTCTGCCGGAATGCCCACTCCGCTCCTTCTCGTGACTGGGATGCGGTGATGAGGCCTGATCGTTAGATCTAGCCGCATGCGAGTGCACCACCTGAGAAGCTCCAGCACCCGGGTTGGCTTTCCAGAACTCCTCGTTCTGCCTAGCAGCCTCTAGCACTAGCTCATTGAGCCTCTCCTGCTGCCTAACGCGCGCATCGCCAGCGAGATGCGGCAACTCTGCAGCTACAGCCTCAGCAGCTCTAAGGGTTTTGGCGGGGGTGCTGTATCTGGGTCTGGTGGTGGCGGTGTTTTGGCTAGCGGCTTGGCCAGCAGTTTCACCAACTGCCTCCATCTCGGTGCCCAGGTTGCGGCGCGTAGCGCCTGCCTTGGAAGGCCTCCTCACCACGGGCGTGAAGCCGTGAGCCCGGTTGTACTCGTTCTGGTCCAGGTTCAGCTCAAGCCTAACCTTATCCAGCTCCGCCTGCTCGGCAAGCAGCGCCTGGCGCTGCTGGTCGAGCTGCGCCCGCATGGTCATGAGCTCGAGCTCGGTGGGAGGCGGCATGCCCATCCGCACGGCGGACGCAGGTATTGTCGGAGTAGTGGAGGGGGGAAGGTTGCAGTCCTTCTTGTAGGGCTTGTGGGTCTTCCCGCCAGCACTCGGGCCAGCAAGATCCTCGATGACGCCCGCAGCGGCAGCAACCGCGCCCTTCCCGGCATCAGCAGCAGGGCCGGTCATCATCACCTCCACGCTGTCCGCAAAACTGCCCATCGGCCTCCCGCGTGCAGCGATGACAGCAGGGGGATCTTCCGCGACATGCACCTGCCCGGGGTACTCGCGGTCGATGACAGTGGCGATGTAGACGAGGTGCGAGCTGAAGGAGAGCACTGAGCCGCCCTCCGGCATGGCCCTGCCGCCGAAATCACCGGCGTTGTCGATGACGAAGTCGAAAGAGCCGAATCTGTGGACGAGGCCACAGACCACGTGCTCTCCGGTAGCAGAAATCGATCCCGTCCGAACGGAAACTCCAGCCAGCGCCGCTGGTTGCCCCACGGTGGGCGCCAACTGTCGTGGTGGTGTCACGGCAGATGCCATAGGATGGCTAAAGATGTGGGGACGATGGACGCTGGAGGCGCTCGGGGAGGGATCACGCAGCGAGTAGCCACGTGAGTATGAAACTAGCACTGCAAACAACAGGATCTACCCAGGTTCAGGGCCCTCGTGTGGAGGTAAAACCCCTACTCCTGCCTTTCTCTTTATATTCGTGTCTCACCGAGTAGCCACAGTACAAGTAATGCTTACCACCGAGTAGCCACTCTTCTCTCTGGGCGACTGTAGCCCTTAATCATGTCGACCCTCGCGCAGGAGGAGGCAGGGCACTTTTTATACTGGTGCCCAACCGGATACAGCCAAGATGTCGACATAATGTGCACACTGTACACTTCCATCTTCCCGCTGACAGCTTTGGCTTCCAAGTTTGTCTCCGTGTGTAAAGTCGTTGTGCAAAACCAAGAAGCTGATCTGTTATACTGACACTGTCACGGGGTAGGCCCCCCTAACTTGCGACGCCCTGCTGACACACTGGCGCGGATGGGCACGCGCTCTGCAGATGAACAGTGCTCCAGTACGGACCCAGGATACGCGGGATCCTGTGTCAGAACGGCTCCTTTGAATTCTGGCCCGAGTAGGAGACCGCCATTTCTACTCGGACCACTTCCTCTACTCGGAGGGGAATAACTTCCTTGATTCTTCCTCCTGGCCATCAGTGTGTACGGCCGAATAGCAGTCGACCGGGTAGCGAGTACCGGGTAGCCAGCTACTCTGCCAAACGTCTCTTCTGATCTTTGCCCTTAG
The DNA here is from genome assembly GCA_028641055.1 of Alopecurus myosuroides. Classification (NCBI taxonomy): domain Eukaryota; kingdom Viridiplantae; phylum Streptophyta; class Magnoliopsida; order Poales; family Poaceae; genus Alopecurus; species Alopecurus myosuroides. The sequence goes on from CM054057.1 coordinate 10,724,081, forward strand.
CACTTGTCTTTATTCTACTCGGGCGTAACCCCCCGACACACCAGAACAATTATCAAAACGTTAAATGCTGCACCGTGACTTGTGTGCTCAGATCAGATTTTTCCTACAAATGGTTAAACTATGATTGGTTGTCTTTGCTGGGTCAATTCATTCTGATCGGACGCTGGTTTCTGTAGGAATGGGTTCCACACCATAGAAAAGATCAACGACTCTAGCAGACATCCAAACAGCTAGAAGGACTAACTGGGAAGATGAGGGAGTGTAAGTGGTAAGTCTGACGGAACGTTGTGATGTGCTCTCATAGTGCACCATTGTTTGTTTGAGACCTGTTGGAACGCGTAGAGATAAACAAAAAAAATTCCTACGCGATGCTTCCAAGATCTAGCCGAGGTAGAAGGCCACGATGATTACCACTAGACGCGCAGGTGCGGATTATCGATGCAGCGCGTCGGGGCAGTGCAGTCCCACGATCCGATCCGGCCGATCCAATCCCTCGAACGTCGAAGTGCTGAACGTACAGCACCTCTGCCGGTATCCACACGTACGAGGAGGAGCTCCGACGGCAGACTGCTAGGTCTGGTGCGACGGCTGGACTGAGTGGGGCTAGGGTTCCCAACGCATGGGAGAGTGGACTAACGTGCCCGTTGGGCAACCTGCGCCCCTCTTTATATAGCGTATGGTAATGGGCTGCACAACACTTGTGGCTCATTCCCTCTGTGAGTCCGACTCACTAACTCAGTCCATTTCCGGTTCGGGTCCAACCCAACCAATACTTGCTCCCGCTCTTAAGTGTGCGACCCTGCAGGCTCATGGCGACTTGGACACGATTGGAGTCCAACTCCCAATCGATCAATCGGTAGCGGCTCCTAGCAGAACGTGCCGACTCCCAAGTACCATTGAGTCATGACGACATACCTTTCAATGTGATATTCATCTTAGTCCTTTTTGCCTCACGATATACTTTGTCGAACTATAGGCGATTTATCGTCATCCCTTAGATAGTTCAACTCTCTTCTCGATCCGTGATATGCGATTCATCTGACTAACTCTTAGTAAACCGACACAGTTAACACTTAACTGAGTCGCGCATGGCCATGCTTCCTGAATCATATCACTCGAGAGGGCCCAGAGAATATCTCTCCATTAGGAGGGGCAAAATCTCATCTTGATTATCCACATCACGCAGCTTGCTTCTCATTCGACACGAACTCTGCCTTTATAGTTGCCTTGCCACAGAACAACGTTTGATAGAACCTAAGTCGGTGATCCACAACTCGGATTGTGCGACAACCTCAGGTCTAAGGATTACATTGATTGAGACATGCAAATGACGACTTGATCGTTGCATCTCAATGTGGGTCAGTCCGACTTGCTAAACTCTTTAGCCAAGTCCGTGAACGTTGGAATGGCATCACCATGCCCATGACAAGTGGAACCGTGTCATCAGCCAACACTCACATTAGTCTAGGGTGTGTGTCCAGCACAACCTTAACGACCAAGGACAATTAGTATGAACAACATGAATACATAGTTCCACAATCGAATCACATATTCAATGACATATATCAGATGTTCAAACTAAAGGACAACTTAACAACTTTATGAATACATTGGGAATTACATCATCTATGATTGCCTCTAGGGCATATTCCCAACAGTCTCCCACTTGCACTAGAGTCAATCATCTTGGCATCATATGCCTAGGCATCTAATGCCCATACCTCTCGTGTGCGCCTCATGCTTAGGCTGTGGTAGCGCCTTTGTCAACGGATCTGCAATGTTTGCATCCGTGTGTACTTTGCATAACTTGATATCACCTTGTTCGACAAACTGGCGAATGAGGTGGTACCGCATGAGTATATGTTTGTTCTTCTGGTGTTGTCTAGGTTCCTTGGCCTGTGCGATAGCACCATTGTTGTCACAATATACGTCCAAAGGATTGGACGCGCCCTGAACCACACCAAGATCCATCAGGAGGTTCCTGATCCAAACAGCTTCCTTTGCCGCCTCTGAGGCAGCAATATACTCAGCCTCTGTTGTAGATGCAGACACCGTATCTTGCTTGGAACTCTTCCAGCTCACAGCTCCTCCGTTCATTACGAACACGTATCCCGATTGCGAACGAGAATCATCAGAGTCGGTGAGATAACTCGCATCCGTGTAACCCTTTACACTGAATTCCTCATCACCTCCATAAACTAGGAACATTTCCTTAGTATTTCTCAAGTACTTAAGGATGTTTTTAACCGCTGCCCAGTGGGCTTCGCCAGGGTCAGCCTGGTATCTGCTCGTAACACTTAGAGCATAGGAAACATCTGGCCTAGTACAAATCATGGCATACATGATGGATCCTATTGCCGAAGCATACGGAATCACACTCATCCGACTTCGCTCATCAGTCGTCGAAGGACACTGAGTCTTGCTAAGTTTTATGCCATGGGACATCGGCAAGAATCCCTTCTTGGACTCTTGCATTTTGAATTTCTTCAAAACCTTGTCCAGATAAGTACTCTGACTCAATTCAATGAGCCGCCTTGATCTATCTCTATAGATCCTGATTCCTAATATGTAAGTCGCCTCACCCAAATCCTTCATTGAGAAACTCCTTTCCAATGACTCTTTGGTTTCTTGCAACATCATGACATCATTTCCAATCAGTAATATGTCATCCACATATAAGATTAGAAAGTTTACTTTGCTCCCACTAAACTTCTTGTATAAACAAGAATCGTGATCGCTCTTGATGAAGCCAAACGATTTGACTACCTCATCAAAGCGAATGTTCCAACTCCGAGATGCTTGCTTCAACCCATAAATGGATTTCTGAAGTTTGCATACCTTGTCAGCATTAGCCGGATCGACAAAACCTTCGGGCTGTATCATATACACGTCCTCAGTCAAATTTCCATTAAGGAAAGCCGTCTTGACATCCATCTGCCATATCTCATAGTCGAAATAGGCTGCTATGGCTAACATGATCCGAATTGATTTAAGCATCGCTACAGGCGAGAATGTCTCGTCGTAGTCAACTCCTTGAACCTGTCGGAACCCCTTCGCGACAAGTCGTGCTTTATAGACGGAAATATTTCCATCCATATCAATTTTCTTCTTAAAGACTGTCGCACCCTGGCTTCTAAGGGATACTCATCGGGCCGAACTGGATAGCAGATGCTTGGATTATGGGGCATAACTGCTCCCACGTCCCAGCTTCCTAGTAGGCCTGCGCTTATGCGCGACAACACAAGCCCTGCTATTCCACCGTCGATGTAAACTATCCACTAGAAGTCATAGGCACTACTGTCGACGTACTTCATATCAATCACGCACGGTACGTCAACAGCTTTGAACGAATGATAACCACAACATATCTCTAAGACACAAAAGAATGAAATAAGTTTGCAAATAGCCTTCACTAAGGCAGAGATAGCAAAACACTCATCCATAGGACACATGTCCAAACATATCATTCATTACATCAGCGGAAGCAATCAAAGGGGTCTGAGTACAGACAAATCCAAAGGCTTAAGAAGCCGGAGAAAATAAAGAAGACGAAGCCCATCCACGTAGGTCCTGGATCCTGCCCGGGGTCCAGCCAACTACTCGTCTGCAGTGTCGTCAAACTCCACGAAGTAGCCATCCTGGTGATCATCGTAGCCGTAGTCGTACTCTGCGTAAACCACAGCCCCAACGGGGTCAGTACATCCAAGTACTGGCAAGCAAGACTCACACTTCATCAAGGAGTTACTCGTCAACACAAACATTGATGCTTGGGATCAACGGAAGAAGATAGGTATTATAAAAGCTGCAGCGGGCTGCTCTAACCAACTACAGAAGATAACTAATTGTGTCCGGCTAATAGAAAAGATAAGATCGAGGAATTGTAACCAACTGAAAGATAACTTCAAACAAACCCATCCTGGATCTCGCCCCTTATCCGAAGAAGCAATCCGAGGATAACTCACACCGTTATCATAAGGTGAATCAAGTTATTGGGTGAATAACCTATTACTAGTCAAGTTATTAGTCATTGGGTGAAACATGGTTGATCATTATGTTGAGGTTGTCCTGAGTACTTGTTAGCCAGTACTTTCACCAAGTAGTCCATAACCGCGGAAAACACGGCTTCTCGAGAAGATTTATCCCTGCAGGGGTGCACCATAGTAACCGTACACGTAAGAATATCCCGCCAGATGGGAATCAAACCCACCAAGCGAGACACTCAACACAACCAACTATTCTTCGCATCAAGCCCAAAGCACCGCGTGCTGTGCGTGCGCGGCTAATCCAGCCCCCCGAAGAAGTGGAGGACCTTCATAGCACTGGAAGACCACGCTGCCCTAAATGTCGACTACAAAAGTTCCACCCTGGCCTCGGGTTCGTACCTGCATATGATGCAGCAAATGGAAAGCCCGAACTAGTACGGCGATTTGGACGAGATGCGAATCGAGTCAAGTTGAGGGGGGCGCCCATACTCGCTTCCCACATGCGGGTAGTGCGCTCATCATGGATCAGTAGACAAGACCCTTTTCCTATTAGGGTCGACACTAGCAGGCCTCAAAACCACAAAGGGCCTCCTGCCGGTGCCTTATCATCAAGTTATTATTAACAGTAGCATTAACAGGATTGATTGATTAACATTCGAGCCCCCGGTACGATAACAGATAATAATAGCATGATAGTAAAAGAAGTAACCGACAACAGGCTCGAGCAAAAGCAACCCTAAGCATGCTAGATAAGAACAGGCTCAACCAATGGCTGTAGGTATGGGGGTGAGGCAATATCATGGCTCAAGGTATCATGTGATGGGTTCGGAGAACAAGCATCGATTCATAGGGCTAGCAGAAATAGACAAAAGGATAGTATCAACAACAAGTGTGGAAGAGAACTCGATGAGTCATGTGAGTGATAACTTTCCTGGAAGCTCAGCAGCCGGGTACTGGGCTAGGTCCTGGGTAGTGGTGTCGTAAGTCTCGTCGGTACCAACGTCGTCGTCTAAGCGAGAAGAAGCAAAAACAACAACGAAGGAAGACGGGCAATCAATACATGGCATAGGTGCACAAACGTTGGGATGATGCATGTCATGTTAATAGATGCACCAAAATAAACTATTTGATATGATACACAAGTTTAAATGGATTCCATATGCAAAGATTGCATATGGAAAGCCCATGCCTTAGAGTTGAATTAATTGTTCTACCACTAAGCATCAGGTGTAGGTGAGTTAGCATGATCCATGCATGATGAGGAACAATAAGATAACAATATTAAATGCCATTGGAATGATAGTTAACAATTTTAGAAAACATTTATCAAGTTTGGAAATTATTGTTACTTAATGGTGTTAAACAAGTAGTTGTTGTTTTCATCAAGTTAAAGTGTTCAAAACAAATAACAAAGTTGATATTTGAAAAGGTTATCAAATTTTAGTTGGATTACATGTTTCACATTTTGAAATTGGACTTAGGATTATTTAATTATGAATTAAACAATATTAAACAATTTTTAATTGCACTAAACAAGATTTAAATTGTTTAGACAATTTTAATTATTCAAAACAGAAAACAAAAATTATATTTGAATAGGTTATTTAAAATGGTATGGAAAACATATTTTATTTGCATTTATTGGATTAATAAATAATTAGTTATGGAATTTACAAATTAACATTTGAAATATTTAAGTTTGAATTTTTAAATGCATTTGAAGTTTCCAAAACAGTACACAAATTGGATATTTGGAAAGATTAGAAAATTTGGATCAGAAATCATATAAAGTTTTTATTTATTGGAATTATAAATTGGAAGTTATTAACTTTTGAAGTTTTTGTTTAATTCTGTTTATTAAAATGAATTTTGGGAATTTTAGAAATTCGCAGAAACATTTTGTACCGCACTGGTACCTACACGCTGCCACTGCCGCGTGGGCCAGTGGCCAGCGTGGCACTGCGCACGCACGCGTGGCCGTGCAGGTCTATGCCAGGTGGGCCTCGCGCTGCGGAAGAAAAACAGCAAAAAAGAGTTGGGGCTTGCGGGGCTCGAACCCGCGCCCTGCGCAACATTCAGAGAGTGCGCAAACCAGTGCGCTGCGCTGCGGTGTTTGACAGATAGGGGGGACTGATACAGGTTATTGTTCAACGAGGTTAACTGAATCTCTGACGAACAAACGTTTGCTCGTCCGTCAGACAGAGCTCGCCGGCGATGATCCACGGTGGTTCTCGATACAATTGAGTGCGTGAACGTTGCAGATCAAAGCACGGATGCGGGACGGATGCAGAGGAGGGAGAGATTGGAGGAACGGTGCTCACCACCGTTCTGTAGGGGAAGCAGATGGCGGTGACGTACGCTGACAACGGCGGCGTCCGCGGCGTGGTCGAGGTTGGCGGCGACGAGTCCGTGCTTCTCCGGGGCGGTTTAGGTGTCTAAACCGGAGCGGGGAGAGAGAGCTACTGATTCCGTGGCTAGGTAGGGGCGAGGTAGGCCATGGCGACGGTGGTCGGCTCGGGTTCAGACCGGCGGTCTCCGGTGATCGGACAGAGAGAAGGGAACGCGACCGAGAGGAGGGAAAATGGCGGCGATCGCGATGGGAAGGGGGAATCCTAGGAGCTAGGGCACCTGCCAGGGGGCCTAGTGGCTTCTTATAGGGGCTTGAACCTCGGATCGGCCGTCGCTGCCGCCGTACAGCCGCCGTGGGACCGTCCAGATGCACGCCGTACGATTAGAAGAAGGAGGGAGGCGAGCGAAAGGGTACCGGGCTGACTTGGGCTGCTGCGCGCGCGGGTAGAAAGTTAGGTGGGCTTGGCCAGGGTAGATTAGGTGCTGCCGCGCGCGTTTTCTTTTTTTATTCTGTTCCTTTTATTTTTTTTTGCTGAAACCAAAAATGGAAGAAAAGACTAGGTTTTGGTTATTGAAAAATTTGGAAAAAATTAGGATAGATTCCTTAGGTGAAAAGCAATACATTTGGTAGTTTTTGTTTCAAAATTTAAATGTTTGCTTGCTGTTTGAAAAACAAACCAAATTGAATAAAATTTGCAATATCCATTAATATTAGGACAACAAAGCAATTTCAATAGGGTTTCCCCTAGGGTTAAAATGATTTAAAGAATACAATGTTGTGGTGAACTTCATGGATTCAAAAGTGTAAAGATTTTGAGAATTGGTTTGAATTTGGAAATGACTTGGAATTAATTGTTTAAATTGATTAATTGATTTAAGCAACAATTTAATAGATGAATTATAATGGATTGTTTGGAAACAAATGATGTTTTTAATTTGCAATTCTTTATTTGAAAGATTGTAACAGACAAGTGTGAAAACAAGGTTGATTAAGTTTGACTTTCATTAAGAAAACAATGCAAACAGAAATAAAAATGAGGATGATGACATGATGCATTGCTTAATAAAACAAGAAGTAAAACAACTATGGAGTTTTCATACTTGGATGTTACAAAACGCCCCCCTTGAAGGAATCGCGCCCCGAGATTCCTACGGAGAAGTGAAAAGGTCCGGATACTTCTTGCGAAGATCCTCTTCGGTCTCCCATGTTGCCTCTTTATCGGAATGATGCGACCATTGCACTTTCAAGAACTTGGTGCTCTTGTTGCGAGTCTTACGAACGGTCTCATCGAGAATTCGAGTAGGGTGCTCCTCATAAGAGAGATCATGTTGCAGTTCAATGTCATCATGATCAACTGCTCGATCTGGATCCTTGAAGCACTTCTTGAGCTGTGACACGTGGAACACATCGTGCACTTTGGATAGTTTTTTCTGGAAGCTCGAGACGATAGGCATTTTCTGCACGTCTTGACAGGATGTTGAAAGGACCAATGTATCTTGGTTCCAACTTTCCTTTCACACCAAAACGATGAGTGCCTCTGAAAGGAGTTGCACGGAGATATGCTTTGCACCAGGTGCATAGACCATATCCCGGTGCTTGCTGTCATAGTAACTCTTCTGACGAGACTGGGCAATTTGAGATTGTCACGAATGATGCGAACTTTCTCTTCAGCCTCTTTAACAATGTCAGGACCCAAGAGTGAACGTTCACCAGCTCCAGACCAATTGATTGGACTCCTGCATCTGCGGCCATACAATGCCTCAAATGGTGCCATGCCTAGGCTTGCCTGGTAGCTGTTGTTGTAGGAGAAATCAGCATATGGAAGACAATCCTCCCATTTCATGCCAAAGGAGAGACCACATGCTCTAAGCATATCCTCGAGAATCTGATTGACTCTTTCGACTTGCCCCTGAGACTGAGGGTGGTAAGTTGTGCTGAACAGAAGTTTAGTGCCCAATGCATCTTGGAAACTCTTCCAGAAATGAGAAGTGAATATGCTTCCACGGTCTGAGCTAATTTCCAATGGAACACCATGAAGAGGAACAATCTTTGTTGTGTAGAGTTCTGCTAACTGGCTAGCTGATATAGTCTCTTTCACAGCAAAGAAGTGAGCAACCTTGGTGAGACGATCAATGACAACGAAGATTGCATCGTTGCCCTTCTTGGACTTTGGAAACCCAGTAACGAAGTCCATTTCAATCATGTCCCACTTCCACTCAGGATTTTGAGAGGTTGGAGAAGACCAGCTGTTTTCTGATGGACTGCCTTAACACGTTGACAAACGTCGCATTCAGAAACGTATTGAGCAATTTCACGTTTCATGCCAGGCCACCAATACAGAGTCTTAAGATCCTGGTACATCTTTGTACTTCCAGGGTGGATGGAGAGAGGAGTTTCATGAGCCTCCTTAAGAATTATATCTTTGAGACTTTGAATCTGAGGAACTGCAATGCGTCCTTCAAAGAACACAGCTCCTTTGTCATCAATAGAGAAGGACTTGAACTTATCACTGCCCTCTTTGATTTGCTCTACCATCCTCTTTATTTCTGCATCACGAAACTGTTCAGAACGAATCTTGTCCTCGAGAGTTGGACTGGCTGTCAAGCTAGCGAGATAGCCTTGAGGAACAAGACCAAGGTTCAGCTTCTGGAACTCTTCATGAAGTGGAGGTTGGCTGTCCATGATCATGAGATTGTTGCAATAAGATTTGCGACTGAGAGCATCGGCCATAACATTAGCCTTGCCTGGAGTGTAAGAAATGGTGAGATCGAAGTCTTTGATCTTTTCAATCCATCTCCTTTGCCTGAGGTTTAGATCTGGTTGAGTGAAGATGTATTTCAGACTCTTGTGATCGGAAAAGATTTCAGTTTTGTTACCCAACAAGTATTGTCTCCATTTCTTGAGGGCAAACACAACTGCTGCGAAGTTCAAGATCATGAGTGGGATAGTTTTGCTCATGTGGGTTCAACTGACGTGAAGCATAGGCCACAACTTGACGTTCTTGCATAAGAACTGCACCTAGGCCTTGGAGAGAAGCATCACAGAATATCTGGAAAGGTTTGGTGGTATCTGGACCAACTAGAACTGGAGTAGAAGTGAGTTTAGTTTTGAGGAGATTGAAACTTTCATCACACTGTGGAGACCAAACGAACTTCTTGTCCTTCTTGGTGAGATCAGTGAGAGGTTTTGCAATCTTGGAGAAGTTTTCGACGAAACGACGGCAATAGCTAGCCAAGCCAAGAAAACTTCTGACTTGCTTCACCGTCCTAGGAGGTTTCCAATCAACAATTGCCTTAACCTTTTTCAGGATCAATGGCTATGCCCTTGGCAGAGATGATATGACCAAGATAGGCCACTTCTGAAATCCAGAACTCACATTTGGAGTATTTGGCATAGAGACGATGCTCGCGGAGTTTCATGAGAGTGAGACGAAGATGTTCTTCATGCTCTTCCTCGGATTTTGAGTAGACAAGGATATCATCAAGATATACCACAACGAACTTGTCGAGGTATTCGTGGAAGACAGAATTCATCAGTCGAGAGAAGGTCGCCGGTGCATTGGTGAGACCAAAGGACATTACGGTGTATTCATATAGACCGTAGCGAGTGGTGAAGGCTGTCTTAGGAATATCTTCCTTTCTGATCTTTATTTGATGGTAACCCATCCTCAAGTCCAACTTTGAGAATATTGAGGCTCCAGCAAGTTGATCAAAAAGATCATCGATACGAGGAATTGGGTATTTGTTCTTGATGGTTTTCTCGTTAAGAGGACGATAGTCCACAACAAGTCTCTTAGTTTGATCTTTCTTGGCAACGAACAGAGTTGGGCAACCCCAAGCGGAGGAACTAGGCTGAATGTAGCCTTTCTCCATGTACATATCGATTTGCTCCTTCAACAACTTCAGTTCAGGAGGAGCTATCTTGTATGGATGCTTAGAGATTGGAGCAGTACCTGGTTCAAGCTCAATCACGAACTCAACTGCTCTGTCCGGAGGCATCCCTGGCAATTCTTCTGGAAAGACGTCAGGGAATTCACAAACCACCGGAACATTTTCAAGCAGAGGTAGAGGTTTAGCATCGAGTGTGTATATCCGGATGGAACTTGATTCATTTGGAGAATAGACTATCTGGCCAGCAGGGTGGAAGAGAGTTATTGACTTTTGCGCACAGTCAATTTTAGCTTCATTGGCCTTCAACCAATCCATACCAAGGATGACATCAATGTCAGAACTGCCAAGTAGTATGAGAGAAGCAAGAAATATGTGGCCTCCGATAAGAATTTGATTTCTGTGACTGATTTTGGAAGTTTGCATAGTTGCTCCAGGAGAGTTTACTACTAACGGGGAACCCAAACCAACAAAGGGGAGTTTACTAGTTGTCGCAAAGATCTTTGACACAAAGGAATGCGATGCTCCGGTATCAAACAACACTTTAGCTGGATAAGAGTTTACGGGTAATGTACCGAGAACAACGTCGGCAGATTCCTCAGCTGTGTCAACCTTGACGTGGTTCACCCTTGCGGTCCTCCCAACAGGCCTGTTGTTGGTGTTGAAGGCCTTATGTGGAGGAGCGCGGACCATCGCCTGGTTGGTGTTGGGGCGAGGTGGTGGAGGAGGCAGCATCCTCTGAGTGCACTTATCAGCGTAGTGCCCAGTCTCCTTGCACTTGAAGCAAGTGACGACACACGGAGGATCTGGCCTTGGCTGTGCCATTGCAAACCTCTGCCCATGCATCTGAGCTGGGTTGGGTGGGCGGGGACCAAAGCCTGAAGAAGCTTGGGCATTTGGAGCCCTAGTGACAGCACTGTTTGGCACCCAGATGCGGCGCTTCTGCGGAGGGGTGGTCATGTTGGAGGAGGAACCACCCTCACGCGAGTGCTTGCGCGACTCTTCGAACGCCTTGCGCCCATTCTCCTCATTGAGCGCGGTGTTCACGAGCTCGACGAAGTCCTTGCACTTGATGTTTGTGAGAGCGTACTTCAGTTCCGGGTTAAAACCTCGGCGGAACCTTGCCATCTTCTTGGTCTCAGTAGACACCTCGTCTCCAGCATACCGAGCGAGGCGATTGAACTCGTTCTGGTAGCCGATGACGTCGAGCTTGCCCTGCTTCAGCGAGCAAAACTCTTCACGCATCCTCTCCATGAGACCATCGGGGATGTGGTACTTCAGAAAGGCATCCTTGAAGCAACCCCAAGTGATAGGATAGCCAGCTCTCATGGCCTGGTAGTTCTCCCACCACGAGGCTGCCTGACCCTTTAGTAGGTAAGCAGCATAGTTGACCTTGTCCTCTTCCGCAACATGAGCAATCTCCAGGGCTCTTGCTACGTCACGGATCCAGTCATCAGCATCCAGCGGCTCGCGTGTTGCCACGAAAGCCTTAGGGCCCACACTGAGGAAGTCCTTGATGGTGACCCTTGGAGCAGTCTGGTGGTGGTGGTTCTGGTGGTTCTGAACCTGGACCATCTGAGCCATGACCTGCGTCATCTGAGTCAAGAGCTCCGCGATCGGCGGTGGCTCAGGCGTGTTCCTTGTTGGAGGCATCCTGAATTGAAATTCACTTTAGCACAACAAAAGGAAGGGATACACTTAGCAACCGAAAGAGAGATTATTCCGACGCATGAATAGATAACCAACAGGTACATCATGAGTTCAAATACATCAGAATATTCAACACACCATAAATGGTTCGAATGCCACCGGATAACTAAACATAGCTAGGAACGGATACATCGGTACTCCCATGCTCATCACGCAGGACGGCGGCGAGTACGGCGAGTGGTACGGCGAGGAGGAGTCCGCACACGGAAGTAGGTATCACGACGATCCCTGTAGATAGGAACTGCTCTGAGAGGGACTCTCGGGGTGGTGAAGTAGAAAGCGTCCTCTCCCTGTGCTCCAAAGCGAGGAATCCCAGTGTAACCAGCACCGAGATGGAGGAGTGGACCCCTGATCGGCTCGTAACCTCCAGCATCTGGCAGAGGAAAACCCAGTGTCCGCTGGAAACGCGCAAAGCGCTCGTCTCCAACGAAGTCTGTGGTGTACGTCGCCAGATGCGTCAACGCGAGGTAGAGCTGCTCCCTGACTGAGGCCAACTCCTGAGCAAGTGTGGAAGCAACGGCGTCACTGTGCCTCACGAACTGAGCAGTGGTGTGCAGCCTGGAGCTATCATCCTCGTAGGTATCCAGGTCGCGGTGGATAGTGAAGTGAACTCCCGCCGACGTGATGTAACCACGGGGGATGTGACGATAGATGGAATCATCAAACCCCCAGTAGTCAGCACGTAGGACGGTGAGACTCACGTACGCTGCCTGCTGCACTGCCATGTCCACTGTGGAACCAACGGACTCGTAGCGGTGGACTATGCTCCTGCCATCATCCGACAGAATGTAGACGATGGCTCGGTAGAAAGTCTGCTCGAACTCGCGCTGGTGCTCGTAGACCTGGTACTCTGGTGCCCAATGGAACCCCAGATAGGTAACCATGTCTCCCAGCATCTCCGGATAACCGGCGGTGCTCTCACAGCGAGTCATCCGAACCACCTGCGGGTAGAACCTGAGATCCATCTGCAGATGATTTTGGAGGTTTTGATTAGACGCCGGTAGAAGAAAAAGGAAGTGGAAAACAACAACAAGGTTTCAATGGACGAAAGGTTCTTTAAAAGAACAGGATATCGAAGCAACATCGGGAAAACGAGACCAAAAGTCCTGAGGTACTACGGAGAACCCAAAACACGTGAAATCCTAACTTGAAAGTTTAGGTGAGAACAGAAAACAACGTTGCACTTCCTTACCAGAAAAGGGTGGGTGGGTGGGGAAAGAAGAAAAATGGCAGAATTCCTACTCTCACGTTTCATTTTTCCTATATAGCTACAAAATAGTTTCTAGACTCAAACTGCGACCAGTAAAAAGGGATCCTACAGGCAGACAGGCTCTGATACCATTTGTCGCACCCTGGCTTCTAAGGGATACTCATCGGGCCGAACTGGATAGCAGATGCTTGGATTATGGGGCATAACTGCTCCCACGTCCCAGCTTCCTGGTAGGCCTGCGCTTATGCGCGACAACACAAGCCCTGCTATTCCACCGTCGATGTAAACTATCCACTAGAAGTCATAGGCACTACTGTCGACGTACTTCATATCAATCACGCACGGTACGTCAACAGCTTTGAACGAATGATAACCACAACATATCTCTAAGACACAAAAGAATGAAATAAGTTTGCAAATAGCCTTCACCAAGGCAGAGATAGCAAAACACTCATCCAGAGGACACATGTCCAAACATATCATTCATTACATCAGCGGAAGCAATCAAAGGGGTCTGAGTACAGACAAATCCAAAGGCTTAAGAAGCCGGAGAAAATAAAGAAGACGAAGCCCATCCACGTAGGTCCTGGATCCTGCCCGGGGTCCAGCCAACTACTCGTCTGCAGTGTCGTCAAACTCCACGAAGTAGCCATCCTGGTGATCATCGTAGCCGTAGTCGTACTCTGCGTAAACCACAGCCCCAACGGGGTCAGTACATCCAAGTACTGGCAAGCAAGACTCACACTTCATCAAGGAGTTACTCGTCAACACAAACATTGATGCTTGGGATCAACGGAAGAAGATAGGTATTATAAAAGCTGCAGCGGGCTGCTCTAACCAACTACAGAAGATAACTAATTGTGTCCGGCTAGTAGAAAAGATAAGATCGAGGAATTGTAACCAACTGAAAGATAACTTCAAACAAACCCATCCTGGATCTCGCCCCTTATCCGAAGAAGCAATCCGAGGATAACTCACACCGTTATCTTAAGGTGAATCAAGTTATTGGGTGAATAACCTATTATTAGTCAAGTTATTAGTCATTGGGTGAAACATGGTTGATCATTATGTTGAGGTTGTCCTGAGTACTTGTTAGCCAGTACTTTCACCAAGTAGTCCATAACCGCGGAAAACACGGCTTCTCGAGAAGATTTATCCCTGCAGGGGTGCACCATAGTAACCGTACACGTAAGAATATCCCGCCAGATGGGAATCAAACCCACCAAGCGAGACACTCAACACAACCAACTATTCTTCGCATCAAGCCCAAAGCACCGCGTGCTGTGCGTGCGCGGCTAATCCAGCCCCCCGAAGAAGTGGAGGACCTTCATAGCACTGGAAGACCACGCCGCCCTAAATGCCGACTACAAAAGTTCCACCCTGGCCTCGGGTTCGTACCTGCATATGATGCAGCAAATGGAAAGCTCAAACTAGTACGGCGATTTGGACGAGATGCGAATCGAGTCAAGTTGAGGGGGGCGCCCATACTCGCTTCCCACATGCGGGTAGTGCGCTCATCATGGATCAGTAGACAAGACCCTTTTCCTATTAGGGTCGACACTAGCAGGCCTCAAAACCACAAAGGGCCTCCTGCCGGTGCCTTATCATCAAGTTATTATTAACAGTAGCATTAACATGATTGATTGATTAACATTCGAGCCCCCGGTACGATAACAGATAATAATAGCACGATAGTAAAAGAAGTAACCGACAACAGGCTCGAGCAAAAGCAACCCTAAGCATGCTAGATAAGAACAGGCTCAACCAATGGCTGTAGGTATGGGGGTGAGGCAATATCATGGCTCAAGGTATCATTTGATGGGTTCGGAGAACAAGCATCGATTCATAGGGCTAGCAGAAATAGACAAAAGGATAGTATCAACAGCAAGTGTGGAAGAGAACTCGATGAGTCATGTGAGTGATAACTTGCCTGGAAGCTCAGCAGCCGGGTACTGGGCTAGGTCCTGGGTAGTGGTGTCGTAAGTCTCGTCGGTACCAACGTCGTCGTCTAAGCGAGAAGAAGCAAAAACAACAACGAAGGAAGACGGGCAATCAATACATGGCATAGGTGCACAAACGTTGGGATGATGCATGTCATGTTAATAGATGCACCAAAATAAACTATTTGATATGATACACAAGTTTAAATGGATTCCATATGCAAAGATTGCATATGGAAAGCCCATGCCTTAGAGTTGAATTAATTGTTCTACCACTAAGCATCAGGTGTAGGTGAGTTAGCATGATCCATGCATGATGAGGAACAATAAGATAACAATATTAAATGCCATTGGAATGATAGTTAACAATTTTAGAAAACATTTATCAAGTTTGGAAATTATTGTTACTTAATGGTGTTAAACAAGTAGTTGTTGTTTTCATCAAGTTAAAGTGTTCAAAACAAATAACAAAGTTGATATTTGAAAAGGTTATCAAATTTTAGTTGGATTACATGTTTCACATTTTGAAATTGGACTTAGGATTATTTAATTATAAATTAAACAATATTAAACAATTTTTAATTGCACTAAACAAGATTTAAATTGTTTAGACAATTTTAATTATTCAAAACAGAAAACAAAAATTATATTTGAATAGGTTATTTAAAATGTATGGAAAACATATTTTATTTGCATTTATTGGATTAATAAATAATTAGTTATGGAATTTACAAATTAACATTTGAAATATTTAAGTTTGAATTTTTAAATGCATTTGAAGTTTCCAAAACAGTACACAAATTGGATATTTGGAAAGATTAGAAAATTTGGATCAGAAATCATATAAAGTTTTTATTTATTGGAATTATAAATTGGAAGTTATTAACTTTTGAAGTTTTTGTTTAATTCTGTTTATTAAAATGAATTTTGGGAATTTTAGAAATTCGCAGAAACATTTTGTACCGCACTGGTACCTACACGCTGCCACTGCCGCGTGGGCCAGTGGCCAGCGTGGCACTGCGCACGCACGCGTGGCCGTGCAGGTCTATGCCAGATGGGCCTCGCGCTGCGGAAGAAAAACAGCAAAAAAGAGTTGGGGCTTGCGGGGCTCGAACCCGCGCCCTGCGCAACATTCAGAGAGTGCGCAACCAGTGCGCTGCGCTGCGGTGTTTGACAGATAGGGGGACTGATACAGGTTATTGTTCAACGAGGTTAACTGAATCTCTGACGAACAAACGTTTGCTCGTCCGTCAGACAGAGCTCGCCGGCGATGATCCACGGTGGTTCTCGATACAATTGAGTGCGTGAACGTTGCAGATCAAAGCACGGATGCGGGACGGATGCAGAGGAGGGAGAGATTGGAGGAACGGTGCTCACCACCGTTCTGTAGGGGAAGCAGATGGCGGTGACGTACGCTGACAACGGCGGCGTCCGCGGCGTGGTCGAGGTTGGCGGCGACGAGTCCGTGCTTCTCCGGGGCGGTTTAGGTGTCTAAACCGGAGCGGGGAGAGAGAGCTACTGATTCCCGTGGCTAGGTAGGGGCGAGGTAGGCCATGGCGACGGTGGTCGGCTCGGGTTCAGACCGGCGGTCTCCGGTGATCGGACAGAGAGAAGGGAACGCGACAGAGAGGAGGGAAAATGGCGGCGATCGCGATGGGAAGGGGGAACCCTAGGAGCTAGGGCACCTGCCAGGGGCCTAGTGGCTTCTTATAGGGGCTTGAACCTCGGATCGGCCGTCGCTGCCGCCGTACAGCCGCCGTGGCACCGTCCAGATGCACGCCGTACGATTAGAAGAAGGAGGGAGGCGAGCGAAAGGGTACCGGGCTGACTTGGGCTGCTGCGCGCGCGGTAGAAAGGTAGGTGGGCTGGGCCAGGGGTAGATTAGGTGCTGCCGCGCGCGTTTTCTTTTATTATTTCTGTTCCTTTTATTTTTTTTGCTGAAACCAAAAATGGAAGAAAAGACTAGGTTTTGGTTATTGAAAAATTTGGAAAAAATTAGGATAGATTCCTTAGGTGAAAAGCAAACATTTGGTAGTTTTTGTTTTCAAAATTTTAAATGTTTGCTTGCTGTTTGAAAATCAAACCAAATTGATTGAAATTTGCAATATCCATTAATATTAGGACAACAAAGCAATTTCAATAGGGTTTCCCCTAGGGTTTAAAATGATTTAAAGAATACAATGTTGTGGTGAACTTCATGGATTCAAAAGTGTAAAGATTTTGAGAATTTGTTTGAATTTGGAAATGACTTGGAATTAATTGTTTAAATTGATTAATTGATTTAAGCAACAATTTAATAGATGAATTATAATGGATTGTTTGGAAACAAATGAGGTTTTTAATTTGCAATTCTTTATTTGAAAAGATTGTAACAGACAAGTGTGAAAACAAGGGTTGATTAAGTTTGACTTTCATTAAGAAAACAATGCAAACAGAAATAAAAATGAGGATGATGACATGATGCATTGCTTAAATAAAACAATAAGTAAAACAACTAGGGGTTTTCATACTTGGATGTTACAAAGACCCATTTGCACTCGACGGGTCTTGCACCGTCAGGCAGATCAACCAAATTCCAAACTTGGTTTTCATCCATGGACTTTAACTCGGATCTCATGGCTCCAAGCCATGACTCGGAATCAGATCCCACCATCGCTTCCGAATAAGTTGCCGGCTCATTACTGTCTAACAGTAAAACATCTCGAGCACTCTGTAATCTGGCAGATCTCCGTGGTTCAGGTGCTGTTACCGGTGTAGGTACCACGACCGGCTCAGCCTCCAAGGCGTTCGCCGACTCGCCCCTAGCCGGTTCCTCTCGAATTTCTTCGAGTTGCACCGTGCTCCCACTGACTTCCCGACTGAGAAACTCTTTCTCAAGGAAGACACCATTCCGAGCGACAAACACTTTGCCCTCTTCCCGGTTGTAGAAGTAGTACCCCAAGGTTTCCCTCGGATACCCCACGAAAATACACTTATCCGACTTGGGCGTGAGCTTGTCCGACTGAAGTCGCTTGACAAATGCCTCACAACCCCAAATCTTAAGAAAAGACAAACTTGGCTTTTTGCCCGTCCACATCTCATGTGGTGTCTTCTCTACTGACTTTGATGGTACTCTGTTTAGTGTGAAAGCTGCAGTTTCTAGACAATAACCCCAAAATGATAAAGGTAGATCTGTCCGACTCATCATTGATCGTACCATGTCCAACAAGGTCCGATTTATCCGTTCCGATACACCGTTTCTCTGCGATGTACCCGGCGGAGTGAGTTGAGGAACTATTCCACAACTCTTTAGATGGTCATCAAACTCATGGCTCATGTACTCCCCTCCACGGTCCGACCGTAGAAACTTTATTTTCTTGCCGAGCTGATTTTGTACCTCACTCTAGAATTCCTTGAACTTTTCAAAGGCTTCCGACTTGTGTTTCATTAAATAGATATATCCATACCTACTCAAATCATCAGTGAAGGTAATGAAGTACTCATAACCACCTCTGGCTGTCGTGCTCATTGGGCCACATACATCACTATGTATTAGTTCCAACAAGTCGGACGCCCTTTCACAACTCCTTGCAAAAGGTGTCTTGGTCATCTTGCCTAGTAGGCATGATTCGCATGTCTCGAATGACTCTAAGTCAAACGAAGTTAGAAGTCCATCATCATGGAGCTTCTTCATTCGCTTCCAACTTATATGACCAAGCCGACAATGCCAAAAGTAAGTCATATTCAGATCATTTGGTTTCAACCTTTTAACATTTATGTTATAGACCGATTCACTATCAAGATTTAAAATAAATAACCCGTTCTGAACGGGTGCAAAGCCATGAAACATATCTTTCAAATATAAAGAACAACCATTATTCTTAATATTCGACTCATAACCTTGTCTCATCAAACATGAGGCGGAAATAATGTTTCGACTAAGCGCTGGAACATAATAACAATTATTTAGTTCCAAAATAAATCCTGAAGGTAAATGAAGTTGCATCGTGCCGACTTCCAACGCAGCGACTCTCGCCTTGTTGCCGACCCGAATGTCAACCTCTCCTCTTGCCACGCTCCTAGTTCTTACCAGTCCCTGCAACGAGTTGCATATGTGAATAACTGATCCGGTATCATAAACCCAAGAACTATTAGGCGCATCAGCAAGATAAATGTCTATAACATTGCACACAAGCGTACCTGAGTTGGAAGTCACACCTCCACTCTTGGCTCTGTCAGCCAAATACTTGGTGCAGTTCCTCTTCCAGTGGCCATCTTGCTTGCAATAGAAGCAGTTGGCTCCGGCTGTAGGAGAAGGTTTAGTCTTTGAGGGAGCACTCTGGACAGGGCCATGGGCGCTACCTCCTGACTTATCCTTCTTCTTCTTAGTCCAAGAACTCTTCTTGAACTTAGCCTTATTCTGCACCATCAACACTTGACTGGTGCCTTTCTTGATATCAGCCTCTGCCGTTTTGAGCATCCCATGTAATTCAGTGATACTCTTATCCATACCATGCATATGGTAGTTCGAGATGAACGGACCATAGGCACTAGGAAGAGAGTTCAGAATTATATCAGTAGCGAACTCTTCGTTAATTGGGAAGCCCAGCCGATCCAGAGACTGTATATAACCAATCATCTTGATTACATGCGGACTCAGTGGATCGCCATCTTTCAGCTTACAGCCCAGCAAAGCTTGAGAGACTTGATACCTCTCGGTCTTTGCCTGAGCCTGGAACATACTTTTGAGGCTTTCGATCATATCGTAGGCCTCAACATTTTCGAACTGCTGCTGCAAGTCCGGTTCCATATGTGCAAGCATAAGACAGCTAATTTCCGTAGACTCATCTCTAGTCTTACGGTAGGCATTTATGACAGCGACAGTCGCATCGTCATCTGGCTCATCTGGAAGTGGAGTTTCTAGAACATGTTCTTTCTTGTCATGCTTGAGGACTATCCTCAGATTACGATACCAGTTGGTGAAATTAGTTTCATTAAGCTTATCTTTCTCTAGGATTGACCTCAACGCAAACGCGGACAACTGAGGAAGGTTGCTAGGTGCCATTGATCTACAACAGAAAATACGCAAAAACACTTAAGACATGTATTCATAAAAGAGCAGGCATATTAAACGCTTTAATAGTTATGCTCCCACTAGAACCAACATCCCTCCGATGGTTGCTAAGTGATTCAAGATCCCAAATAAGCAAGCCGACTAGTGAGCTTTAGCATCACCGCTAGCCGTCAAGTGATCTAGGTAGGCAACACCTTGCCAATCGTATCTCTATACGACTCATGTTAGTTGGGTGACATCACATGCCCCGGCTCCCAACCTACCTCGCCCCGAGCCCCACAACCGTTGTGATGGACTCGTCTAGATTACCAAGTGCTTCTGCTTGTAAGAGTCCGACTCGAACCCACCTAACCGGAAAGAATTGGTAGCACCTCAATTTCATGAGCCCACTATCAAGAATGTCCGACTTGTGATGGTGCAGCACTGGCGGGGCGACCGACTAGACCTTCTTTGAGGGATTAAAGAATCTACCAACTATCTCAATAGAGGTAAATAGAGACATAACAATAACACAAATAAATCAATTATAATGTGAAATGGTATGGCTCTCTTCATGGTGATCTCCATCTCCACAAAGCTTGCGAGTCGACTCGTGCCAACTCTTGTCACGTGCCATCTTGCTCCATGTAGCCGACTTGTACATTGACTTGCATGCCACCGGGTTCTCCAACAAGCTACACTAGCTAGTAAATGAAAAAATTACATAGAGAATCCGACACGCAGGTCGTTATACAATAAAATGACAGCACCTAGGCTCCAGCCGGCTGACATAAACATGATACGCAGATCATGTATGGATTACACACATCATATGCACATAAGCCATACCATTCACAACTTCCTGCAAACACAAGTTATGCATAGATACGATATCTACCGGCGTTGTGAAACTCGCAACGACATCTAAGGCGCTACGACAGGGCGAAGCCGGCGGTCCCGCTTCGGAAAACGCAGATCTCATCTGCATTCCGATCATGGATTTCTTCATTGGATAAAACGATTTTACCCGAATCTGATCCGTATTCCGATTCGACCAAACTTTTTGATCTTCGATCACCGCAACTGGATTTATGTGTCACGGTATACCCCGATGGCGGAAACCGACCGGTAGGGGTAAGTTGTTCCACGACCTTAGCAGTATGATCACGGAAACCAGATCATTCATTAACCCCGAGTACGATTGATCCAATCAACCTTGTACAAAACCGATCTATCTCATAGACCGACCACCAAAACAACAATTAGATCACATCTAACGCTAACTACATATCACATATGTACGGATCTCGGGCCTAATACCAGAAGCTACCGCTCTGATACCACTGTTGGAACGCGTAGAGATAAACAAAAAAAATTCCTACGCGATGCTTCCAAGATCTAGCCGAGGTAGAAGGCCACGATGATTACCACTAGACGCGCAGGTGCGGATTATCGATGCAGCGCATCGGGGCAGTGCAGTCCCACGATCCGATCCGGCCGATCCAATCCCTCGAACGTCGAAGTGCTGAACGTACAGCACCTCTGCCGGTATCCACACGTACGAGGAGGAGCTCCGACGGCAGACTGCTAGGTCTGGTGCGACGGCTGGACTGAGTGGGGCTAGGGTTCCCAACGCATGGGAGAGTGGACTAACGTGCCCGTTGGGCAACCTGCGCCCCTCTTTATATAGCGTATGGTAATGGGCTGCACAACACTTGTGGCCCATTCCCTCTGTGAGTCCGACTCACTAACTCAGTCCATTTCCGGTTCGGGTCCAACCCAACCAATACTTGCTCCCGCTCTTAAGTGTGCGACCCTGCAGGCTCATGGCGACTTGGACACGATTGGAGTCCAACTCCCAATCGATCAATCGGTAGCGGCTCCTAGCAGAACGTGCCGACTCCCAAGTACCATTGAGTCATGACGACATACCTTTCAATGTGATATTCATCTTAGTCCTTTTTGCCTCACGATATACCTTGTCGAACTATAGGCGATTTATCGTCATCCCTTAGATAGTTCAACTCTCTTCTCGATCCGTGATATGCGATTCATCTGACTAACTCTTAGTCAACCGACACAGTTAACACTTAACTGAGTCGCGCATGGCCATGCTTCCTGAATCATATCACTCGAGAGGGCCCAGAGAATATCTCTCCATTAGGAGGGGCAAAATCCCATCTTGATTATCCACATCACGCAGTTTGCTTCTCATTCGACCCGAACTCTGCCTTTATAGTTGCCTTGTCACAGAACAACGTTTGACAGAACCTAAGTCGGTGATCCACAACTCGGATTGTGCGACAACCTCAGGTCTAAGGATTACATTGATTGAGACATGCAAATGACGACTTGATCGTTGCATCTCAATGTGGGTCAGTCCGACTTGCTAAACTCTTTAGCCAAGTCCGTGAACGTTGGAATGGCATCACCATGCCCATGACAAGTGGAACCGTGTCATCAGCCAACACTCACATTAGTCTAGGGTGTGTGTCCAGCACAACCTTAACGACCAAGGACAATTAGTATGAACAACATGAATACATAGTTCCACAATCGAATCACATATTCAATGACATATATCAGATGTTCAAACTAAAGGACAACTTAACAACTTTATGAATACATTGGGAATTACATCATCTATGATTGCCTCTAGGGCATATTCCCAACAAGACCTTCTATATGTGGTGGATAAATTTATGTACTTTTTGTGAGAGTTTTTGCAGCTTAATCAAATAATTAGTCGTGTACTCAAAGATGCGGAGAAAATAAAATAATTCTGAGATCAACAAGCAGATAGCTAAATTACAATATTCAATTTAAGGTCGGTATTTTTTTTCTTAGTTGTCTTGGTTATGTAATCTCTCCACAAACACTGATTCGTCTCAAGCAATAATTTTTTTTTGTTGCATTGTCTTAAATCTGTTACTAATCATAACCTATTTATCTTTCTACCATCTTCTTTGACCACATGGCTAATGATACCCTTCTGATTTCCCTCAACTTTCTTAATCCATGTGCAGATCAATGAGGTGGGTGCCAAATATAGACGCTCACATATTTTCCATACTGTGACGTTCATGTTTACGCTGACGCTAGCCAAGGACAACGGGGTGAAAGACACAACACTTGCACTTTTCGAGAGATACCTGGTTCGCCTACGGTCTTCCCCACAAAGCAGCAAGAAACTGCTCCGCAAAAACCATATTAGAAGGCACAAAATAGTTGCAACTTTGTTAGCATCCTCGTTGTTCATGTAAACGTCTTTTGAACTTGCCTTAGTTACTTAGGGCATTTTGGAGCCCAGTGGGTCAGTTCACCGCAACCGTGACATGACCCGTTTCTCTTCTTGAAGTTGGTAGAGTGCGAAGAGTTAAACTTGTCATCGGGTTTGCCTTTAAACTCGGATTTCTTCTTGTTATATTTAGGCTTGTTGGGCGGGTAGTGTTTCTTCTGTACCACATGGGCAGAAGAACCTACCTCAGCAGCCCGAGCACGTGTATCCTTTGCTCTCGCCTTCTCTTCCACATCAAGAGATCCGATGAGGTCCGAAACGGAAAACTCCTGTCTCTTGTGTTTCAGAGAAGTAGCAAAGGTGCTCCATGAAGATGGAAGCTTGGCAATAATTGCTCCGGCCACAAATTTGTCTGGTAACATACACTTAAAGTGCTCAAGTTCTTTAGCGAGTGACTGTATCTCATGAGACTGTTGAACAACAGAACGCTCATCAGTCATCCTGTAGTCATAGAATTGCTCCATGACATACAGCTCGCTACCAGCATCCGAGGCCCCAAATTTGGCCTCGAGTGTAGCCCACATATCCTTGCCGTTATCAAACGACATATACGGATCCACGATGGAATCATCGATAATACCGAGGAGGGCACTTTTAAACATAGTGTCCATATTCTCAAAGGCCTCCAGCTGTGTTGGATTGAGATCGCCCTCAGGCTTGCTCTTGGTGGCCGCATAGCAGCGCAAGGTTTGAAACCATAGCACTGCTCTCGTGCGCCACCTCTTATAGTCCACACCCTTGAAAGGGATTTGCCTTGTCGCCGCAATGACGGACGACGCAGGTGCAAAAAATTGCCTATAATCAGGTTTTTGGATTGTTGAATATATTAGCAATTTAGCACATGATTTAATACGAAATAGCAGCAGATGAATTGCGACAGTAGCAAATACAGTAATCATGCAAATATCTAGATCTAGTACAGTAGACAGAATGATCCAATCTATAGCTAGAACTAGACATATGAATTCCAGGAATATCTCATACAGATGGAATAGAGTTACGTATGATGGAGCGGTAACGGCACTGCCGTTGTTGTTGTCCCCGGTGTCGGCCATGTCGTTGATGAAGAGGTTGGCGAGGTCGGGGAAGAAGTCGTCGTTGGGGAAGTAGTCGCCGTCAGCAGTCGCGCGAGTGCGCTCCTCAAAAACCTGATCGCCCCTCTTTCGTACAGGATCACAAGAGGTGGGGTTCCGGAGGTCTACTGTCCCTTCTCGCAGTGCACGCCGGAAGGAGGGATGGAGAAGACTTGATTGGCGGCGCAGTGCTTTGGAACGGTGGTGCGAAACCATATGACGAAGTGACGGCTAGGGTTTACCGTATGCGCGTATTTATATGCGGGCTGGGAGAGACGTGGGCATAACTCCACGTCTGAGTCGGTTCGGCTCCACGATCCAGAAAGGAAATGTAAACGGTTTTGGAATTAACGCGTCCGTTAATTACCAAATTAATGACTCATTAAGTTTTCCCAATCGACAAAATAAACGCTCTCGGCTCGGCTCATTCCCACAACCCGCGGCGCGTCGTGACGTGTCGTGTCGTGACAAGGCGAGGCGAGGCGTGGCACACCTCTCCTCTTGCCTTGCCTACTCATACATGAGCTAGAATGGCTCACCTTATAAGGTGGTTCCACTCTCTCCAAACTAGCAACGTGGGACTAAACTTTAGTCCCACTTCCCACTTGCATTATTCATGAATGGGCCATGACAATTTCAGGATTTTAGTGGGCTAGACATGTGAGCCCATATAACTAGCCCATATAAAATTCTAACATGAACTCCACTCTTTGAAATGGAAGCACAGAATATTGTCGATTCCCCCTCCCAGAATCGTTTGATCATCAAACCCCAATTTTATGCTACATTTTCTATTAACCGGTGTTTCCCAAAGTTTTCTGGTCTATATTAAAAGTACAGTCTTAGTTTGCCAACCCCCTCTCAACCCATATTTTACTGGAAAGGGCGGCACCGTAATTAAGAACTGTTTTCTTAGATTATGTGATTTATCCTTGATGGTGTTTACTGTACTTCCAAGTTGATTTCCCGTAGTTGACGAGATGAAATAATATGCTATTACTTTCTCTAACATGTTCTTCAAGATCAAAGTAAAATTTTCCGGTATGTCAGAACTTCTCTGGAGTATACTCACTCACAGTCACAGGAACTGATAAATGCAGTTGTTTGTCACAACCTGCAGCAACTGAAATCGTTTGCTCACTTGGTGTTCCCCAACTCGAGCAAGTCTGTCGATGTGAAAGAATCACAGCAGAAAGACGGCAATTCTGAACGAGGAGTCACTAAGCCGGTGACAGGTTGCTCCTTGCGACGGTCTCCTTGTAGACGTGGCCATCCTGCTCAGGGATGACGAGCCTGAACCCGCCTCCTTTCTTCCTCTTGTACAGCATCTTCACCGCACCTACAGTCCAAATATTTCAGTTCACTTCACTTCAGGTGAGGCTGCATCCAACAATGTACTTACACAAAGAGTTGGATCAGGCGCAAATGCAATCACCCACTGGCATGCTCGTTCCTCATGGTCGATGTTCTCCAGGTCCTTGTCCACCGTCAGCGGCACCATCTCGAACACCTATGTTACAGGATGCAAAGGGATGCACAGAATTTATATAGTCAAACGACTATACTCTCTTTAACCTCCTCCTACTCTAATTTGGCAGCAGCATTTTCTTTCTTGCTACCTGGACCAAGCATAGTAATGTTTTATCTAGAACCTGAAACACAAAAATAGCAGCACCTTTCTGACACTGAAGAATACTGATCTGTTTTCTGATTAACCGTTGCAGCGACCGGGCCATTGACTGGATCGGTCAAGCACCTTGTCTCGTCCCTGTTATATGATCAGTTTCATAATTCTTTCAACTATATCGAGCTTTCTAGTACCAAAGGAGAAGTATGCATCCCGTCTACCATGCTTCTACTTGATAAATCTACACTTCTCTCTGAAGAAGCGGTATATACTTACTCGTACCTATTCTTTCGTGACAAGCGATATATACTTCTTTGAATAATGAGTAAGTATATATAGGTGGATTTATCAAGTATATACTGTGGGAGTAGTGCAGGAAAAAAAACAGCATATGTTGTTTTGAATGATAATAACTGTTCACAAAATATGAAGAAAACATGAAAAGCAGTGTCCTCTGAAGTATATACTATTTTTTTAATCCAGTGAAGTATGCACTTTTTTGTAATTGATGATAATCATCATAGGAAATTAGGCATGATACCTCAAATTAGCAGCAACCAAAAAAGAGTACTGATAATCTAAAGGTGGGAACCTCACTTGTTTTCTTCAGCAGAATCATCTAGCACGATTCTCTTAACAGAGAAAACAAAGCTACCAATGGTGCTACATAAAACAGTCAAAGAAAATAACCTGAGACGAACTTCCTGTGGCCATGAGGTTGGCGACCTTGCCAGCCGCTTTGACAACATGTCTTTGCCTGTCATTTACAAGGCAAAAAGCATGACAAAAGAATAAAGAAGAGGAAACAAATGAGATCAAAATTAAGAAAAAAACGGAGGGAAACTGGCCATGGAGACTCATTTTTTACCCCATGTCCTTGTCGCTGGTAATAAACGACACCATTACAGATAGCATCTCAGCCCTAGAGTTTGTGAGTAGGCCCGAACACAAGGGAACCACAAGGGAAGTCATGCTTTACTGCCTGTGACGGAGGCTACATTCACATCGGTGATGACGCCGCAGAGAGAACCACAGTGCCAAGCTCACGTTTCTGTCATCGTTCGCCGCAACAGCATGGCCTCTCTGCCGCCAAGCACTCCTACCTTTGGCACCAGAGGCTCAGCCGCCCATCTTTGCCAGGTTATTAGTATTGCATGTGTTCTGTAGCATAGCCGGCAATAGGACAGATATGTTCATATCTCTTGTAGAGTTATTGTGACAACCAGATCTTATGTATCGTGTTTTGGTATAAAAATAAACGAACAGCCTAAGGTGTTCACTCGATATACAGTAGAGGGATAATAGCAGATTTATGCAAAGGGAGTATGTTCAATATTTCAATCAATATAATGCATAAAACAGGTCAAAAAGCACAAGTCTACATAGCGCTAACCCTTGAAG
Source organism: Alopecurus myosuroides (assembly GCA_028641055.1). Lineage (NCBI taxonomy): Eukaryota > Viridiplantae > Streptophyta > Magnoliopsida > Poales > Poaceae > Alopecurus > Alopecurus myosuroides. The sequence continues at coordinate 10,751,592 of CM054057.1, forward strand.
ACATTTCAGGATGGCCGCATCAGATTTTTATCCCTGGCAAGATATACACTGCACCAGAAGATCTCTTAAAGCAATTGGAAGGTGCACTTGGGTGAAATCTTTCTTTCAAGATACCTTCTAGCAGTTGTATGGACCAAGTTAACAATCCATTTTGCGCATTTTTCATGGCCTTCTAGAGGATATTTTTCTAAGTGATCTATACTTAAGACCTCCAATGCAGGGGTGTTTTCCAACATGTGCAAAATGAATTTAACTTGGTAACTGTATGCTTTAAATCCTGTAATATACATGATCTTCATGTTGTTGAACAGACAGTCCGGAAGCTTCCTGATAGGTTCAGATTCTTGTACCAGACCTGCGTAACCAGTAGAACAAAACTGCAAGTTTGAAACAAAAAAATAAGTATGAGAAGGTTTGTGACTAATCTGTTATTATCTATAATCAAACTTTAATATCATAAGTTGGATACGTGACCAAGTTTCTGACAGAGTATTATCAAATTGTCATAGGCTGGGGTCTTACTAACAGCACTTTGCTGCACGGGATGGGTCTTCCTCAAAAAGCCAACTCTTATCACGTTTTATATCCGAACAAATGTGTAACTTGTAAGTTCTAAGCATGACAGTGGTCCAAAAACGATATTTATATTGCCTTGAAATAAATTGTAGTGCAATAATTCTAATAAGAAATGTATGGACTACCAACCAAGAAGAAACCATATGAGTGAGCACTTACATGCAGCTCGAACTTCTCAAGAAAAGGAGCAGACCTCAGAAAAGAGACCAATGATAAGTTGTTGAATTGTTTGGCACAGACCAACCTCAGTTGTAAATATGTCATCCGAGAATATTTGCATTGATAACGCATCAAACAGGGAATCTGAAAGAGATAACCAATGGTCATGAGGCGATAATATGATATAATAGGTTAATCTATGACTTAAGGAATGATCGAAGAGCAAACCTCTGGTGGCTTACAGCTTGCACTGAGAGTCAAACGTCGCACATTTGCAAGAACTTTAGCAAGTATGGTAATAGCGTGCTCAAGTGTGTCTCCAAAATAGCATATATCTGCAGATTCCAATTCCGACGATTTACTGAGGTCGATAGGAACCGCCATTCCTCTGTATTTGAAAGTTGCAAGATTCACGGCATGGAATGCTATATTTGTATTCCTTTCGCAGGACGCAATTTTCAAGTATAGCAGATGTGGCAGTGGACCATTAACCTTTACTTCACCATGGAGATGGCATCTAACAATACTTAGCCACTCCAGGCTACAGCAGTTTGCCAACATGCGTGCAATATCCTCCCCATTGACATTCACTAATTTGAGGTCAAGCTTCCGAAGGTTAGGGAAACCACTAAACTGCGTGGGTGGCTGGAAATCCACATAGGTAAGACTTATTTTCTGTAGACGGTGTATGCTGTCCTCATCTAGAAGCTCAAACGGAAATTTGTAGCGGTCATCAGGACCTGTAGGCTTCCGATCTCCTGGTGCTAAATCGAAAGCAAGTGTTCTTGTCCGCGAAGATACAGCGAAACTGACCCAATCATTGAGATGTTTAACCAACATCCAGTTCAAGTCGAATTTTACCGCAAGCTCTTCAACTAACTTGCCACGACACTGCGCCAAGACCTTATTGACGTTGCGAATGAACATCAGAACATGCATTCTTTCAGGATAGTTGTTCCTGCCACACATGGTATCTCCATCAAAACTCAGTCTAGGACAGACCGTCCACATGTGTCTCCATTTCCTTGATACGGCACTAGTCCGTACGACGTCGTCCAGAGGCATCTTTGATAGAATTGTGCATAGCACGCCCTGCAGCAAGGAAAAAACATATGTAAGTTAGTTACACTCGAGTAGAAAGTAGTAATCCGTGGTCCAGAGACCCCCTGTGGAGCACAAAAATTTCAACACATATATATACCTCTGGAAGGTCTGTAAGCAGATCAGTTGCCGGCACCTTTCCGCCGATATGTTTACGACTGATGTAGTCGGATACAACTCCACAGGTCAGAATGCGACATATCGTCTTAAACCGATCAATCGCTGTTCTTCCCTTGGAGGCATGGATCGCTCCGCAAAACAGAACACTTAATACTCCACAGATGAGGATCCCAGACAGTTTAGAGGGATTGCTCGCTAGCCCCTTCTCGGCATTGACCGCTCCGGAGAGCAGAACGCTCAGCAGCTGGAATCGGCAGTTCTGTATCGATGGTATCCAGTGCAACGCGTCACGCCGCAAGTGGTCCGAGATGGCTCTGGAGGCCAGGACACTCAGCGGTTCCAGTCGACCGCTTGTTGTTCCGATGCCGCCTCGATTGGGCTGCTGCCTTGGATGGTGATGGTCCAATATGGCTTCTGAGCCAGCCATGTTGTCTGTTCTGAACTGCAATGCACAAAGGAGAAACTCAGCTGAATTCAGTCTACTCTACTACTAGTATAAGTGAACCCCGTGCTTCATAGGAAAGGTGCCTCCTTCGCTTGGGAGTGGGGACAGACACGGGCGGATCTGGTGTGGTTTCTGTACGCCGGTGGAGGTTCGCTGACAATGGATGAGGGAAGTATGGTCGTACCTCGGACTCGGAGGAACCCGATGGACGGGGTTGGGACAGCAGGGGAGCGAGGCCGGAGGCTGGTCGGGGACGGTGATGGCTGCGAAGCGCCGCGCGTGGGCAGATTGGATAAGCCTCCGTGGACGGCACGGCGGCAGTTCGTCGGAGATCAATCGGCGTCGGCGCAATCGAGCCAACCAATTGCGTATAGGAAAAGTCAATCGGAGGCGAGAGCGGGGAAGAAGAAGAACGGTAGCAGTTGGTCACCGGATCGTGTTCCTAATTTTTTTTATTCTCTTTTTTTTTCGCTGAGAAGGTCCTAATTGGTAAGAAAGGCCCACTGCGAGCGCCTCCCATGGTCCAGGCCCAACCAAAGAAAAAATGGTGGCGGAGGGGCATGGGGATTCCGAGTGCCACCTTCCCGTGGACATTTTTATCAAAAAAAAAAAAACTTCTCGTGGACATTCACGCGGATGAACGGGAGGACAGTCATGAGCCAGCACTTGTTGAGATGCAGATTTGACAATTGGCGCCGTCTGTGGGAACGACGGGCGCTGGATCTTCGACATCTTTGGTTTCATCAACCAACTCAGGTTGGAAACCTTCGATCTCGACTCCGACCAACCCTATTCGGATCGGATCTGTCGTAGTCACCCCTCACTCGCTGGAATTATGCCCGGTATTCGGCGATCTAGAGAAGAGCGTCACCTTGACGTTCGGAAGCTTCAAGTTCTACACCAACAAATATGGGATCCTTCACTTCCCTGAGGAATCGGGATCTTAGTCGATTTCTAGCCCAGGAGCTGTCGATTCACGACCCTAGCTACTTGGCGAAAAGTGGCGAGTCCATCCGCCTTAACACTAGCAACTTCCATACCCTTTTTTGCAGAGGAACCCTCTCGGATCAAGAAGGCCTTTCGAGCTACGCCTAGGACCTGCACCTGGGTGTACACCCGTGGTGCATGTGGGTGTACGTCAGCACTGCACTTGGGACGTACTTCGGTCACTGCACCTAAACATACATATGTGTGTAACTGGACGTACATCCGTGTTGATTCTGGGTGTACACAAAAAAGTTTCTCGAAACCTATCAACATGGGATCTAGTTTTTAAGATCTCGACGCGAGGATATCAAATATGAAAACGGTTCATAATTCTGAAATACGGTTCGCGAGATATTTCATTTTGAAAAAACAAATCTCGAAATAAATGTGTGCCCATCCGTGGTGGAAAGGGGAAAATCCCACCAAAACTCTCTCGTGCTGCCACTTGTCATGCATGCAAGCACCCGTGGGAGGCTGTGAGGAAGGAGAAGGCAACACTTGTCACAAGCGGAGCGCACACGGATTACCACCCGGAACGGTTCCCTTTTTCTAGTGATTTTCGGATTCCTGTTTGTGCTTATTGCCACGGTGGGTTGGCCCAGTGAGGTAAGTTTCCTTTATTTACTCCCTCCGTATCATATTAATGGCCTTAAAGTTGGATAAAAGTAGATGTATCTAACACTAAAATATGTAAAATACATCTACTTTTATCCAAGACAATTAATATGAGACGGAGTGAGTTATTTTTTCGAGGAAACTCAAAAGCATTACATTTTTTTCAACTAGGAATGCATTGCATTACTCAAGTGGCGCATCAATATCATTGGCTACAAAGATCTTTACGAATGTTGGAGCATGATCCGGCCATACGGCTTGAGAATCATCACACAGCTTCGCATCATAAGCGGCAAGAGCGTCCGCAACATTATTACAAGCCCTTGGGCAGTAACTCACATCGAAGCAAATAAAGTTTAGAAAAATGGACTACATAATGTCATGGATTAATACCGCATTTGGCCTGCGGTTATCTTCCTTTCTGTTTATGGATTGCACCAGCAGTTGTGAGTCAGATTCCATCTAAATCCCAAACATATCTATAAATTTTTATGCTCCATACGTGTTTTCTATATGTTCTCCTATGTTTTCTATATGTTTTCCTTCGTTTATGGATATTTTCATGGACTAACCTATTAACAAGATGCGTAGAGTCAGTCCTGTTTTCTGATGTTTTTGTATTTCAGAATAGTTCCAAATAAACTATTCGCCAAATGTCCTGAAAGTTCACGAAGATTATTTTTTGTCCAAAACAAAGACAGAGTCCAAAGGAGAGCCGGAGAGGTGGCTTGGGGACACCAATGGGGTGTTAGGCTCCCCCTCCCCCTAGGCGGCGCCTGGGGTCATCTGGTGTCCCCCAGCACCGTCTCTCATCGCCTCTTTGCCTATAAATTAGCTTTAACCCTAAAAATGACGGGGACGGAGAAATTTTCCACAAAACAGATACAGATGCGTCGTCGCCTCGAAAGTCCAATCTAAGGCTTTTGGAGTCCCGCTCCGGCACTTCGCCGGAGAGGGGGGTCTTCACCGGAGGACTCCACATCGCCATGATTGCCTCCGGACAGATGTGTTAGTAGTTCATCCCAGAACTACGGGTTCATAGCAGTAGCTAGATGGTGTTTTCTCCACTTTGTGCCACCATGTTTAAATCTTGTGAGCTGCCAAATATGATCAAGAGCACTGTTATGTAATTTCTACATGTTGGTTTGCTGGATCCGATGAACCATGAAATTATGATTATTTTGTTCATGTCATATTTAGATGCTTCACTTATATCTTTAGAGATTTTTTTATATTTTCTTGCAATTCTCTCAGGTGTATATGGTTTCCTTGGCCAAGTTGTTGTATGCACCTCGAAGAGAGGGTTCATATGCTAGATAGTGGGTTCATGCCTCCTTTACATCTATGCTCGAGTCACAGAAACGTGAAGGGTGGGGGGGGTGTGTTGTTGCCATTAGGGAGAAAACAACAGTGTTCTTGTCTATAGATGAGAATTATTACTTACATTGTGTATTGTTCTTAAAGCATTTGTCTGTGGCACACAAAGCAATCACTTTGTTGCTACTCATTAAACCTGCGAGATTTGCTGGATTGTTGTCCCAAGGTGGGATTTTAGTAATAGATGTTGTCGGATAGCGGTCTATTTATGTTGACGTAATGCCTACAATGTTAGAACCCGTGAAATGTACCTGGTCATAATAGTGTTGTTATACGTTCATGATTTGTCAATTGCATAGCTTTTATTTGTTTACCCGGCACATTTATTGTTCTTAGTAGAGACACCATCAGTGAAACTATGCCCCCGGTTATATTTCCCTCATTGATTACAACCTCGTTTACTTGATTTTCATCATCTCTTGCTCAATGTTTCGTTTTCATTTAATCTTATCCAACCATTCGATACAATTATTTCTCTAGTTTTCAGCAAGACGGGAAGATTGACAACCTTCTAGCAAAGTCAAGAGCAAGAGAGAGTTTATGTCTGTGTGCAAGTCCATTGTTGAGTCTTCATAGTCAGGTTCATGGACGGGTGTGCCATAAGCCTACTGGTAGAACCGTGGGTGGAAACGTGGAAGTACTGGAAACGAGGACACGATTTACCCAGGTTCGGTATGTTGCAACTATGGCAACGTTCCTATTCCTGCAATCTCACTAAATCAGAGCTATAGCCTGAAGTAGACAAAGTACAATTGTGAGTATGGTTTTGCTAACTTGGCGAGGATGGACTTCTCGGCCAGTTGCCTTCTAGCTATTTGAACCTCTGTTCTCTGTTGTTGTCTCTTGCTCCCATCCGGCTTTATATGGATAGTCGGACTATGGCTTACAGGAAGGAAACATAGAAGACTATGGAAATTAATCCTATTCTTGGAAATTAAGGCATCCGACTCCTTCTTTAAGCCATACCACGTAGTGGGCCGTGGTCCAGATTCTTCTAGAATCCGGCTTCATGCGCGCCAGCTTACTAGGCCGCCTAATGGACCTTGCTCCATTGCCTGCGGGGCACCCTGGTAATCCGGACTTCGGCCAATGATGGACATACCCCTAGTTGGCATATATCCGACACTAGCCCCCAAGGAGAATTAAGACTTCATCTGTCGTCCTTTGTCGATTTGTATTTTTTTCAGAAAAGTGGGTGCTTTAGTCCTGAATCTCCTTTTATTGAAACTTCTAATGCCAAACTCGGATTTTAGAATTTCGGTATTTCTTCCACGAATCTTTGCAGAGAAGGAACCTGTGACGTAAGCTTATGTAACGAATGTTTGGCTTCAATCAAAATACTGAAACCGTATCTCTGACAGATTTTGCATGAGAAACGAGGAGATAGACATTATCACTCCGTCTCCTCGTATCCCGGATTTTTCAGAGTGACACGCGTCAATCATCCAACGGCTAAATTAGCCGTTGGGACGAATCTCAGTGGAAACGGCTATAAATAGTCTGCCTTGTCCCCTCCGTTCATTCTTCTTCTTCCTCAATTCCCCCGAACACTCCTAGAGCACTTTGCGTACTCGCGAATTTAAGAGAGAAGAGAATGATGGTGTAATTGACACCCTCGTTGGTAAACCCCAAGTGCAAGGTGTGATGATCACAGCAGCAAGTTTTCCCTCACAAAGAAACCAAGGTTGAATCGAGCAGTTGAGAAAGAAGCAACATTGTAAGGTTGATGCAGTTGTTATGGTAGGGCGCACTACTGGTTTAGCAGCACCGTGGAACCTACACAACACAATCAATTCACTTTTCTCTTAACGAAGCAGTGAGGTTGTAAATCTCACCTGTTTTGCTGAAAACAAAGCGGTTAAACATATGGTGTGAAAAACAATAGAGAGCAATGTGAAAACGGTAGTAGCAGTGTGAAAACAGTAATTGAAGTGGTTGTATTATCATTATGAGGAAATGGACCGGGGTCCACAGTTCACTAGTGGTGTATCTCCATAGAAGATAAATAACATGTGTGGTGAACGAATTACAACGGGGCAATTGATACATATTGAAACATGCATGACATGATGATTACTATGTGATTCATGAGGGCATAACAACAAGATACATTAACCATTATCCAACTGCATCTATGACTAATAATCCACCCTCAGAATGTCATCCAAGCAAACCTTGGGTATTAAGTTGCAGGCAACAGATAATTGCATTAAGAAAATTGTGTAATCGAAACAATGTAAACATTGTTGTTTTCTCCCTAATGGCAACAACACATCCCCCATGTGTCACGTTTCTGTCACTCGAGCACAATTGCAAAGGAGGCATGAACCCACTATCCAGCATAAATACTCCCTCTTCGAGTTACTATCATATATACTTGGCCAGAGCATCTACTAATAATGGAGAGCATGTAAGATTTTAAATAACATAAGCATGAAAATAACATGATAGATTGATAATCAGAAGACATAACATTCAACATTCATCGGATCCCAGCAAACACAACATGTAGCATTACATCAAGATGATCCCGATGATGTGAGGCAGCTCACGAGATCTAAAGACGAGGCATAAAGTGGAGGTGACAACCATCTAGCTACTACTTTGGACCCATAGTTCAGGGATGAACTACTCACACATCACTTCAGAGGAGGGAATGGTGGTGTAGACCCCTCCGATGATGAATTTCCCTCCCTGCAGGGTGCCAGGGAGAGCTCCTGAACCCTCCCGATCTTGAGATGATTATGATGGCGGCCGGGGTGTTTCTCGGAAAAAGTGGTATATCTCTAGGGTTGATATATCGGGGGGATTATATAGGCGAAAGAGCAATGGCAGAGGGCACCTGGGGGGGCCTAGACCAATCCCAGGCACGGCCAGGGGGCGCGCCGCCCTATGGTGTGGGCCCCCTGTGGCCCCTCTCCGGGTCTCTTCGGGACTCCGTGGAACCTTCAGAAATTCTAAGACTTCCGGGCTTTGAATTTTCCAATTCCGAGAATATTTCCAAAAAAACTTTTCTGAAACTATAAACGACAAACAACAAGGAAATGGCTCTGTGGCATCTTGTTAATAGGTTAGTCCCGGAAATCGAGAAAAATGACAGAAAGTGTATAGCAAACATGTGGGAAATAACATGAAAACAAAATGGAACATGAGAAATTAAGGATACGGTTATGCCGTATCAGCAAGCGCAAGAAAATTTCCGCGTCCACCGAAGTCATTGATCTTGACGGGGTTCCCGTCGTTACTTGCAGGTAAAACTTGGAATCTTTATGCATACTTTCCTCTTTTCTTGAACAAGGTTTTTCTCTCAGATTTTTTTCTCGACTTTTCCTCTTTATATAGCCTTTCTTTTGTCCCTTTGAAGGAAAAAGGCCTAAAGAAGCTAAAGGATGCTGCTCGTGAGGGACCAAAACTTTCCCCTTCCACTGCCCCGGACACACCAGTAGCAGGTGGAGCAGGGGACCATTCTGCCCCTTTGGAGGATTTCGACTTCCCTCCTCAAAGCCAGCCGAGCCAGCTTGATGCGCCCACTCTGGACGTGCGGGAAAGGGCGACAAATTTTGAAGAAGGAGGACCTTCCCTTGTCCAGGCCAACGAGGAGATTCCTTGTTTTGACGAGAAGTTCAAGGTAAAGCATGAAGCTTGCTTCGAGGAAAATGGCTTTATGCATCCATGGGCAAAAAACCAATTTGCCCGAGCCCCCTTGATTCGTCCTTGGCCAAAAGGCGGCTTAATTGTGCGGGATAATTATAGTTTCTCGCCTCGGCAGGTCATTCAAGATGGAATCCACCATATGGGGATTTCTTTCTCGGAATACTTCAAGGAGTTCACCGAGATGCTCACTAGGCTGCAAAGGATGATCCAGCTATATCTCTAGCCCCCAAGTATTAAGACGGAAGTATTATTTTTGTTTTAACACTTTTCAATTTTACCAGCTTATCTTTCTAACAAGTCTTTTCCTTTGTATGCTTTCAGCAAACTGCCGAGAGCATCAACATGGAAGTTTTCGACAAACTCACCGTGGAAAAAAGAGAGGTGAATTCCCTCATTACTATCATGAATGAGAAGGAGTCGGAAATTGCCGAGCTTCAAAACCAGTTTAAGGAGAATGCTGGTAAATATCTCATACATTCCTTGCTTTTTATTTTGATCTTGCGAACTTTTCCTTTAATTACTTTCCGCGGTTAATTTTTGTGTGCCTCCTTTTCATTTCAGCCTTATTGGCTGAAGCTTGGCAAGCAGCTGCGAATGCTGGGAATGCCCAAAATCTCCACAACGAAAACTTGGGGCTTCACAAGATCAATGTGAAGCTGCAGAAGGATTTGGAAGAAAGCAAGCTGGCCCTGGGTTTGTCCGAGTCTCGGCTTTCTTCGTAGGCCGAGAAAGACAAAAGGACCATCTAGGACCTGAAGCTGCTCTTCATCTGTTGCTTGAGGAGGTTGCCGAGAGGGAAAAAATCCTTGGGAAATTTTCAACTTTTACCAGTTTTCTCATTCATTTTCTCAAATGCATACTTTGCGTCGAATTTTTGGATTACACTTGCTCTTCTGTACTTTTCAGCCGAAGGGAATCCTTCATCTTCTCGGATCGTCTATATCCGAGTTTTCAGAGATTTTGCTGCTGAAATGAAGAAAGGTGGAATGCTAACTGTCAATAAGTGCCTTCTGGATAAACATGACGAATTCTCGGATGCGAGCAAGCTGTCGAAAGCCTTCGTGGAGGTTATCAACCAACACGAAAGCTGGCTAAAATCTTCCGCCCGTGGTGGGGTGCGCATGGCCTTAGGGCTCATGAAGATGCACTATCGCAGCGCCAAGTCGTGGCGCATCGCCATCAGCATTCCTCAGGGATACAATGAGGCGCAAAGGGCGGAGATTTTTGACTCCATCAAAGGGCATGCCTCGAAGATAGCTCAGATGGTTTCCATCACTACATTCTACCCGGAAGAAGTAATCCGTTCTACTCTGGAGAATCCGAGCGAGAGTGAAGGCAATGACGACTTTTTCGATGCCGTCTAGGCCCAAGCCCAGCAATACTGGAAGACAATAGAATGCATTAATTATTCATATGATGTAATATTCATATGTAAAGCATTCTTTATTTTGTATAAATAAGATTATCCTTTTGTAGTTGAACAACTTTGCAATTTTAAAGTTTTTCTCCCTTTTCTTTTAAGTTCTCTGGTTTGTACGATTTAACTTTGTTTAGTGTTTAAGTGATTCCGAAAGTATGAGATCTTCACGCCGAGTGAACGGGTTAAGTAACCAATCAGTAAAATCTCGGAACCATGGATCATTCTTTGGCACTTTACTTACTAGATCAGGTGACCTGGTAAAACAAACAATCAGATAATACTTAAATAAATAAGGAGTTTAAAAATATGAACTCTAGGCACGTAGGAACAATCTGGTGTTCTGTAGCCTTCTTAGGCCAAACGCATTCAGTTTTATAACTCCGAGCACACAGGAAAAATTCGGTTAACATTGAAGCCAATTGAAAGATCATTGGGAAATAAAAAGACGAAACATGCTTTTAGCAGTAAAGACATGAAACAAAATGCATGCTTTTCCGATAGACTTTATTTCATTATCTCAATAATGTTTACATAGAATTGGACTAGGTATAGAAAGGACGTAACTGCTGGATTCTCCAGTGCCTATTTATCTCTCATAGCTCTACATCTATGCTTCTTTTCCTCTTGCGATTTGACTTTTTTGGGTCATCTTCCTTATCCCGAATGTTTACAAGGTAGTACGACCCATTTTTTTCATAGCTTTGCTAATGACGAACGGTCCCTCCTAGATTGGGGTTAATTTGTGCTTTCTTTCTTGCACCAACCTTAGCACTAAATCGCCTTCCTTAAAAGTGCGATGTTTGATTTTCCGGCTTTGATATTGCCGTAAACTCTGCTGATAAATTGCGGATATTTGCAGCACAAGCTCTCCTTCCTCTTCTAAAAGATCGACGACATCCTGTCGCGCACTTTTGACATCCTTCTCATAGTATGTCTGCACTCTGTGCTATCATGGATCATGTCTGTTGGAAGCACTGCTTCTGCACCATAAACCAGGAAAAAAGGCGTCTGCCATGTTGATCTGTTCGGTGTTGTTCTTATGCTCCAAAGCACCGAAGGTAGTTATTTTACCCATGCCCAGCTGCTCTATGAAGAGGGGATTCGAGTCTCAGGCATATACCTTGCAAGATTAAACTATTCATATGTTCCACCTGGCCATTGGACTGTGGGTGTGCCACATATGCAAGATCTAGGCGAATACCCGTCAGCTGACAATATTTTGCGAGCTCTCCAATTGCAAAGTTAGTCCCGTTGTCCGTTATTATGCTATGTGGGACGCCCTATCTCATGACCATGTCAATGACGAAATTTTTGGCAGTCACACCATCAAGATTTTTATGGGTTTGGCTTCCACCCACATGGTATACTTATCTACTGCAACGATGCGTAAGTACGAATCTTGCAGTTTTGAATGGTCCCATCATATCTAGCGACCAGACCACAAATGGCCACATTATGGGAATAGTCTTGAGTGTTTGGGCCGGCATTTTCGTCTGCTTGGCGTAATACTGACATCTGGCATATGTGTTGACTATGTACTCTGCGTCTGTCTTGGCTCTAAGCCAAAACAAAAACCCTGCTCGGAATGCTTTCTTAACTATGCTTTTTGATTGAGTTTGATGTCCGCAATTTCCGGCATGAATTTCTTGCAGGATTTGTCGTCCTTCTTCTGGCAAAAAACATCGCTGAAAATTCCGATAGTACCGCGTTTATACAGGCAATAATTAATTACCGCGTATCCTTTGCACCAACGTTTTATCTGCCTTTGCAAGACTTCGTCTGCTCCGTCCGGAAACTTTTGATCAACTAAGAAGTCCAAGTATGGAATTGTCCAATCCGGGATAATGAGCAGAACCTCTATTGACTCGGATACTAGGGGATAATCAACATCTCCGTATTTTATCGATGGTTCGTACGAATGATGTACGAATACACCAGGTGGCAATGTTTTCACCCTTTCCAAGCCCATTCGGGCTAGATCATCCGCGTTCCAGTTTTCTTCCCTTTTCAAATGATTTACCTCAAATCCTAGGAAGCAAATGGAGAATTCGTCTACACTTCTCTGATATTCCGCCATTATGGGGCTTTTGGCATCCCTGTCTGGTTAAGCTGGTGTTGTACCAGATCCGAGTATCCATAACAAAATATGCATTTGACACCTATTTGTTTTTTGCAGTATGCAAGATGTGAAGCAATGCTTCGTACTCTGCCACGTTGTTACTGGCGTTGAAGTGGATTTGTAATACATACTCCATTTTGTTGCCTTTTGGAGATTTTAGAACCGGCGACTTTTTTCATTTTGGATCAGTGAAAGTGCATGATCCAATATTCCGACTCCGTTATTGGTGTGTTTTCCACGGCTTCTGTCCAATCAGCTACAAAGTCTGCCAACACCTGGGATTTAATTACCGTCAGGGGTTGGTACTTAATGTCGAACGCGGCGAGCTCAATACCCCATTTGGCTACTCTGCCTATTGCCTCTGTGTCAAGACATCGTAGTAGAATTCATAGACGGGGGTGCCATGAGACTACTGATAGAGACGTGGGGGGACGTGATTCTGCTAAGGACAATGACACAGGGTTTTTACCCAGATTCGGTACGACGCAGTAATGCGACGTTCCTACTCCTGCAATCTCACTATTCAGGACTAAGCCTGTGAATACAGAGTACAATGTGAGGTTCTATTAGCTGCTCGTCAAGGATCAACCTCTCGGCGAGTTAGCATGTAGCTTCTTGTCTATCTATCATATCTCCCGTCCGGCATTATATATAATAGCCGGGTTAGGGCATACAGAGTAGGAAACCTAGAAGACTACGGTAACTATTAACTTGGAAAGTAAGGAATCCGCCTTCTACTCCAAGTCAGATCACGTGGGTCGTGATCCGGGTTCTTCTAGAATCCGGCTTCTGTGCGTCAGATTACTGGGCCGCCCAATGGACCGTAGCCCACTACCAGTTGGGCCACCCGGGTAATCCGGCACTTTAGACTACCATCCAATATACCCATATTCGGTATATATCCGACAGTAGCCCCCAAGAAGGATTAAGACTCCGATTCGCCGTCTTTCGCCAAATGCATCTTTTCCGAGAAATATCGGCCTGCAGTTTTGATTCTTCTTTTTCTCCTCAAAGGATGTTGTAACGCAAAACTCGGAATCCAGGAAATCCGGCTTTTCTCACACGATCCTTTGTGAAGAAGGAACTTCTTACGTCAGCGCTTTAATCATGCTGACGTAAGGGACGTTTGGGTTTCAGGCGGGAAACCCAGAAACATATCTCTGACAGATTCTCGCGGGAAACGAGGCGATAGCAATAATCACCCGTCGTTTCATTTACCGGAATTTCCGGCGAGTGACAGACGTTGATCATCCAACAGTCAAAAGAGCCGTTAGCTCGCATCATGACGGGATTCCGTCTATAAATAGCCGCCTCCGTTCTCCGAGGAAACCTTCCGCTCTCAGTCCACAGCACCATTCCAACGCCCAAGTTCTCGCAGAGCAACTCCCGAGAGCACGAACGCACCCGAGATCTCACTGGAGCAACCGCGCGCCGCCACTCGATGGCATCTCCGAGCTTCTCACCGCCCCGTTCTGTCGCAAAGGACATCTACGAAATCATCGATACGATGGATCCACAGCTGGATTCACCGGTGAACGCCTCCGGCGACGAGCCGGTGAAGGCCACTGGCGGTGCGGCGGGCGAGGAAAATCTTTCCGCCGCCGCGGATCTTGCGGGATCTTCTTCCGCGCCTCCTCCACCGTTCGCGCCCGAGATGGTGGAGGAGAAGATCGCTCTCTTCGGAGACGAGATTGCGGCCGCGGAGGCCGCGGCGTCTGCCACCGCCGGAGCAGAAGACGAGGCGAAAACTGCCAGCAACTGGAGTGCCAGTAGTATTCCGCCATCCCTCCTTCCGACAATGGAGAAGAAGGGGCTTGTGCTGAAAGGGAAATGGCGGATCCCGGAAGACAAGACCGAACCTGCGCCAAAGGACGAGGCACGCGTCCTTCTCTCCTCCCATATACTAAGAGGTGTGGGTCTTCCGCCATCCGTCTTTTTCCTCCAGATCTTGTCCCACTACAACATCAAACCACATAATCTGCCGTCGAACTCCATCCTCTATCTAGCCGGATTTCAGGCCCTTTTCGAGGGATATCTAGGTATAGCTCCTAGGTTAGATTTCTGGCTTTATTGCTTTGGGATTAAGCGGAACTCTTCGGAGGGCGCACTCCCAACTTGTGGGACCATTTCCTTTACCCTGCGTAGATTCAGGGAGGATTGGTTCCCCAAGATTAAAACATCGGAATCCGTCAAGTTTTGGACGGGTTCCTTCTTCTACCATCCCGACGTTCCTTTCCCTAAGAAGGCCACCGGGGTTCCAACTTTCTTGAACACCGCCGCTATTCCCCAAGAAAACTGGGGAACTGAAGCTGTCCAGACCCTGCCGCCTGATCTTCTCAGGATCAAGCGGCGCATCGCGAAGCTCGTCGCTTCTGATCCGCCTCTAACCGGCATGGACACAGTCCTTTGCTGGTTGGATAGGTGGATCCAGCCCTTGGCTAACCACGGTGCTCGCCTTCTCTGCGAGTACACGGGAACCAGCGACGAAATGCGGACAACCAACAAGGTTTGGCCCGCAAAGGATTTGCGGAAGCGCGTGAATCAATTGGTCGCATCCCGCGACCAATATGAAGAAAGCCGGCCAATGTATACGGCCGCGAATCCGGATCCCAAGGTATAATTCTTCGACTTTTGGGGTTTAAATCCTTTTCGTTTACTCGGTTTTCGTATTCTTATCTCAGCCTTTATCTTCTTAACAGATCGCTGATCTTCCTGAGTCGGAACTTGCTTCCGATGCCGAGCTAGAGGCATTGCATGCCACCTTTGCATGTGGGCGTAAGCGCAAGAATATTTCCTCTCCTCAGGAAATCATTGATCTTGACGGGGTCCCCGTCGCCACCTCCAGGTTCGGACATCTGGGTTATTTTTCTTTGTCGGAATTTTTCCTTTGCTTTCGGAGTTTTAACTTTTCCGGCATTTTGCTTTTTTAGCCTGCCTCCCTCTACTCTTAAGCCGAAAAAGCTGAAGAGGCATAACGCTGTGGCCAGCAGAGGCCCCCATCCTTCTCCTGCTACCGCTCCGAATACGCCGATCACGGCAACAGAAGAGCATGCTGCAGCCCCCACCACCGAATCTCTGCAGTCCAGCCAGCCCATTGTGCCGGAAACGAACACAAAGGAAAGGGCGGTCCCTGAGGCGGGAGGTCCCTCTCGGATAACTGAGGAGGAGATCCCCACCTTTGATAAGGATTTCAAGAATATCAGCAATGGCCTTAGAGCGGCCGGGACTCTTTTTGCCGAGTACGCAAAAGAGTTCACTGAAAACTTGGCAGGTTTACAGCGGATGAACCAGGTATTATCCCTAGCCCCCAAGCAATAAGTTAAATGTATGTTTTTCACTTAATGCTTCTTATCACGCCTGTTCTAACTTAAGCGTCTTGCTTTCATTTTCGTGTTTCAGCAAACCGCTGAAACTATAGACCTGGAAGTTTTCAATAAACTTTCCGTCAAGAATAAGGAGGTTAGGAACCTTCTATCTATTCTTGATGGTAAGGAAGCAGAGCTGGCATCATCGCAGCTACAGCTGTCGGAAACAACATGTATATTTTAATTTACTGAAGTTCCTTATCCATGATTTTTTCTAAGTATTTTTCCGAGTTGTCTTAACCCAGAATTTTTTTCCTTGCTTTCCAGCTGCTTTGGCTAAGGCCAAGCAAGTTTCTGAAGATGCCGGCAATGCCGCGAGTCTCTGCCAGGAGAACTTGGACCTTCATAAGGAGCTTATGAAGGTTCAGAAAGATCTGGAGGCCAGCAATCTGGCCCTTGGGATTGCTCAATCCAAGGCCTCCCAACAGGCGGACAAGGACAAGGCCACTATCCAAGATTTGGAGAACGCCTTAACCCTGCGCCTGGAGGAAGGCTCCGAGATGGACAAGATTCTCGGTAAGTTATCAACTTTTACCGGATTTTCCATGTCTTAATTCTTTTCTCTGGGTTTTCACTAACCCTTTGGTTATTTGTCTGAAAAAACAGGAGATAACCCAGATCTTACTCGGATTGAGAAAATCCGAGCTTTTGGGAAGGTATTCACCGCGATCAAGGCTGCGGGTATGTTGCTCATCAACAGGTACCTTCCCACAAAGTCTGGGGAACTCTCGGAAGTTGAAAAACTTCCGGGAGCCATCATAGAGATTGCTGATGCCAAGGAGTCCACCTTGCGCTCTGCGGCCCGGGGTGGTGCACGCATGGCCTTAGGGCTCATGCGCATGCATTACCCTGGTGCCAAGTCTTGGCGCGTGGCGTCCGGTATCCCTCAAGGATATACGGAAACCCAGCGGACCACAATCTTTGATGAGATCAAGGGTCACGCCACCAAGATCGCCTCTATGGTGAACATCTCCATCACCTATCCAGAAGAGGAGATTCCAGAAGCCCCCGAGAATGACAGCAGTGAAGAAGACTCGGATGCCTGAAGGATTCTTCTTAACCTGGATGGTGGAAATAGGAGCATTACTGCACTTTTACAATGTAATTTATATTGTAATGCTTCTATTCTTTTGTATAAACAAGTACTCCGCCTTTTGCAGTTAATATTTATGAAATCCTTTGCAAGTTTTCCTGGTTTTATATTCCTTTATCTTCTAAGTTCTCTTGTTTATGTGCTTTAACTGTCCTTAGTGTTTGAAATGGCTCAGTAGTACTTTTAATCTTCATGCCGAGTTACTAGGTAAAACCGATCAGTTTAAACTCGGAAACACGGATCATACTAAAGGCATTTTTACTTACTAGCTCCAGTGACCCAACACATAAACAATCAGATAATGCTTAGAGAATAGTAAGGAATTTTTTGAATGAAACTCACGCATGTAGGCACAATGTGAGTTTCCTTTAGCCTTTTGTAGGCTGAAAATCATTCAGTTTTTAAACGCCGAGCACGCAGGCACAATTCGGGTTAACATTGAGTATTTTGTAAGATCATTGGGAAATAGATAAGGTGGAATCATGTTTTGCACTATAATAAACTTGTAAAAAACATGAATATAAGAATTCCTACAACTTTATTTCATGATCTCAAAGATGTTTACATAGAAATTGAACTAAGTATAGAAGGGACGTAACTGCTGGATGCTCCAGGGCCTCTTTGTCTCTCCTAGTTCAGCATCTATCTTTCTCTTTCTTTTGCGATTCGGCTTGTCTGGATGATCCTCCCCGTCCCGAATATCTACAAGGTAGTATGATCCATTTTTCATAGCTTTGCTAATGACAAATGGTCCTTCCCATACTGGGGCCAATTTGTGCTTTCTTTGCTGCACCAATCTTAGCACTAGGTCACCTTCTTTAAAAGAACGATGTCTGATTTTCCGACTATGGTAACATCGTAAACATTGCTGGTAAATGGCGGATCGTTGAAGCACAAGCTCTCGTTCCTCCTCTAAGAGATCGACGGCATCCTGTCGTGCTTTTTCGGCATCCGAGTCGTCGAAATCCTACACTCTTGGGCTATCATGGATCATGTCCGTTGGAAGGATTGCTTCAGCACCATAAACTAGGAAAAACGGGGTTTGCCCGGTTGACCTATTTGGTGTTGTTCGAATACTTCAAAGCACGGAAGGTAGCTCTTCTACCCATGCTCCAGCTGCTCTATGAAGAGGAGATTCGAGTCTTGGACGTATTCCTTGTAGGATTGAGCTATTCATTCTTTCAACCTGTCCGTTGGATTGCGGGTGTGCACAGATGCGAGATCTAGGCGAATTCCCGCTTGTCGGCTGTATTTTGCCAACTCTCCAATGGAAAAATTTGTCCCGTTGTCGGTTATTATGCTATGCGGAACGCCATATCTCATGACTACGTCAATGATGAAATTTCTAGCAGTTACACCGTCAAGCTTTTTGATGGGTTTAGCCTCCACCCACTTGGTATATTTGTCCACAGCTACTAATAGATGTGTGATACCACCTCGTGCAGTTTTGAATGGTCCCATCATATCTAGCCCCCAGACCGCAAATGTCCATGTAATGGGGATAGTTTTGAGTGCTTGGGCTGGCATATTAGTCTGCTTGGCGTAATACTGGCTTCCTGCACATGTATTTACTATGTGCTCATCGTCTGTCTTGGCTGTTAGCCAGAAAAACCCGGCGCGGAATGCTTTTTTGACTATGCTTTTTGATTGAGCATGATGTCCGCAATCTCCGGTGTGGATTTCTTGCAGGATTTCTCGTCCTTCTTCTGGTGAAATACATCGCAGAAAAATTCCGGAAGTACTGCGTTTATACAGGCAGTTGTTAATTACCGTGTATCCTTGCATCGACGCTAGATCTGTCTTTGCAAGACTTCATCTGCTCCTTCCGGGTACTTCTGATCAACTAAGAAGTTTAGATATGGGATTGTCCAATCCGGGTTAACGAGCATGACTTCAATTGACTCGGAAGCCAGAGGATAATCAACATCTCCACCTTTGATCGATGGTTCGTACAAATGTTTGACGAATACACCCGGTGGTAGGATTTTTACCCTTTCTGATCCCATGCGGGCTAATGCATCCGCGTTCCAATTTTCCACCCTTTTAACATGGCGCACTTCGAATCCGAAGAAACAGATAGCAAACTCGTCCACCGTTCTCCAGTATTCGGCCATTATAGGGCTTTTTGCATCCCAAATTTGGTTGAGCTGGTGCTGTACCAAATCTGAGTCGCCGTAGCACAAAATGCGCTTGACACCTATTTCCTTTGCAATATGCAAGCCATGAAGCAGAGCTTCGTATTTTGCCACATTGTTACTGGCGTTGAAGTGTATTTGTAATACATACTCCATTGTGTCTTCTTTAGGAGATTTTAAAACTACACCAGCTCCAGCGCCCTCCTTCATCTTGGATCCGTCAAAGTGCATGATCCAGTACTCGGACTCTGGCATCGGTGTTTTTTCCATTGCTTCCGTCCAGTCGGCGACAAAATCTGCCAAAACCTGGGATTTTATTGCCGTTCTAGGATGATACTTAATGTCGAATGCTGCTAGCTCGATGCCCCATTTGGCTACTCGGCCAGTCCCCTCTGCATTGTTTATTATATCCCCTAGTGGTGCTTTGCATACCACTGTTATGGAATGTCCTTGGAAGTAATGGCGAAGTTTTCTAGATGCGAAAAATACGCCATATGCCAGTTTTTGATAGTGTGGATACCTTTGTTTGGACTCGGAGAAAACTTCACTTACATAATATACCGGATGCTGGTCTGGTATACTCTGTTTGTCTTTCTTCCTTTCCACAACAATTATTGCACTGATAACCCGGTTTGTAGACGTGAGGTACAATAACATAGGTTCTTCGTCTTTTGGGGATGCCAAAATCGGAGCTTTCATCAAAGTTTCCTTCAACTGGGTTAATGCTGCGTCTGCCTCCTCTGTCCACTCGAATTTGTCGGATTTTTTCAACAAGTTGTACAGTGGTAAGGATTTATCCCCCAGCCGGCTAATAAACCTGCTGACGGCTGCAGCGGAACCCGTCAATCTTTGCACATCTTTTACACACGTAGGTTTGGAGATGTTTAAGATTGCTTTGATCTTTTCTGTGTTTACTTCTATTCCTCTGTGAGAAACGATGAAACCCAGAAGTTTTCCCGAGGGAACCCCGAATACGCACTTTGATGGATTTAACTTCATTTTGTAAGTACGCAAATTTTCGAAGGTTTCTCGCAAATCCTCAAGGAGCCTATCTTTTTCCTTGGTAATGACAGCAATGTCGTCCATGTAAACGTGGACATTTTTGCCAATCTGACTATGCAAACACCGTTGCATGCAACGCTGGTAGGTTGCACCTGCGTTCTTCAGGCCAAATAGCATGGTTATGTAATAATACGTCCCGTAAGGGGTTATAAAAGAAGTTTTAATTTGATCTTCCTTTTTCATGCGTATTTGATGATACCCGGAGTATGCGTCCAAAAAGCATAAAAGCTCAGAGCCTGCAGTGGCGTCTATTATTTGATCGATTCGCGGTAACGCGAACCTATCTTTTGGACACAGTTTGTTCAAGCCGGTGTAATCTATACACATCCTCAAGGTAGTAGTATCTTTCTTCGGTACTAATACCGGATTTGCTGACCATTCAGTATGTATAACTTCCTGGATAAAATCTGCTGCTAAAAGCCGGATAATTTCCTTGCCAATAGCCTTCCATCTTCTTCCGTCAAATCGACGGAGACCTTGTTTGACGGGTTTGGATCCTGGAATTACCTTAAGTTGGTGCTCAGCAAGTTACCTGGGTACATCTGGCATGTCCACTAGACACCAAGTAAAAATATCCCAGTTCTCACGGAGGAACTTGATGAGCTCGCTTTCCTATTTGTCGGTCATCCCAATTCCTACTACGACAAATTTTGTTGGATCTTTGGGATATAGGATTACCTGTCTTGTGTTCTCGTAAGCCTTGAAGCTATCTGCTGGCTTCCGGCTTTTTTTGCCTGCCGGCATGTCGCACCCTGATTTCTAGGGGATACTCACCGTACGAACTGGATAGCAGATGCTTGGATTATGGGGCATAACTGCTCCCACGTCCCAGCTTCCTGGTAGGCCTGCGCTTATGCGCGACAACACAAGCCCTGCTATTCCATCGTCGATGTAAACTATCCACTAGAGATCAAAGGCACTTCCGTCGACGTACTTCAAACCATACACACATGGTACGTCAACGGCGTTTAACAAGTGATATCACAACAGATCTCTACGACACAAAAGATTGAAATAAGTTGCAACTGGCTCTCATTAGAGCAGAGATAGCAAATACAATCATTCAGAGGACACATGTCCCAACAATTCATCATTACAATACAGCGGAAGCATTCAACATGTCTGAGTACAGACAAGAACCAAATAGGCCTAAGAGGCCGGAAACAAACAGACGGAGCCCATCCACGAAGTCTCGGATCCTGCCCGGGTCCGCTATCTACTCGTCAGCAGCCTCGTCATACTCCACGTAGTGGCCACCATGTAGATCCTCGGAAACGTCGTCTGCGTAAACCACAGCCCCAAAGGGGTCAGTACATAAACGTACTGGCAAGCAAGACTCACAGTTCACCAAAGTGTAACCCGTCAACACCAAGCACAGATGCCTTGGGTTCAACGGAAGAGAGGGGATATAAAAGATGCTGCAACTGGCTGCGCTAACCAACTACAGAGATTCTACCACTTCCGGCTATCAGAAAGGAGATAAGATCGAGGATTGTAACCAACTGAAAGATAACTTCAAACAAACCCATCCTGGATCTCGCCCCTTATCCAAAGAAGCAATCCGAGGATAACTCACACAGTTGTAATAAAGGTGAATCAAGTTATTGTGCCATCAACCTATTACTAGTCAAGTTATTAATCATTGGGTGTAACATGTTTGATCATTATGTTTAAGTTGTCCTGAGTACTTGTTAGCCAGTACTTTCACCAAGTAATCCATAACCGCGGAAAACACGGCTTCTCGAGAAGATTATCCCTGCAGGGTTGCACCAATTTGGCCGTACACTCATGAATAACCCGCCAGATGGAAAGGCCCTTCCACCAAGCGGGGTACTCAACACAACCAACCATTCCTCGCATCAAGCCCAAAGAACCTTGGGCGCACGGCTAATCAAGCCCCGAAGAAAAGGGACCCTCATAGCACTCTAAGACCGTGTCCCCCTATATGCCGACTACAAAAGTTCCACCCTGGCCTGGGCTCGCAAAAACATGCATGTGGCAAATGGAAAACACGAACTAAATGAGGCGATTTGGACGAGATGCGAATCAGGTCAAGTTGAGGGGGGCGCCCATACTCGCTTCCCAAATGCGGGTAGTGCGCTCATCATGGATCAGTAGACAAGACCCTTTTCCTATTAGGGTCGACACTAGCAGGCTCCAAAACCTCTCATGGGCCTCCTGCCGGTGCCTTATCATCAAATTTATTATTAATAGTAACATTAGCATGATTGATTGATTAAACATCGAGCCCCCAGAACATAATGAAATAGTAACTGAAAGTAACGGGTAACAGACTCGAGCAAAACAACCTAAGCATGCTAGTAAGACACTGGCTCAAACAATGGGTTGTAGGAAGGGGGATGAGGCAATATCAGGTTTAAGGGATTCATGTGATAGGTTCGTAACAGAACAACTACTACTAAGGCTAGCAGAACAGAACAACGGAAAGTATCGGTAACCAATGTTGAAAGGAACACAGTGGTTCATGTGAGTGATAACTTGCCTGCAAAACCCAGTAGCCTGGTACTGAGCTAAAATCCTTAGAAGGGATGTCGTAAGTATCGTCGGTCTCAACGTCGTCGTATATCCGGGAAGAAGCAAACAAACATTGCAGAAAGATAAACAATCAATATAATGGCATAGGTGCACAAACATGGGATGATGCATGTCAACTTAATTGATGCAACAACATAAACTAGTTGACAAGATAGAAACAGGATTAAATGGACCCATATGCAATTGGATTGCATATGGAAAGCCCATGAATTATGGTTGAATTAATTGTTTTACAACTAATCAACTTGTGTAAGTGAATTAGCATGATGCATGGATGAGGAAAACAGCAAAATAACAACAATAGAACCAAATGGGAATAAGGCTTAACAAGTTTAGAAATTCATTTATTAAGTGTTGGAATTTTGGTTACTTAAAGGTGTCACACAAGCATTTGTTGTTTTCATCAAGTTAAATTGTTCAAAATAGATAACAAAGTTTATATTTGAAAAGAAAACAAGATTTTAGTTGGAATACATGTTTCACTTGTTGAAAAAGGATTTCAAATAAATTATTTATGGATTAAACAAGTTTAAGCAAGAATTAAATGAATTTAATTCAAACATGAACTTATTTGAATTTTTATTTGTTTAAAACATTAAGTGAGATTCATATTTGAAAAGTTTATACTTTTATGGTTGGAAAACATATTTTATATGTCCCAAAAGAATTTGATTTGATCAAGTTATGAATTTAGCAATATTAAATGAATTAAACAAGGATTAAATTATTTAACCAATTTTAATTATTCAAAACAGAAAACAAAGTTTATATTTGGAAAGAGGGTTTAATTTTGCATGGAAAACATATTTCATTTGTTGAAATTGGATTTAAAATGAGCAAGTTATTATTTTGGCAATTTTAAATGCAATAAACAAGAAACAGTTGTTTTCAGCAATTTAAATTATTCAAAACAGCAAACAAAATTTATATTTGGAAAGTACATGAAAAATTGATTGGAAAACATATTTAGTTTGTGAAATTTGGAATTTTTATGAGCAAGTTATGAATTTTGCAAATTTAAGTGAATTTGACAAGTTTTCAAGTTTTGCACCAATTTAAAATATTCAAAACAGTAAACAAAATTTATATTTGGGTAGAGTATTTAATTTGGTACAGAACACATATTAAAAATGTTGAATTTGGAATTGGGATGAATTTATTATGCATTTTAGAAGATTGGGTGCAAAACTGCCATTTTAATGCATCTAGGGACTTAGAAAATATTTTCCAGGGGCTAGAAATATTGCCAGGGGCCTAGGTGTGATTTCCTGTAAGTTCTATGACCAAATCATTGCAAAACAAAAAGGTTGGGTTAATGTGTAGGGGGTGGGATTCGACCCCTACACCTCCTGGACGCGCCAAGGGAACAGCACCACTAGGCTGGTGCAGCTTTGTGTTAGGGAGGGGCCTCAAGGGGGGTATGTGCTGTATCTGCGGGATGTTTTCTGAATTTTCGCACGCTAACTGAACCTTGGGCGGACAGTAAGCTGTAGATGGGCGCCGGCAGCGATCTCGGTGGCGCCGGGGTGCTGCGGCCGTGGGGGAAACGGTGGGGTGCGGCCCTAGAGGAGGAGGAGGGAGGAGGGCGAGACGAGGAAGCTCACCTGGGTGTCTCGATCGGACAGGAGGGATCGGGGCGGGTTCAGCGCAGCACGTCGAGCAGGGCGATGGCCGCCTTGGGGCGGACGGCGCCGGAGCTCCGGGGGCTCCCGGCGGAAACCGAGGGCACCGGGAGGACGAGGGGAGCGGGGCGGCTCCATTCCCGCCATTAGCCCGTGCGAAGGTGGATCAAGTCACCGGCGATCGACGGAGAAACAGGGACTCGGTGGTGAGGATGTTTAGGTTCAGTAAAGGTTACAGAGGAAAAATAGAGCAGAGGAGGAAGAGGAAGAAAGGATGGCGGCGCTCGAGGGTGAAGGGTAGAGGTCTAGGGTTAGGCTAGGGCGGAGGGGGAAGGCTAGGTCTTAAGGGGAAGGGGGAGGGCTGCTGTCCGTTCTTTCTCTGCCATGGCTACGTGGATGCAGGGATTCTCTGCCGTACAGAGCTAGAAGAAAAGGGAGGGGGTACTGGGCTGTGTGGTTGGTGGGCTTAAGGGTTAGGTAGCTGCTGCCTCCTTTTGTTATTTTTTTTGTTTCTTTTATTTTTTTTTGTAGCAAACAAAATTGAAAGAAAAGGAGGCCTTTAGGGTTAGGAAAAATTCCAGAAAATTAAGTTAGGCTTGTTAGACCCATAGCAACCAAATGCCACGGTTGGTTTTCAAAAGTTTGAGATTAAAAAAAATGTTGTTTGTAACTGAAACCAAAATTTGGAAGAATTTTAATATTGATTAATATTGAGAAAACAAAGCATTTTCACTAGGGTTACCCCTAGGGTTTTTGAAGTGATTTAAAGGATACAATGTTGTGGTGAAATTTATGGATTCAAAAGGGTACTGGTTTTGAAACTTGGTTTGAATTTGAAATTGATTTGGAATTTAAATGAGTGACATAATGGTTTGATTAAACCAACCAATTAAAGGGTGATTAACAGGGAATAAAAGGGTTGTTTTTATTTGTTATTTTTATTCCAAAAGTTGTAACAGATCAAGTATGAAAACATTGTTTGAATAAAGTTTGGATTTGGGTTGTAAAAACAGTGGAAAACAAATGGAAAACAAACAAAACAATTGCAATCAACATGATGCCATGATGCAATACTTTAATAAACAAGAAATCAAACATTCTAATTGGTAGGTTTTCATACTTGGGATGTTACAAAACGCCCCCCCTTGAAGGAATCGCGCCCCGAGATTCCTACTGAGAAAAGAAAAGGTCCGGATACTTCTTGGGTAGACGTCAGGGAATTTGCAAACCACCGGAACATTTTCAAGTAAAGGGGAGAGATTTTGCACCAAGGGTGTATAGCTGAATGGAACTTGATTCATTTGGAGAATAGATTATCTGGCTAGAATGGTGGAACAGAATTATTGACATCAATGGAACACCAAGGATGACATCAATGTCAGAATCAGCAACATGAGAGTAACGAGGAATATGTGGCCTCTCATTAGAATTGGATTGTTCTTACTTATCTTGGAAGTCAACATTTGAGATCCCGGGGAGTGAACAGAGTTTTGATTGCTTAGTGGAACCAGAATTGGGTTGTATGTTGTGGAAAAGATTGTTGACACAAAGGAATGTGATTCTCCAGTATGAAATAACACTTTAACTGGATAAGAGTTTACGAGGAAGTTTTGATTAGACTCCGGTAGAAAATTTGAAGTGGAAAACAACAACAAGATTTGAACGGACGAAAAGGATGTTGAGAAGAACAGGATAACGAAGCAACACCTGGAAAACGAGAACAAAACTCCTGATGTACTACGGAAAACCCATCCGGGCTTCTAAAGGATCATTATCTACTGCTTAAGGAATAGAGGATCTGCTTCCGGGGCTTACACGCCTCCGTTCTCAATCATGAGTAGGCAACATGATAAATCATGTCACAACCACCTCCATTCCTATGGTCTAGTAGATATAACCATCCTAGAGAAACCAGAATTCGTGAAATCCTAACTTGAAAGTTTAGATGAGAAGGGAAAAATCAACGTTGCACTTCCTTACCAGAAAAGGGAGGGAGGGTGGGGAAAGAAGAAAAAGAACAGAATTCCTACTCTCACGTTTCATTTTTTCCTATATAGCTACAAAATAGTTTCTAGACTCCACTGCGACCAGTAAAAAGGGATCCTACAGGCAGACAGGCTCTGATACCATTTGTCGCACCCTGATTTCTAGGGGATACTCACCGTACGAACTGGATAGCAGATGCTTGGATTATGGGGCATAACTGCTCCCACGTCCCAGCTTCCTGGTAGGCCTGCGCTTATGCGCGACAACACAAGCCCTGCTATTCCATCGTCGATGTAAACTATCCACTAGAGATCAAAGGCACTTCCGTCGACGTACTTCAAACCATACACACATGGTACGTCAACGGCGTTTAACAAGTGATATCACAACAGATCTCTACGACACAAAAGATTGAAATAAGTTGCAACTGGCTCTCATTAGAGCAGAGATAGCAAATACAATCATTCAGAGGACACATGTCCCAACAATTCATCATTACAATACAGCGGAAGCATTCAACATGTCTGAGTACAGACAAGAACCAAATAGGCCTAAGAGGCCGGAAACAAACAGACGGAGCCCATCCACGAAGTCTCGGATCCTGCCCGGGTCCGCTATCTACTCGTCAGCAGCCTCGTCATACTCCACGTAGTGGCCACCATGTAGATCCTCGGAAACGTCGTCTGCGTAAACCACAGCCCCAAAGGGGTCAGTACATAAACGTACTGGCAAGCAAGACTCACAGTTCACCAAAGTGTAACCCGTCAACACCAAGCACAGATGCCTTGGGTTCAACGGAAGAGAGGGGATATAAAAGATGCTGCAACTGGCTGCGCTAACCAACTACAGAGATTCTACCACTTCCGGCTATCAGAAAGGAGATAAGATCGAGGATTGTAACCAACTGAAAGATAACTTCAAACAAACCCATCCTGGATCTCGCCCCTTATCCAAAGAAGCAATCCGAGGATAACTCACACAGTTGTAATAAAGGTGAATCAAGTTATTGTGCCATCAACCTATTACTAGTCAAGTTATTAATCATTGGGTGTAACATGTTTGATCATTATGTTTAAGTTGTCCTGAGTACTTGTTAGCCAGTACTTTCACCAAGTAATCCATAACCGCGGAAAACACGGCTTCTCGAGAAGATTATCCCTGCAGGGTTGCACCAATTTGGCCGTACACTCATGAATAACCCGCCAGATGGAAAGGCCCTTCCACCAAGCGGGGTACTCAACACAACCAACCATTCCTCGCATCAAGCCCAAAGAACCTTGGGCGCACGGCTAATCAAGCCCCGAAGAAAAGGGACCCTCATAGCACTCTAAGACCGTGTCCCCCTATATGCCGACTACAAAAGTTCCACCCTGGCCTGGGCTCGCAAAAACATGCATGCGGCAAATGGAAAACACGAACTAAATGAGGCGATTTGGACGAGATGCGAATCAGGTCAAGTTGAGGGGGGCGCCCATACTCGCTTCCCAAATGCGGGTAGTGCGCTCATCATGGATCAGTAGACAAGACCCTTTTCCTATTAGGGTCGACACTAGCAGGCTCCAAAACCTCTCATGGGCCTCCTGCCGGTGCCTTATCATCAAATTTATTATTAATAGTAACATTAGCATGATTGATTGATTAAACATCGAGCCCCCAGAACATAATGAAATAGTAACTGAAAGTAACGGGTAACAGACTCGAGCAAAACAACCTAAGCATGCTAGTAAGACACTGGCTCAAACAATGGGTTGTAGGAAGGGGGATGAGGCAATATCAGGTTTAAGGGATTCATGTGATAGGTTCGTAACAGAACAACTACTACTAAGGCTAGCAGAACAGAACAACGGAAAGTATCGGTAACCAATGTTGAAAGGAACACAGTGGTTCATGTGAGTGATAACTTGCCTGCAAAACCCAGTAGCCTGGTACTGAGCTAAAATCCTTAGAAGGGATGTCGTAAGTATCGTCGGTCTCAACGTCGTCGTATATCCGGGAAGAAGCAAACAAACATTGCAGAAAGATAAACAATCAATATAATGGCATAGGTGCACAAACATGGGATGATGCATGTCAACTTAATTGATGCAACAACATAAACTAGTTGACAAGATAGAAACAGGATTAAATGGACCCATATGCAATTGGATTGCATATGGAAAGCCCATGAATTATGGTTGAATTAATTGTTTTACAACTAATCAACTTGTGTAAGTGAATTAGCATGATGCATGGATGAGGAAAACAGCAAAATAACAACAATAGAACCAAATGGGAATAAGGCTTAACAAGTTTAGAAATTCATTTATTAAGTGTTGGAATTTTGGTTACTTAAAGGTGTCACACAAGCATTTGTTGTTTTCATCAAGTTAAATTGTTCAAAATAGATAACAAAGTTTATATTTGAAAAGAAAACAAGATTTTAGTTGGAATACATGTTTCACTTGTTGAAAAAGGATTTCAAATAAATTATTTATGGATTAAACAAGTTTAAGCAAGAATTAAATGAATTTAATTCAAACATGAACTTATTTGAATTTTTATTTGTTTAAAACATTAAGTGAGATTCATATTTGAAAAGTTTATACTTTTATGGTTGGAAAACATATTTTATATGTCCCAAAAGAATTTGATTTGATCAAGTTATGAATTTAGCAATATTAAATGAATTAAACAAGGATTAAATTATTTAACCAATTTTAATTATTCAAAACAGAAAACAAAGTTTATATTTGGAAAGAGGGTTTAATTTTGCATGGAAAACATATTTCATTTGTTGAAATTGGATTTAAAATGAGCAAGTTATTATTTTGGCAATTTTAAATGCAATAAACAAGAAACAGTTGTTTTCAGCAATTTAAATTATTCAAAACAGCAAACAAAATTTATATTTGGAAAGTACATGAAAAATTGATTGGAAAACATATTTAGTTTGTGAAATTTGGAATTTTTATGAGCAAGTTATGAATTTTGCAAATTTAAGTGAATTTGACAAGTTTTCAAGTTTTGCACCAATTTAAAATATTCAAAACAGTAAACAAAATTTATATTTGGGTAGAGTATTTAATTTGGTACAGAAAACATATTAAAAATGTTGAATTTGGAATTGGGATGAATTTATTATGCATTTTAGAAGATTGGGTGCAAAACTGCCATTTTAATGCATCTAGGGACTTAGAAAATATTTTCCAGGGGCTAGAAATATTGCCAGGGGCCTAGGTGTGATTTCCTGTAAGTTCTATGACCAAATCATTGCAAAACAAAAAGGTTGGGTTAATGTGTAGGGGGTGGGATTCGACCCCTACACCTCCTGGACGCGCCAAGGGAACAGCACCACTAGGCTGGTGCAGCTTTGTGTTAGGGAGGGGCCTCAAGGGGGGTATGTGCTGTATCTGCGGGATGTTTTCTGAATTTTCGCACGCTAACTGAACCTTGGGCGGACAGTAAGCTGTAGATGGGCGCCGGCAGCGATCTCGGTGGCGCCGGGGTGCTGCGGCCGTGGGGGAAACGGTGGGGTGCGGCCCTAGAGGAGGAGGAGGAAGGAGGGCGAGAGGAGGAAGCTCACCTGGGTGTCTCGATCGGACAGGAGGGATCGGGGCGGGTTCAGCGCAGCACGTCGAGCAGGGCGATGGCCGCCTTGGGGCGGACGGCGCCGGAGCTCCGGGGGCTCCCGGCGGAAACCGAGGGCACCGGGAGGACGAGGGGAGCGGGGCGGCTCCATTCCCGCCATTAGCCCGTGCGAAGGTGGATCAAGTCACCGGCGATCGACGGAGAAACAGGGACTCGGTGGTGAGGATGTTTAGGTTCAGTAAAGGCTACAGAGGAAAAATAGAGCAGAGGAGGAAGAGGAAGAAAGGATGGCGGCGCTCGAGGGTGAAGGGTAGAGGTCTAGGGTTAGGCTAGGGCGGAGGGGGAAGGCTAGGTCTTAAGGGGAAGGGGGAGGGCTGCTGTCCGTTCTTTCTCTGCCATGGCTACGTGGATGCAGGGATTCTCTGCCGTACAGAGCTAGAAGAAAAGGGAGGGGGTACTGGGCTGTGTGGTTGGTGGGCTTAAGGGTTAGGTAGCTGCTGCCTCCTTTTGTTATTTTTTTTTGTTTCTTTTATTTTTTTTTGTAGCAAACAAAATTGAAAGAAAAGGAGGCCTTTAGGGTTAGGAAAAATTCCAGAAAATTAAGTTAGGCTTGTTAGACCCATAGCAACCAAATGCCACGGTTGGTTTTCAAAAGTTTGAGATTAAAAAAAATGTTGTTTGTAACTGAAACCAAAATTTGGAAGAATTTTAATATTGATTAATATTGAGAAAACAAAGCATTTTCACTAGGGTTACCCCTAGGGTTTTTGAAGTGATTTAAAGGATACAATGTTGTGGTGAAATTTATGGATTCAAAAGGGTACTGGTTTTGAAACTTGGTTTGAATTTGAAATTGATTTGGAATTTAAATGAGTGACATAATGGTTTGATTAAACCAACCAATTAAAGGGTGATTAACAGGGAATAAAAGGGTTGTTTTTATTTGTTATTTTTATTCCAAAAGTTGTAACAGATCAAGTATGAAAACATTGTTTGAATAAAGTTTGGATTTGGGTTGTAAAAACAGTGGAAAACAAATGGAAAACAAACAAAACAATTGCAATCAACATGATGCCATGATGCAATACTTTAATAAACAAGAAATCAAACATTCTAATTGGTAGGTTTTCATACTTGGGATGTTACACGGCATTTCTTTCGGCGATACCTCTTTGGCCAGTTCTTTCAACTCTTCCTTTGCTATGATTTTCTCAGCGCAAAGGGCGTTTTTTTTTCCAGCTTGTTTGCCAGCTTGAAGTCTCCAGATATGGTGATTACTCCTCCTTTTGGCCCTGGAATCTTCACCTTGTTATAGATATAACACGATCTTGCCATTAATTTGGCGAAAGCTGGACGTCCGAGTATCGCGTAATACACGCTTTCGAACGGCACCACTTCGAATGATACTTTTTCCTCACGGAAGTGATCTTTTTCCCCGAAGGTGACATCTAGGGAAATCTCTCCTAGGGATCGTGCTTGTCTGCCAGGAACGATGCCGTGAGAACGTATATTACTGTGGTTCAGCTGGGTCTCGGAGATTTTCAGATGCTTCAGTGTATCCAGGTACATTATGTTAATGCTGGATCCTCCATCCATCAGCACTCTTTTTAGCCTAGTGTTTTGGACAATAGGGCTTACAACAAGAGCTTTCGTGCCGGGTTCAGGGATGTTTCCCGGATGATCAGACTGATCCCAGGTGATTGGTGTGTTCGAATACTTCAAGAATTTCGGGGTTGCCGGAACAACCGCGTTTATTTCTCGAAGAGTTCTTTTTGCCACCTTTGCTGATGGAGTTGCCAGGAAAGTTAGGTTACATTCTCCATCAACTCTCGGAAACTTGGGCTCGCCTTTTCGCTGCTGTTCCTGGATTTTTTCATCAGTGTCCGATTCACTGTCTTCTTTCTAAACTTCTGGCTTTTGTTTGGAAAATTTCCTTTTGGAATTCTTCCCGTTGTTTCCGGATCCTGCACTGCCTTTCATATGCTTGTTAAACCGGCATTGTGCGTTAGTGTGGGTGGGTTTTCCAAATTGCGAGTGGTGGACGCAGTTTTCCGACTCAATCTTTCCCACTCTTCCTTGGTGTAATTGATCAGTTCTGTACTGCGCCCTTTCCACCTGTTCCCTTTTTCACTTCCAAAGGCTATGTTGACCTCTTTGGGCTTTTGTCTTGCATCTGGAGTTCCTTTTTTCTCAGGGCGAGGGTTCTTTTTGGCCTGTATCAGTGTATCGATATTTCCTCCTCTAGCCCTGATGTCGTCCTCGGCTGCAGCATGTTCATTGGCGGTTGTAAGCATAGATCCGAGATCTTTGTCCTATTTGGAACCAACCATGAACGGTACAAGTCCGGGTTTTAGGCCATTGACGAAAGCATGCATTGCTTGGACGTCAGTTACTCCAGAGCAACTATTATTCATTGCCGTCCATCTTGAGATGAAATCCACGTATGGTTCTTCCTCAAATTGGGTACAACGGTTTAGCTGGTTGATGCTGTTCGGGCGTTTGTAGGTTCCCCGGAAATGCTGAGTAAATACTCGAGCCATATCGTCCCAGATGTCGACAGTTCTGGAAGGTAATCCATTGATCCAGTCTCTGGCTCCATCCAGTAACATTAGGGGAAGAAACTTTACAGCTTCCAAGTCTGTCCCATTGTTGATCTGGACGGCTGTATAGTAGTATGAGAGCCGGGTATCCGGGTTTGTACTACCGGTATATTTTTGGTACGTTGGACCAACTTTTGCAAAGCCAGAGTGCAGGGTTATCCTTCGGATCCTATCTGTGAAGCACTTAGGTCCAAAGTATAAATCATCTCTTTCCGCCCTATCCATGTGTGCGGAGTACCTGCCGGCTGAATGGACAGAAGGGGATCTACTCCTTTCTTTTCCATTGTTGCGCGAACGCGCTTTTCCGGGATCCTCTCTATTTCTTCCGAGATCACGCCCCTTTGGATGTGGTGGAGTTCTACTCCTGTGTCTTTCCTTATTCCTGGGGGGTGTCCGAGATCTCTCACGCTTGTGAGGTATATCCTGTCTTCCAGCTTTTTCAGCCGGGCGTCTCGGAGGCTGCATTGCTTTGCCTTTATTCCGGTGCTTTTCTTCCCGATCGTGAGGATTAAGTCCACCTTTCGGGAGATGGGATCCGGTTCTAGATGCTTCATCCTTGTTGTCGGAATTTTTCTTATCTTTTCTTGGATCCGCTTTCTTCTCTTTTGAATTGCTTCAATCTCCAGGTTCTTCCGGTCCAGGTGCTCCAGCGGCGCATGTAGCTGTTTTGCATAGGGCGGAGTCGTCGTGCAACTTCCCTGATCGCTCTTGGCCTTGCTGTTGTTGTTGCAATGCTTTTCCTAGGAAAGAATACACCCCTTGAATTTTTTCACCGTTGGAGTACATATCGTTGTTGAGGATGGCGAACGCTGCTTCCGCGTTTTCTGCTGCGGTTTTGTATATTGGTTCGCCTCTGGCATCTTTGCCGTTTACCTGCTTTTGCCAAGATGGGTTGTCGAGCCTTTCTTTTGGCGGCAGTACTTCCAGTCTTACGATTCCGGGTAACCTTGTAGGTTTAATGACAGATCTATTGTTTTTCTCGTATTCCTCGATTTCTTCCTTCATGAGCTTGATGTCATCCTGGTTTTTTTTGGAGGTGTTCATGAGTTCTGAATAGATGTTGCTGCTGCCTCTGGAGAGCTCGTCTCCTGGCCTCTAGCACTTCAGGGGGTTCGTGCAATCCCACTGGTGTTTATAATAACTCCTGTTCTTCTTGTTCTATCATTGGCGGAACAAGGATTTCTTACTTCCGGGCTTTCATTGGCTGGATCAGCCGATTTCTTCTTCCGGATTTTGTACCGGAGCTTTTTAGCGGCCTTGTGCTTTTTCTTGGAAGAGGGAGGTTTTTTGTTAGGTTCATCCTCTGTCAATTCTTTGACATCGGGGTATCTTGGATAAGTTTCTCGATCTTCTCTCTCTTCCTCCGGAGGAGGAGTTCTAGGGCTTCCTTGACTACCGGCATCCATGTTTTCAGCCGGTGTTTCCATCAGTACTTCATGGATTCCCTCCTGAAGTGATTTAACCTTTCTTTCGAAGGCGTCCTCGTCTTCGTCTTCGGAATCAAAGTTGTCTGATCCGGTTTCTGACTCTAATCTCGCCTCAATGGAGGCTAACACAGAGTCAGCTTCCGAGTTCGTCGCTATATTGACGGATGTCGGATCTTCCACCTCTGTAATGGGTTTGTTGTTTTCTGCCTCCTGCACGGGATTGCCTTCATCCGTGTTTTCGGCGATCTCGGATTGCACCATGCCGACAAAGTGTGATTCACTTGTATGTGAGCGATCTGAGCAAAACCCGGTATCGTAGTCATCTTCGACTGGGTATAGGGCGGGTGGGATAAATCTACTTCCACCGCAAAACCCCATGGCCTCTGCCGTTAATCCGATAAAGATGTTTGCAGATCCAATCGGTAACACGCAGGCACTTACCAGATGATTTTGCTCCGGTATGAAAGATCCGTTGTCGAGGAAGCGTCCAACGTCGTTGTCGAACTCCAGGCTTCCGACAGTTATGGAACTGCCAATTCCGCCGAGTATCCCAGATCGAAACTTAACGCCTGACGTCGCTGGACCCACGGTGGGCGCCAACTGTCGAGACATCGTAGTAGAATTCATAGACGGGGGTGCCATGAGACTACTGATAGAGACGTGGGGGGACGTGATTGTGCTAAGGACAATGACACATGGTTTTTACCCAGGTTCGGTATGACGCAGTAATGCGACGTTCCTACTCCTGCAATCTCACTATTCAGGACTAAGCCTGTGAATACAGAGTACAATGTGAGGTTCTATTAGCTGCTCGTCAAGGATCAACCTCTCGGCGAGTTAGCCTGTAGCTTCTTGTCTATCTATCATATCTCCCGTCCGGCTTTATATATAATAGCCGGGTTAGGGCATACAGAGTAGGAAACCTAGAAGACTACGGTAACTATTAACTTGGAAAGTAAGGAATCCGCCTTCTACTCCAAGTCTGATCACGTGGGCCGTGATCCGGGTTCTTCTAGAATCCGTCTTCTGTGCGTCAGATTACTGGGCCGCCCAATGGACCGTAGCCCACTACCATTTGGGCCACCCGGGTAATCCGGCACTTTAGACTACCATCCGATATACCCCTATTCGGTATATATCCGACAATCTGCATTGTTTATAATATCCCCTAGTGGTGATTTTCTTACCACTGTTATGGAATGTCCTTGGAAATAATGACGAAGTTTTCGAGTGCGAAAAATACACCATATGCCATCTTTTGATAATGTGGATACCTTTGTTTTGACTCTTAGAATACTTCGCTGACATAGTACAGTGGGTATTGATCTGGAATACTTTGTTCGTCTTTCAACCTTTCCACAATTACCACTTCGCTAATAACCCTATTTGTTGCTGTTAGATACAGTAACATGGGTTCTTCGTCTTTTGGGGATGCCAAATTTGGAGCTTTCATTAAAGTTTCCTTTAACTGGGTTAATGCTTTGTCCTCTTCTTCTGTCCATTCAAACTTGTTGGATTTCTTCAACAGTTTGTATAATGGCAGACTTTATCACCAAGACGGCTTATAAACCTCCTAACGGTGGCTGCAGAACCCGTTAATCTCAGGATGTCTTTTAGACACTGTAACATCCTATTGTTTGGCCATCTAAATATAATATGTGCATTTGCAAAGCATGCATCTAAAAATACGGGAAATTTTGGCGCGAAAGTTTAAACGAATCGAAGTGACCAATGTTTCACTTGACATGATGAAATAGTTCGAGTTCATCGAGTCAAGAGTATATTTGGAGTGATCTTTATAACAAGTATCTTAAGAAACCAAATCACCTGATAAGAGAAACCAGAATTGGTGATGACCAACACTAACTCTCAACAAGCCTAACCTCAAGTCTATAAGTGACTTGGAATAATTCACGAGGTATCAAGAACTCAAAGGGGGTGAGTATTCAAATCACATAACTGATGATCACACTTCCACAATATGGTAATGCCCAATTGAACCGTCTCATCAGTAGATATATTATGTCCTCTAATTATGAACTCTTTAAGTTATCAACCCTTTACACAACATATTTCTAAATCATATAATAACTACTAAGTGAACCATCACAAGTGAATAACAAAGGTTCAATAGAACACAAATAATACAAACAAGTATTAACTCAAAGCCCACATGTCGTGGGATAATCACGGCAGACGTTACCGGGGGTAACTGATCTTGGGGCAAGACGACACAGGCGTTTGGGAGAGGGTTTAGCTCAGAGGAAAACATGTTGATAATCGATCTGGTAGCCGGCAATCAAAGTCGCCGAGTCTCCGATCTTAATATAATAACTCAACTCTCGGGTTACACTGGATGCTCGATATCAAGCGCTATTGCTAGGGTTCTTAGATCTCTCTCAACTAATCCTAGGGGTCGGTTTATAGAGCACCCGTACCCCCTGGCTTACTCTCCAAGGCGCACCCTGGATCCTACCCGGACACGGCATACAAACCCTAACCTTCCTTTACCGTAACCCACAATCCGGGTTACTGGGCCTACAAACTTGGGCCTTCCGAAAGTTTCTTTATCCTTAGCCGGATCCTGCGCAGCATCCTTTGGGCCGGGTTATACCTTGGAGTTGGCCTACCGGGTTATTATCCCTCCATCAGTAGTCCCCAGAATAGCTTGGGCTTCACGGATCCTTCCTCGAAGCGCTCGCTATTCCCTGCAAGGATTTCAAACACACAAGCATATGGAGGCCGGGTTAAGGTGCTTTGATAGACAGCTAGGCCTTACTCCATGGTGGCCATATAGTAACCCGGCTTTTCCCCCAAATACTTTGGCTTAATTTTCCAGGTCTAAACCCTAATAAAAATGTCAAGATTCTATGCTCGATAATTGACCCTGATATCACGGGGTGGATCTCCTTCTCTTTTTTGTCCAGATACTTTGCTCAATACTTGGAGCATATCTCACAGAATCCGCGTAGATAGCCATTACCCCACAATTTCCGGCTTCCGGCCGTTGAGATAGACTCACCCTTATCTTATAAATAGTGCTCAGAGGGTGACCTAGAACCCATCGCTCCACTTCAATTTCTCCTTTCCTTCCTCGCTCCTTACGCCCTCGTAACACCACCGCAGGAATTTCGTGCTCGCCATCGGAGCAAAGCCGCCACCGGCCGCGTTCGTTCTCGAGCCATCTCGCGCCGCCGCCAAGCTTCACCGCCGCGCCCTCGTTCCACTCGCCAAGAGTCGCGAAGGGGCACTCGAGCCTCGCCATCCACCGCCATCGCGCTAGACTCCGATATCTCCAGTAAGCCCCCTGGTACTTGTTTAATTTTAGCTCCGCAATTTTTCGATTCATCCAAGATTGGATCTAGGTCAACCTGTGGGTCGTTCTTCCTGTTGCACCGGATTAGATCGATTTGACGCTCGCTAACTCCTTTAACCACCTGTTTGATGACTACACCTCATCCTCCTACCATTATTAATCACCAATCTCTTCGCAGAATCGCTTGCAAGTTTTCCCATCTAGATCCATTTCACCTCAATTTCCCGCACATAACATTAACACCCGGAAAATCCTCCTTTTCCAGCTATTTTGCTTGCAGTAGATACATGGGCAACCATCCATCTTCCCCAAATGTTTTTCCGTACGTAAGTGACCAATAATCTCCATAGTTATACTTAACACCCGGATACCTCGCAATCTCCATTTCATAGTGTGACACCCGGATAGTTCTTAGTTTTCATACTTTCTTGATACCTCATACTCGGGTAATCCAACACTTCCGGGTCTTATTTCCTGTGCCTCTTTTTCTTGTGTTTTGCAGGTTGATCCCATGGCTCCCAAACGGCAAGGAAAACAGCCGACTCAGGCAAAGATTACCCAGACCATATCCGCCAATTGGGGGCATTCCACAGCTACAAAGGCCAAGCTGGACGAGCTAGCCGAATTAGGAATTCTCCCTTCTCAGAAGGACATTCACTGGAGAGCACCGGGCAACGAGACCCGGCCCACACCCGCCGATAATGAGGTAATCTGCTTCATAGAGCACGTGACCCGGGGATTCCGTCCTCCGGGTCACCCTTTCTTTAGGGAGGTCCTAAGCCATTATGGCCTCCGGGTATTCGACATAGGGCCTAACTCTATGTTGAACATTACCCACTTCATCGTTCTATCCGAGTCGTACTTGTGCATACCGCCAAGTTTGACTCTCTTCATCGAACTATTCCAGTGTAAGCCGTGCCGCGAAAGCGGTGACGGGGCACTTCTTACCTGCGGCGGGGTATACATCCAACGCCGCAAGAATTCACCGATGCCAACTGACGAAGGCATGGATCCTGGACCCTGCGAGTAAGGACACCCCTCTCAAGCCTTCTGGTCAAGGCCCGACAGGAAGCGCCCTTGGAGTACTCTAGAAGGCCCATGAGAAGCCCACCCGCATCAACTTGCGGGTGAAGTTAGGGATTGTAACCGACTCAAGCTAGGGTTTGTATCCTCTCCGGGTTGGACTCGAGACCTGGCTATCTATATAAAGCCAGGAGAGCCCCCAAGGAGAGGACCAAGTAATACCGCACGACCACAAAAGCCTTGAAACTCGAGATCTCTCTCGATTCGAGCACCCTGTAACCGATCAAATCATCTAATACAGATCGACAGAAGGCAGGAGTAAGGGTTTTACCTCTACGAGGGCCCCGAACCTGGGTAAATCTCGCCCCCCTGTCAAGCCGACGATTTCACCAGCGCCTATGACGTCTCCTAGTCGAAACCCAATAGGGTCACCTGAGGGATTTGTGGAGCCAGAGCTTCGACAATTGGCGCCGACCGTGGGGAGCGCGGGCGCTGGATCACCGGCATCTTCGGCCTCATCGACATCCAACTCCCGTTGGAAACCATCGACTACGGCTCCGAACAATCCTGTACGGATCGGATCCGTCATAGTCACACCTCACTCGCCGGAATCACGCCCGGTATTCGAGGATCTGGAGAAGAGCGTCACCCTGACGTTCGGAAGCTTCAACTTCATGGCGAACAGAGACGGAATCCTCCACTTCTCGGATGAATCTGAACCCGAATCTGGAGCCGTCAACTCACGCTTCCCTATGGAGAAAAGTGGCGAGTCTATCCGCTTCAACACGATCGACTACCACGCACTCTCGACAGAGGAACCCTCTCGGGTGCGAAGAGCTTCCCGATCTGCGCCCAGGACACACGGGCCACGACTGGCCCAAGTCTGCATGGCAGGGTCGGAACAGCCCTCAGAAACTGAATATAGCGCAACCGAGCGCGATCTAATCGGCGTCTCGCGGGAAGCCTGGAAAAGAGCCAAGGAATCCATGCGAAAGAGTCAGCCACCCGCAGCAGGTGCCACACAGGAAGACCTAACCGCCTACCACTATCACCTAGTGAGAGCGGCCTCAAACATCAAGGATGCCCGAGCAGATCTAGCCCGTCGCAGGAGAGCGGCGGATGAGTCAAGCCTACGTCGAGCCGAGCTGTCCCTTGCACCTTCGGTCGGTACCCGACCCGGGGGAAAGGGACCCGCAGCGTCGACGAGGGACCACGAATCTATGGCTGGGACCAACAGGTCTACCACGTCTTCTTTCATGAGGGTTGACGACGATGGCAACGTCTACCCGCAAACTCCAGCCGCTGCAATTCTAGCCGCGGCAACCTACATGCAGATGAACCAGCCGACGGACAGCGATCCTCGGGTGGAACAATACAAGCATATCCGCAAGGGTCTAGGGCTGGCCGCCGCGAAACTCGCCTCCCACGATCGCAAGGAACAACTGGAAAAGGCGCGACAGGAGAAGGACAAAGACAAAGATATGCCCCGCAGGCACAGGAGCTCCTCTCCAAGAAAGGATAAATCGCCGCGTCGCGGCCGAGGAAAAGAGGCTCGACGCCGCGGCGATAGTCGAAGCAGCAGCGACGACAGCCCGAGAGACAAAGATTCGCGGCACCACAGCGGCCGCTCGAGAAAACGAAGCAAGGAACCAAGAAAAGATAGCGACCGTGACCGGTCCGGGTACGACGCGCGATCCGATCTCGCCCAGAAGAAGGTGGATAAAGCAAGGGCTTCACGATATCGCGAACGCTCCTCATCCGGGTCTTCGGATGACGAAACCTGCGGAGCACTTTGTTTTGCTCGCAGTATTCGTGAAGCACCTCTACCCAAGAGATTCAAGCTCAGCTCGGAGGTGACAAAATACGATGGCTCACTCGAGCCCTCCCAGTGGTTAAGCGACTACCTCACGGCAGTAAAATGCCAACGTGGTAACAAGAACACGGCCATGCAATACCTCAATTTGCACCTAGCCGGAGCGGCCCGCAGCTGGCTGGAGAGGAGACCACGATCTTGCTACGCATCGTGGGACGACCTGCATCGCGATTTCTGCAAAAACTTCCAGTCGACCTACAAAAGGCCAGCTACAATCGAAGAACTACGAGCTTGCAAACAGAAAAGTGGCGAATCCACACGAGGATACATCCAGCGGTGGAACACGCTCAGGAACACCGCAGGGACAATTTCTGAAGAAGTGGCGATTGAAGCCTTCGCCAAAGGAGCAAGAAGAACCGCGTTTCGAGAAGAACTCGGCAGAGCTGCGCCCAAAACCATAGGGGAGCTCATGGTCATAGCCGAAAAATGGGCCAATGGAGAAGACGCGGTACGCAATGAAAGAACATCATCGCCCACGCACGACGAAGACCGTCATGGGCGAAGAAATAGAAGAAAATATTACGACCACGAGGATAGAGAAGAACTAGTGGCAGCAGAATTCACGCGAAGTCGCGACTCCGGTCGTCATGGAAGTCGCGAATGGAGACCAAAGGTAGAAGAAAAATCACCCGAGGAAGACCTCGATGCGTACTGCTCGCTACATCTGTTCACAGACAAGCGCACGGGCAAGACTAAGGCAACACACCTTCTCAAGGATTGCCGAAAGTTCATCGAAATCTCGGACGCGCTCGCCAAGAAAAGATTCGCTTCCACCCAAAACTATCCACCACTACCAGGAGGCGGACAACACTGGCAACTGTCTTTCTTTTACTGCCACGATACCTCCCCAGACAGCGAAAACAAACTGCCGGGCTACTCGGAGAGTCTCCTCGAGCCTTCCGAGTCTTTCAATGCCTTTGCCCCTGACTCAGACAGGGAGGCGATCCTTCCCTTGTTAGCTAAAATAGCCATCCTCTCAGCCCAAGGCCTCCTTGGGCTCAATTTAGTGAAAACATGGGTTGATTTTCGAATCCAACCCAACTCCATCCGCACCAAATTAATGTGCGAGTACTTGGGGCATACCACGGATGCACTCCGATACTCCACCAAGAGCTTCGCGACCGGCGACACCAACAAGACCATCAAGGGCTTCTTGACAGAGAAGCTAGAGGTGATAAAGAACATCACCGGGTTACCCCCATTTACTCGGGAAAATCCGGCTCCAGCGGTAAGATCCGATATTCATAACTTACTTCCACACTTTGACTTGATACAGCTTCTAACCCTTAATTTCATCCTTTTGTCTTAGGCTGATGATCCCTTCTGGAGAGTTGAACCCTCTCCCCCTTCCAGAGACCCGGAAGAAGAGGACGAGCCGGCCGATGATAGTGAAGGTACTTGCCCGGAACTTGTATTATTTTTACTTGCATCATTTTCCTCCCATTTAACTTTTTCCCACAGACACACACTCGGTTCGCAGGGCTGGAGGACGAAGGTGAGAATAACGAGGATGACCCGGAGGCTACCGAATCTGATCAAGAGGCAACAGTTGGAGCCAAGAGGAAGACCAGAGGGGCAGTGTCCAAGGTTCCTTTCTCCTCGTTATCCTCTGAACCTTACTCCTTTGATGCCATGCGACGACTTAACCATCAATTATCGAACTCGTCGTACTTGAAGGATTCTCTTCCAGCCAAGCGCAGAGTAACTCGGAGCTCCCCGGGTGAAGATCCCCTTAACCCGGGCATCTCTACCTCCCCCGTCCATCGTGCCAGTGCTCCTCCGTCTCGTCCTTCCGATTCTACTCGACGCCACCCTTCTCCTAATCATCCACGTGCCGGGCAATCCCGGGTTCCGTTAGTAGTCCCTGTGGCGACTTCGTCTGCTTCCAGCGGCGAGCTCCCGCCGGATTACACCGTGAATGCCGGGTAAGTTTTTGCTATATGACTTCTCTTGATGCCTGACAATTTTCAATCACCACTGCTAACTGCCTCCTCTCATCTTTCTTTTAGCACTCAAGTCACCGTCAGTGACCCGGAGAATGTAGAGACGGATAACCATCGGACAGAGGAGCCGACTGAGAACATAGATGCCGCGACTGGCGGTGATACTGAGAATAACCAGGAACAAGGCCCCTTGGGCGATCCACTTCACCGAGCCACTGGTTCTCCTTCCTCATCGGAACCAGTGGACGAGGAGATCGAGGTTCTGGATACGAGGATGGGTTCTCCCAACCCGGATACTCAAACTGTCCGGGTCTCGACCCCAAGGGCGGGGAGAGCTCCCCCACCAGGCGACCAGGCTGCCGGCTCTTCCGGTGCCCAGCCCGAGGACCTGACGTTTACCCAGATGCCCGAGGACCTGAGGGCTAATGAAGAAAACATCTTGGGGGCTTTAATAGCCAAACACGAGGTAGATCCAACTAACGTTGCTTGTGTCCTTATCCAGTCCCCAAGTTCCGAGTGAATTGATTCATAATTTGCTTGGGACTTTATGATATAAGCGACTGATAACTTGCCCCTTTACCCAGCTAATCCTTCGTTGCGTCCATGCAGTCTTTCGTGACTCAATCTGAGGAGAAACTGGCAGAGGCCACCAAGCTCATTGAAAAGGAGGTGGCTCTGCGTGAGGCAGCCGAGGCTGAGGCCAGGAGGAGTAGGATGATAATGAAGAAGTATAGGAGGAGGGCTCACAAAGCAGAAGATGATCTAACGAGCCTTTCTGTCCAAATTGCTGATACGTATCGTGCTTTGCTTGGTACGTTTCTTCCTCCGGGTTTATCCTTTTGATAAATAGCCGGAGTTTTCCCGACTCATGTTTCCATTTCTTCAGGTCCGGATGAAGTGATGCCGGATGAGGATGACATTGCCAGGCTGAAAACTATCAAGAGCGTTATCCGGCAGCTATGCGCCGGAACCAAATGGATCCTTCAGGAAATACGGTGGCCGGGTAAGGGGCATGTCGATCTGAAGAGAATGCTGGATGCCTTCTCCACTATCCCTGAGTGGATTTGGCACTGGAAACGCTCGTCTTGCCGGGTTGGAGTAACCCGGGGGCTTGCGCTTGCTAAGGCTTATTTCCCTAAGCTCGAGCTAGTGAAGCTTATGGGCGGTTTTCCGGAGTTCAAGCTTGATGGGTCCAAGTTCTCTGTGAAGGATTTTCAGGCTGTCCAGAAGGAGGTCCGTTACCCGGCCAGCGTGATTGCTGACGGGCTGGATGTTGATTCCCTCGTTCCTGCATATGATGCTGCTGGTGAAGCGGTTAAGTCGGATCTTCCTGAGCCGTATGACATGCTGGCTCGATGGAAGGAGGAAGCTGCTAAGTTTAGGGAGGAGGCTGCCAAAAAGAAAGCTGAAGCCGATTCTGCACCCGCTACCTCCACACCAGTTGTTCCTCCCCCTGCGCGAGCTGGTACTACTGATCCGGGTGCCGCCGCTACCCCAAGTGATAGCAAGGGCAAGGCGAAGATGGACGCCGAGTGATACCTGATGCCTGGTGCCACTTCATACGCGTCAGTTAAAACAACTTTTTTTTGGATGGTGCGCCTGTGCACCTTTGATACTATTTACCGAAGAATGCACTCTAAGTTCTTGATATGCTTTGTGCTTCTTCTGATCTTTTGAATTTATCCACTTTTGAGTCAACTTGTTCTTGATATCCGACTTTCTTTTCGATTCCTTTTGTGAGACTCGGTTTCCGAGTGTCGTGGGTGTTGACTAGCAGACTTGCTTCTAAGCCCCCAAGTCCCCAAGACTCGGATGTTTGGGTTTTTTGAAACTTAGCAACTAAGTTACTTTTTCTTTTCCAAAATCCAGAATCACCAAGACCCGGAATTTCCGAGTCTGGGATATATGGTCTTTTCGAAGAGAACAAGTTTTGTTGTTTGCTAAGCCCAAACCCGGAGCCGTTTCACATAGGTAATGAAGTTATGCTTGATAAACATTGAGTTTCCAGATGTTAGCCTT
The DNA here is from genome assembly GCA_028641055.1 of Alopecurus myosuroides. Classification (NCBI taxonomy): domain Eukaryota; kingdom Viridiplantae; phylum Streptophyta; class Magnoliopsida; order Poales; family Poaceae; genus Alopecurus; species Alopecurus myosuroides. The sequence continues at coordinate 10,795,752 of CM054057.1, forward strand.
ATACTCTGCATAACTTGTGGTTTAGATGACCCTTTTGACAATCTTGTACTATAATCCGGCTTTCGCGTGGATATCATGTTGTTACATCTATACGAAAACAGGGTCAGGCAAGTCCCATTGGGCTTCATGGCTGATTGTAATCGTAAGCGAGCAAATCATGCCACTTTTATTGCGAGTCACATCGAGCTTAAGTAAGAATAGTCAAGAAAATTTGGCTCCTTTGTCCGGTTATAAGATTGCAGCCGTACTCGTTTGCGAGTAATCGTCCCTTATAACTCATAGGCATCAAGGCCGGGTCATTGAGATTGCAACTGTGCTATTTAAGCAATCAGCCCCCAAGACCTATATACATGCAACGTACTGAGATTTAAGGAACATGAGAACGACCACTTCTTTTCTTGATATGAGAATGTTGGGTCAGCAAGCCGCCTCATTAAAAACCCATCCAGTCCCCAAGGGTACCCTGGATAGGAAAAGAGTACGTCTGAAACCTGCTGCCTGTTACATCGTGCAATTCCACTTGCCAATATAATCTTTACTAAGTATAATACGGACGTAGCTGCGCCACGTTCCATGGTCTGTCTCTTTCTTGCATAGATGAAGTGGTATGAGCGGTGTCATTAACTGTAGTCGACTCTTCCCTTGCATCTACCAAGTAATATGATCCGTTATGCAGATTCCGGCTTATGATAAACGGTCCTTCCCATGGTGGTGATAACTTGTGTTTTCCTTCGTTTGACTGTACCAGGCGCAGAACCAGGTCTCCCTCCTGGAAGACCCGGGTTTTCACGCGCCGGCTGTGATACCTCCGTAGATCTTGCTGATATATGGCTGATCTTTCCAGGGCTTGTTCCCTTTGTTCTTCTAACATATCTACGGCGTCCTGCCGGGTCTTTTCGTTCTCCACTTCGACATAAGCTGATATTCGTGGTGAATCGTGAATAATGTCACTCGGTAACACTGCTTCCGCCCCATAGACCATGAAGAAGGGTGTCATATGAGTGGATCTGTTGGGTGTAGTGTTGATACCCCAAACCACGGAAGGAAGTTCTTCGACCCATGCACCGGCAGCCCTGATACAGGGAACTCGCAATCGTGGTTTTAATCCACGGAGCAATTCTTGGTTTGCCCTCTCCACTTGTCCATTGGCCTGTGGATGAGCCACTGATGCTATATCAAGCCGGATTCCATTGTTGCCACAGAACTTTTCCATCTCACCAAGGGACATGTTGGTTCCATTATCTGTAATTATGCTGTGGGGATACCCGAACCGGTAGATAATTCTTTTCAGGAACTTGACTGCTGTAGCTGCTTCACAATTAGTAACTGGCATAACTTCAACCCACTTGGTAAACTTATCAATAGCCACTAAAAGATGTGTCTTCTTGCAGGGTGACATATGAAAGGGGCCAACCATGTCCATACCCCAGACGGCGAATGACCAAGTTAACGGGATAGTCCGTAATTCCATAGCTGGCACATGGGTTTGGCGGGCGTACCTTTGACATCCGTCACACCTTGCTACTAACCGTTCCGCATCTGCTAGAGCCGTGAGCCAGAAGAACCCATGTCAATAAGCCTTGGCCACAAGGGATCTTGTGGATGCATGATGCCCACAATCACCTTCATGGATTTCTTTGAGAATCTGTCGGCCTTCTTCTGGTGCCACGCAGCGTAAAAAGACCCCCGCTACGCTTCTCTTGTATAACTCCCCATTGATGATAGAATACCCTTTTGCACGCCTCAAAATTTGCCTTGCTAACACCTCCTGCTGTGGTAACTCGCCTCGTAATAGGTAGGCCAAAAACGGTTCTGTCCACTCGGGGACAGCACGTACAGCGGCCACGAGCTCCAAATCCGGGTCTTGATTTGCCAGTTCCTCCTCTGACTCGGTTTTAACCGATGGTCGCCATAACTCGTCCAAGAACACGTTAGGTGGAACCGGCTCTCTGCGCGAGCCGAGTCTAGCAAGGGCGTCTGCTGCTTCATTCTTTCTTCTGTCTATATGCTCCACCTCATACCCGGAAAAGCATCCTGCAACCCTATCAACCTCCCTGCGGTATGCTGCCATGGTTGCATCCTTTCTATCCCAAGTTCCTGACACCTGCTGTACCACAAGGTCCGAATATCCAAAGCATCGTATCCTCTTAATGCTCATCTCCTTGGCTGCCCTTAAGCCGTGCAATAGGGCCTCATACTCGGCCACGTTGTTGGAACAGTCAAAGTGAATTTGTAGTACGTAACTTAATTTATCTCCTTTGGGTGACGTTAGCACCACTCCAGCTCTTGATCCCTCGTATTGCTTAGATCCATCGAAGTGCATGATCCATGACTCGGAGTTTGGAACCGTTGTAGTCATGCCTGTATGTGTCCAGTCGTTAACGAAATCAATTAAAGCCTGAGATTTGATTGCTGACCTGGGCGATTCTTCCAGTCGCATCCGAGTTCCTGATGATATCCGACATTGGTATTGAGCTAACCACCGTTATGGGGTGTTCCGGAAATACGGCTTCAATTTCCGGCTGGCCATAAAGACCCCGAAAACCAGCTTTTGCCAATGCGGATAGCGCTGCTTTGCTTCCGACAATACCTCACTGACATAATAAACCGGCCTCTGAACTGGATAACCCTTCCCATCCTCTTTACGCTCTACAACCACTACTGCACTGACGGATCGGGGGCCAGCTGCCACGTATAGCAACATAGGATCTTTAGGACCCGGGGCCGCTAGTACTGGTGCTTCAGATAACTGCTTCTTTAGTGCCTCGAATGCCTCATCCGCCTCTTGATCCCACACGAATTTATCGGATTTCCTCAAGAGCCGGTACAGGGGTATTGCTTTTTCTCCGAGTCTTGATATAAATCGGCTCAAGGCTGCCACGCAGCCCGTGAGTTTTTGAACATGCTTCAAATTTTCCGGCCTTTTCAGACTTTGGATAGCTTTGATTTTGTCCGGGTTTGCTTCGATTCCTCTCTCGGAAACGATAAAACCGAGTAATTTCCCGGCTGGGACTCCAAATACGCACTTAGTCGGGTTAAGCTTCATTTGATACCTCCTCAAGTTTTTGAACGTTTCCTTTAGATCATCGACAAACGTCTCTGCCTTCCTAGTCTTGATAACCACATCATCCACATAAGCATGGACATTACGTCCGATTTGGTCCTCGAAGCACTTCTGAATACACCGTTGATAAGTTGCGCCAGCGTTCTTCAATCCAAACGTCATGGTTTTATAACAAAAGGCCCCAAAAGGGGTTATAAACGATGTTTTCTCCCAATCCTCCCTCTTGAGGTTAATCTGATGATACCCGGAATATGCGTCCAGAAAGCATAATAGGTCACTTCCAGCTACTGCGTCTATGATCTGATCTATCCTTGGTAGTGCGAACGGATCCTTTGAGAAATGTTTGTTGAGACTCGTAAAATCAATGCACATCCTCCACTCATTGGTCTTTTTCATCACTAGAACTGGGTTTGCTAACCAATCCGGGTGAAATACTTCCATGATAAAGCCGGCTGTCAATAGCCGAGCGATCTCTTCACCTATAGCCTTCCTTCTTTCCTCATTCATTTTCCTCAAGCCCTGCTTCACAGGCCTGGACTTGGGATCTACATGCAAACTGTGCTCTGCCAGCTCTGTAGGGATACCCGGCATGTCGCTAGGTGTCCAGGCGAACACGTCTGCATTTGAACGAATAAACTCCACAAGTGCCTCCTCCTGCTCTTTATCCAAATTGGACCCTATGGTAAATTGCTTAGTGGAATCTCCTTCAACAAAACCTATCTTCTTGGTGTCTTGTGCTGCTTTGAATTTTGCTCTTTCATCCTCAGTACTCGGCCTTTTCAATGCTGTTCTATCATCCGGATCTACTTGAGACCGGTAATACTTGAGTTCTTCTTTTCTGCAAGCTTGCTCGGCCATCACCGAATCTCCTTCGCCGCACTCGGCCGCTACATCCCGGCTCCCATATATGGTGATGGTCTGCTTAGGACCCGGAATCTTTAGCTGTAGATACACATAACACGGCCTAGCCATGAATTTAGCATAAGCCGGTCTTCCGAACAGCGCGTGATAAGGACTGCCCAATTTGACCACCTCGAACGTGAGCCACTCAACTCGATAATTATCCGTTGATTCTCCGAAAGCAACCTCCAATGTGATCTTTCCCTCGGGACATGCCAAGTGACCCGGCACTATTCCATGAAATATTGTTGATCTCTTCTGTAGCTGAGACTCCTTGAGCCCCATGCGTGAAAAAGTTTCCCAGTACAAGATATTGATGCTACTTCCACCGTCCATCAGGACTCTTTTTAGCTCGTAACCATTGACCTGTGGTGCGACTACCAATGCTAAGACCCCTGGGTGCTCTATTCTTTCCGGGTGATCTCTTCTGCTCCACGTGAACTCTTGTTCCGTCCATCTCAAGTATCCCGGAATAGCCGAGGAAACCGAGTTCACAGCTTGCTTGAGTATCTTTTTGTCCCTATTAGAAGTTCCTGTAGTGTGCACATGATATTGCCCTTTTAAATCAGATGTACGTACCATACCGATGAAGATGCTGATCCGGCCGATTGTCACGACGGATCCGGATTCAAGGTGATCCGACTCTGGTCCCCAGCCGGAATCGTCCACCGTTTTCTCTCCTTTGTGGTCGATGTAGATCTCACCGACGACAAGATTCTCCATGTTCTTCCGAGCTGCTCCCGTGATGTAAACACCTTTGGACGCAGGCCCCACGGTGGGCGCCAACTGTCGTGGGATAATCACGGCAGACGTTACCGGGGGTAACTGATCTTGGGGCAAGACGACACAGGCGTTTGGGAGAGGGTTTAGCTCAGAGGAAAACATGTTGATAATCGATCTGGTAGCCGGCAATCAAAGTCGCCGAGTCTCCGATCTTAATATAATAACTCAACTCTCGGGTTACACTGGATGCTTGATATCAAGCGCTATTGCTAGGGTTCTTAGATCTCTCTCAACTAATCCTAGGGGTCGGTTTATAAAGCACCCGTACCCCCTGGCTTACTCTCCAAGGCGCACCCTGGATCCTACCCGGACACGGCATACAAACCCTAACCTTCCTTTACCGTAACCCACAATCCGGGTTACTGGGCCTACAAGATCAGTTACCCCTGGTAACATCTGCCGTGATTATCCCACGACACTTGGGCCTTCCGAAAGTTTCTTTATCCTTAGCCGGATCCTGCGCAGCATCCTTTGGGCCGGGTTATACCTTGGAGTTGGCCTACCGGGTTATTATCCCTCCATCACCACACGTGGGAAATGACTTAATTATCATTAATAACATATTTGTGGAATATGTACGTATCTCATCAACAAGAAGGGAAGCATTTAAAAGAAGAAATCAATATTCTTAAGCTACTCTTAAACCTTCATCATTACATATGATAATTCCAAACCTCTATGTCTGCATCAAGATTAGAAATGAAGAATACAGAATAACAACTATGACATAAGGCATTAAACCCAATAACATTCATATGCTCATTGTCTCATTTATGTTATACAACTGAGCATATGGAACCTCAACATATTAATGAATCATATGATCAACTTATCATCTTAAGTCCTCATTTAACAAACAATCCACATTTCTATTGAAATCAACATTCACCAACTAAAATATCTGTGGAAACAACTAATGAATAACAACAAGTTATAACATCCATTAGAGGAATTGAATTGAAAGTTAAGTAAAACCAATCATATTTGAAACAAGTACATATCTTATGGGAAATAAAATAAGAAGTATATGGAAGGATAATAAAATGTTTATCAACTTTTTAACAATGTTTGATAAAGTTTAAAATTAAATATTTTCTGAATTTAAATTAAATCATTAAAAATAGAGAAAATAATAAATAATTCATAAAATCAGAAAATACAAGTTATATACCAAAATGCTCCAAATGAAAAATGCAAATCATCTATGATGTTTTTAAAGTAATTTGACCAAGTTTTCATGTGTGCAATATTTTTCCTAGTCATTTAATTCCTTTAAAATTAATTAATTAATAACCTATTCAAATCTTTTTAGAAAACCTCAAATGATATACCAAATTAAAGAGAAAAACTTTTTCAATTAAAATATGTCAAACATGAAACATTTTGTTAACTTATGAAGTTGTTTCATTGGGTGTAATGGAATTCTATCATGTTTCCTTATAACCAGCAATAACTACCACAACATTATTTTTCCTTATTAATAAAACACTAATGTTTTCTCACCTTCTAAACCTAACATCACTAGTTATTAGCAAGTTGTGATGATAGAGTTAGTTGTATTAGTTCCTCATTTTCAATGAAACTCTTTGTCATTAGCTCTATACTTTTGAACATAAAATCAAATGTGTTTGTTATCTTTTCAATAGTTGTTTTCCATATGATATTTTTCTCAAGTTTAATCATGTGAAAACTATTTATAACCTAAACATAATAACAATTGTTTGTTAAGTAAAAGTGAAACACATGTAAGTCTAATAGAAGTAATGACAACATCACCACAAGTAATGAAATAACTCACCTAAAACCTATCTGATTAAGTTATCGTATCAAATGTAGCTTACACTTGTAAGCTAGGGTATCTTCCAGGGTATTTCGCGATGCATATCATTACTATGCATGTATCATATTGCTAGTTTTTTCTATAGTCCTTACCGGGACTACTTTGCTATCTTTCACGCGACACTCAAACCCCGAATACATGGATTATTATTGTTATTTCAATCTCATGCAGGTTCATCACTTGCTCATATCCTTTGCAGTATTTCATATCAAACTATTTGCAAAAACCTATTGTATTATCACCTACTCTCAAAAGAATGCATAGAATTCCCGGAGGATCCACGGAGTCCCGAAGAGACCCGGAGGAGGGCCCACAGGGGAGCCACACCATAGGGCAGCGCGCCCCCTGGCTACGCCATGGGGTGGTGTGGGCCCCTGGCCTCCCAATGACATCGGCCTTTCGCCTATTTATTCTCCCTTAGGTGTAACTATAAATATATACCACTTTTTCACAAAAAACACATGAGTCCGCCATCATCTTCAACCCGAGTTCGGGAGGGTTCTGGAGTTCTCCCCGGCATCCTGCCGGGAAGGGAAATCATCACCGAAGTGCTCTACACCACCATACCCGCCTCCAGAATTGATGCTTTGGTTCAAGACAAAAAGGTGCCTCGCTCTAAAAAGAAGGCTACTCCAGAAGCACAGTCAAAACTCAAAGAAGTGAACATAGCTTTTGGAAAGGATAATGGCAGCAGATGGAAGGGCAAGAGCACGGAACCTATCAAGAGTGGGAAACGATTAAGTCAGAAAATTGTGTCCACCATTCGCAATTCGGGAAGCCCACACAAATACGCAGTGTCGTCTTAATAAGTACATGAACGGCAATGCAGGATCCGGGAATAAGGGGAATAAATCCAAAAGGAAATTCAAAAAGCAAAAGCCGGAAGCTGAAAAACACGAAAGCGAGTCTGACACTAATGAAAAAATCTAGGAGCAGCAACGGAAGGGAGAACCTAAATTTCTGAGAGTTGAAGGAGAATGTAACCAAACTTTCCTGACAACTCCCTCAGGAAAACAGGCGAAACGAACACTTCGAGAAATCAATGCGGTGTACCCCCAACCCCAAAGTACTTGAAATATTCAAATACGCCAATTACCTAGGATCAGTGTGATCATCCTGGCAACCTCCCTGAACCCGACACACATGCTTTGGTCGTAAGACCTATTGTTCAAAACACTAGGCTCAAAAGAGTGCTGATGGATGGAGGATCCAGTATCAATATCATGTAGTTAAGTACATTGAAGCAGTTACATCTCTCCGAGACCCAGCTCAAACACAGCAATGTGCGTTTTCACGGCATTGTTCCTGGCAGGAAAGCACATTCCCTAGGAGAAATTTCCCTAGAAGTAACCTTTGGAAAGAAAGAACACTTCCGCCAGGAGATGATCTCATTCGAGGTTGTCCGGTTCGAAAGTGTGTATCACGCAATACTCGAACGTCCGGCTTTAGCCAAATTCATGGCAAGATCATGTTATATCAATAAGAAGCTGAAGATGTCAGGGCCAAAAGGAGGAGAAATCACCATATCAGGAGATTTCAAACTGGCGAATGAGTTGGAGAAAAGGAACACCCTTTGCGCCGAACAGGTGATACAGAAGGAAGAGCTGAAGGAGCTGGCTAAAGAAGTATCCCCGACGGAAATGCCAGCGGGAAAAGAAAGCCAGAAGCCGGCAGATAGGTTCAAAGCCTCGGAGAATACAAAGCAGGTCATCCTAGACCCCAAAGATCCGACAAAATTCGTTGTAGTGGGAACATGAATGACTGACCAAAGTTCCTACGTGAGAACTAGGACATCTTTGCCTGGTGTCCTGCTGATATGCTTGGTGTTCCAAGGGAACTTGCTGAGCACCAACCAAAGGTTATTCCAGGATCAAAACTTGTCAAACAAGGTCTCAGTCGTTTTGATGGAAGTCGGCGGAAGGGTATTGGTAAGGAAATTATCCGGGTTTTAGCAGCCGACTTTATCACAGAAGTTATACATATTAATCAGTCTGCGAACCCACTATTAGTCCCGAAGAAGGATAGTATTATTCTTAAGATGTGTATAGATTACACCGGTTTGAACAAATTGAGCCCATAAGATAGGTTCGTGTTACCACGAATCGATCAAATAATAGACGCCACTTCTTGCTCTGAGTTTTTATGCTTTTTGGATGCTTATTGTGGGTATCATCAAATACGCATGAAAGAAGAAGACCAAATAAAAACCTATTTCATAACACCCTATGGAACATACTATTACATAACCATACCTTTTGTCCTGAAGAACGCCGGTGCAACATACCAGCGTTGCATGCAAAGATGTTTGCATAGTCAAATTGGCAAAAACGTCCACGTTTATATGGACGATATTGCCGTCATTTCCAAGGAAAAGGATACACTCCTTGAAGATCTATGAGAAACTTTGGACAATCTCCACACTTACAGAATGAAGTTGAATCCATTCAAGTGCGTATTTGGGGTTCCCCCAGGAAAGCTTCTGGGTTTTATCGTTTCTCATAGAGGAATAGAGGTAAACCCAGAAAATATGAAATCTATCTTGACATCAAAAGGCCTACATGTCTAAAATATGTCCAAAGATTGACGGGTTCCGTAGCCGCTGTAAGCAGTGTCGAGACATCGTAGTAGAATTCATAGATGGGGGTGCCATGAGACTACCGATAGAGAAGTGGGGGGACGTGATCGTATGATGAACAATGACACAAGGTTTTACCCAGGTTCAGTACGTCGCAGTAATGCGGCGTCCCTACTCCTACAATCTCACTATTCAGGACTAAAGCCTGGAGTATACAGAGTACAGTGTGAGGTTAGGTTTAGCTACTCGTCAAGGATCCACCTCTCGGCGAGTTAGCCTCTAGCTTCTTGTCTATCTTTCTTATCTCCCGTCCGACTTTATATAATAGCCGGGTTAGGGCTTACAGAAAAGGAAACCTAGAAGAATACGGTATGTGCTAACTTGGAAAGTAAGGAATCCGCCTTCTACTCCAAGCCGTATCACGTGGGCCGTGATCCGGGTTCTTCTAGAATCCGGCTTCCGTGCATCAGATTACTGGGCCGCCCAATGGACCGTGGACCATTAACATTTAGGCCACCCTGGTAATCCGGCACTTTAGACCACCATATGATATACCCCTAATTGGTATATATCCGACAGTAGCCCCCAAGAAGGATTAAGACTTTTATTCGCCATCTTTCGTCAAATGTGAATTCTTTCCGAGAAATACTGGCTTTCTGTCTTGATTCTTCTTTTCCTTTAAACAATGCTATAACGCAAAACTCGGATTTCGGAAAATCCGGCTTTTCTTCCACGAGCCTTCGTGGAGAAGGAACTTCCTACGTCATCGCTATAATCATGCTGACGTCAGGGACGTTTTGGTTTCGAGCGGGAAACCCTAAAACGTATCTCTGACATATTCTCGCGGGAAACGAGGAGATAGCAATAATCACCCGTCGTTTCATTTCCCGGAATTTCCGGCGAGTGACACGCGTTGATCATCCAGCGGTCAAAAGAGCCGTTAGCACGTATCGCGACGAATTTCCGGCTATAAATAGCCGTCTCCATCAACTCCGGCAAATCTTCCGCTCCCCAGTTCTCATCGCCTCCAGCACTTAGTGCCCAAGCACTATGAGTAGAGAAAGACCTAAACGTGCGCTCGCACCAGCGCCGTTCACAAACCTCGCCGGAGTGCACAGATTCTTCCTCGCGCCGCCCGGGAATGGCATCTCCGAACGCTTCCCCGGCCCGCTCCGTCGCGGCGGAGATAGACGAAATCATTAACACCATGGACCCCATGGTGGACTCGCCACTCCGCGCTACCGGCGACGAGCCGGAAAAAACCACCAGCGGCCAGGCCAGTGAGGATCCGCCTCTCGCTGCCGCGAATCTGGCCGCATCTTCCTCCGTGCCATCTCCGCCGTTCGCGCCCGAGACAGCGGAGGAGAAGATACTTCTCGTCGGAAAAGAGCTCGCGGCCGCGTCTTCCGCTGCGTCCGCCGCCTCCGGGGCAGATTACGAAGGGGAAAATGCCGGCAACTGGAGCCAGAGCAGCATTCCTTCCTCCCTTGTTCCGACAATGGAGAAGGAGGGGTTACTGGTGAAGGGCAAATGGCGGAGCCCGGAAGACGAGTCTGAGCCGTTGCCCAAAGACGGGGAACGCATTCTCCTTACCTCCCATATCGCTAGAGGTATGGGTTTTCCGCCGTCTGCCTTTTTTCCTTCAAATTTTGGACCACTACCATATTCAACCCCATAATCTGCCTCCCAACTCCATCCTCTAGTTAGCCGGATTTCAAGCTCTTTTCGAAGGGTATCTAGGTTTAGCTCCTAGGTTAGACTTCTGGCAATATTGCTTTTGGGTTAAGCGAAACCCTTCCGAGGGTGCACTCCCGACTTGCGGGACCATATCCTTCACCCTGCGTCGATTCAGGGAGGATTGGTTCCCCAAGATTAAGACCTCGGAATCCGTCAAATTTTGGACGGGTTCCTTCTTCTATCATCCTGATGTTCCCTTTCCCGGAAAAACCACCGGGATTCCACCTTTCTCCAATACCACTGCTGTTCCCCAAGAAAACTGGGGGACAGAGGCAGTGCAGTCTCTGCCGCCGGATCTTCTCAGGATCAAGCGGCACATCACAAAACTCGTCGCCTCCGATCCACCTCTAACTTGCATGGACACAGTCCTATGCTGGTCAGAGAGGCGAATTCAGCCTTTGGCTGATCATGGCTCTCGCCTTGTGTGTGATTACACGCGATCCACTGACGCTATGCGGATGACGAGCAAGTCTTTGTCGGCAGAAGATTGCGAAAGCGCGTAAACCAATTGGTCGCCTCGCGTGACCAATATGAAGAAAGCCTGCCGATGTATACGGCATCTAACCCGGACACTAAGGTACGTTTTTCTCCCTTTGAGTTTGTATTCCTCTTGCTTTCTCGGATTTTATTTTAACCCGACTTTTGCCTTTTTTGACAGATCCTTGAACTCCCTGAGTCGGATCTTGCTACTGATGCCGAATTGGCCACATTACGCTCCAACTTCGCTGGCGGCCGTAAGCGCAAGAAGATTTCCACTTCTCAGGATATTATCGATCTTGAGGGTGTCCCCTTTGCTACTTCCAGGTTTGTTCCTCTGGGTTTTCTCGATTTATCGGAGTTTTTTCCCTTGTCTCAAAGATTTAACCTTTTGGCATTTCTCTTTTCTAGCTTGGCCCCCTCAACTCTGAAGCCTAAGAAGCTAAAAAGGCTTAAATCCGTGGCCAGCTGAGGTCCACACCCTTCTCCTGCAACCGCCCCGGATACCCCCGTAGTGGTTGCAGAAGAGCATGCTGCTGCCCCCAACGCCGAAACCCAGCAGACCAGCCAGCCTATTGTGCCAGAAACGAACACGAGGGAAAGGCGGTCCCGGAAGTGGGAGGTCCCTCTCGGGCAACTGAGGAGGAAACCATTCCCACCTTCGATAAGGATTTCAAGAATATCAATGAGGGCTTTAGCGCTGTCGGGTCTCTGTTTGCAGATTTTGCAAAAGAGTTCGCCGAAACTTTGTCAGGTTTACAGCGGATGAGCCAAGTAATATCTCTATCCCCCAAGTAATAAGTCAAATGAATGCTTTTAACTTAATGCTTTCATCCTTATTATGCTTGCTACTAACTTAAGTCTTTTGTTTCATTTTCGTGTTTCAGCAAACCGCTGAAAGTATAAACCTGGACGTTTTCGGCAAACTTACCGTCAAGAATAAGTTGGTTAGAAACCTTATTTCTATTATTGACGTTAAGGAGGCGGAGCTAGCATCATCTCAGCATCAGCTGGAGGAAACGACACGTATTTAATTTCTGTGGTTTCAGTCTTATGCCTTTTTTCTAAGTATTTTTCCGAGTTTTTCTAACTCGGCATTTTTACTTGCTTTTCAGCTGCTTTTGCGAAAGCCAAGCAAATTCCTGAAGATGCCGGCAATGCCGAGAACCTCCGCCGGGAGAATCTGGTCCTTCATAAGGAACTTATGAGGGTTCAGAAAGAACTGGAGGCCAGCCAGCTAGCTGTTGGCATTGCTCAATCCAATGCCTCCAACCAAGCTGAGAAGGACAAAGCAACTATCCGAGACCTGGAGAATGCTTTGACCCTTCGCCTGGAGGAGGTGTCGGGGGATAATCACGACAGACGTTACCTGGGGTAACTTAGTTTGGGGCAAATCGACTCTGGTGTTTGGGAGAGGGTTTAGCTCAGGGGAAATCATATTGACTGGTGATCCGGTAGCTCGGGCTGTAATGTCGCCGAGACTTCGATCTAGGGTTACAAATATCAACTCTCGTGTTACTAGAATACTCGAATATCAGGAAAACTCTTGGTCTCTCTGTCCCAGGAGCCGGTTTATATATTACCCGGCTCTCTGGCTTCCTATACAAAGCACACCCGGAATACTACCCGGAATACACACATAAACCTAGCTTTCCTAATCGTGGCCCTCAAGGCGGGGATTACAAGATCCACGCTCTCTTTTGGGCCTTCTAGAAACTCCTCCATCTTGGGCCGGGTCTTGTGTGATTTTCTTCTGGCCGGGTTTTCGCCCAGGCATGGGCCTACCGGGTTATCATCCCTCCAACAGTAGTCCCCAGAATAGCTTATGCATCTTGGGATCAACCATGAAGCGCACCTATTCCCTGCAAAACAATAAACATTCATATCCATAACACACCGGGTCAGATTGCTTTAACTATAGCCAGGCCTGCTCTTTGGGTGGTCCATATAATAACCCAGATTCACTCGAGCCAAGGTGTCATTTCCCGCGTTAACACTCCAAGGAAACATAACATGACCCGGCATCCATACCTTTATCGGCTAGTCCGAGTAACAATACCTTAAATCCGACTCACTCAACCAACTTAACTTATCCGGATATCACGCAATAATTACCCTGATTTTTATCCCCAAATTCTCGGGCCGGATCAAATCTTTCAGGAAACCACTCAATCTTACCGTTAAGCCCTAGGGTTTTCCCTGCGCCTATAAATAGGCCCGGGGGAGGGGGGCTAACCCTAAAATTTCCGAACGGTTCATTTCCATTCATCTTCCTGCTCCCGCTCATCCTCTGTGCCCGCGAGCCCAAGGCCGAACCCTAACTGCCGAAGCCGCGACAGCGCCACAGAGCTCGCCGCCAGCCGCCGTCTAGCACCGCCGCCTCGCGCCTCCACGTCCGCGCCATCACACCCATCGGATTCCGCATCGAAGAGCGGACGCGCCATTGGAAACCAAGGAGCAGCTCGAGCTTCGATTCCAGGCCGCGCGCACACGCCGTCACCGGGCCGCCGCCACCGTGCAAGCCAAGCTCCGCCTCCGTCTCCGGTAAGCCCCAATGGATCTAGATCTGGGTTTTATCCTTTCCAATCTTACATTGGTGTTCATCATGAATCTCATCTATATTTCTACGCCATTGCTCCACAAGCTAGATGCGTTTTCACGAACCCTAATCTCATATTCGTTCGCGGTCAACCTTACCTAGATCCATTTCCGTAGTCCTTAGCTTCGTATTCCTTGCAAGCATTTAGCCCTTATCTCTCTTTTATCGCTACATCATTAGATGCATTTTCCTGAATTTTTGGATCTATACTTACTTGTACTCGATTTCATCTAGATCCTCTCTTATGGCGCCCAAAGCTAGCGCCAAGCTCAAGGGAAAAAACCCGGCTTTAAAGCAAAAGTCGGGTCAATCAATCTCGGCTAATTGGGCCACATCCACGGTCACTAAGGCCAAACTCGAGGAGATAGTCGAGTCTGGGGTCTTACGCATAGAGCCGGAAATCCACTGGAGGGCGCCTGGGGAGGAGACCCGTCCTTCACCCGGTCCAGGTGAGGTGGTTGTCTTCCTTGAACACGTGATCCGGGGTTTCCGCCCCCGGGTCATCCTTTTTTCCGCGACCTCCTAGATCATTACAAACTCCAGGTTTTTGATATTGGTCCAAACTCAATGTTAAACATTTGCCACTTCATAGTTCTTTGCGAAGCCTATCTCTGTATTCCCCCAAACCTCGCTTTGTTTTTGGAGTTATTTCAATGCAAGCCCTGCCGGGAGAGTACGGACGGGCCCCTCCTAGTTTGTGTGTGTGTGTGTGGGGGGGGTATCCATTCAGAGACGTAAACACTCTCTAATGCCGACTCTCAGTCTTCACACTCACGTGAAGCACTGGCAGAAGACCTTTTTCTACTGCCAAGACACATCCTCACCCGGCCAAAAGCCTTTGTCGGGTTTCTCTGTCGACATTCTATCTCTTTCCGTAAATCTTAGCTCTTTTGCTCCTTGTCGTGGGATAATCACGGCAGATGTTACCAGGGGTAACTGATCTTGGGGCAAGTCGACACAGGCGTTTGGGAGAGGGTTTAGCTCAAGGGAAGACATGGTACAACTTGATCTGATAGCCGGCAATCGAAGTCGCCGGATCTCTATTCTCGATACGATAATTCGATTAGGGTTTACACTGGATACTCGATATCACGCGATATTGCTAGGGTTCTTAGATCTCTGTCTAAACTACATCCGGGGGTCGGTTTATAAAACACCCGTACCCCCTGGCTTGTTCTACAAGGCGTATCCTGAATCCTACCCGGACACGGCGCACTAACCCTAACTTGCCTTTACAGTAACCCACAATCCGGGTCATTGGGCCTACAAGCTTGGGCCTTCACAAGTTTCCCTATCCTTAGCCGGATCCTGCACATCATCCCTTGAGCCGGGTTATTCCTTGGAGCTTGGCCTACCGGGTTAGCATCCCCCTGTCAGTAGTCCCCAGAATAGCCTGGGCTTCACGGATCTCCTTGAAGCGCTTGCTATTCCCTGCAAAGATATCGATCATACGGGTATATGAAGATCGGGTTAAGATGTTTTGATATTCAGCTAGGCCTTGCTCCTTGGCGGCCATGTAATAACCCCAGCTTTCCCTCCAAACACCTTGGTTCAAACTTCTGGGTCCAAACCATAATAATAATACCAAGATCCTATGCTCGATAACCAATCCCGTCATCACGGGACGAATCCCCTTCTTCCTTTCATCCGGATGCTTTGCTCAATACTTGGCGCACATCTCGCAGAAACTTTAAATAAATAGCCGTTTACCCCCACAATTCTCGGCTTCCACTCACCAAACCGAGCTTATCCATTTGCACTATAAAAAAGCCCCTTAGGAGTGACCCGAACCCTAACGGCTCATTTCCTCCATTCCATTCCTTTCTCCCTCTAAGCTCTCCTTCTCCCTGAGCGCCACCACGGAAATCCCGCGCTCGTCACCGGAACCCATCGCCCGGAGATTACGTTTCGCCACCATTCGCCCCGCGCCGCCGCCAAGATCCGCCGGCGAATCCTCATCCGGCCCACCAAGAACCGCGAAGGGACAGCAAGCCTGCGCCATCTGCCTCCGCAAGGCTTCCCTCAGATCTCCTCCGGTAAATCTTTTGCACCTATCAATTTGCCCTCGCAACCTTTGATTTTTTCCTCAGATTAGATCCAGATCGGCCCGCCTCGGATTTCTTGACTAGGCCGAATTAGAATACCCATAAACTCTTCTAGCTCGCACAGAGGACAAAGCGCATGCTCCAATCCGCTCCCCTACTACCCACAATCATTATTCTTGCCACAAATCCAAAAATAAAACTTCCAATCTAGGCTCGAACCACCCAAGTTTTCCGCCTTCGCATCAATCACCCGGCTAGACCATTCCTTTTCAGTTACTTTTATTCACGTCTGGAACTTAAGCCGCCGTCCATTGTATTCAAAAGGCTCCTTCATCATTTAGATCCAATAAATTTCACCACAATGCCTGATACCCGGAAACTTTCAAACTTTGCTCTGCATGCTAACACCCGGATCTCCCGTAACTTTTCATACCTCAATGTTGTCCGGCCTATACTTAGCCGGCTCGCAACTTTCATGTCTTAATTTCCTTCTTACCTTGTACCCTGCAGGTCAGCCATATGGCTCCCAAGAAACAGGGGAAGACCCCAGCCAAGGCCAAGGCCACCAACACCATTTCCGCCAACTGGGCGCGGTCTATGGTCACAAAGGCCAAGTTGGAGGAGCTGGTGGAACTGGGAATTCTTCCTCCTCAGGAAAATATCCAATGGAGGGTACCGGGTAAGGAGACCCGGCCCACCCCTACCAAAGATGAGGTAATTTGTTTCGTGGATCATGTGACCCGGGGTTTTCGACCACCGGGTCACCCCTTTTTCCGTGACATACTTAGCCACTACGGCCTTCGTGTCTTTGATATCGGACCCAACTCTGTGCTAAATATTTCCCATTTTATTGTCCTTTCCGAATCCTACTTGTGCACTCCGCCAAGTCTAGCTCTTTTTATTGAGCTTTTTCAATGCAAGCCATGCCGCGAAAGCGGTGATGGGGCGCTTCTCACTTGCGGCGGGGTTTCGATCCAACGCCGCAAAAACTCTCTAATGCCACCCCTCACCCTCAATTCCCATGTCAAGCATTGGCAGCTCTCGTACTTCTACTGCCAGGACACTTCCCCACCCGGCCAAAAGAAACTGCCGGGTTACTCGGAGGGTCTTCTTGATATTTCTGATAAGTTTAGTGCCTTCGCCCCTAACTCGGATAGGGAGGCAATTCAACCCTTGCTAGCCAAAGTTGCTACACTTACAGCCCAGGGCCTCATCGGGCTCAATCTAGTAAAGACCTGGGTCGATTTTAGGATTCAGCCCAATTCCATCCGCACAAAGTTGATGTGCGAGTATTCAGGAGAACCTTCCGATCCGCTCCGATACTCCGATAACATCTTCGCACCTGGCGACACCCATAAAACCATCAAAGGTTTTTTGACGGAAAAGCTCGAGGTAATCCGGAACATATCCGGGTTAGAGCCCTTCACGCTTGAAAACCCCGCCCCTGAGGTAAAAGTCCGACTCTGACGCCCTTACTTTCATTCTTTCCACTTGATACAATTGGTAACCTGTGTATTAACACCTTTCAGGCTGATGACGACTTTTGGAAAAGCAACGCCTCCCCTATCTCCGAAAGTCCAGAGGAGCAAGAGGCCGTTCACTCGGATGAAGGTACTCTTTGAATTTTATTTGGTTCCTTTGAACTCGTCATAACCCCTTCATTTTCAACCATAACTTTGATGATATTTCAGAACAAGAGGATGATGAGGAAGAAAACTCGGATGGCAAAGTAGAATCTGCCAGCGACGAGGACGAACCGGAACCGGCAACCAAAGCCGGATCCAAAAGAAAAGCTCAAGAGGCCACTTCCAAGGTTTCATATCCCCTCCTCGCATTCAATTCACGTCACCTTAATGATATACCTGAGTTATTTTGACATTATTCCACTGGCCATTCTTGAAGGAGTCGCCCATGATCAAGCGCAGGTCAACTCGAAATAACCCGGGTGACAACGTCATCAACCCGGGTATTTCTTCGACCCCCACTCGGCGGGCTGGTAATTATTCTATCTTTTCTCGACCGGCACATTCCCCTTGAACTATCCTTATATGACATCTAACCTGACAATTTTCAGCCTCTCCCGAGTCTGATGACGGGTTTCCTTGTGACTTCGCGGTGAACACCGGGTAAGATCCCCTTCCGGATGCTCTTCCACACTTCACCACCCTTTCCTGACCGCGTATTTTAACTGCTTCTTGATAACATTTACAGGGCCACGGTCGTCGTTAGCGACCAAGAGGGCATGGAAGACGAGGGCCCGGGTCAGGGGAGCCCAGCCGATAAGACTACTGCCGTGTCTGGCGGTGAAAAACAAACATCGCCGATTAAACCGGACGCCCAAGAAACCGAGTATCCAATTGCTTCCCATGCGAGCAAGAAGAAGAAAGCCACAACCTTGGGTGCCGAAGGAGTGTCGGATCCCAATGCACAAATGACCCGGGTTCCGCCTCCCTCTAAGAAGAAAACCTCTTCTCGGAATTCCCAAGGCCCCGGGTCTTCTGATACGGGTAAAGATACTTTTGATCAATTGATGAACACGCTCCTCACCATGAAGGCTTCAGAGGGCGATATTTTAGAGCGCATGGCTGCAGAGCACCAGGTAAAAGCGCTTGTCATCTGATATTGCATATCTAGTCCCCAAGTTCCGAGTATGACTTGCAAAAGTTATGCTTGGTACTTCACGCCAAATTTATCTTATCATAATATCCAACTAATGCTTGCCTTCCTTTCTACTTACAGGCATAGATAACTCGGTCTGATGAAACTTTACTGAAGACCGAACAGCGTCTTCTTGCCGAGATAAAACGACGGGAAATCCTTGAGGATGACATGGAAACTTTGAAGAAGGATGTTTCCAAATATAAGAAGAAGTGCCTCACCGCTCGGACCGACTTGAAGAATTTATCGGATCAAATCACCGACACTTACCAGATCTTACTCAGTAAGTTTTTGTCTGCCGACTAATTTCATGCTTCTTGTTATGCACCACTCTGGGTTACTGATACCTTCTTGCTTCTGTTTCAACTGCAGGTGCCAACCTTGCACCTCCAGAGGAAGATACTATTGCCAAGGCTAGGACCCTGAAGACTGTGCTCCGGACTTTCTTTGCCGGCACAAAATTTATATTGGACGCCATACATTGGCCCACAGAAGCCTATCCGGGTGAAGAAAATCTCGTCCAAGCCTGCTCCACTGTGCCTGGCTGGATTGAACTTTGGAAGCGTTCGTCCTGCCGAATTGGAATAACCCGGGCATTGACCTTGGCCAAAGCCTACTTTCCGAAGCTTGACCCGGCGAAGATAATATCCGGGTTTCCCGAGTTTAAGGCGGATGGTGCCAAATTTACGCCTAAGGACTTCAAGGCCATTCAGTCAGCAGTGCGCCCCTCTGCTACCTCTTTAGCCGATATCTTGGACCTGAATACGCTAATGGCTGCGTATGACGCCGATGGCAAAGTTATCACAGAGGAAGCACCCCGCCCTTGGACCTCTTGGAGAAGTGGGCTGATCACTCGGCCAAAAAGAAGGAGGCAACCGCGAAGAGGGAGGCCGAGTTAAAATCAGGGCCATCCGCCTCTACACCGTCCGTCCTTCCACCTATCCGCCCTGGCGCGGTGAGTCCGGGTGGCTCTGCCAGGAAAGCTAAGCAGCAGGCCCAGGAGCAAGACCCGGAAGATCGCCCTCAGGAGGCCGAGTAGGGTGATGATGTCATAATACCTTAATCACGTGGGGCCTTTTCATTTGAACTATTTATCCTGCCAATGGTGCGCTGTGCACTTCTGATACCAATGCCATAACTTGTAATGTACTTCTATTCGGTGACATATTTTTGCGGCTTTCCCTGCCTTTTGATAATCGTGCTATTTTGTCTGTTCTTTTGAACTTGTTCTTGATACCCAGCTTTCTTTTTAGCTCCCTTTGTAAGACTCGGTTTTCCGAGTACCAGGAGTTTTAATACGTGGGCTTTTTCTTTAAGTCCCCAAGACTCGGATGGTGAGGTTTTTCGAACTGCGATAGCCAAGTAGTTTGTTTCTGTTTCGAAGTCCCCCAGCCCCCATGACCCAAAGTTCGAGTAATGGGGGTGTGGCCTTTCTCAGAGAACAAATTATTTTTTACCGAGTCGCAAACCTAAAGCCATTCCATGTAAGTACTGAAGTTATGCTTGATAATTGTTGAGTTTCCGGCTTTTAGCCTTGTACTCTGCATAAACTTGTGGTTTATATGACCCTTTTAACTATCTTGTACTGTAAGCCGGCTTTCGCGTGGATACCATGTTGTTACATCCATACGAGAACAGTGTCAGGCAAGTCCCATTGGGCTTCATGGCTGATTGTAATCGTAAGCGAACGAATCATGCCACTTTAGTGCGAGTCACATCGAGCTTAAGTAAGAAAAGTCAAGAAAAGTTGGCTTCTTTGCCCAGTCATAAGATTGCAGCCGTGCTCGTTTGCGAGTAATCGGCCCTTATAACTTATAGCTATCTATGCCGGGTCATTCGGGTTAGTGGTTGGTTACCTGAGCAACCAACCCCCAAGACCTACATGCAATCGATGCTTTTGATGATACTGAATTATCGATGTCGCAGGGATACTACTTACTTGTAATCAGGATGTAATGATATAGGACTTGATAACCATCTCTTTATTGATACTAGAAATTTTGGATCAGCAGGCCGCCTCATTAAAAACCTTCCAGTCCCCTTAGGTACCCTAGGTAGGAAAAGAGCGCGTCTGAAACCTGCTGCCCGTTACATTGTTTAGTTCCTCATAAGCACCGGTCCCGGTCTGGCTTGACCAATGCACATTCTCCATATGTTGTACCTTTTCCTGATGAGTACCGGGTTTGCTAGCCAACCCGGGTGGGGTGTTCCAATGACCTGGCTGGTTGTAAGCGGCCGTGTAGCTTCTTCCTTTACAGCGGGCCGCTTGGGGGAATCATCCTCGATTAAGGCCACCATTTTAGCATCTTGCGTTGCCTTGGATTTTGTTCTTTCGCCTTCAGTACTCGGCCTTTTTGATGTGGCTATATCCTCCGGGTCTGCTTGAGACCGGTAATGCTTGAGCTCTTCTTTTCTACAGGCCTGCTCGGCCATTGCTGCATCTCCTTCGTCACATTCAGCTGCTATGTCTCGATTTCCATGTATGGTAATGGTCTTCTTGGGACCCGGGATTTTTAGCTGTAGATATACGTAACACGGCCTAGCCATGAATTTGGCATAAGCCGGCCTTCCAAATAGCGCGTGATAGGGGCTGCGTAATTTCACTACCTCAAAGGTGAGCCACTCAATTCGATAGTTATCCTTTGATTCTCCGAAAGCTACCTCCAACGCGATTTTTCCCTCGGGGCATGCTGAATGACCCGGCACTATCCCATGAAAAACTGTTGAGCTTTTTTGCAGTTGAGATTCCTTGAGACCCATGCGTAGGAAGGTTTCCCAATACAGTATATTGATGCTGCTTCCACCATCCATTAAAACCTTCTTCAGTTCGTACCCATTAACTTGCGGTGCGACTACTAGTGCCAAGACTCCTGGGTGTTCCACTCTTTCCGGGTGATCCCTTCTGCTCCATGTTACCTCCTGTTCTGACCATCTCAAGTATCTCGGGACGGCTAACGAAACTGAGTTGACTGCTTGCTTCAGTATCTTTTTGTCCTTGTTAGAGCCTCCTGTGGTATGCACATGATATTGACCCAACTGTTTGGGGTTAGCCTGGAAGCCTCCTGCCCCCCCTTGGTTATTACCTTGATTTCCAGCCGCCGGGTTACCAGCTGGGGGTGGGCCGTTGCCCGGGTTTGCCCCTGGACCCGGTCCTCCTCCCCGCCCTGCACCTCGCATAGCTCTGTGCACTTCCTCATTTTTTCATCTTTGTAAATCGGCGCACTGTTCTAGGGAGTGGTTAGCTGGCCTGCCATTCCTGCTGTGCTTCGGACATGCCATCCTGAATATGTCCCAATTGTTACCCGGCCTTGGTGGACCTTGATAGTTTCCTCCATTGTGGTTACCTCCGTTGAAATTTCCTTCTGCTCTTGGCCTCGAAGACCCGGCTTCTGTGTTGGCGACAAACTCGGAGCCTCCTTCGAAAGGGCGCTTGTTCTGGCTATTTCCATTGTTACCTGACGCTGTTCCGTTGCCGGTTCTTCCATTACCGCTTGTGTTTGCTTTTGTCTTCTTGTCATCAGCTTCTTCTTCTGTAGTATCTGTCGCAGCGTGTTTGTTGCACGCATCCATCAATTCTCCCATTGTGACTTCCGACGCATTTCGACTGGACTTCATGCGAGTTAACTTTTGCACTAAAGGTATATACTTGCATGTTTTTGCCATGGCCTGTAGTGCATCCTTGGGCTGGATATCCGTGGATGAGTGAAGTATCTCCATAACCCGGCGCACCCAACTGCGCGCCGATTCTCCCTTCTTCTGGACGCATCGTTCTAGATCATCAATAGTGAATAATTTCCTGCAGGTCCCGTGAAAGTGTTTGATAAACGCGGTCTTCAATTCCTCCCAAGACTTGATTGATCCCTCTGGTAGATTGGTGAACCACAATTTTGCTGCTCCTTCCGACATCATCAGATACATGAACTTGGCTTGGAGGTTCTCGGACGCGTTGCGGATTGACATTGCCATCTCGTAACTGCTTAGCCATGTTTCGGGATCCATGGTTGGCTCATAATTCACTACTTTCCCTGGCTCTTTGAACTTTTCCGGGTAAGGTTCAGCTCTAATATTGTCCGAGAGACACTTGGGTCCCGCAAGAATGGTTGAAGCCGGCCTTGCTCTAGAAACGTGTGATGCCGCGGGGGGCGCGTCTGGGCGCGGTGCTGCGGGAGGTCCATGCGCTGCAGACCCGGCCGCGGCCCTCCGAGCCCTAGAACTGTCCACGACGGCCTGTGCTGCTGATGCTGCCTGAGCGCGGGGAGGAGGCGGCATTTGCTGCTGCTCTTCCCTCCGCCGCGCTGAACTTGTTTGTATATTCCCTTGCTGCTGGCTGACGTATGGCGTCCCGTGCATACCGCTTCTGTGATCCGGGTAATTGGCTTGCTGTGCCACCGCAGTGTGCAACAGCTCGATGGCTTGCCGAGTCTTCTCTGCATGGGGCGACTCTCCCACAGGTATTTGATTCAATGCGAGTGTCACCGCATATACGTTGTCCATAGGATTGTTGTAGTGGCCGGCTGGCGTGCGGAATCGTGATGGTGGCGGCGGCAGTAGATCGTTGCCGGTTGTGACTCTAGTTTGCGGTGGGGGTAACCCGGTCCGTTCATTCGCCGGATGTGTCGCTGCTGTCATCTGTTGGGGTGCGGTTCCCTGGTTCACCACTGGTATCGGTTGGTCCTGAGGCGTGACGAATAAATTAGCCGGATTAATAACCCCGCCCGTTGCTGGCAACCTGGTGTGGTGCCTTTGATGTATCCTGGACGTTTCCTCTCGAAGCCGGGTTTCCAACGCATCTAGCTCGCGCCGTCGGGTGGCCATCCCCTGTCTATCTGCTTCCACTTGCCTTCTTTGCTGTTCCAATGCACGACGAGCCACATCCAGATCTCTAACACGCTCTACCGCGTTTTCTGGGGTGATAACGGTGGCGAGGACTGTAGGATCCAAAATCAAATTATTATCGAACAGGGCCGGGTGACGCGGATTCGAGGGACCCGCCCCTGGTGTCCGGTTTGCTTGAAACCCGAACATGTTGGCGTGTTGCTCCTCATCTGCTGCGCGACTGGTGACCGATGCTGACTCTCCATCGACCCGGGTCAAGACCGGGTCTCCGTTAACCGCGCCCTGTTGCTGGGCCACTGCCTGAGCCGCCCCGACTGATGCCGCGGCTGTGTTTCCCTGGTTGGCCGCGGGGGCTGCATAGACTGCAACTCGGCGCACGATATCCGGTGTAAATTCAGGCTGTTCCTCCTCACCGTTCTCCTCATACCGGTTTTCCAGTAGATCCAGGATAGACCCGGTGTCATCTTCTCCTTGGGCCCGGTCGCGTGGGGTCCATGCCGGCTCCTCCGGCTGTTCCCACTCCGCGATGGGTTCTTCTGCCGGATATGTCGTTCCCGTTGATTCTTCATCATCTGATCGGATAGACGTGGCTTTTCCTGGCATAGAATCAGATCCAACGTTGTCAGGGACCGAATTGGAAGCACATACCATACCGATGAAGACGCTGATCCGGCCGATTGTCAAGACGGATCCGGTTTCGAGGTGATCCGACTCCGGCCCCCAGCCGGAATCGTCCACCACCTTTTCTCCTTCGTGGTCGATGTAGATCTCGCCGATGACAAGATTCTCCATGCCCTTCCGAGCTTCTCCCGTGATGTAGACACCTTTGGACGCAGGCCCCACGGTGGGCGCCAACTGTCGTGGGATAATCACGGCAGATGTTACCAGGGGTAACTGATCTTGGGGCAAGTCGACACAGGCGTTTGGGAGAGGGTTTAGCTCAAGGGAAGACATGGTACAACTTGATCTGATAGTCGGCAATCGAAGTCGCCGGATCTCTATTCTCGATACGATAATTCGATTAGGGTTTACACTGGATACTCGATATCACGCGATATTGCTAGGGTTCTTAGATCTCTGTCTAAACTACATCCGGGGGTCGGTTTATAAAGCACCCGTACCCCCTGGCTTGTTCTACAAGGCGTATCCTGAATCCTACCCGGACACGGCGCACTAACCCTAACTTGCCTTTACAGTAACCCACAATCCGGGTCATTGGGCCTACAAGCTTGGGCCTTCACAAGTTTCCCTATCCTTAGCCGGATCCTGCACATCATCCCTTGAGCCGGGTTATTCCTTGGAGCTTGGCCTACCGGGTTAGCATCCCCCTGTCACTCCTGATGCCGATAGACAGTCTATCCAGCCCCTCCTACATAAGCTTGCCGTGATAGCAGCCTAGGGTCTTATTGGGCTAAACTTAATCAAGACCTGGATCAGTTGCCGGATCCAGCCAAATAGCATACGCCCAAAGCTCATCTGCGAGTATTCCGACCACCTTACTGATTCTCTCCGATACTCGGAGAAATCATACCTGGCCGCAGATGTAAACAAGGCGATGAAGAACTTCTTGGCCGAGAAAGTTGATGTCATTAAGAGCATCTCCGGACTCGGCTCATTTACGCGCGCTAACCCTGCTCCTCTAGTAAGAACCGACTTTGACCTTCTATACCGACTAATCTTTCTTATGTACACATACTAACTTTTGTCTGTTGTTTCTCACCCAGGAAACCGATGCATTTTGGAAGATTGCCACCCCTCCCCGTTCTGAAAACTCGAAGGAGGAGGAGGAACCGGCTGACAGCGATGAAGGTAATTTCGGGCCTGTGCTTAATAGATACTTTGTTAGCCTATTAGACCAAAATTCTGCTCCTTCCGACAATGCCCCACCATCAACAGCGCTAGATGATAAAGACGGCTCTCAATCGGAGGAGAGCGAGGCAGAGCCGGAAACTGAGGTCGGCCAGAAGAGGAAACCCAGGAGGGTTGCTTTCAAGGTGCCGTACTCCTCCATGACCTTAGAGACGTACTCCTATGCCAATATGTGCAAACTTAACAGGTATCTAACCACTACATCATCTCTGAAGGACACAATCCCAGCCATGCGACGGGCAACCCGGACTTCTCCGGGTGACGATCCCCTTAACCCCGGGATCCCTATGTCGCCCGCTCGCTGAGCCAGCACTCCTCCAACTTATCCTACCCACATTCCTCAAAAATAACCATCTCCGAATCATCCATTAGCTGGACAACTCCGAGTCTCACGTTCTGATTCTTTGTCAGCATCTTCCGGGTCCAGCAATGATCTTCTAAACGACTTTGTCGTGAATACCGGGTAATTCGCATGCCTTATTAGCCAATATATCTGTATTTTCCGTGTTTTCCGTCTATTACTTACTAACTTTTTGTTTTTCTTCCCTCAGAGCCAAGGTTACACTTAGTGACCGAGAGGACATCTTTGTTGATAACCCGGCAATGGAAGACCCAGAGAGCGCCACTAAGCCCACATCTGTTGAAGCAGAAGAAGAGATGGATGATACGGTCATTCCGAGAACCGAGTCTCCCCCACCCACACATCAGTCGGCTGACCCCGACGTCGAGTATCTTGGGACACAGAGGGCAGCTCCTGCTCCTAACACCCAGGCAACCAGAGCCGACCCGCTCTAACAGGAGGCAACCTCACCACCGGGTAATCAGAACCCTAGCTCCTCCAGGCCGAGTCTCAGTGGCCTTGATTTTGAAAAGGTGCTGGAGGAGTATTATTCTCTGAAAGCCACTGAGAAAGATATTATCGAGTCTCTGGCAGCTGAGCATCAGGTAATTTATCTAATACGTTTTACATACTCATCCTAGTCCCCAAGTTCTGGGTGAACTGTCAACAGTTTACTCGGTACTTCCGTAGCTATATAACTTTTTGCTCCCAACTTTTACCCTGCTGCTGACTGATATTTCCTTGTCTTTTTTCAGGCTTATGTGACCCAGACAGAGGAGATGTTGGCGAAAACCAACGAACTCCTGCAGATTGAGACCAAACTTCGTGAAGAGCTGGAGGCCGAGGTCAAGGACCTTTCCAAGGAGTGTAAAAAGTACAAGAAGAAACTCCATAACACTGAGGGGATTTTGAAAAAACTCTCAACCTTTATTGCCGATACTTACAGCTCCATCATTGGTAAAGCACATCTAACCTCCTGATTATCACTCGGATTTCTCATTTTGTAGGGTCTTTAACCAGAGTCTCGCCACTTTGCTTTTCTTTTTGTTCTGCAGGTCCGGGTGAAGATGTTGATGATCAAGATGATATCGAGAAGCTGAAGACCCTTAAGGCTGTTATCAAGCAATTCTCAGTGGGGACCAAGTGGACCCTTGAAGCTGTGAAGTGAGCCGGTACTTATGGCAGCGTATCCCAGATGCTCGATGCGTACTCGACGATCCCTGCCTGGATCGATCTGTGGAAACGCTCGGCGTGCCGGGTTGGGGTGATCCGTGGCCTTGTGTTGGCCAAAGCCTACTATCCGAGACTTGAGCCGGCAACGCTTGTGAAAGGATTCCCTGAATTTAATACTGATGGCTCGAAATTCTTGGCAAAGGACTTCAAGGCCCTCCACACCCAGATTCGTCACTCGGCCAGCTTGATTGCCGAGAAGCTCGATGTGAACAAGCTTACCCCTCCGTACAATGCTGAAGATAAGCCGGTACCCTCTGCTCTCCCTGCTCCTTTTGATATGCTGGCTCGGTACAAGGAGGAAGTTGCCAAGAAGAAGGCCGAGGCCGACTCTGTGCCAACATCGTCAACTCCAGTTGTCCCTCCTCCATCTCGCGCCGATCCCGCAGTTGACCCGGATACATAGGCAGGGAAAAGCTACAGAGGAGACCCCTGAAGACCCGGCTTCCAAGACCACCGTTGACGACTCGGCTATGGATGGCGAGTAAAGTTTATCGTTTTCACCAGTAAACACCCATTCGGCCAATAGGCATTTTGTAATATGCCTGCTACACTTATTTATTTGATAGTGCGCCTGTGCACTTTTGATACTAATGCCTTGGTTTGTAATATGCTTAAACTCTTACGGCTTTGATGGCCCTTCTGGTCACCCACTTGGTATGCACTTTTTAGCCTTAAGTTTGCATATTTTTGCTTTTCTACATTTTTTGCAACAAATACTGATTCTTAGGTTTTGGGATAAAGTAAAGTTTTGTTCCGAATCTCCAAGACTCGGTTTTTGGGTCTTAGGATTTTTTGACCGGGTGAACTTTGCTTCTTAAGTCCCCAAGTCCCCAGGACTCGGACTTTTGGGTTTTAAGCTGATTAGCTAGACATCTTGCTGTTTTCTCAAATTCCAAAGTCCCCAAGGCCCAAATTTCCGAGTCTCGGGATTTGCAGTTTAAGAAAACTCCCTGTTTTTGCTAAGGCCCAAACCAATAGTTTCATATATGAACTTTGAAGCTATGCTCGATACATGGCGAATTTCCGGCTATCGCCTTTTACTCCGCATAACTTGTGGTTTAGATGACCCTTTTGATCCTCTTTGTTGTAAGCCGGCTTTCGCGTGGATATTCGATGCTGCTATAACTCTATAAAAACAGGGTCAGGCAAGTCCCAGTGGGCATCATGACAAATTGTATTTATATGTTAGCAAAACACGCCACATTATTGCGAGTCACATCAAGCTTAAACAAGAAAAACCAAGAAAAAGTTTGGCTCTATTGTCCGGTTATGGGATTGCAACCGTACTTATTGCAAGAAATCGGTCCTCATAACCTAATGGCATCGTGGCCGGGTCTAAGATTATAGCTGTGCTATTCAAGCAATCAGCCCCCAAGACCTATGTATGCAATATATAATTTTTTTTAAACCTAGTTCATTATGTCTAAACAGTAAATACTTACCTAATATAGAGTGCAATAAAACATACAGAAAAACAAACTGATAGAAAATGTAGGAGACAAACAATATCATACTTTAACCATATCTTTATTGATATGAAAAGGTTAGGTCAGCAAGCCGCCTCATTAAAAACCCTCCAGTCCCCTTAGGTACCCTGGATAGGAAAAGAAAACCGAGTCTATGCTAAGTGTAATAGGGACGCAGCTGAGCCACGCTCCATGGTCTTTCCCATTCTTGCATAGATGAAGTGGTATGGGCGGTGTCATTGGCGGTATCCGACTCTTCCCTTGCGTCTATCAAGTAGTATGATCCATTGTACAGATTCCGGCTTATGATGAACGGGCCCTCCCATGGTGGAGAGATCTTGTGCTTTCCTTCCTTTGATTGTACTAAGTGCAACACCAGGTCTCCTTCCGGGAAAACACGGGTTTTGACTCGGCGACTATGATACCACCTCAAATCCTGTTGATATATAGTTGATCGCTCCAAAGCTTGCTCCCTGTGCTCTTCTAACATGTCCACGGCGTCTTGCCGGGTCTTCTCGTTCTCCACCTCAACATAAGCCGCCACTCGGGGCGAGTCATGGATAATGTCACTCGGAAGAACTGCCTCTGCACCATAAACCATAAAAAACGGGGTCATCTGTGTAAATCTGTTAGGAGTAGTGTTAATTCCCCAAACCACCGATGGTAACTCCTCAAACCATGCTCCAGCAGCTCTGAGGCACGAAACTCGTAATCGAGGTTTCAACCCACGAAGTAACTCCTGGTTTGCCCTCTCCACCTGTCCATTAGCTTGCAGATGGGCTACTAAGGCAACATCATGGCGGATGCCATTGTTTCTGCAAAACTTCTCCATCTCACCTAAGGACATGTTGGTTCCATTGTCTGTTATTATGCTATGAGGGTATCCAAACCAATAGATGATCTTTTTCAAGAACTTGACAGCTGTAGCCGCTTCACAATTCGTAACTGGCATAACTTCGACCCACTTGGTAAACTTATCAATAGCCACCAAAAGATGAGTCTTTTTGTAAGGAGACATGTGAAAAGGACCCACCATATCCATACCCCAAACCACGAACGGCCAAGTCAATGGGATTGTTCGCAACTCCATAGCCGGCACATGGGTTTGGCGGGCGTACCTTTGCCATCCATCACATCTTGCTACCAAGCGCTCCGCATCTGCTAGGGCCGTAAGCCAAAAGAAACCATGTCGATATGCTTTAGCCACAAGGGATCTTGTGGAGGCATGGTGCCCACAATCACCTTCGTGGATCTCCTTCAGTATCTGACGGCCTTCTTCTGGGGTTACACAGCGCAAAAAGACCCCTGTAGCAATTCTCTTATAAAGCTCACCGTTAATAATAGAATAGCCCTTTGCTCGTCTCAGGATTTTCCTCGCTAAAACTTCCTGTGGTGGTAACTCACCCCGTGACAGGTAAGCCAAGAACGGCTCCGTCCACTCTGGGATAGCACATACTGCAGCCACAAACTCCAAATCCGGGTCTTGGTTGGCCACCTCTTCTTCAGATTCTGTTTTGACGAAGGGCCGCCATAACTCGTCCAGAAAAGCATTAGGAAGAACCGGCTCTCGACACGAACCGAGTCTTGCGAGCGCATCTGCTGCCTCGTTCTTTCGCCTATCAATGTGCTCCACCTGATACCCGGAAAAAGTTCCGGCTACCCTGTCCACTTCTCTACGATATGCTGCCTGCATCCTTTTTATCCCAAGTTCCTGAGACCTGCTGTACCACGAGATCTGAGTCTCCATAACACCTTATTCGCCTGATATTCATCTCCTTTGCTACTCGTAGTCCATGTAATAGGGCCTCATACTCGGCCACATTGTTGGAGCAATCGAAGTGAATTTGCAGCACATAACTCAACTTGTCTCCTTTTGGTGATGTGAGTACCACCCCAGCTCCTGACCCCTCGTATTGCTTGGAACCATCAAAGTGCATCACCCAAGACTCGGAACTTGGCATCATTATGGGCATGCTTGTGTGAGTCCAATCATTGACAAAATCGACTAAAGCCTGGGACTTGATCGCAGACCGGGGCTCGTAGTTGATGTGATAATCTCCCATCTCAATGGCCCACTTGGCTACTCTGCCTGTAATGGCCATCTAGACATGAATAGCATTAATAATGCTTTCATCACACTCATTCCCAAATGCCAATATCAAGAATCTGCCAATGATTACAGGCCAATTTCTCCTGTGAGTATGTCACTAAAAATCATTACTAAAATCCTGGCCAACAGACTACAGAAGATCATTATTCCAATTATCCAAAAGAATCAATATGGCTTTATTAAATCCAGAACTATTCATGACTACCTTGCATGCACTTTTGAGTATATTCATTTGTGTCATAAATCCAGAAAGGAATCTATCATAGTCAAGATTGACTTTGAAAATGCTTTTCATAAGGTTGAATACTCGGCCATCATACATATTCTCACCCAACTTGGTTTTGGAAATAAATGGATTGGATGGATCAACAATATCCTCAATACTGCCTCCACATCTGTCCTACTAAATGGAGTTCCTGGCAAACCATTTTCTATAAAAGACGGGTCGGACAAGGTGATCCATTATCCCCTTAATTCTTTGTTGTACGTCTCCGGACTTCTACAACATGCTATCAATAATGCTTGGACACAAGGGATATTAAGACACCAATAGGCAACTCATTTAGTATGGATTACCCCATTATACAATATGTTTATGACACTCTAATTATTATGCCCGTTGATGCCACACAACTCATTGCACTAAAAGACATTTTGGAGAAATTCTCTGCATCTACTGGGCTTAATTTCAGCAAGACCTCAATTGCTCCCATCAATATTTCCCAAGAAACATGCAAGATACTAACAGATTCCATTGGATGCAAGACTGAAGTGTTACCTTTCACTTATCTTGGTCTCCCTATGGGTACTACCAAGCTAAGAATTGATGATTTCATTGGCATTATAGAAAGAATTGACAGTAGATTTTTTGGCATTGGTAATACCCTCTCTTATGATGGAAGACTAATTTTGGTGAAATCTATCATAACAGCTATACCAAATTTTGGATTATGTACTCTCAAATTTCCTATTTGATATATAGAACACATTGAAAAATCATGTATAAAATTCTTATTGGCTGGTAAAGATATTCATAAAAGATGGAAATGCCTGGTCAATTGGGAAAATGTCTGCAAACCCGAAAAGGCAGGTGGTCTTGGCATTTTGGACCTTACAGCAAAAAACACTGCCTTAATCATGAATTGTTGTTTTAAATTTATGAACATACAAGACATTCCTTGGGTCAATTTAATTTGGGAAGCATACTGTCAAGGTGGTAAATTGCCACAGACATCTGGCGCATGTGGTTCCTTTTGGTGGAATGATTGTCTCCCACAAATGGACAAATTTATGTTATGTTTCATTTTTAGGCAGTACATGGAAACACAATTAGATTATGGATAGTTAAATGGAATGATTCTATTCTTGTCAGACAATATCCTTATTTATGCTCTTATTCCAGGAATGACAATATCTCACTGAAGGATGCTACTTATATGATTTACAATGGAGATATCTTTGACATGTTTCACACCCCATTATCAGATATAGCTACACAACAATACTCTGCATTGTTCAAGAAATTTCTCAAAGGTCTCCAAATAATGTCACTGACAGATGGTATGTCAATGCATCTGCGACACATTACAAAAGCTCCAAGATATATAAGATAATTAGGCCCTTTCATTAAGATAATTAAGCTCCAAGATATATAAGATAATTAAGCACCTAAGGCATTCCAATGGATATGGAAGTCATGCTCCCTGCCTAAGCACAAATTCTTCTTTTTTTCTATTGATTCAAGACAGATTAAACACCAGAGACCTACTCCATAGAAAATAATTCCTTATACAAACAAAACATTGTGTATTCTGTGATGATCAACAAGATGAGGATCTTAATCATCTTTTTTTCAGATGCTCATTCAGCAAGGAACTCTGGAACTCTCTTGGTTTTCAATGGGAGGAGTTACCTGATCATATGAGCTTGATGCAAAATGGAAGATCCAGATATAAAAGCATTTGTTTCAAGGAGATTCTCATGATTGGTTCCTGGGCCATATGGAATCACGGGAATAAGATCATATTTGATGGTTTAGATAGCAATCTACAACTTTGTATCTCATTTTTCAAATAGAACTTCATCTTAGCTAGACATAGAGCTAGACCTAGTCTTAGAGATTGGATGACACAATGGCTAGACACTTTATGAACACTTGCTCTACTCTTCTTGTGTAAATATGTCATATATATAACTGGAAGATTTTCCCTACTGTAATGTGTAAAAAAAAAGTGGTTTTTCTCTTGCGCTTGCTTTTTAAGATGGATTTGAGAGAAACCAGAGTGACCATTGACGAAGGGATGAACCCTGGACCTATCGGGTAAGGATACCCGGTCCAAGGCCCAAGGCCCAAGGCCTAAGCCCAAGAGGAGATGTCGTATACTATTCTAGAAGGCCTAGATGAAGCCCACCCGCAAAGCCTTGCGAGTTAAGTTAGGAAACTTGTAACCGACTTTAGGTTAGGGTTTGAGTCCCCCCTATATAAGGCCAGGAGAACCACCAGGAGGGGGACAAGCAATACCGCACCACCAAGCCTTGAGATCGAGATCATACTCTCGACTTGAGCAACCCCCCATTGTAACTGATCTACTCGTGAATACAGATCGAAAAAAGCAGGAGTAAGGGTTTTACCTCTACGAGGGCCCCAAACCTGGGTAAATAGTGCCCCCTTTTTAGCCGACGATTGTCACCAGTGCCCACAGGTTCTCCTAATCGAAACCATATGGGTTCACCCGAGGGACTTGTTGAGATGCAGATTCGACAATTAGCGCCGTCTGTGGGAACGGAGGGCGCTGGATCTCCGGCATCTTCGGCCTCATCGACGACCAACTCACGTTGGAACCCCACGACTTCGACTCCGACCAATCCGATCCGAATTGGATCGGTCGTCGTCACTCCTCACTGACCGGAATCACGCCCGGTATTTAGCGACCTAGAGAAGAGTATCACCCTGACGTTCGGGAGCTTCCAGTTCTACACCAACAAGGAAGGAATCCTTCACTTCCCCGAAGGATCGGGATCTGGGTCTATCTCCAGTCCAGGAGCTGTCGATTCGCGACCTTACCGCGTAGATTGCGACTTGTCAAAAAGCGGCGAATCTATCCGCCTCAACACCGGCAACTTCCATACCCTCTCCACAGAGGAACCTTCTCGGATCAGGGAAGCCTTCCAAGCTACGCCTAGGACCCGCAAGCCATATCTGGCTCAGGTCTGTATGGTAGGATCAGGAGATCCACCCGAAGAAACTGAACACAGCGCAAGGGAACGCGCTAACATCGGCGTCTCGCGAGACGCTTGGCTTCGAGCAAAGGAGGCCATCCGCACAAGCAAACCACCCGAAGTCGGAGCTCCTCACGAGGACATGACCGCCTACCACTATCATCTAGTGAGAGCGGCTACTGCAATCAAAGAAGCTCGCATAGATCTAGCCGAGCGAAGGAGATTAGCGTATGAGTCAAGCCAATGCCGAGCCGCGCTATCCTTGACACCTTCTGTCGGGAATCGTCCTGCAAGAAAAGGATACGCCTCAAGAACCGCAACCATGGATGGAGAGTCCCTGACTGGAATCAGCAAATCACTCGGACCTTCCCTTATGCGCATCGACGAGGACGGAAACGTCCATCCGCAAACCCCCGCTGCCGCGGTACTGGCTGCAGCCAACTACATGCAGATAAATCAACCAGGAGAAAACGAGCCCCGTGCAGAACAATACAAGCAAGTTCAGAAAGGATTGGGCATGGCAGCCGCAAAACTCGCCTCCTACGATCGAAAGAAAGCAGCTGCACAGAAAGAGAAGGAAGCATCCCGCAGACATAGGAGCACTTCGCCCAGAAGGGAAAAATCACCCCGCCGTGCCCGAGGAAAAGAAGCCCGGAGACGCGGTGATAGCCCGAGTAGCAGCGAGGTTATCCCGAGGGATCGAGATCGCAACTCGCGACATCACAGCGGTCGCTCGCGAAATCGCGGCAAGGAGCCAAAGAAGGAAACTGATCGTGATCAGCCAGGATACAACGCACGATCAGACATCGCGCAA
Organism: Alopecurus myosuroides; assembly: GCA_028641055.1. Classification (NCBI taxonomy): domain Eukaryota; kingdom Viridiplantae; phylum Streptophyta; class Magnoliopsida; order Poales; family Poaceae; genus Alopecurus; species Alopecurus myosuroides. The sequence continues at coordinate 10,830,317 of CM054057.1, forward strand.
AATAAGGTGGACAAGGCCAGAGCAGCGAGGAACCGCGCACGTTCCCTGTCCACCTCTTCTGATGATGAGACCTGCGGCGCATTATGCTTCGCTCGCAGCATCCGCGAGGTGCCTCTACCCAAAAGATTCAAGCTTAGTACGGAAGTAACAAAATACGACGGTTCACTCGAACCTTTGTCCTGGCTGTCTGATTACCTCACGGCAGTAAAATGCCAACGTGGGAATAAGAACACAGCTATGCAGTACATCAACCTACACCTTGTAGGAGCAGCACGCAGTTGGCTTCAGGCGAGACCAAAGGCTTGCTATGGGTCATGGGACGATCTACACTTTGACTTCTGCAAAACCTTCCAAGCAACATACAAAAGACCAACGACCATCGAGGAACTGCGAGCCTGCAAACAAAAGAGTGGCGAGTCTACTCGCGAATATATCCAGCGATGGACCACACTTAGGAACACAACAGGAAACATATATCAGAGGAAGTAGCAGTCTAAGCTTTCGCGAAGGGCGCTCGACGAACTGCTTTCAGAGAAGAACTGGGACGAGCTGCGCCCAAAACTATCGGAGAGCTAATGTTCATAGCCGATACATGGGCGAGAAGACTCGGTGCGCAACAAAAGGGCATCCTCGCCAGCACCCGAAGAAGACCGCCATGGTCGAAAGAAAAGAAGGAAGTATTATGATCACGACGACCGAGAGGAACTAGTGCGGCAGAATTCACACGAAATCGCGATAGTGGACGCCGTGGAAATCGCGAACGGAAAACGAAGACAGAGGATAAAACTCCCGAGGAGGACCTTGATGGATACTGCACGCTACATCTATTTACAAATAAGCGCAGAGGAAAAACTAAGGCGACACACCTTCTCAAGGATTGCAGAAAGTTCCTCGACATACACGAGGCCTTCTCGAAGAAAAACCGAACATCAGTTAGTCAAGGATACCCGCAGCTTCCAGGAGGAGGAAACCAAGGATTCCAACCGCCACAACCCCTGCCTCCACCAGGAAACCAAAACGTGGTGCTAGCCGCACTACCTGCGCCGCCCGTCGCCAACCCGGGAGGCAACGCATACCCGAACCCCGCAAGACTTTTGGGGATGATACAAAAGGTCTGCCCATCCCGCAGGGCCCAGAAGACGAACACACGACAGATATGCATGGTTTTGCAAACCCCACCGACAAAGATCGAGTACCTGAAGATGGCAGATCAACCAATAACTTTCTCCAAGGAAGACCACCCCCACGAGTATATCGACCAGGACACGCTGCGCTGGTAATCCAAATGCAAATTTGCAACTACGAACTGGCTCGCGTATTCATGGACGGGGGCAGCGGCATCAACATCATCTACGCAGACACACTCCGTTGGATGAACAGGAACCTGAACGGACTCGCAGAATCAGAGACATCCTTCCATGAGATAGTTCCAGGAAAGGCGATCCGCCCACTCGGAACAATCAATCTAAAGGTGGTGCTGGGCAGCCGAAGCAATTACAGGCGAGAATTTCTTGACTTCGAAGTAGTCGACTAGCCCTCACAATACCACACCATTCTTGGTCGAACAGCGTTCGCAAGATTCATGGCAGTACCACACTATGCATATCTGAAGCTCAAGCTACCAGGTGAATATGGCACAATCACCATCGACGGTGATTTCCAAAAATCCAACAAGTGCGACATCGAGTTCAACGAGATCGCTAAATCTTTCGGGATGCAGGAACTAGAGGAGATAGCAAAAACCACGGACCACTCCGTGATGCCCCTCACAAAGAAGAACGCCCCAGAGCTCGAGTTCAGTGCGAACAGTGATACCCGCAAACATCAAGTGCACCCGACAGAATTTGCGAAGACGGCGATGGTTTCCACCACCCTCTCGCCAGCATAGGAAGGCGCGCTCGTCGAGCTCCTCCGTGAGTACTGGGAAATTTTCGCCTGGCAGCCTGCCAGGGATACCCAAGGATTTCGCCGAGCACTCGCTCAAAATCTACAAAGACGCCAAACCTATCTAGCAGACCACCCGACGGTTCTCAGAACCCAAGCAGAAAGCGCTCGGAGAAGAAGTAAACAGACTACTCACAGCAAAATTCATCAGGGAGATAAAAATATCCACTTGGTTAGCAAACCCAGTGCTGGTCCCGAAGAAGAATACTGACATCCTTCACGTGGACTCCAAGGATAACTTTCCCCTCCCACGAATCGACCAGATTGTGGACTCCACTGCAGGCTGCCAATGTCTCTCTTTCCTCGATGCCTACTTGGGATACAATCAGATCAGGATGAAGAAGGAAGACGAGGAAAAGACAGCATTCACCACACCTCACGGCGTATACTGCTACACGACAATGCCTTTTGGGCTCAAAAACGCAGTCGCAACATATCAGCGCTGCATCAAAAATTCCTCGCCAAGCTCATTGGCAAGAACGTACAAGTGTACGTTGACGACATCGTCATCAAGACTCGAGTAGAGGACACGCTCCTCGAGGATATCAGAGAAACATTTGATGCTCTGAAGCATATAGGATCAAGCTCAACCAGACAAAATGCGTCTTCGGCGTCCCCGCAGGACAACTTCTCGGGTACTTGGTGTCCGCTAGAGAAATTGAAGCCAACCCAGAGAAGATACAAGCGATCTTTACAATGAAGGATCCAACCAATCTTCGCGGCGTGCAACAGCTCGCAGGGCGATTAGCCGCCTTGAGCAAATTCATCGCATGATTGGGCGAGCAAGCACTACCCTTCTACAAGCTGTTGAAAAAGACAGATAAGTTCGAGTGGACACCCGAAGAAAAACAGGCATTCGCAGACCTAAAGCGAACACTATAGAGCAGGCATGTTCTGGCAATGCCACAAGAAAGGTAGCCACTATACCTATACCTAGCCGCAACAAATCAAGTCATCAGCATGACTATCGTGGTCGAACGACCGGAAGACAGCAAGGCATATGGAGTTCAAAGGCCAATCCACTACATCAGCGAGGTGCTTTCGCCGTGCAAACATCGATACCCCCACTACCAGAAGCTAGCATACGGGGTCGTCCTCACAGCTCGAAAGATCATGCATTACTTCCAGGAACATATCATAACGGTGCTAAACGACGCATCAATCGGTACCATCATGAACAATCCCATGGCATCCGGAAGAATTGCAAAATGGAGCATCGAGCTAGGCGCCTGGGACATCATATAGGCAGGACGCAATTCCGTGAAGTCACAGGTACTCGTAGAATTTCTAAGCGAGTGGACAGAATTGCAAACACTTGGACCACCAGAATACACGAGTAACTGGATCATGTACTTCGAGGGGTCCGAAAGGAACGAAGGAGCTGGAGATGGGATCGTCCTCATATCCCCCAGGGGAGACAAGTTGCAGTAGGTCCTAAGATTGGACTTCCCACCCAACGATCCAGCATCCAACAACGACGCAGAATACGAGGCTCTGCTACATGGCATGAAGATGGCGATCGCATGTGGAGCCACCCGATTGATGATTTATGACGACTCCAACCTCATCGTACAACAGACAATGAAGGAATGCGACGCTATCGCACAAAACATGGTTGCTTATCGGGACATGTATAATCTACTCGAAGGAAGTTTCAAAGGATGTGAGCTAAAACACATCGCAAGGTCCAGCAACGAAGAAGCGGATAGGCTGGCAAACATGGGGTCCACAAATACACCCTTACCGCCGGGAATATCAGTAAAGGTCAAGAAGACTGCAGGAGCACCCACAGCATTGGAGACAGACGTCAGCCCGCAAATTGCTATCATCGAGCTCAGCCACAGTATTTCAAGAGAATTTTTTCTGGTCGAGCCAGTCTGGACGCAGAAATACCTCGAGTACTTGTCCACCAAACAGCTCCCAGCAGATGTTCGCAAGGCTCGACAAATAGTACGACGCAGAAAATCTTTTCGGGTACTCAACAGAGAATTATATAAACAGAGTATCTCAGGAATACTGCAGAGATGCATAGCACCCGAAGATGGCAAGGAATTGCTGCGAGACATACACCAAGGAGATTGTGGACACCACGCCAGCTGGAAGGCAATCGTGGGCAAATCTTTTCGAGCGGGATTTTACTGGCTTACAGCAGCCAGAGACGCAAATTAAGGACCTAGTCGACAGGTGTAACGCTTGTCAACGATTTGCGACCAAACCATACGCCCCTGCCACGGAACTACACATGATACCAATCGCCTAGCCCTTTGCACAATGGGGGCTAGACATGGTAGTACCATTACGCAAGTCTACACCCGGAGGATATACACACTTGCTTGTCGCAGTCAACAAATTCACGAAGTGGATCAAAGCCATGCCAGTTACCTCGGCTAGCGCCCAATGCGTCGTAAAATTCGTCGATTCCATTGTGTGCAGATTTGGCATACCACACAACATCATCACCGACAACGACAACAAATTCACGGCCAAGGAAACACATCAGTTCTGCGAAGAAAAGTGAATCACCTTCAGCTTCGCTTCAGTGGCTCACCCGCAAACCAACAGACAGGTCAAGCGATCCAACGGATTGGTATCAGCTGGCATAAGAAACAGCTACTCGATCGCCTACACCCAGCAGCAGGGCATTGGGAAGAAGAGCTACCCTCCGTGCTATGGAGCCTCCGCACAACCCCAAAACGATCAACAAAATACACGCCTTTTTTCATGGTATATGGGGCTGAAGCAGTCCTTCCCGAGGATGTCGAATTTAGCCCTCCACGAGTCGTCGCTTACAGCGAAGGAACCACTAACAAAGCACTCGCGGAAGATATGGATGCACTCAATGAGATACGCGATATTGCGCTCGCAAGATCCGCGGTATACCAACAGTCGTTGCGTAACTATCACAGTCGCCGTATACGCCACAGAGCTTTCGTGGTCGGAGATTTGGTGCTACGGCTCAAGGAGAAGGTAGGGCACAAGCTCGAGCCACCATGGGAATGACCCTTCATAATACACGAAGTTATCCCGGGTGGCGCCTATCGACTGAAGAACCCGAAGACTGGTGGCATCTACTCCAGCCCGTGGAACGTTGCGCACCTCCGCAAATTCTATCCTTAGGATTATCTCATTCGCAAAATAAGGCTATATTAGCCATCTTGTAGCTCGAAGAAAATACATGGCTTCTCAGTCATTTCAATAAAATACATGGTTTCTCAACCATAGCTACTCATGTTCTTCATCTTTACACGCTGAACAACATGTATACACCCCAAACACATGGGGGCTACGCCTAACTTAGCATTATAAGAAAATTTACAAATACAAAGGTATAAACAAGGTTGGAACCTTACAAAGTTTCGGGAAAACTATACAAAAAAAACAGGATACATACATCCTACATTACATATGGCGACGAGCAGTTTCCTCGGCTAACACTCGATTAACCTCTTCAGAAGTCAGTCGAATAATCTCCTCTGCTGCAGGACGAACGACTGTATAATGAGAGGTCATATCGACTGGAGCATTTGGGAGCCTAGCTACAGAGTTAAAATCGACCTCAGGATTCCATAATCGGACAAAATTGAGTGCTACTAAGGACCCGCAGATCAGCTGTTGGCGGACGCACTGGCGAATTTCACCTACTCGACCGAAAGTTCTGAGCAGCTGAATCAAGTCTTCTAGACCTCTCTCCCGCGGATAGAAAGCGCGGTTCAAAGCTATCAGGGCCTCGTGACAGAAATCAACGAGTATCTTCGCCTGGCCCACACGATACTTCGATGTAGCCAGAACGAAGCCTCGACTGCGGTCGGACCAGAAGTTGTTTGCATGTGGTTTTGAGCTACCGGCTGCATGAGCAATATGGTTATCTACCCAATGCGCTTCACATTGACCGCCAGGCTCAACAACTACAAAGAAAGCTACAGAGAGTTAAAGAAAGAAAAAGAGGCAATCAAACAAAGTGCTAGGAGGCTCACGTGCTTACAAAGCATATCTTTGGCAACAACAACCAACTCTTCCATCACAAACTGCTCACGTTCGGCCGCAATTTTCTGTTTTGACTTGGCCACATCAGCCACTCCACGCAAAGCTTTCAACTTGCGTTCGCCATCCGTTACGCGATCACGAAGAGAAGCAAAGGTACTAGCAGCGGCAACAAGGGGATCCAATCGTACAGCAGATCCACTCGAAGATTCCGCGCGCGCCATCACCTATTACCTGGAAGGAGATAAGAAAAGTTAAGGAACACTTAAAGACACACCACTCGAGAAATAAACCGCCTATTCGACAGGCGCTCGGGGGCTACTCCCATCGGGAGGAACTCATAACGATCAATCGCAAAAAATCACATCTCAGATATCAAAGAACACTTCGATTAAAGGCATAATACGGGAATACATCCCAAGGTTCATTACATCAAAAGAGCAAACTAAATAAAGTCTTTCCTATGGAACTGCAGAAGTGCTGCCACTCGCGACAGGTTGCCCCTTGCGACTAGCACGAGCAATCAAGTCGGATAGCTTCTAAGCAAGGACTCCAGCCGGATCGCCGAAAGGACGAAGCGCTACCTTTCGTCCTGTGGTAGCTCGACGGGAAGGTTCGAGTACGCCTCGTCCAAGCCTGCGACTCCATGCGCCAACGCGAACTGGATGGCAGTCTTCGACCCGCATTCAGACTGGGCAACCGAGTAGGCCTGAAGAGATCACCCTCCAGGAAAACCTTCAGGAGACAACCAGCATGGGTGGAACCGCGACATCCACCAGAAGACGCTCGTGGAATTGCGTCAGCACTCGAACGACATCGCCAACGAGGGAGCAGATCCCACTCGCGCAAGAATCCGTCAGGGCGTCCACTCGTTGAACCCCGGGTAGCTCCCGCAATGCCGAGGACATCTGCAAGGAGACGTCATTAATTCCAAAGACAACCAATCTAGTCGAAAAACATCAGAAGTTAAGTGCAACTTACTTGCGAATTTCTGGGCCAGAGCACGAATGAAGCCAACAAGATCGTTGTCCTGTTTGGCGCCAGCCTCCTCCAGTTGCTTCAGCGCATCCTGGGCCTCAACGAGCTTCCTCTCGAAGTCAGTCGACCGCTTGCGGGAGATTCAAGCTCCTTTCGAGTGGTCTCCAGCTCGGCCTCGAGGGTTTTCACCCGAGTGACAGCATCAGCTTTTTCGGCCTTCAGAAGATCAACTTGGGCTACACAGCAACAAACTTCATCCTAGGGGAATTTGCACGATCGGAAAGAACAAGTAGAAGGAACGGATCAATTTACCATGGAGAGCTTGGTCATCCGCGACGAGTCGATCACGATCCATCCGAAGGGACACGCAATCTTCCTCAGCTGAAAGTACGCGGCGACCTATGGCTGCGAGAGAGTCAAGAAGAGACTGCAAAACACGAAACGAAGAAGTCAGAGAAAGAGGAAAGAAATTGAGCCTATTCACGACTGCAAACAGTCGAGTATAGCCTCGGGGTTACTCCCATCGGGAGCACTGCCGTGCACCCGATAAAGTCAAGAAAGGAAAAAAACTTAAGTTTTGAGCTTGTAGCCAATCGCAAGCGATTGAACACAGCCTCGGGGGCTACTCCCATCAAGAGCACTTCCGTGCACCCGATAAAAATCATAAATGAACGAAAGACAAAACACAAGGAAGATGACAAAATTTACCTGGCCCTGGGCGGTGCGTAGAGGGTCAGCTGAGCTACCCGACGCTTCTTTCGAAACCGAGGCTCCAGCCGCAAAGCTAGGCAACTTATATTCCATAGCCGCAGCTGTTGGAGCTAGGCTCGGCGAATTCGGGACAGCCTTAGCAATTGGAGTTTCACCCGCAGCAGCATCCTTCTTCTTCGCGGAAGGAATGGAGGAAGCGAACTGACCAGGGCTGATGGATTGAAGCCTGCCATGAAGAATTTACAACATAAGGAAGAGCGAGAAGAAACTTTTGACTAAAAGGTGATAGGAAGAAAGAAACTCACTTGTCATCGTCGTCGTCGTCTAGCATATCCGCATTCCAGGCGGTGGAGATCTTCGACTTGGGGACGAGAGGAGCACGCACTTTCAGTGGGGTCACGATGAGAGGCTCGGCTGCCTTCTCAGATCCTCCACCCAAGGAATTATCCTTGGAGGTGGCTTCATCATCCCCCGCCCTGCGGCGCTTGCGGTGGTGGAGGTCGCTACCTGACTCTTCCACGTCATCCGAAGAACCGTGCTCAGAGCTCGAGTCGGCCTCGACGACGCTGGTGTCAACGGGAACCTCCAGGTTGCTTGCCAGCAAGTGCGAGACATCTTCAGCAGAAATCGGCGGGTAGAAGTTTGCTACCTCTAAACTCTACAGAAGAAAAAAAAAAGGAGAAGGAGAAACTCAGTTGACAATAACAAAAAATTTAAAGCAGAGAAAGAACTAAACTTACATCGGATGGAGGAGGTCTTGAGGCTTCAAATGCTGCGATAGGGCAGAGAGGGAAAGTCTCACCCACCTTCAGCCTGGTGATGCTCGTGATTTTCTTTTCGAATTCAGCATTCGAAAGAATGTCCCGACTCACACGGTTGTGGTATTCGACGCCCTCGTACTCCCACATGGTCGAGGGCCTCTCCTAGAGAGGTTGGATCATGTGCTTGAGGAACACACTCGCCAGATGCAGGCCATTCAACGCAACCCCTGCAGTTTGGTCGCAAAGAGCTGCTACCTTGGCGAGTAGCGGGGTGATGACTCGACTCTCTTCGGTCGAAAGCTTGTGCGCCCAGGACTTTCGCTGCTTCAAGACAGCGAACGGGTGGAACTCATGAGATCCACCCGCGCTGTTGTCGACGACGTAGAACCACTTCCTCCTCCACCCTTGAGCGGAGTCGATGAAGTGCATCTCGAAGTAGGAGCTATCTGACTTTGCTTGGATTCCGAAGCCGCCAGTGCGCAGAGTCTCTCCGAGCTCGGTCTCTACCCGTGATTTCTCGCGGAAGATCCGCACCTTGAAGAGGGCCTTCCAAAGGCCCCAATGCGGGCGGATGCCCAGGAAGCACTCGCAAAGAACAATGAATCACGAGATGTGGTGCACTGCGTTTGGAGGCAAATCGTGGAGTTGTATGCCGTAGGCATACAACAAGCCAACGAGGAAAGGATGGAGAGGGAACGAGAGCCCGCGTGAGACGTGATCCGCGAAGATCACGCGCTCGTTCGCGTGAGGGTTTGGTACCTCTTCTTTCTTGCCGAGGCGAATTTGCTTCTCAGCCTCGGGGGGCAGCAGCCCCTCCCTCTGCATCTCTTTGATTCTCTTGTTCGTCGTGTTGGCGGAGCGCCAGTCGCCTGAGCGCGGGGCGGGTGGCGCGGGAGCATCTTCAGGCGTCTTCGAGGATGAAGCAGCGGCGCTGCGTTTCCTTCCTCCCGCCATGGAAACTGGTGCGTGCTTGCAGAGGAGGAGATGAGCGCGAGGAAGAAGAAGGCAAGGAAGCAAATGACCAAGAGGTTTTTTACTTTCCACCTAAGGACATTATATATACACGGGGCCACTCGATATTGGCCGTTCATCGAGCAACGTTGATGGAGGGATGATAACCCGGTAGGCTAATACCAAGGTGTAACTCGGCCCAAAAGGAACCGCGCAAGACCCGGCTCAAGGAAAGGTAGCTTCTAGAAGGCCCAAGGAGTGGGGTAGGCCTCGTAACCCGGATTGTGGGTTGCTATAAGGAAACTTAGGGTTTGTATGCGGTGACTGGGTAGGACTCCGAGTATGCCTTGGATAGGAAGCCAGGGGGCCGGGTAATATATAAACCGGCTCCTAGGGTTAGATTAGGACGAGCTTTATCAGATATTCGAGTATCCCCTGTAATACGAGAGCTGAGATTGTAAGCCTAGATTGGAGACTCGGCGACTTGATTGCCAGAGCTACCAGATCGATTATTAGCATGATTTCCCCTGAGCTAAACCCTCTCCCAAACACCAGAGTCGAATTGCCCCAAGATAAGTTACCCCCGGTAACGTCTGCCGTGATTATCCCACGACAGTTGGCGCCCACCGTGGGGCCTATGTCCAAGGGTGTTTACAACACGGGAGAAGCTCGGGAAAGCATGAAGAACCTCGTCATCGGCGAGATCTACACCAACCCCAAAGGAGAGAAGATGGTGGACGATTTTGGCTGGGGGGCAGAGTCGGATCTGCTGGAAGCCGGGTCTATCATCACGATCGGCCGGGTCGACGTCTTCGTCGGCATGGTACGTACGTCCGGTTCAATCCCTGATGATTTTGGATATGATTCTGTGTCAGGGGAAGCGACATGCGTTCAGTCGGACGGAGAAGAATCGGTCGGGACGATCGAACCGATATATGCATGTAATGGATATCTTAGTATGTAATGGATATATTATTATGTAATGGATATTATTTCTATATTAATTCCTAGCTATACTATTTCTATATTATGTCAAACACACATTTCAAAACAAACAAACAAAAACACATCAAGAAAACAAACAAAAACACATCAAGCAAAGAAAACAGAAAAACTACAGTTTCTATATATCTGTTCACCAAAAATTAATCTAAGCCAGGAAAACATATATCTAGTCAATACCAAACTCATCCAGTTGGATTTATTTCAAAATGCATTTTTGAACTCATTCTAAAAATAATAGAAGCGCCTACTGGTCTTTTTAAGATTTTAAAATGAATTAGTATTATTTTTCTTAATTTTTTGATATATTATTTGTATTTTTAAGATTTTAAAATGAATTAGTATTATTTTTCTTAATTTTTTGATATATTATTTGTATTTTTAAGATTTTAAAATGAATTAGTTCTATTTTTCTTAATTTTTTGATATATTATTTGTATTTTTTAGATTTAAAAATGAATTAGTTTTACTTTCTGAATATTCTGATATATTAATAGTATTTTTAGAAATAATACAAATTAAAAAGTTAATGTTTATTTATTTATTTAAAATTATTAATTACATCATTACTTTTGTTTATTAAAAGATTTATTTGAAATTCAAACAATAAAGAAATGTGGCATCGACCAACATGTTAATAAGATTGATATGATACTACTATCACATACATGCGTGCAAAACACTTGGATGCGGGACGCGATGGAACTCGGAAGTTAAGCGTGCTAGTGCTAGAGTAGTGGGAGGATGGGTGACCGAGCGGGAAGTTTGACCATGAGTAAGTTATTTGACTAGAGATAATTGTAGTTAGACACTAAGCAAATAATACAAATTCTGAAAAAAAGGGAGAGAAAAATTGGTGTGAAAAATAATTAGAAACCCAAATGAATTAAAGAAATTACGAAATAAAGTTTAGTCCTGGTTCGTGTGGCCAACCGGGACTAAACGTCCTCCGCCCCCCGGCTCACGCCACCCGCCCACGTGGCCGGGCCTTTAGCCGCGGTTCGTAAGAGGCGCGGCTAAAGGGGGGTCTTTAGTCGCGCAGAGCTAGTCCCGGTTGCGCGGCCGGGACTACTGGCCCTGGCGAACCGGGACTATAGGCCTATTTTCTACCAGTGTTTCCTATCCAGGGTACCTAATGGGACTGGAGGGTTTTTAATGAGGCGGCTTGCTGACCTAACTTTTCTCATATCAATAAAGAGATGGTTAAACAATAATATTGTTTCTTCCTTGAGTGTCCTTTGTCAAGTTTTCATATTCCTGTCTTTACCTTTTGTTTCTTATTTTCTGTCAGGTAAGTGTTATTTGTTTGTTTTTTAGTCTATTAGTTCTTCTGGTAAGTTATATATATCTAGGTCTTGGGGGCTGATTGCTTGAATAGCACAGTTGCAAACTCAAAGACCCGGCCATGATGCCATTAAGTTATAAGGGCCGATTACTTGCAATAAGTACGGCTACAAGCTTATAACCGGACAATAGAGCCAAATTTTCTTGATTTCTCTTGCTTAAGCCTGATGCGACTCGCAAAAACGTGGCATGCTTTGCTAGCGTCTAATTACAATCAGTCATGATGCCCAATGGGACTTGCCTGACCATGTTTTTATACAGTTATAGCAGCATTGATTATCCACGCGAAAGCCGGCTTATAGTAAAAGAGGATCAAAAGGGTCATCCAAACCACAAGTTATGCAGAGTACAAGGTTAACAACCGGAAACTCGCAGTACATTAAGCATAACTTCAAACCTATGTGAGTAAATCTAGGTTTTGGGCCTTAGCAGAAACAGTTTGCTCTTTTGAAAAACTCCAAACCCCTAGACTCGGAAATTTGGGCCTTGGGGACTTTGGAATCTGAAAAAAGTAACAAATTGTCTAGCTATTCAGCTTAAAAACCCAAAAATCCGAGTCTTGGGGACTTGGGGACTTAGAAAAAATCCACCTGTCAAAACCCCCAAGACCCGGAAACCAAGTCTCACAAAAAGAAAAATAGCGAAAAGTCGGAAAACCAGCAATGAAAAGTTCAAAGATAGGAAATAACAAATCCATACGAAAGGCCAGAAGGGACACAAAAATCTATTAAGGTTTTAGCGTATTACAAACCGAGGGAGTAGTATCGAAAAGTGCACAGGCGCACTATTAAAAGAATAGTTGTTTTAGATGCCCATTGGCCGAATAAAATGTCTAAGGCAGTAACAGATGAAACTTCACTCGGCCTCCTTGGTCGAGTCTTCAACGTTGTCCTTGGCAGTCGGGTTGTGACCTTGGCTCTGAGGGAAATAAAGAAAGCAGTTAGTATATGATGAATGAAAGCTATGGAAAGTATTGGTATGTTGAATAACAAGAAAGGTAACTTACCCGGTGTTCACCACAAAGTCTGAGGGGAGGTCATTGCTAGACCCGGAGGAAGCTGTTAAAGGGTCCGAGAGTGAGACCCGGAAATGTCCAGCCAGTGGATGATTGGGAGAAGGGTGTTTTTGAGGAGAATCAGAAGGATGGGTTTGGGAAGTACCGGCACGACGAGCTGGGGACGAAGGGATACCCGGGTTGAGAGGATCCTCACCCGGGGAGTTCCGGGTTACCCTGCGCTTGACTGGAGCGGGCTCCTTCAAGTATGGCGAATCGGATAAGCGTTGGTTAAGCTCGCACATGTTAGCGAATGAATACGGTTTGGAGGCGATAGAGGAATACGGAACCTTGAATACAACTCCCCGGGGTTTCCTCTTGGCTCCAACCTCAACGTCCGGCTCTGCCTCACTCTCGTCACTCTAGGTCTCCTCCTTATCCTCTAACCCTGGAAAACATAGTATATAGTCGGAAAAAGAGAAAAATGTGGGAAAACAAGTTAACAGAAATGAAAATAAGCGAAACCCGGATGTTACCTTCGTCCGAGTCAGTTGGCTCCTCCTCCTCCACTTCGGAGTTTTCGGAAGGAGGTGGGGTGTCAACCTTCCAGAAAGCGTTGTCCTCCTGAGGGAAAAGTACAGTGATAAGAATCAATAAGTGTGCAGTAAAAGTATTAGTTGATGAAGCAATGGAAACCGGTACTTATAGCGGGAGCCGGGTTATCGCGGGTAAATGGCTCCAAGCCGGCTATCGTCCGGATCACCTCCAGCTTCTCAGTTAGGAAGTTCTTCATAATCTTGTTCGCATCCGCGGCCGGGTAATTCCTTAGCGAGTAGCGAAGGGAATCCGTGACGTGCCCAAAATAGTTGCACATAAGCTTGGGCCGGACAGCGTTAGGTTGGATCCGGAAGGTAACCCAGGTTTTGACTAAGTTAAGCTCTAGGAGGCCTTGAGCCGAGAGAACAACGAGTTTGGCGAGGAGGGGCTGGATAGATTTTCGATCCGACTCAGAGGCATAAGAACTGAGATTGTCGGACAGTGTGAGCAGGTCTTCGGTGAAACCCGACAATGGTTTTTCACCGGCTGAGGAGGTGTCCTGGCAATAGAAATATGTCTTTTGCCAGTGTTTGACATGAGAGTTAAGGCTTAAAGTCGGCATTAAGGAATTCTTTCTTCTTTGAATAGAAATCCCCCGCAAACCAGGAGGGCCCCGTCGCCGCTCTCGCGGCACGGTTTGCACTGGAATAATTCTAGAAAGAGTGTGAGGTTTGGAGGAATGCAAAGGTATGACTCGCACAAGACTATGAAATGGGTAATGTTTAGCATGGAATTGGGTCCTATATCAAATACCTGGAGACCGTAATGGTTCAGCAGTTCGCGGAAGAAGGGGTGACCCGGGGGACGGAAACCCCGGATCACGTGTTCTACGAAGCATATTACGTCGTCTATACCCGATGTGAGCCGAGTCTCCTCCCCAGGGACGCGCCAGTGGATATCTTCCCGGGCGGGGAGGACGCCCGACTCTGCGAGCTCGTCCAATTTGGCCTTGGTCACAGTGGACCTCGCCCAATTGGCAGAGATAGATTGGCTCGGCTTCGCCTTAGCCGGATGTTTCCCCTTCGTCTTCGTGCTGGCTTTGGGTGCCATGGGCGTAATCTAAAAACAGGAGACAAAATGCAAAGTATAAGTGACTTGAGACCCGGAAAATGATCATTATCCGACTCTCTGAAGAACACTTGCGAAGAAATTTCGACAGATTGGATCTAGGCGGAAAATTTTACGAGGAAATTTGTGACTACAAATGTCGGAGATGTACTGTGAGGTATGCGATTGAATCTAGAACTAGTGTTGATTGTGGAATAGCGAGGCGTGAAGTGTTAAACTAGCAAGATACAAGAAACGCATCTAGGGGCGGAACCCGATCCAATCTATTCGATCTAAGCTAAAGGAGAAATTTATGGAGCAAGATCGCTTACCGGTGGGATCGGGAGGAGAGCGCGGCGGCGGCAGATGGCGCAGTTGCGGTGGTCCCCTAGACCCTCCAGTGAGTTGCTCGAGGGCGCGGCGGCGGAGGTCAACGGCGGCGCTGTGGGGACCGATGCGGCGCGTAGACGGCGGCGGCTCGTCTCCGGTAATGCGCTCGTGGACGGCGTGACGGCGCAGTCTTGAGCTCGACGAAGAGGGCGCCGGAAGGAGTTGGAGATGGAGAGATGGGGGGAAATGGAGCGTTGGGCTTAGGGTTGCCCCTGGAAACACCTATTTATAGGTGCGGGTGGAGCGCCCTAGGTTTGAGCGGCACGAGCTAAATTTTTGGAAAAAAGATACCCGACCGGATTTTTTGGGATAAGCGTTAAGTGCTCGTTACGAGATATCCGGAAAAGATCGGAGCAGATTACCTCCGCGATATTCGGAATAGCTAATGCACGGTGCGAGCCGGGTCTTATGTGTTTCCTCGGAGTGTTGACCCGGGAAAACTATGTCGGACTCGGAGAAAGCCGGGTTACTATATGGACCACCAACAGAGTTAGGCCTAGCTGTTATCAAAGCATTCTAACCCAGAATTCTATGAATTTGTATGTTTATTGTTTTGCAGGGAATAGCATACGCTTCACAGTTGATCTCGTGAAGCCCAAGCTATTATGGGGACTACTGATGGAGGGATGATAACCCGGTAGGCTAATACCAAGGTGTAACTCGGCCCAAAAGGAATCGCGCAAGACCCGGCTTAAGGAAAGGTAGCTTCTAGAAGGCCCAAGGAGTGGGGTAGGCCTCGTAACCCGGATTGTGGGTTGCTATAAGGAAACTTAGGGTTTGTATGCGGTGACTGGGTAGGACTCCGAGTATGCCTTGGATAGGAAGCCAGGGGGACGGGTAATATATAAACCGGCTCCTAGGGTTAGATTAGGACGAGCTTTATCAGATATTCGAGTATCCCCTGTAATACGAGAGCTGAGATTGTAAACCTAGATCGGAGACTCGGCGACTTGATTGCCAGAGCTACCAGATCGATTATTAGCATGATTTCCCCTGAGCTAAACCCTCTCCCAAACACCAGAGTCGAATTGCCCCAAGATAAGTTACCCCCGGTAACGTCTGCCGTGATTATCCCACGACAAACGTGGCACCCATCGCGGCTGCCACGCGTGAAGCAGAAACGAGGAGGCGGTAATAGATGTTTCGTGCCACGATCTTAACAGCAGATCGTGCGCATTTACTGCACGCGTCTCGCGGGAAAACCGGAAGCTACGTCTCGTTTCCGGTCAAAAGCTGACAATGTGGGCAAGCATATCCTGTTTTCACTTCGTCACGTCCCATCGGGAGGAGTCAGAGCGAACAAAGTGCGCTATGACGTCATTGTGCACATCATCAGACCCAAAAATTCTTTCGGGTAAGATCCCAGACACGAAACTTGGTTCGTATGGGCAAATCGAAACGCGAAAACTCTTTCGCATAAAAACCCAGACGCGCAATTTTCATTCGTATGGGCACAACAATGTTTATAGACACAAAAACTCTTTCGTGTGGACAGAAGACTACAAAGACAAAAATCCTTGTGCATAAAAAACAAGGGAGATTTTTGTCACTCGAAATACCTCTAGACAAAACTCGCGAGTGTGTAGCTCATGTCACTCAATCATACGATGTACACACATCCTATACCTGGATCGTTCGGCCGACTAAGCACATCCGGATGCCGTATTCTTTCGAATATGAAGATAAGACCCAAAATATCTCTCTTGAGGGCCTGGAATCGCACTCAAGCTGCGTCCTCCGGTAAATTTCCGTGTCAACAACACAAAGAAAAATCCTAGCGGACGTGCCGGGTACCCTTATAGGTTAAATTGGACTCGATAAGACCTCTATGGCCCAGTCGCAATGATCACCTCATCGGATTAGAGTCGGAGGTCTCCAGTTTGTGTAGGCCAGAACTATTTTTTCCCTAGATGCAATTAATTGGCCCTGAGCTTTTGGGAGAGCCAAGCAACTCACCCATATCCTTCTACGAAAATAGCCAAAAAATACAGGCACTTTCACCGCTCGATACATGGGCATAAAAACTCATCACACGGGGTATACGCCCTCCAATCGGAAAACGACTGAAATGATCAGCCGAAGAATTCAAGACAAGACTTTGAGCTTCTACCCGACAAGAAAATCTCAATCGGGTAAATGCTCGGGGGCTACTGACGAAGGGATGAACCGTGTACCTATCGGGTAAGGATACCCGGCCCAATACCTAAGCCCAAGAGGAGATGCCGTATACTATTCTAGAAGGCCCAGATGAAGCCCACCCGCAAATCCTTGCGGGTCAAGTTAGGAAACTTGTAACTGACTTTAGGTTAGGGTTTGAGTCCCCCCCCCCGGGTACGGTTTGGGACCTGGCCACCTATATAAGGCCAGGAGAACCACCAGGAGGGGGACAAGCAATACCGCACCACCAAGCCTTGAGATCGAGATCATACTCTCGACTTGAGCAACCCCCCATTGTAACCGATCTACTCGTGAATACAGATCGACACAAGCAGGAGTAAGAGTTTTACCTCTACGAGGGCCCCGGACCTGGGTAAATCGTGCCCCCTGTTTAGTCGACGATTGTCACCGGCCCCAGAGGTTCTCCTAATCAAAACCCTATGGGTTCACCCGGGGGACTTGTTGAGATGCAGATTCGACAACCATCAAAATAGCAAAAGTGGGTGTTTTTAGACAACCTCTGTAGCATTTGATCAATAAAAGGCAAAGGATAATGATTCTTCTTAGTATCTTTATTCAATTTTGTAAAATCAATGCACATTCTATATCCTACTGCAGTTCTTTGAGGAATAAGTTCATTTTTTTACATTAGCAACAAAAGTTATAGCTCCTTTCTTGGGAACACAATGGACGGGACTATCCCATCTACTATCAGCAATAGGAAAAATGATACATGCCTCGAGAAGATTTAATATTTCACTTCTCACTACTTCTCTCATCTTTGGATTTAAACGGCATTGATGATCAACAATAGGCTTGGCATCAGACTCAAGATTAATTGAATGCTGATATAGAACATGACTAATGCCTCTAAGATCATCCAAAGTAATAGATGTGCGGTGTTTCCGAGGTGTTTCTAATAAATGACCGGACGGACAGCCTGGGCAGCGTTTGGAGCAAAAACACCCACCCAACTGCTTCCCCCAAATTCAGCCCAGATGTCGAGACTGGTCGGCGAACCCCAAAGCCAACCCATATGTGGGGAAGGTTTGGGGCCACCCATGCGTGGCCGCCACGTCGGACCTGGCAACCCAGACCCACCACAATTGCACCAAAAATCTGGTTGAAACCCTTGCCAATCCAAAAAAAATGTTAATCTGAACAATTTGTATTTGATTATGCACTATTAACTTGATTTAAACTATTTATATGTGTTGTATGATCTATGTGCATGCCTTGCATATCATGATTTATTCGTAGTTTGAGGATGCTTAAGGGAATCTACCGAACTGAGATCAACCTAAAAACCAAGGATATTGCCAATGGTGTCGAAATAAGACAAAGAAAAATAAATCGGGCAGTCGATAGGCTGTTCCTAATATCTTATTTCTATTACTCTCTCCGTCTCGAAATAATTGTCTCAAAGTTGGATAAAAGTGGACGTATTTAACACTAGAATATATTTATATACATCCATTTTTGTCGAACTTTAAGACAATTATTTTGAGACACTGGGAGTATTTTTATACTATAATAGTTCAATTTGTATTTTGAAAAATCATTTATAGGATTCTTATGGACTGGTAAAGAGATTCATAAAAGATGGAAATGCCTGGTCAAATTGGAAAATGTCTGCAAACCCGAAAAGGAAGGTGGTCTTGGCATTTTGTACCTTACACCACAAAACACTTCCTTAATCATGAAGTTTCTATTTAAATTTATGAACAGACAAGACATTCCTTGGGTCAATTTAATCTGGGAAGCATACTATCAAGGTAAATTTCCACAGACATCTAGCACATGTGGTTCCTTTTGGTGGAAGGATTGTCTCTCACACATGGATAAATTTATGTCATGTTTCATTTCTCAGGCAGGACATGGAAACACAATTATATTATGGAGAGATAAATGGAATGATTCTACAATTGTCAAACAATATCCTCATTTATGCTCTTATTCCAGGAATGATAATATCTCACTAAAGGATTCTACTGATATGATTTACAATGGAGATATCTTTGACATGTTTCACACCCCCATTATCAGATATAGCTACACAACAATACTCTGCATTTGTTCAAGCAATTTTTCAAAGGTCTCCAAATAATGTCACTGGCAGATGGTATGTCAATGCATCTGCTACACATATAAAAGATCCAAGATATATATGATGCTCAGGCCCTTCCCTCCTGCACCTAAGCCATTCCAATGGATATGGAAGTCATGCTCCCTGCCTAAGCACAAATTCTTATTTTTGCTATTGATTCAAGACAGATTAAACACCAGATACCTACTCCATAGAAAATAATCCCTTATACAAACAAAACACTGTGTATTATGTGATGATCAGCAGGATGAGGATCTTAATCATCTTTTTTCAGATGCTCATTCAGCAAGGAACTCTGGAACTCTCTTGGTTTTCAATGGGAGGATTTGCATGATCATATGACCTTGATGCAAAATGGAAGATCCAGATATAAAAGCATTTGTTTCAAGGAGATTCTCATGATTGGTTACTAGGCCATATGGAATCACAGGAATAAGATCATATTTGATGGTTTAGATAGAAATCTACAACTTTGTATCTCATTTTTCAAATAGAATTTCATCTTAGCCTAGACATAGAGCTAGACCTAGTTTTAGAGAGGGGATGACACAATGGCTAGACACTTTATGAACACTTGCTCTACTCTTCTTGTGTAAATATGTCATATATATATAAATTGAAAATCGACACGGTAGGGATTTTCCCTACTGTAATGTGTCAAAAAAATTGGTTTTCTCTTGCTTGCTTTTTAACATGGATATGAGAGAAACTAGAGTGACCATCCAAATAGAAAAAGCGAGTGTTTTTAGACAACCTCTGTAGCATTTGATCAATAAAAGGCAAAGGATAATGATCCTTCTTAGTAGCTTTATTCAATTTTGTAAAATCAATGCACATTCTATATCCTACTACAGTTCTTTGAGGAATAAGTTCATTTTTTTCATTAGAAACAACATTTATAGCTCCTTTCTTTGCGAACACAATGGACGGGACTATCCCATCTACTATCAGCAACAGGGAAAATGATACATGCCTCGAGAAGATTTAATATTTCACTTCTCACTACTTCTCTCATCTTTGGATTTAAACGACGTTGCTTGGCATCAGGCTCAAGATTAATTGAATGCTGATATATAACATGATTAATGCCTTTAGGATCATCCAAATTATAACCAATGTCGCACCCGGACTTCTAGAGGATACTCGCAGTTCCGTTGAACAGTAGTTGATTGGATTACGGGGCTTACCGGCACCCGTATCTCTTACGAGTAGGCCAACACACGTATGTGTGACAACCAACCCCTACTGTTCATCGTCTACCTAAACCATCCCATAGAAATCAGGATACTACCATTGACGTACTTCATACCATACACACATGGTACGTCAACGGCTTTTAACAATATGATAACACAACAGATCTCTAAGACACAAATAAATAGAAATAAGTTGCAAATAGCTCTCACTAGAGCAGAGATAGCAAATACAATCATCCAGAGGACACATGTCCCAACATATCATCATTACATCTCAGCGGAAGCATTCAAAGGGTCTGAGTACAGACAAATCCAAATAGGCTTAAGAAGCCGGGAATGAAAGGAAAACGGAGCCCATCCACGCAGTCTCGGATCCTGCCCGGGTCCGCTATCTACTCGTCAGCAGCCTCGTCAAACTCCACGTAGTAGCCATCACGGGGATCCTCGTAAGCGTAGTCTGCGGAAACCACAGCCCCAAAGGGGTCAGTACAACAACGTACTGGCAAGCAAGACTCACAGTTCACCAAAGTGTAACCCGTCAACACCAAGCACAGATGCTTTGGGTTCAACGGAAGAAAGGGGATATAAAAGATGCTGCAACTGGCTGCTCTAACCAACTACAGAGTTACTACCACTTCCGGCTAAACAGAAAGAAGATAAGATAGCGTATCGTATCCAACTATAACTAACCACCAAACAAACCCATCCTGGATCTCGCCCCTTATCCAAAGAAGCAATCCAAGGATAACTCACACAGTTGGATTAATGATGGGTCAAGTTATTGTGTCAATAAGACTATTACTAGTCAAGTTATCATTAGTTAGGCGTAAGTTGTTCTGAGTACTTGTTAGCCAGTACTTTCACCAAGTTAACCATAACCGCGGAAAACACGGCTTCTCGAAAAGATTTATCCCTGCAGGGGTGCACCAATTTGGCCGTACACGTAAGAATATCCCGCCAGACGGGAATCAAACCCACCAAGCGAGGCACTCTACACAACTCAACTCTTCTTCGCATCAAGCCCAAAGCACCACGTGCTGTGCGTGCGCGGCTAATCGAGCCCCACGAAGAAAAGGGACCCTCATAGCACTCTAAGACCACGCCGCCCTAAAAGCCGACTACAAAAATTCCACCCTGGCCTCGGGTTCGTACCTGCATATGAGTGCATCAAATGGAAAGCCCGAACTAAGTGTGGCGATTTGGACGAGATGCGAATCGAATCAAATTGAGGGGGGCGCCCATACACGCCTCCCACATGCGGATAGTGCGCTCATCATGGATCAGTAGAAAAGACCCTTTTCCTAATTAGGGTCGACACTAGCAGGCCTCAAAACCACGCCGGGCCTCCTGCCGGTGCCTTATCAGCAAATTATTATTACCTCAAAATTAACAGGTTGTTGTTTAACATCGAGCCCCAGAACATGATAGAAATAGTAACAGAAAGTAACGGGTAACAGACTCGAGCAAAAACAACCCTAAGCATGCTAGTAAGACACGGGCAACAAACAATGGGGTGATAGGAGTGGAGGTGAGGCAATATCATGGTTAAAGGGTAACAGGTGATAGGTTCGTAACAGAAGCAACGATACATATGGCTAGCATAAATAGACAACGGAAAGTATCGGTAACCAATGTTGAAAGGAACACAGTGGTTCATATGAGTGAATACTTGCCTGCAAACTCAGCAGCCTGGTACTGAGCTAGATCCTCAGAAGGGGTGTCGTAAGGATCGTCGGTATCAACGTCGTCGTCTATCCGAGAAGAAGCAAACAAACAACGCAGAGAACAAACAATCAATAACATGGCATAGTGCACAATCATGGGATGATGCATGGCCATTTAATTGAGGCATCAAAATAAACTAGTTGACATGGTAACATGTTTAAATGGACCCATATGCAATTTGGATTGCATATGGAAAGATCCATGAATCAAGGTGGAAATAATTGATCTACAATTAATTACCATGTGAGAATTGATTAACATGATGCATGCATGATGAAAACAAAAGAAAACAACAATAGATGCAAATAGAAATGAAATTTAACAAGTTTGGAAATTGGTTTATTAAGTTAAGAAATTTTGGTTCCTTAAAGGGTCACACAAGCATTTGTTGTTTTCATCAAGTTAAATTGTTCAAAACAGAATACAAAGTTCATGTTTGAAAAGAACACAAAATTTTAGTTGGATTACATGTTTCAAATATTGAAAAAGGGATTAGGATGAATTAATTATGAATTAAACAAGATTAAACAAGTTTTAAATGGATTTAAAACAAGTTTGAATATTATTTGAATTTTATTTGTTCAAAACATTAATTCAAATTCATATTTGAAAAGTTTATACTTTTCTAGTTTGAAAACATATTTTACATGTTCAAAATTAATTTAATTTGAGCAAGTTATGAATTTAGCAAATTTAAATGATTTAAACAAGGTTTAAATTATTTAAGCAATTTTAATTATTCAAAACATGGAACAAAATTTATATTTGGAAAGGTGCTTCAAAATAGCATGGAAAACATAGTTTATTTGCATTATTTGGATTAAGTATGAATTACTTATGGAATTAATCAAACTTTAAATGAATTGTTTGAATTTGAAATTTGAGTGCATTTGAATTATTCAAAACAGAATACAAATGTTATAAACAGATAGAGAATTAAATTTGGTTCAACAAACATATTTTAGTTATATTATTTGGATTTATAAAATAAAAGTTATTAGCAATTTAAAATTAAGGACCAATCTGTAATGAAATAGGACTTAAACTGAAAAAGAAAAGGCTGAATTCTTTTTACACCGCGCAGTTATCTACCCTAGGGCACTGCCAGTGGGCCCTGGGGCCAACGTGGCAGCAGTGCGCACACAGCAGCTGACAGGGGGGCCACCCTGTCAGTGCCCTTCGCAAAAATGGGGTTTTTCCTGCGGAAGAGGGGACTCGAACCGTGGCCTCTGCGCTCGCGTGCTAGCGCTGCTACCACTACGGTGTGCCTTCAGTTTTGTCAGTAAGCAGGGCGCGGTGAGGTTATTCTTCAGTTTTGTTAACTGAAACTTTTCACTGCGCGCGCGTTCTGAAACCTGACAGAGATAACGCGGCCGCCGGCGAGCTACAGCCGTGCTCGCTGCCGTGCTGCGGTGCGTGTGCTGCTGTTGCCGTGGACAGTGTGGTGCTGCATGTGTGCAGAGAGAGAACAGAGAGGAGGAGAAGGGTACGGTGGCGTGCTCACCGCCGGCTGGAGTGGAAGCAGCGGCTCGGGGCAGACGGCGGCGTCGACGTCGAGGACGGCGGCGTGTCTACAGGCCCCCTCGGGCTCAAAGGAGGCGTCGAGGACGTAGAGGGTACCGGGGGCGTCTCGTTTCCGTTGCTAGATCGCGCCGAGGGCCATCGGTTGCGGTGGTCGCCGGGGAGATTCAGAGAGTGAGCTCGGGTGGCGGTGGGATTCAGAGAAGGAATTCGTGGCAGAGAGAGGTGGGCGACGGCGGAGGAGAGGGAGACGGAGGAGCGCTGGTCTAGGGCTCGAGGGGGAACCCTAGGGGGTGTTTATAAAGGCCTAGGGGCGACGGTGGCCGTCCCTGCGCGCGCCGATGACGTGGCTCCGGTGGATTCTCTGCCGTACGCAGAGAAGAAAGGGGCGAGGGGGTGAAGGGGTACCGGGCCGAGGGAGCTGGGCTGGGCCTGAGTGCTGCACAGCCCACTGCCCCTTTTCTCTCTCTGAGCGTTTTTTTTTCCTTTTTTATTTTGTTCTGTTACTTTTTTTTTGCTGAATTGAAATAGAGAAGAAAAGGCTAGGGTTTTGGCTTAGAAAAATTTAGAAAAATTTGATATTGCTTAAATATGTGACAGCAACGTTTTCCAAGTTTTGTTTTACAAAAGTTCAAAATAAAAGTGCTGTTTGTAATTTGATTCAAATTTGAATGAATTTGTAGATTAAGTGACTTATTGAAAACAAGATTTAAATAGGGTGAACATATAATTTAAAAGGGAACAATTGAATAGAATTGTTGTGTAATTTTCATAAGTTCAATCATGGTTGCTGTTTGGAAAATGTATTTTGAATTTGAATAACATTTGAATTAATTGATTGATTAAAAGCCACCATTTTTAATAGTTGAACCTTATGGATTAAATGGAAACAATTGAGGTTTTGAGTTGAACTTTTATTTGAAAAAGATTGTAACATAACAAGTATGAAACAAAGGTTTGAATATTGTTTGAATTTCCATTGTGAAAACAAAGAAAAACAGATGCAACCAAATGAAAACAAAGTGATGAGCATGATGACATGATGCAAAACTTTAATTTAAACAAGAAGCGAACATTCTAGGGGTAAGTTTTCATACTTGGGATGTTACAAAACGCCCCCCCTTGAAGGAATCGCGCCCCGAGATTCCTTACTGAGAAGAGAAAAGGTCCGGATACTTCTTGCGAAGATCCTCTTCGGTCTCCCATGTTGCCTCTTTATCGGAATGATGCGACCATTGCACTTTCAAGAACTTGGTGCTCTTGTTGCGAGTCTTACGCTCGGTCTCATCGAGAATACGAACAGGGTGCTCCTCATAAGAGAGATCATCTTGCAGTTCAATGGAATCATGATCAACTGCACGATCTGGGTCTTTGAAACACCTCTTGAGCCGTGACACGTGAAACACATCGTGCACCTTGGATAGTTTTTCTGGAAGTTCAAGACGATAGGCATTTTCCGCACGCCTTGAGAGAATGTTGAAAAGACCAATGTATCTTGGTGCAAGTTTTCCTTTCACACCAAAACGATGAGTGCCTCTGAGGGGAGTTACACGGAGATATGCTTTGTCACCAGGTGCATAGATCATATCCCTATGTTTGCTGTCATAGTAGCTTTTCTGACGAGACTGAGCAATCTTGAGATTGTCACGAATGATGCAAACTTTCTCTTTGGCTTCCTTAACAATGTCAGGGCCTAAGAGTGAACGTTCACCAGCTCCAGACCAATTGATTGGACGCCTGCATCTGCGGCCATAGAGTGCTTCAAATGGTGCCATGCCTAGGCTTGCCTGGAAGCTGTTGTTGTAGGAGAATTCAGCATATGGAAGGCAATCCTCCCATTTCATGCCAAAGGAGAGACCACATGCTCTGAGCATATCCTCGAGAATCTGATTGACTCTTTCGACTTTCCCCTGAGACTGAGGGTGATAAGCTGTGCTGAACAGAAGTTTGGTGCCCAATGCTTCTTGAAAGCTTTTCCAGAAATGAGAAGTGAAGATACTTCCACGGTCTGAGCTTATTTCCAATGGAACACCATGAAGAGGAACAATCTTTGCTGTGTAGAGTTCTGCTAACTGGCTAGCTGAGATTGTTTCCTTGACAGCAAAGAAGTGAGCTACTTTAGTGAGACGATCAATAACAACGAAGATTGCATCGTTGCCCTTCTTGGACTTTGGAAAACCAGTGACGAAGTCCATTTCAATCATGTCCCACTTCCACTCAGGAATTTTCAGAGGTTGGAGAAGACCGGCTGTTTTCTGATGGACTGCCTTAACACGTTGACAAACGTCGCATTCAGAAACGTATTGAGCAATTTCACGTTTCATGCCAGGCCACCAATACAGTGTTTTAATATCCTGGTACATCTTTGTACTTCCAGGGTGGATGGAGAGAGGAGTTTCATGAGCCTCTTTGAGAATAACATCTTTGAGACTTTGAACTTGAGGAACTGCAATGCGTCCTTCGAAGAACACAGTTCCCTTGTCATCAATTGAGAAGGACTTAAATTTCTCCTTGCCTTCTTTGATGTGCTCTACCATCTTCTTGATTTCAGCATCACGAAGTTGTTCAGAACGAATCTTGTCCTCGAGAGTTGGACTGGCTGTCAAGCTTGCAAGATAACCTTGAGGAACAAGACCAAGGTTCAGCTTCTGGAATTCTTCATGAAGTGGAGGTTGGCTTTCCATGATCATGAGATTATTGCAATACGACTTGCGACTGAGAGCATCGGCCATAACATTAGCCTTGCCTGGAGTGTAAGAAATGGTGAGATCAAAGTCTTTAATCTTTTCAATCCATCTCCTTTGCCTGAGGTTTAGATCTGGTTGAGTGAAGATGTATTTCAGACTCTTATGATCGGAAAAGATTTCAGTGCGATTACCCAACAAGTATTGCCTCCATTTCTTGAGGGCAAACACAACTGCTGCAAGTTCAAGATCATGAGTGGGATAATTTTTCTCATGTGCATTCAACTGACGTGAAGCATAAGCCACAACTTGACGTTCTTGCATAAGAACTGCTCCTAGACCTTGGAGAGATGCATCGCAGAATATTTGGAAAGGTTTGGTCGTATCTGGGCCAACCAGAACTGGGGTGGAAGTGAGTTTAGTCTTCAGGAGATTGAAACTTTCATCACATTGTGGAGACCAAACGAACTTCTTGTCCTTCTTTGTGAGATCAGTGAGAGGTTTGGCAATCTTGGAGAAGTTTTGGACGAAACGACGGCAATAGCTAGCCAAGCCAAGAAAACTTCTTACTTGCTTCACCGTCTTAGGAGGTTTCCAATCAACAATTGCTTTAACCTTTTCTGGATCAATGGCTATGCCTTTGGCAGAGATGATATGACCAAGATAAGCAACTTCTGGAATCCAGAACTCACATTTGGAGAACTTGGCATACACACGATGCTCGCGAAGTTTCATGAGAGTGAGACGAAGATGTTCTTCATGCTCTTCCTCGGATTTAGAGTAGACAGGAATGTCATCAAGATATACCACAACAAACTTGTCGAGGTATTCATGGAAGACAGAATTCATGAGTCGAGAGAATGTCGCCGGTGCATTGGTGAGACCAAAGGACATGACGGTGTATTCATATGGACCGTACCGAGTGGTGAAAGATGTTTTTGGAATATCTTCCTTTCTGATCTTTATTTGATGGTAACCCATCCTCAAGTCCAACTTGGAGAATATGGAGGCTCCAGCAAGTTGATCAAAAAGATCATCGATACGAGGAATCGGATACTTGTTTTTGATGGTTTTCTCGTTGAGAGGGCGATAGTCAACCACGAGTCTCTTTGTTTGATCCTTCTTCGCAACGAGCAGAGTTGGGCAACCCCAAGCGGAGGAACTAGGTTGAATGTAACCTTTTTCCATGTACATATCGATTTGCTCCTTTAACAGTTTCAGTTCAGGAGGAGCTATCTTGTATGGGTGCTTAGAGATTGGAGCAGTACCTGGTTCAAGCTCGATCACGAACTCAACTGCTCTGTCCGGAGGCATCCCTGGCAACTCTTCTGGAAAGACGTCAGGGAATTCACAAACCACCGGAACATTTTCGAGTAGAGGTAGAGGTTTTGCATCGAGGTTGTACAGCTGAACAGAACTTGATTCATTTGGATAATAGACTATCTGGCCAGAAGGGTGGAACAGAGTTATTGACTTCTGAGCACAGTCAATCGTAGCTTTATTGGCCTTCAACCAATCCATGCCAAGAATGACATCAATGTCAGAATTGCCAAGCAGAATGAGAGAAGCAAGGAATATGTGACCTCCAATTAGAATCTGATTCTCATGACTGATCTTGGAAGTTTGCATAGTTGCTCCAGGGGAGTTTACTACTAGCGGGGAACCCAAACCAACAAAGGGTAGTTTAACTGCTGTCGCAAAGATCTTTGACACGAAAGAATGCGATGCTCCGGTATCAAACAACACTTTAGCTGGGTTAGAGTTTACGGGGAATGTACCGAGAACGACGTCAGTAGCTTCCTCAGCTTTGTCGGCCTTGATATGATTCACCCTCGCGGTCATGCCGACAGGCCTGTTGTTGGAGTTGAAGGCTTTAGCCGGGGGAGCACGCACCATTGCCTGGTTGGTGTTGGGACGAGGAGGTGGTGGAGGTAGCTGCCTGTGAGTGCACTTGTCAGCGTAGTGCCCCGTCTGCTTGCACTTGAAGCAAGTGACGACACGAGGAGGATCTGGCCTTGGCTGCCCCATTGAAAACCTCTGACCATGCATCTGAGATGGGTTGGGTGGGCGGGGAGCAAAGCCTGGAGAAGCTTGGGCATATGGAGCCCGAGTGACAGCACCATTTGGCACCCAGATGCGGCGCTTCTGCGGAGGGGTGGTCATGTTGGAGGAGGAACCACCCTCACGCGAGTGCTTGCGAGACTCCTCGAACGCCTTGCGCCCATTTTCTTCATTGAGCGCGGTGTTAACGAGCTTCTCGAAGTCTTTGGTCTTGATGTTGGTTAGGGCGTACTTGAGCTCCGGGTTAAAACCTCTGCGGAACCTTGCCATCTTCTTAGCCTCAGTGGACACCTCGTCTCCAGCGTATCGAGCGAGGCGATTGAACTCACTCTGATAGCCGATGACGTCCAGCTTGCCTTGCTTAAGAGAGAAAAACTCTTCACGCATCCTTTCCATGAGACCATCTGGAATGTGGTGCTTCAGGAAATCTTCCTTGAAACAACCCCAGGTGATTGGGTAGCCAGCTCTCATGGTCTGGTAGTTCTCCCACCAAGTAGCTTCCTGACCCTTCAGCAAATAGGAGGCATACTTGACCTTGTCTTCCTCAGCAACGTGAGCAATGTCCAGAGCCTTGGCCATCTCACGGATCCAGTCATCAGCATCCAGAGGCTCGCGTGTTGCCACGAAAGCTCTCGGTCCCAGACTCAGAAACTCCTTGATACTGACTCGTGGAGCGTTCTGGTTGTTGTGCTGATTAGCCTAGAACTGGGCCATCTGCGTCACGACCTGAGTCATCTGAGTCAACAGCTCCGTGATCGGCGGTGGCTCAGGCGGGGTGTTCCTTGTTGGCGGCATCCTGAATGGAAATGCATTTTAGCACAACAACAGAGAAAGGATAGACTTGGTAACCAAAAGATAGATTATTCCGACGCATGAATAGATAACCAACAGGTACATCATAACATGTTCAAATACATCAGAATATCCAACACACCATAAATGGTTCCAATGCCAAAGGATAACTAAACATAGCTAAGAATGGATACATCGGTACTCCCATGCTCATCACGCAGGACGGCGGTGAGTAGTACGACGAGAGGTACGGTGAGGAGGACGCCCACGAAAGTATGTAGAACGACGATCCACGTAGATCTGACGTGGTCTGAGCCCGACTCTCGGTGTGGTGAAGTACATAGCATCGGCTCCCTGTGCTCCAAAGCGGGGAATCCCAGTGTAACCAGCACCAAGGTTGAGGAGTGGACCTCTGATCGGCTCGTAACCTCCAGCATCTGGAAGAGGACGACCAACTTGCTGCTCGAAACGTGCAAAGCGCTCGTCTCCAACAAAGTCTGTGGTGTACGTCGCCAGACGAGTCAAAGCGAGGTAGAGCTGCTCTCTGACTGAAGCCAACTCCTGAGAAAGTGTGCGGGCAACTGCGTCACTGTGCCTCACAAACTGAGCGGTGGTGTGCAGCCTGGAGCTATCATGCTCGTAAACATCCAAGTTGTCGTAGAGAGTGAAGTGAGCTCCCTCCGAAGTGATGTAACCACGGGGGATGTGGCGATATAGATGGAATCGTCAAATCCCAAGTAGTCAGCACGAAGGACGGTGAGACTCACATAAGCTGCCTGTTGCACGGCCATATCCACTGTGGAACCTACTGCCTCGTAGCGGTGGACCACGCTCATGCCATCATCTGACAGAATGTAGACGATAGCCTGGTAGTAGGTCTGGTCAAACTCTCGCTGCTGCTCGTAGACCTGGTACTCTGGTGCCCAACGGAACCCCAGATAAGTGACCATGTCTCTCAGCATCTCCGGATAACCGGCGGTGCTCTCGCAACGAGTCATCCGAACCACCTGCGGGTAGAACCTGAGATCCATCTGCAGATGATCGGGGAAGTTTTGATTAGACGCCGGTAGAAGAACTGAAGTGGAAAGCAACAACAAGGTTTCAACGGACGAAAAGGATGTTGAGAAGAACAGGATTTCGAAGCAACATTCGGGAAACACGAGACCAAAACTCCTGAGGTACTACGGAAAAACCCATCCGGGCTTCTAAAGGATCAATATCTACTGCTTAAGGAATAGAGGATTTGCTTCCGGGGCTTACACGCCTCCGTTCTCAATCGTGAGTAGGCAACATGATAAATCATGTCACAACCACCTCCATTCCTATGGTCTAGTAGATATAACTATCCTAGAGAAACCAGGATTCGTGAAAACCTAACTTGAAAGTTTAGGTGAGAAGAGAAAACAACGTTGCACTTCCTTACCAGAAAAGGGAGGGTGGGTGGGGAAAGAAGAAAAATGACAGAATTCCTACTCTCACGTTTCATTTTTCCTATATAGCTACAAAATAGTTTCTAGACTCAACTGCGACCAGTAAAAGGGCTCCTATAGGCAGACAGGCTCTGATACCATTTGTCGCACCCGGACTTCTAGAGGATACTCGCAGTTCCGTTGAACAGTAGTTGATTGGATTACGGGGCTTACCGGCACCCGCATCTCTTACGAGTAGGCCAACACACGTATGTGTGACAACCAACCCCTACTGTTCATCGTCTACGTAAACCATCCCATAGAAATCAGGATACTACCATTGACGTACTTCATACCATACACACATGGTACGTCAACGGCTTTTAACAAGATGATAACACAACAGATCTCTAAGACACAAATAAATAGAAATAAGTTGCAAATAGCTCTCACTAGAGCAGAGATAGCAAATACAATCATCCAGAGGACACATGTCCCAACATATCATCATTACATCTCAGCGCTAGCATTCAAAGGGTCTGAGTACAGACAAATCCAAATAGGCTTAAGAAGCCGGGAATGAAAGGAAAACGGAGCCCATCCACGCAGTCTAGGATCCTGCCCGGGTCCGCTATCTACTCGTCAGCAGCCTCGTCAAACTCCACGTAGTAGCCATCACGGGGATCCTCGTAAGCGTAGTCTGCGGAAACCACAGCCCCAAAGGGGTCAGTACAATAATGTACTGGCAAGCAAGACTCACAGTTCACCAAAGTGTAACCCGTCAACACCAAGCACAGATGCTTTGGGTTCAACGGAAGAAAGGGGATATAAAAGATGCTGCAACTGGCTACTCTAACCAACTACAGAGTTACTACCACTTCCGGCTAAACAGAAAGAAGATAAGATAGCGTATCGTATCCAACTATAACTAACCACCAAACAAACCCATCCTGGATCTCGCCCCTTATCCAAAGAAGCAATCCGAGGATAACTCACACAGTTGGATTAATGATGGGTCAAGTTATTGTGTCAATAAGACTATTACTAGTCAATTTATCATTAGTTAGGCGTAAGTTGTTCTGAGTACTTGTTAGCCAGTACTTTCACCAAGTTAACCATAACCGCGGAAAACACGGCTTCTTGAGAAGATTTATCCCTGCAGGGGTGCACCAATTTGGCCGTAAACGTAAGAATATCCCGCCAGACGGGAATCAAACCCACCAAGCGAGGCACTCTACACAACTCAACTCTTCTTCGCATCAAGCCAAAGCACCACGTGCTGTGCGTGCGTGGCTAATCGAGCCCCACGAAGAAAAGGGGACCCTCATAGCACTCTAAGACCACGCCGCCCTAAATGCCGACTACAAAAATTCCACCCTGGCCTCTGGTTCGTACCTGCATATGAGTGCATCAAATGGAAAGCCCGAACTAAGTGTGGCGATTTGGACGATATGCGAATCGAATCAAATTGAGGGGGCGCCCATACACGCTTCCCACATGCGGATAGTGCGCTCATCATGGATCAGTAGACAAGACCCTTTTCCTAATTAGGGTCGACACTAGCAGGCCTCAAAACCACGCCGGGCCTCCTGCCGGTGCCTTATCAGCAAATTATTATTACCTCAAAATTAACAGGTTGTTGTTTAACATCGAGCCCCGGAACATGATAGAAATAGTAACAGAAAGTAACGGGTAACAGACTCGAGCAAAAACAACCCTAAGAATGCTAGTAAGACACGGGCAACAAACAATGGGGTGATAGGAGTGGAGGTGAGGCAATATCATGGTTAAAGGGTAACAGGTGATAGGTTCGTAACAGAAGCAACGATACATATGGCTAGCAGAAATAGACAACGGAAAGTATCGGTAACCAATGTTGAAAGGAACACAGTCGTTCATATGAGTGAATACTTGCCTGCAAACTCAGCAGCCTGGTACTGAGCTAGATCCTCAGAAGGGGTGTCGTAAGGATCGTCGGTATCAACGTCGTCGTCTATCCGAGAAGAAGCAAACAAACAACGCAGAGAACAAACAATCAATAACATTGCATAGTGCACAATCATGGGATGATGCATGGCCATTTAATTGAGGCATCAAAATAAACTAGTTGACATGGTAACATGTTTAAATGGACCCATATGCAATTTGGATTGCATATGGAAAAGGTCCATGAATCAAGGTGGAAATAATTGATCTACAATTAATTACCATGTGAGAATTGATTAACATGATGCATGCATGATGAAAACAAAAGAAAACAACAATAGATGCAAATAGAATGAAATTTAACAAGTTTGGAAATTGGTTTATTAAGTTAAGAAATTTTGGTTCCTTAAAGGGTCACACAAGCATTTGTTGTTTTCATCAAGTTAAATTGTTCAAAACAGAATACAAAGTTCATGTTTGAAAAGAACACAAAATTTTAGTTGGATTACATGTTTCAAATATTGAAAAAGGGATTAGGATGAATTAATTATGAATTAAACAGGATTAAACAAGTTTTAAATGAATTTAAAACAAGTTTGAATATTATTTGAATTTTATTTGTTCAAAACATTAATTCAAATTCATATTTGAAAAGTTTATACTTTTCTAGTTTGAAAACATATTTTACATGTTCAAAATTAATTTAATTTGAGCAAGTTATGAATTTAGCAAATTTAAATGATTTAAACAAGGTTTAAATTATTTAAGCAATTTTAATTATTCAAAACATGGAACAAAAGTTATATTTGGAAAGGTGGTTCAAAATAGCATGGAAAACATATTTTATTTGCATTATTTGGATTAAGTATGAATTACTTATGGAATTAATCAAACTTTAAATGAATTGTTTGAATTTGAAATTTGAGTGCATTTGAAATATTCAAAACAGAATACAAATGTTATAAACAGATAGAGAATTAAATTTGGTTCAACAAACATATTTTAGTTAT
Source organism: Alopecurus myosuroides (assembly GCA_028641055.1). NCBI lineage: Eukaryota > Viridiplantae > Streptophyta > Magnoliopsida > Poales > Poaceae > Alopecurus > Alopecurus myosuroides. Next base: position 10,863,605 of record CM054057.1, read on the forward strand.
ATTATTTGGATTTATAAAATAAAAGTTATTAGCAATTTAAAATTAAGGACCAATCTGTAATGAAATAGGACTTAAACTGAAAAAGAAAAGGCTGAATTCTTTTTACACCGCGCAGTTATCTACCCTAGGGCACTGCCAGTGGGCCCTGGGGCCAACGTGGCAGCAGTGCGACACAACAGCTGACAGGGGGCCACCCTGTCAGTGCCCTTCGCAAAAATGGGGTTTTTCCTGCGGAAGAGGGGACTCGAACCCTGGCCTCCGCGCTCGCGTGCAAGCGCTGCTACCACTACGGTGTGCGTTCAGTTTTGTCAGTAAGCAAGGCGCGGTGAGGTTATTCTTCAGTTTCGTTAACTGAAACTTTTCACTGCGCGCGCGCGTTCTGAAACCTGACAGAGATAACGCGGCCGCCGGCGAGCTGCAGCCGTGCTCGCTGCCGTGCTGCGGTGCGTGTGCTGCTGTTGCCGTGGACAATGTGGTGCTGCGTGTGTGCAGAGAGAGAACAGAGAGGAGGAGAAGGGCACGGTGGCATGCTCACCGCCGGCTGGAGTGGAAGCAGCGGCTCGGGGCAGACGGCGGCGTCGACGTCGAGGACGGCGGCGTGTCTACAGGCCCCCTCAGGCTCAAAGGTGGCGTCGAGGACGTAGAGGGTACCGGGGGCGTCTCTTTTCCGTTGCTAGATCGCGCCGAGGGCCATCGGTTGCGGTGGTCGCCGGGGAGATTCAGAGAGTGAGCTCGGGTGGCGGTGGGATTCAGAGAAGGAATTCGTGGCAGAGAGAGGTGGGCGACGGCGGAGGAGAGGGAGAGGGAGGAGCGGTGGTCTAGGGTTCGAGGGGGAACCCTAGCTAGGGGGGTGTTTATAGGGGCCTAGGGGCGACGGTGGCCGTCCCTGCGCGCGCCGATGACGTGGCTCCGGTGGATTCTCTGCCGTACGCAGAGAAGAAAGGGGCGAGGGGGTGAAGGGGTACCGGGCCGAGGGAGCTGGGCTGGGCCTGAGTGCTGCACAGCCCACTGCCCCTTTTCTCTCTCTGAGCGTTTTTTTCCTTTTTTATTTTGTTCTGTTACTTTTTTTTGCTGAATTGAAATAGAGAAGAAAAGGCTAGGGTTTTGGCTTAGAAAAATTTAGAAAAAATTTGATATTGCTTAAATATGTGACAGCAACATTTTCCAAGTTTTGTTTTACAAAAGTTCAAAATAAAAGTATTGTTTGTAATTTGATTCAAATTTGAATGAATTTGGAGATTAAGTGACTTATTGAAAACAAGATTTAAATAGGGTGAACATATAATTTAAAAGGGAACAATTGAATAGAATTGTTGTGTAATTTTCATAAGTTCAATCATGGTTGCTGTTTGGAAAATGTATTTTGAATTTGAATAACATTTGAATTAATTGATTGATTAAAAGCCACCATTTTTTATAGTTGAACCTTATGGATTAAATGGAAACAATTGAGGTTTTGAGTTGAACTTTTATTTGAAAAATATTGTAACATAACAAGTATGAAACAAAGGTTTGAATATTGTTTGAATTTCCATTGTGAAAACAAAGAAAAACAGATGCAACCAAATGAAAACAAAGTGATGAGCACGATGACATGATGCAAAACTTTAATTTAAACAAGAAGCAAACATTCTAGGGGTAAGTTTTCATACTTGGGATATTACAACCAATAGATTTGCGGTGTCTCCGAAGTGTTTCCAAAATGACCGGACGGACAGCCCGGGCAGCGCTTGGACCAAAAACACCCACTCAACCGCTTCCACCAAATTCAGCCCAAACGTGTGTAATGACCCGTGAACCCCATAGCCAGCCCATATGTGGGGAAGGTTTGGGGCCGTCCAGACGTGATCGCCACGTCAGATCTGGCAACACGGACCCACCGTAATTGAACCAAAAATCGGTCTGAAACTCTTGCCAATCCAAAGAAAAAAAATGTTAATCTAAGCAATTTCTATTTGGTTATGCACTGTTAACTTTGTTTGAGCTATTTATTTGTTTTTTTTATGCTGTCACCGGGGGGGGGGAGTCTCCCCACCCGAATTTTACTTATAGGAAAGTTATGAGTTGATGAGCACGCCACTGATCGACGGCCACTCTTTATTCCGTTGTTTTAAAACGGTGAGACCACAAGGCGAGATTTATTTGTGTTGAGTGATCTACGTGCATGCCTTGCATATGAGGATTTATTCGTAGTTTCGGATTGTTTAAGGGAATCTACTAAGCTGAGATTAACTTGAAAACCCCGAGGATATAACCCATGGTGTCGAAATAAGATGAAGAAAAATAAACATTCCTCATGTCCAATTTCTTCTATTTTTTATAAAATATTAATTCAATTTTAATGTGCCCGAAATCAAGTGAAATCTCTGGGCAACGGCCGAACCTATATAAATGTTGAGAACCCGAAACAGAGTTCAGAAAACAGAAACAAAAACGGTTACAGAAACAAGAAACCGCCAGCGCCGCTCCCTCCCCCGCTGCTCCGAGCGCTCCTCCTGCTTCCGCCCGCCTCCCCTTCCTCTCCCGGAGGCGCTCCGCCGTGCACGGAGGGCTCGTCTTCCACGCGCGGACATGGTGTTCCGAGCCGGCATCGCGGGGTTCGGCGCGGCCGCTCCTCCGCCGCCGCCTGGTCCCTTGGGCCGGCTCTTCTTTGACCTGATGCTTCATCGACCGGGTCTCCTCGCGCCGCCACCACCTGGAGCCCACGTGCTCCGCGTCCTCCTGCGCCTCCCCGAGCGCCTGGCTCGCCGCCTTCTGCCGCCGCCTCCCGCGCGCACCAACACCACCATCCTCGCGGTGCTCTTCTGCGACGCACTTGGCCGCCTCCAGCGGGAAGTCGCCGTCGAGGCCGACGGGGTGGTCGTCCACGACCTGCTCCGGCTACTGCAGAACATCTTGAGCGGCCGACTACGTCGTCCCCGCCCTCTGCTTCCTCGCCCGATCGACGTCGACCAGGTGCAGGCGAATCCGCCCCCGCTCTTTCACCAGGTATTCACTGGGCTCTTGTACGCGGCTGTCGGGCGCATCCAGCGCGGGCTCCCGCGTCCCCATCTCCGCCGAGACCGCGTGGTTCCGACCCCGCCGCCGACCGTCGACCTGGGGCGCGCCGGCCTTCTGCACGCCGCGCTTGCGCGCATCCGGCCGCAGGACCACCACGCCAGCCCCGAAGACGAGAGCAGCATCTTCTACCTAGTCGGCATCGCCCTCGCCCGGCTTCAGGACAAGGAATTGGCCATCGCGCTATCATAGAGAGATTTTTGGTAGACTACTGATTAGATTTGGACAGGCTAAACCGTACAGATTTTTGGTAACTGTTCTTGGGTGCGAATGTTGCACAGATTTGTGTTTCTTTGACAGTTAAGCTACTGAATTTTTGTAAGCTACTGTTCTTGGGTGCAAATGCTGCAGAGATTTTTGTTTCTTAGATCGTTGTTAGAGCCGCAGAAATTCTTGACAGTTCTTGAGAATGGATTCTGCATAAATGCATTTCTTGACTGTTATTACAGACGCAAAATTTCTTTGAGATACTGGATTTTTGTTGGCAGGTTTTGCTGTCCACGTGAGCATCTTCACATGAAAGGCATTGAAATTGCAATCAACACGCTCAGTGCTAATTATATGTTAAAAAGAATACAGGACAACAGCAGATTATATGTTAAAAATCTGTCAATTACCTGGTACAGATTGACCTGGCTAGCTATTTCCCATGAGAACATTGTAGACACCAAACAAAATGCTAAAACACTGATTGTCTGCACGACAGCATCATACTACAGCAAATACTTATCTTCCATAATATTTTCAGGACTGTCATGTCAAAAAGATGGGGTCCATTTCTGGTCCCCAAATAAATTTCTTCTTCAGTTGCATGCATACTGTGAATTCTGTACAGAAATATTTTATCCAACAAGCAAAATAAAGCCAAAAAAAGGGCAGCCCGGTGCAGTATCCCGCTTGGGGAAGGGTCCGACTATGGGTCTTTAGTACGCAGACTTTCCCTGAATTTTTGCAACAGGTTGCAAGCAAAAGAAAGCCAAATAATAACAAATAAGAATATAGTTGGTCGGCATCGCCCTAGCCCGGCTTCAGGACAAGGATTTATCATAGAGATTTTCGGCCTCGCCACTGGTTCGATTTGAACATCGATTAACCGTACAGATTTTTGGTACTGTAGTTGTTATTGGGTGCGAATGTTGCACAGGTTTGTGTTTCGTCGACAGTAAAGCTACTGAATTTTTGTAAGCTACTGTTCTTGGGTGTAAATGATGCAGAGATTTTTGCTTCTTGATCATAGAGATTTTTGGTAGGCTACTGTTAGATTTGGACAGACTAAACTGTAAAGATTTTGGGTAGCTGTTCTTGGGTGCGAATGCTGCAAAGATTTGTGTTTCTTGGACAGTTGAGCTACTGTTTTTTTTGGTAAGCTACTGTTCTTTGTGCAAATTTTGGACACATTTTTTTTTTACGGTTGTTAGAGCCGCAAAATTTCTAGACAGTTCTTGAGAATGGATTCTGCATAAATGTATCTCTTAACGGTTTATGCAACGCAAGAATTCTTTGAGATACTGATTTTTTTTGGAATGTTTTGTTGTCCAAATGAACATCCTCACACGAGGCATTGAAATTGCAATCTCCACTTAGACCAACACATTCAGTGCTAATTATTTGTACAGAAAAGCTGACTACATTTAAAGAAAAGTGCCACACACACACAAATTGCCTAGTTCAGCTTGGTTTCAGGAAATTCAATACTACATACTTTCTTCCATGTCAGATAAAACTAGCTAAATGCAGATAAAAGACATTATGCTTGAGACTAGTCCACCAAAAGTACTTCTATTCTATGTCTTGGCATTGATGAACTCCTTGAAGAATGCCATCACATTAAGTCTATAAAAAAACTACAATGTGCAGGTCAGGCTAATCCAGCAAGAAGCCAAGAACTATGAGACATATTGTAGCCACAATTGCCAAATCTTCAAATGTGCCATGTTACTCCTTTAGCAGAACTGCAGTGAAAAACTGGCATCAACTAGACAATTAATATGGCAGGTTTGCTCGGAAACTACTAGTCTCAAACTGTATGTAGCTACTGGAACATAATAATCAAAATAAAGGTTCTATAAAAAATGTAAGCTAAGTGTAAAACAAACAAGGATTTCTGAAAAAGAGTGTTCTTACAGATACCAAAAGGTTCGATTGCGTCTTCTTGGAGAATTGTCACTTGAGAGCAATGCAGAGAGGCACGTTTCATACATTGGCCGATACAACTGCATCTTCCATCCATCACAACGGCTAACATCATCTGCTGGAGATCAAAATGACGAATTCATCAATGTGGCTTGTTTGCCGGGATAGCTCTTTAGCGATCCATCATGCTTGAGTACCTGAAGCCTTGCAAAAATCTGTCAAGTAGCTGGTACCGGATTGACCTGGCTATTTCCCATGAGAGCTTTGTAGACACTAAACAAAATGGTAAAACACTGAATGTCCTGTGAGACAGCATCATACTACAGCCAATACTTGAGCAAGTTTATCGGACTAATGAGCATCACAATTTGACGACTGACATCTGCGGCAAATAATGTGTCACACCAGATTCTACCGAGTTGCTGAATTTCAAGAACAGTGCGCCGCAACCGCAATAGGACATTTATATATTTCTACAAAGGAAATGTCAACATCATGTGCAAAAGAAATCTAAAAGGTAAGATATTACTATGATTATGCACAAAACAAAGAAGATTGTGCAGCTAGTCTTGTTAGCAACATAAATATTACTAATGTTGCAAGCATTTATCATATGATAAAAACAAGCGTGCATAAAAATATGCATCAATGAGGACATGCAAATCCCGAGATAAAATAATATTAGAACCCTCCTCTAGAAAAAAAAAATTGAAGTGGGATGATAACCTTATCTTTCTCTGATTCTCGACAAAGCTAAAGCAATCCAAGATCAAATGTGAAAGATGGGACCCATTTCTAGTCCCCAAATGAATTTCTTCTTTTGCATACATACTGTGAATTCTGTACACAGATATCTCATCCAGCAAGCAAAAGAAAGCCAAATAATAACAAATAAGAATATAGTTGACTCAACACAGTGGTAAGGCAAATACCTGGCTGCAGAACACCAGAAATCAAAAGTCTACAGTCCACCAGCATATGTGAGTGGGTACGAAGGGTATTGTAGAGAAAAACCAATAGCAGATTTATGTAAGTGCAAGTGTTCTCAAATTTTCAATCAATATAATGTATTGTGGAATAACGAATCACAATGCACAACTGTACATAGGACTAACCCATGCAAACATTATCCAGGATGGACGCATCGGATATTCATCCCTGGCTAGATATACACCCCTTAAAGTAATATCAAGGTGCACTTGGGCGAAATCTTCCCTTCAAGATACCTCCTAGCAGTTGTATGGACCAAGTCAACAACCGATTTTGTGTTTTTTTCACGGCCTTCTACGAGAAATTTATCTGACTGGTCTATACTTAAAACCTCCAATGCTGGGGCATTTTCCACCATGTGTAAAAGGAACTCAATTTGGCAAATGCATGCTTTAAATCCGGTAAAATGCAAGCTCTTCAAGCTGCTGAACAGACGCTCTGGTAGCTTCCTGATAGGTTCAGTTTCTTGTACCAAACACACAAAACCAGGGAAACAAAACTGCAAGTTTGAAACAAAAAAAGAAGTATGATGAGAAGGTATGATCATAGGTAGCAGTTGTATGGAATGCCATAGTACTGTTAAGAATTAGCAGACAAGAAGAATCCATATGAGTACTTACGTGCAACTCTATCCTCTCAACAAAAGGAGCAGACCTCAGAAAAGAGACCAAAGATAAGCTGTCGAATTCTTTGACATAGTCCAACCTCAGTTGTAAGCATGTCATCTGAGAAAACTTGTACCGGTGATGTCTAAAACGGTGAATCTGAAAGATATATAACAAAGGCCATTACGTGATAATGTGATATTATAGGATAATCTGCGACTTAAAAAGATGATTGAAGAGCAAACCTTTGGTGGTTCACACCCTGCATTGAGGGTCAGACACCGCACGTTTTTTAGAACGTTAGCAAGTACATTAATAGCATGCTCAAGAATGTCTCCAAAATACCCTATGTCTGCGCATTCCAGTTCCAATGATTCACTGAGATCGATAGGCACCGCCATTCCTCTATATTCAAAAGTTACAAGGTTCACAGCATGGAAAGCTATACTTGTTATCTCGTAGGACTCAATTTTCAAGTATAGAAGATGAGGCAGTGGACCATTAACCTTTAGTTCACCATTGAGATGGCATTTAACAATACTGAGACACTCTAGATTAGAGCAGTTTAACAACATATGTTGAATATCCTTCCCATTGAAATTGACCAAGTTTAGGTCAAGCTTCCTTAAGTTTGGGAAACCAGTAAACTGCATTGGTGGCTGGAAATCTAGAAAGCTAAGGTGAATTTTTTGCAGGCAGCGTATACTTTCCGTGTCAAAAAGCTCAAATGGGAATTTGTAAAGATCATCACAACCCGGAGGTTGACGGTCTTCTGGTGCTAGATCAATAACTAGCGCCTTTGTCCGCGACGATACAACAAAACTAGCCCATTTATTGAGGTGTTCAACCAGCATTGAGTTGAAGTCAATTTTGATTGTGAGCTCGTCAACCAGCTTGCCACGGCACTGTGGCAAGACCTTATTGACGTTGCGAATGAACATCAGAATACGAACTAATCTCCCGTAATTGTTAATGCCACATATACTGGCTCCGTCGAAACACAGTCTAGGGCAAACTTTCCACAGGTACCTCCATTTCCTTGATACAGCACTAGTTCTGACAACCTCGGTCAGAGACAACTTTGATAAGATTATGCATAGAATGTCCTGCAGGAAAAATAAAATAAACACATGGTAGTTGCACGCAGGTACGAAAAGAGATCTAGGGCGCGAGTTTTTAACATACCTCTGGGAGGTTTCTAAGCAGATCGGTTGTCCGTTTGTAGTCGGACACAGCTCCACATATCAGAACGGCAAACAGTTTAAACCGATCATTCGATGCTCCCTTGGCCTGCATTGCTCTGCAGACCAGGATAGTGAGCAGCTGAAACGGGCCATCCGCCACCCGCTTTCGGCGGAACGCTTTACATCGTATGTGTTGTGACATAGCTCTGAAAACCAGAATGCTCAGCGTTTCCAGCTGGTCACCTGCTGCTACTCCACTGTCTCGCTTTGGATGGCCATGATCCTCCTCTTTCATTGTTGTCGCAAGCATGGAGTCGGGCATGTCACCTGCTGCTACTCTGCCGCCTCGGCGGTTGCCGTGGTCCTCTGTCACGGGCATGGAGTTGGGCGTGTTCCCCATTCTGAACTGCGGTGGACGGAGACGGATAAAGCTGATTAGAGTATACGGTGTGACGGCAAAGCAAGCAGGGTAGAGTGAAGTCCGGACAGCGCGGATCTAGAGTAGACGGTCGATTTCATCGGAGTTTAACTGAACCATGGATGGGTGAGAATACGCTCGTACCTCGGGCAGAAACCAATGGCCGGATTCGCTGACGGGGCTGAGATACGGCGAAGGAGGATGAACGGGCAACGGGAACGGCGATGGTGGCGGCGAGCCGTCGCCTGGCGTGGAAGACGGAGGCGGATTGGGTTCCAATGGGGAAGAACAAAACTTTTTTTTCTCAGGGCACAGTAACCGGTTTACGATCGGAGTCGTGTCCTAATCGGCACTGAGAAGACTGGTGCGGCCCATCAAGGATTCGGTAGTAGGAAGGCCCACTAAGAAGCCTAGTGCGGGCCAACAAGGTGAGACTAGTACTAGTATCATATGCAAATCTCAAAAAAAAAGTACTAGTAGTATCGTACGGAAACCCTATATAAGGCCGGTGCCAACGCAGGCGTTAGGGCGGGCGATATCGCCCCGCCCGGGGCGAGAGGAGACGAGAGGGGGGGCGGGAGGGGCCAGGCGGGCGACGGCGGGCTCGCCCGTCGATAGGAGGCAATATCGCCCGCTATCGCCCGCGTAGGCGGGGCGAGAGGGCGGGCCCGGGGCGAGATGGGGGGCGAGAGGAGGGGCGGTGCGTTGGCACCGTGGGGCGGTAGCGGCGGGCGATAGGCGGGAGAGCGGGGCCGGTAACGGCTAGCTGATGTGGCGTGACCCGATTGGTCCACGTCAGCTAGCCGTTGGGGGTTACCGTTGCTGCCCAAAAAAATTCCAAAAAATTTCAAAAAATTGAAATTTTCATCTCATCCCTCCTATAAATACCCCCTCATATGCTGCACTTATTCCACACCAACTTCATCTTCTCCACTCTCCATTTCCACCCTCTCGACGCCATGTCTTCGTCCAGCAGCAGCGATTCGAGCGACGGAGTGGAGGGTGAGATGATCGCCGCAATGCAGGCCGCAATGCACGCAATGCAGGCGGAGTACGAGGCGGCGATGGTCGTGCCAAGACCTCCGCGACGCCGTCGAGAGTTCATCAGGCGTGATCGTGTGGGCGCCCACGATCGGCTCTACGGCGACTACTTCGCCAACAACTGCGCTTATCCTCCGAGCTTCTTCTGGCGAAGGTATCGGATGAGGCGATCCCTTTTTCTACGCATTGTGGATAGATTGGGTGAATACTCTCCGTCTTTCACCCAAAGATCTGATGCTCTCAACCGTGCTGGTTTTTCTCCCCTACAAAAGTGTACTGCGGCGTTGCGTCTGTTATCTTATGGAGCCGCTGCTGATACGATAGATGAGTGGCTTAAGTTAGCTAGACAAACTTCGTCAGACTGTCTAGATGAATTCTGTGAGGGCATCATCAACTATTACGGGGAAGAGTTTTGCCGTCGACCTACTGTCGCGGATACTCAGCGTCTGTTAGCGAAAGCCGAGGAGCGCGGCTTTCCGGTCATGCTAGGGAGCATCGATTGCATGCATTGGCAGTGGAGGAACTACCCAGTTGCGTATGCCGGTCAGTTCACAGTGAGAGACATCAAACACCCTACCATAATCTTAGAAGCCGTTGCGTTGTATGATCGTTGGATCTGGCATGCTTTTTTTGGAGTCGCCGGGTCCAACAACGACATCAATGTGCTCAATCAGTCGCCATTGTTCACGGATGTGCTTAGAGGAGAAGCACCCATAGTGAACTTCCCGGTGAATGGACACCAGTACAACAGGGGTT